>OY728128.1:653676971-654926971 GCA_963277665.1 Viscum album | reverse complement strand
CTATGTTCTTATGTATATGATGTGATTGATATTTCTTTTGTTTACCCTTACTGAGCATTTGAGCTCACCCTTTTATGTTTTCTTTTCCCTAGGATATAAAGAAAGGTTTTAGGTATAAAAAAAGGGAAGATCTTTATGGGAGAAATTGAAGATCTTTCACCATGATTAGAAGATTACGTTCCGAGTTTCCAAAGACACTAAACTATTACGATCCTTGTGTGTGTGTTTTTGTTATGTACTAAGTATTCCGCAAATGTAATGTAATGTCCATGTACGTCAAGATACGGGTCTCTACAAGGGCACTCCCCCTTCTCTCTAATTCACACCTTCAAAGCCTTTCAGATCAGACAAACCATTCCCAAATACCCTCTCAACTTTCTTCCCTTAATCTTAGAGGCATTATTTTAGTCATAAATCCAACCTAATGATCCCTTTTGATCAAATCAAAAAGAAGAACCCGAAGAAGAGGTAAATATTTCATCACATATTTCAAGTTCCTTTCGTCTTCCACATCATCTTTCATTGTTGTTTCAATTATAAAATAATAAATCCAGTATCTTCTATATAATTTTATTTTATTATAAATATGGTACAACCATATTCATTATTCTATCAGTACTTTGAATTACATGTCATAATATGTGAGTACGTATGGCTTACCATCTCCACATCGTGGTGTAATTGTAATTCAATATATTATTATTTGGATGGGTATAATCATTATGTGTAATTGATGTTAATAATAAATATAACATGATAATGATTATATATATATGATATACCATACAATTATATATTATTTTGATATCAAAAGAATGATTTTGTCGCTCGTGCGTACGTACGGATTACCGTCTCTACGAATGCGATGAGACTCATTCCCCATCATATCCACTCAATAATAATTGTCATTAGATGATTAAAAAAATGTTTACAGAATTCATCTCATTCTGAATGTGAATAATAAACATCATATCCATAACAAACATTACTAACATAACAATGCATATAAAGTAAAAATAATCAGTTAACACCCGAAACAATGATAATACTAAGATATTATTTACAAGAAATGTTAAATGATCATATATGATATAATATTAATGAATATGATTCTGATATAATTTAATAAAAATTATTTCACCATTATACACGAGATTAACCTACCCTCGACCAAGGAAAAGTACAAGGTAAGGGTTTATTCAACAATCTCTTTATTATTCGTGGTTGTTTATACCTAATTATCTACTTGGACCTCTTTATCATCAACATCCATGTTTCTTAAAAATGTATTTCAATTTTTTTTACTCTTTCCTAGACTATGGTTTAAAGTCATATATACCCTTGTTTGACATTTATAAGACGTTTATAATGGAATCTTTCTGTCATTTTACAAACAAGGTCCTTTATAACCTTTTCAACAAAATTAAGGTAAGAATGTATTTTTTATCTTATATGGAGGGTGCGACTATTTTCCACTTTTATAACAGCATCGAAGCTTCCCTTACATTCTTATAAGAATATTACCAAAATAAATATTTTCATAAATGATTTCAAAATATAAATAGATATTTCGCTAAAAAGGGTTTTGATTTCATCTATGTCAACATCCTTCGATTAATTTTAAGCTTATTTGAAGTTGATTTATTATGATAAAAAACTTCCATATTATATTGAAGGTTTTGTGATATGTTTTGTTGTTGATGTTTTATTTTTACACCATTCATGGTTTATGGATAAAGTATTGACATTTTTTATTCTAGTTCTAATATGAAGGTTTCTGTTATGTTTAATCGTTTTCATATGAGGAATTCATTTGAATTAGTAAGTGATGGGTGGAGCCTTCTATAGCTCCTCAATGCATTGGTAGATCTCATGAGACAAACAGGTGTCTTGGCATAAGGCCTTGAAAAAATCTTATTTTTAGTCTTGGAACAAGGCCTTGACTATGTGATTATGTAGTCTGACATTATGCATTCCATCATTATGAAGGTGGGTATTTATATTACATGTGATTATTCGACTAGTAGAATATACATGTGAATAAGTAAATGGAATTATTTGATTTTATCTTTTCCATATTATAATAAAGTTAAAGTTTAAAAGGATTTTGTTTTAGACTTATACATTTCCTTAAATGTTTATGATTATTTATGAAAGTTTTCGGTTTATTGTTATCCTTACTGAGCATCGGAGCTCACCCCTTTCTATGTTTTATTTTTACCCAGGATGCGAAGAAGTATATTATGACTAACCTATAGGGATAGTCTATGGGATCTCAATATTTTATATGGAAACAATGTTGTAGTAGTTTTCCATATTATGATGTAATGTAGACCTTATGAATGTATCATGTACTTCCAAGGCTACTAAACTAATCGGTCATTCAAGACGTTATCTTTTCTGATCATGCCAATGATACGTAATACTGCACTGACTATGGGATTTTGGGGTCGGGGCATTACAAAAATATATTTTTAAAAAAATTAAATTATTTTATTATTTTTTTTACTTTTTCTATTTTTATTAAATTTTTTCATTTTTTATTTTTTAAATTAAGAAACAAAAGTTAGTAAACAAGATATTGAAACCATATATTTTCATTGGATTTTTTGGAAATATGTATAATGAATATTTATATGTTGAATATAGTTCTGATGATTTGAGGTGGAGATGTTTCATGAAATATACATGGAGTTAATGATTTATTGGTTGAAAATATGAAAGAGAGGTATTAATGATAATAATTATATGTCATGATTGGTGTGTCATTTAGGATAAATGATACTATCGAAGATTTATCATTGAAGTAATTTGAGGATATGATGATGTTGGATGTTCATGGAAGACTTTGAAAAAGATTATATTATTCAGGTAATTTTTTTAAGTTATGATGTTGTTAATGTAAACATTCCCAATGTTTGCCATATTTTTTGGTGAATAATTGGATCATGAAGTTTTATGTTCATTAGAGGTAATTCTGAATATTTTGATGTGATTAAAGTTCAGATAAGAAGTAGCAGAAAAGTTCCATGCCACAACATAAATGGTTATACCAAAAATACATCCATTAGTTTTTTAGTTGATCTAGCTATATGGTTGTATAAATGTATCGGTAAATGGTTATTCCATAGTAGAATTATGAAAAAAGATTCTACACTATAGAAAGAGATTTCACCATAGTGTGTTTATATTTGGAAGTGAGTTGAGCAGGTTTATCACTAAAGCCAAAAAAAGTTACACTCTGGAGGACATCTATACTACAACCAATCGAGTGAAAGGAGTTCTCTAACACAAGGGATAATGCTAATATAAAATGAAATATTAATAGAGATTTTATGGTTTCGTAAAATCAAGGGCCTTCATGTTGAAATATATGGCCAACACTGCAGATTTTTTATTAGTTTGGAGTTAACTGATTCAAAACTACTCTATAGAAAAACATCATAAGTATCATGCCTCATTAGTATGTGTATGTGGATATGAATGTTTAGGGACCTCATAAACCTTGGAGGTTATGTACATCCACAATTTATAAGGATGTTGAAGATAAAAATCAAAAACCAACTGGTAACTCAATGGAGCACATAACCACACCATAAGATGTATTTTCTGGGTAGTTAAAATTTTGATGATGAAATGCATTTCTCTAGAGAAATTTGTAGTTCTGTCTGAAAACATCTATTTCGAAATTAAATGGTTGATAATAAATATAAAACGTTCTAATTAATAAATCTTAATCAATATAAGTTATATGTTGATTATAGTTTTAATTTCAAATTTGAAATTTAAAGTATTCTATGGTTATATAGAGATCTTCTATGCATAATTAAAACACAGAGAATATAAACTAATTTCAAAAAAATGAAATAAGAGGAATTGTGTGCTTTAGGAGTAAAAGTAGATCTATGTGTTCCAAGAGAAATAAGAAATCAATAAAGAGATTATAATGTGAAAATTCATTAAATATCAGAACTAACAAGAGATAGGGTTGCTACTGGATTACCTCATATTAAACATCATTTTTTAGAGTGGAATAATATTGTTTTTAGGTGTGATTTTTTAGTTCTAAAAGAGTTAAAGTGGTGTATGTGTACCTAAAATATAGGGTCGAGGGTTCTTAAAAATTTATCTTGTTTATTAGGGAAATGGTATATTTAATGAAATAAATAATATTTCTATTACTGAGAATATTATTTAGAGTTTGTGGTTTTTAATGTGTAAAGTAATATTAATGAATCAAAGTCCCAACTATGCAAACAAAAATTTATTCTTATTTTTAAGAATATTGGAAGAATTATTCGGAATTCACTAGAGAAATAAAAAAAGAATATTATATAGATTTCAAGTACCATTCTTGAAGAGACCTTCATGTCCTTAATCTAAGAAGCAACCAATAAGTCTATAAATTGATACTTTTACCAATGTAGTATGAAAATAAGAAGAAGAAGGTAGTGAGATAATACCTATTATAATGGCCAAAACCTTTCTATCCCATTAATTTTTTTGTTTTATGAGAGAGAGGATTTAAGAGGAAGTTTAGTAGTGTTCTAGGGGAGAGTAAAGTGTTTTAGCCATTTATAGGGTGACCACACCACAGATGATGGTGTGGTGTTGGTCATTTGAAGTTTTTATGGAGTTGTAGTTGAGCGGTTTTCATTTTGTAATGAGCATGTTAATAAATTTATCATTTAGAGTTGGTTGTATGGAGAGTTTTTAATAGGTTTTCTAAAAAAAATTGGTTAAAAATATTTTTAAAAATACGCCTAAAAGCGGAATCACTGATTCCTCCTTTTCCCTATAATGATATTTTTTTCTATTCTAATTATTATTTTTTATATATTTAAAATTTTAATGTTTTATTTTTTTTATGTTTATAAATATATAAATATAAATAAAATAAAATGTTTCAGCATAATTTATCTCTTATTCCAGTACTTAACTTTTTTACCTTATAAAATATTAACTATATGACCAATATAAATGAAATTTTAAAAATTAATTAAAAATATAACAAGTAGTCGAAAATAAAAACAATTTCTTAAAATTTATTGATGAAAACTAATTTATAAGATTTCTAATCCACCTACTTGAAACTTAAAAATGTTTCAAGTATGTGAATTTTATAGCTTATTAAATATAAACTATAAGACCAATATGAATGAAATTTTATACATTGATAGAACATATAACAAGTAGTCTAAAATAAAAATAATTTCTTAAAAAATTCTGATGAAAAATAATTTATAATCTTTCTAATCCACCGACATGAAACTTAAAAATGTTTCATGTATGTTACAATGATAGCCGATAAAATATAAACAATAAAAGAAATATGAATGAAATTTTAAACATTGATTAAACATATAACAAGTAGTTGAAAATACAAATAATTTCATAAAAAATATTGATGAAAAATAATTTATAAGATTCATTATCCAACTACTTGAAACATAAAAATGTCTCATGTTTGTGAATTTTCAAGCCTGTGAAATATAAACTTTAATATAAATATGAATGATATTTTATACATTGATTAAATATATAACAAGTAGTAAAAAATAAATATAATTTTTTAAAAAAAATTGATGAAAAATAATTTATAATATTTGTAATCCACCTATTTGAATCATAAAAATGTTTCAAAAATGTGACTTTGATGTCTTATAAAATATAAACTATATGACCAATATGAATGAAATTTTAAAAATTGATTAAACCTATAAAAATTAGTCAAATTTTTTATTTTTTAATATTGGTTATATATTTTATATTTTATAGGCTTCCGAAGTCAAGTAGGTGTCCTTGGATCCTCCTGGACATTCCTTCTTTTCAATCTCACTTCCGAGTTACTTTTCTTACATTCCTTTCATTTTTATTTATTTATTTTATTTATGAAACTCTTCAATTTTAAAAAAATTAGATGTTTAGGATATCTTTTAAATTTTATTTACATTGTTTTTATACTGTATATTTTATAAGAATTTAAATTTATCTACTTGAAATTTAAAAATTATTCATATGTTTCACGTAGTAAACATTGAATGATGTCAAATATAAATAGTGCCAAATAAATAAATGAAAACTGAAATTCTGGATAAAAATATAATAAGTGATGATAGTAATAATATTATTTTCATTTGAATAGAAATAAAATATATAAATGAACATGTACAATCAATTTCTATGTCTATGGAGGAAAGATTCGGTCCCACATAGTGGTCTACAAATATGACATCCGCGTCGATTTTGCTGTGGAGTATGATGACCTAGAGAGGGCTTATACTCATGCACTAGAATGTAGACTATCATATCCTCCATCTGTGTGTTAGTGGGGGTATTTTTCCACTATATCTCAAACTTTCGTCCCGGTCCTTCTCCGACTAGGTGGTAGAAGGACCTTCCATCATCTCAGGGGGGAACCAAGGCTGTGATAGAGCTATACCCCAAGGTTGTGATGGATATGGACCACAAGGATATGATGGATCTAGACCCCAAGGTTGTGATGGATTTGGACCCCAAGGTTGTGATGGATCTAGACCCCAAGATGGATAGAACTATGGATATCCTTTCAATAAAGATAGATCCCATTCCACTTGAGGCCCATCCTGAATCGGCTGAGGCAGGACTACTAGAGGGAAAACCTCTGCCTATGAAAAAGGTGAGGCCTCATGTGAAACACGACGCTGTTTATATCACTGTGGTCATGGATCCTCCACACCAGCAACTTCTTCAGGATGTTCCTCTGGGGAAGGAAACTCCTCTCTCCAGTTTGGACACACGATGATTCTATCAGAAAGATCATGAAAAGATTCCCTCATCTCCAGCGCTTCAGCATGGATGGTTTCCCAGCTAATACCCCTCCTCCTCTTCATCACTCCTGTGAACCAGATGATCTGAGTGACTAACCTATAAAGACATTCAAAATGAATTATACAATAGATCAATAAACTAATGAAAATTTATTGGCTTTCCATCCTCTGCATCTCTATGCTATGATGAATAATATATAATATAGACTTCAGTCTATACCATGGCTCATACTCATCCTTCTCCTAATGAAAAGATCAATTCGTAGGTACACACTGAACACAAAATTATACACATTTGTGCTAGCATTCAAGAATGATGGCATGTACTCGGCCCTAGTCCTCATCATACCTCCCCATCAACTTCATCCCATGAAGCCGCTCTATCTGTCTCAGTGAAAATGGAATCAGCTAAGCACAAAAAAATTGGCACATGAACCTATTAGGATAATGACACTCAATAATGTGGAAGTGAATGAGGGGAACTACAGCCAAAACATCATCAAGACCAACAATGCAGTCTGCTGGGAACTGGTCCATATTACACCAGTATAGAATCCATGAAATCTGAAATGAAATTAGACCTTTGTCAAAAAATCTACCAACTAAAAACCAAAATTGATGCTATTAATAAATTTTTTAGGCAGCGATTGATTGTATATACATACCTGGTTAGGTAAGAGCCAGTAAAATTAAAGATGATATACTCACAAATGGTATCTCAGAACCGCGTTGAAATTGTGTCACTGACACCACCTGCAAAATAAAACACCGATAACGAAAAATAATGAGAAATTAAAGTCAATAACTCCTAGTAGAATATTAAACCAATAGAAATGAGTGATCATGCTAGCGTCCATGTAGAGCGTCATGCAGTACCTCTATCTCGATTGACAGACCATCAAGCTCAGCGCGGAAGGAGGGGATGTTATCTCATTCCCACATATGAACAAAGATGATGCCTCCTTCGAAACCTGTACGGTCCCCGTGGGATAGCCTGCATAATTATCTGTGCCTGTATACGAAGCAGGCTGATCCCCAGTTGTACATATAGACCAGATCAAAGTCTTCATGTAGGGGTAGGTCCATCATGTGCACGTGCATCCTTGAGTCATCAGTACACATGGTACCTCTAATGAGCTATAATATATATGTACAGGCATAACGCATGACAGTCTTCTTATCGGTATCATCGGGTAAATGTTGAATCTGCACCTCTAACCAAGGCATAGATATCGATGTTTCATCTATAGCCCTACGGTCGGACAAAATTTCAACACCTAACAAGTGCTAAGCCAGGTCTGGACAAGATGCACTAGTGGGTTCAATAACAGCTCTCCCCTAGATAGAAAGACTGAGAAGAACTGCCACATCCTAAAGGGTGATGGTCATATGTCTCTCAGGCAGGTGGAATGTGTGTGTCTCTATTCTCCACCTCTCCATGAGGAAAGCAAGAAGATGATGATATAAAAATGTGAAATATTATATGAAAATTCCATAGGAGCCAACACAGTGGAAGTATGTTTTAATGGCATGTGATGGCTCCATGTGATGAAAATGGTGCACTCGATGCACCCATATCGATCGATCCACACCACTCTCAATAATGACTAGTGAAATATGGGCATGCTACTGAGCAAGTATTTTGGTATCATCCATCGACATATAAAAACGAAATGAGTCATAAGTGTAAAATGTAAATAAAAAGTTATAGTTAGATGAATGTTATGACTTTTAGAATGCACAATATGCCATGTTTATTCACATTTTTTTATGATGTTATTTTTACCAAAAGAAAGGGGCATGTCTTCATGTTTTTGAAATCATATTACTAACATGTTGTTAATATATTCATTTACCTAGAAAATGGTTTTTTCTATGTTATGGTTTTATATATTAATATATATAAACAATTTATCTTTGTTACATAGATGTTTATTATAAAATTTTTTGCTTTGTAATTTATGTATGAATGTCCACATGATGGTATGTTTCATGATTATTTTGTCAGATTTAAAGGTGATTATGTAACAGTAACTAAACTTCATGAAATAATTTGTGGGAAATGAACCACGATGTAGGAGGAACGATGATAAGGATGATGGTGATGACATAAACTCATTCCATCACCACTGTTGTTTTCACTCTACCTCTTGCATCATTGTCCATTTCCCACAAATTCTATCTTGAATTTTAGTTTACTTTTTCAGAATTAGGTATAATAACCTCTATTTTTGGTTGTGTACTATAAAAATATCCTTTATCAGTTTTTATAACCTCCCTGTAGTAGTACACATTGGTAAAACCTAACTCTATACATTGAAAATGTTTTCTGATCATGATTCTAATAGTGTAACTAATATCGACAAACATGGTTGATCATATAATCTTCTTTATACTGAAATTTTATAACATCTTCTTTTACAGTAATATATGATACTATTATTTCGTTATATAAAAGTTTGTTAAAATATAGGACACATAATGTTTTCAAAAGCAAAGGTAAAGGGAAGATGTTTTTGGGTTTATGGTTCATCTTTTAGGTTTTAGGATATATAGATTAGGGTTTAAAATGTTATGTTTTGTTCTAGGTTTTTGTATATTTTGTAAGGTTTCAGGGTTTAGGTTTATGAAATAAGGGTTATGGTTTAGGTTTTAAGTTTTAGGGTTTAGAATTTTGATATTACGATATAGGGAAGATGTTTTTGGGTACAATTTTCTGCTTATGGGTTTTGGGGATTAGAAAACCAATGGAAAAATAATAGATAACAACATATAATTTACAATATCAGAATCTCACAATGAAGACAGTACATCATTGTGGCTGAGAGTGCGAACTCAGCCCAAAAATGATAGGGCATCATTTCTGATTATGACCTTCTTAATGACATATAGTGCATCTCAAAGTTTTCCCTTATTCGTGATTCCAGTCAATCTCATTTCGCATCCTACTGGCCTTCGTTCTACCACGTCGATGCAACTGATTGATTTCAGGTATCACTATCAGCTGGCCTTCAGGCATTGAGAAATAAAAAAAATCCCCAATAGAGATCCATAGTACAACATACCCATTAGCAATGTTGTCCATCTAGCACATTGGATCAACATACGCTTCCCATGATATGTTCACAGAGGAACATGTTGTTAGGGCTTGTGTGCATGGAAACTGTAAGGCCTAAAAGTTTCCACATTGACATTACCTCATTTCGAGTAATACCATTATTTCTTCATCGATGAAATTTTTAATGGAGCCAAAATGCTGTTGATCTTAAAAAAATAGTTTTCTCATTTAAAAATGAAGACATGATAACCACAATCTTCTTAAATATTCTTTTGAATCTCTTGTTGAAAGTGTCTTCCATACCTTATCCCCAGATGTATTCTATCTGATCCTTGTTTTTTTCTATCAACAAAGTACTTCACGGAATGATATAATGTCTCATGAACTAGGGCAGTTATATGTAGGTTTCTAAGCCCTTTGAAGATACCATTGATGCACTATAAAATGTTTGTGGTTATGTGTCCATACCTCTTCCACCCATCATATTCCAATGCCAATATTTCTTTTGGAATATGCATCGTATAATCATAAACTTCTTGATTAGCCTGGCAAATTTGTTCGAAACATTCTTCAAACTGTCGTTGATCTAACTCATATTCTATGCAGAATAGTTGAAATTTCACATAAATTGATTTTATCTTTACATTGAAATAGTAAACAATAACCAATACAATGCGTACTAAGCCTCATGATTTTATTTATTCATTAGATCATTGTGGAATGTTTTATGCATATTGCTAGAAACGTATCTAATTCAGAACTTATGATGTGCATTTGGGTATTTCCAAGTATCAGGATCCACATTAATTGCCTCACTAATTTCCTGATGGCGATTAGATATCAAACAATCACCCTGAATGTTGCTGAAATGGTTTCTAGGGGAGAAATTCCCACAACAACTAATGAAATTTAACACGAGCTGGATCAAGTCAGTTATCGCAAGATAGATCTTCATTTTTTTAAATATGGATGAAAACTTGGTTATGATGCCTCATTATGGATATAAATTGTGGAAACACCAGATATGAGTCATCCCGTTCACCATAGACCTTTACAATTTCCTTTTGTTTGTTGATACGAAATTATTTTATTGAATATTTTATTTATAATAAATGATATAATTTCATCACATTGTGTTAAATATGTTCAATTAGAAATTATTTGGGAATAGATCATTCATTTGAATATTTGAATAAAATTCAAGTTTTACCCTTTCAAAATCACTATAGTATTTCAATAATAAATATTTTGATTTGAATTAGTTTAACATAATATTTTGTAACTATGTTCCATAATTCATAGGCTACAACATTTTTTCAGGACACTAGATCAAAACAATGCATTTGGATGGAGTAATTGGGCCATAAAATCAAAGGTGGGATGGACACGCCAGAATGGAAAAGCTTCTGTATTGTGGCCATAAACCCTTCATCTGGGCTTTGATTGAGCACAAATTTTAAGAGGAGATAGAGGAACCATATCCTCACATATGATCCTACTGGAAGAAGAGTTGATTCATGCGTTTTGGTTCCAACTGGGCGGTTCAAGGTGGATTAAATTATTTGGCTGAATTTCCACATTCACGCTTGAAACAACTTGTAACCTATCCTCTCCTCCCCTATATAAATTAGAGTTTTTATCATTATTAGGGTTGGGATGTGAATTGGTATGTTTATGTCGGAGGATAATAGGATTAACTCCAATTATCCAACCATTTAAATAAGGGTAGATTTTGAAGCAAAGATCCCTTTGATGAATCCTTCTTCTTCTCCTTCGTGTTGTAATGATTTTTTTGTGTAATAAATTTCATTGTAATTATTTTATTTATTCTATTTTCTTATGTGTTATTAAAATTTCTAATTCTCTTAATCTTCATATTTGGGTTGTAAATCAAGATTGGAAAATAGATTGGGTTATACCCTTTCAAAACCATTGCAAATGTAAAATGTTCCAACGATGACTACACCGCTCATTGGAGAGTATTTTTTTATGTAATAAATCAAATTATCACCTTATTAAATAATTTATTTTTAATCAATGAGTGAGTGTAATTATAGTAATATGTTATACTAATTTATTTTTAATTTAAATGAAATTAGACATGCAATTGAACAATTTACACAAAAACACACGAGGTCGATATTTTGTGTAAATTATGAGAGCGCAAACATAATCTCTGAAACCAAGTCACACGAGATAAATTTGTAGAGCTAAAATATCATCCTTAAACTCAATTAATTCTAATTTCTAGAGGGGAAATGTGCCATAATTTACCACTGACCATAATCTAATCCTAGAACATCAATCAAAGTAGGGTGTTGCGATTGCATGTTCTGACGTTAGCCTAGGGTTAAATTCACTTGTTCTTTGTGGTAAAGTTAATTCTCGTAGGGTTCAGGATTTAACAAATTAAGGGATCATAATTAAGTGAATGTTAATTTAAATGATAATGATTAATAATAGGGTGAAGAAGTAGAGTTAGATCGATTACTCCTTTTAAAATATTTTCTAAAAAAACATCTTCTTGTTGTGTCTTTTTAATAAAACTTTTTTTCAAAATTAAAAACAAAAAAATGAAATATTCTTCCAGGAAACTTAATCTAGATTTATAAACTATAAACAAATTCCATCCTTTTAAGTAGTTTTTAAATTCTATTCTATTCTATTTTTATAATACCTTTAAGAATATTTTTTTAATTTACTTCCTCCTTTGAGAAACGACCTTGGTCAGCCACTATGCTGCACCTTAGTACCCCAAAATCACTATAATCATTTGAGGGAACCCATGACAATTCTCTTTCAAATTGTCACCATTTCTAGGGAGGCAAGTAATTATTTCAACCAGTTAGAGGTATTTATTTTATTTTACATTTTATTCTCTTCCTCTCTTATTTCTTCCTTCTTTACCCAATCTGGTTTTTTTTCTTTCTTCTTCTTTTATTTTCTTCTACTTCCTTTTAGACCATCAAATCAAACTTATAATTTTTTTACTATGGTAAAATTTCTTTCTTTTAATTTTTATTTTATTTATGAAATGAACTAATCCTGATGATCTCTTAGATCTTCACCCTAAGATTGAATGTAGCCTTAGGGATTGAATAAGACATTATTAGTGTATGGGAAGTTTCAATATTCAACCAGTTGGAGAATTACTCCAATATCAGAACATTGAAATTGGAAGAAATTAAAATTAAACAATAAACCAAGAACCAATGGCTGAAAATAATGGAAATGAACTTAATAGAACCATTCTAGAATTGGTTGCACCTGATATTAACTATCAACCAAATTGTATTGCATACCCAATTCTCGAATCGGACTTTGAACTAAAATCTGGGTTAATTCACTTACTTCCAAAGTTTCATGGACTCTCTGGTGAGGATACCAATAAACAATTGAAATAATTTAATGTGGTTTTATTAACCCTAAAACCTATAAATGTCTTGGAAGATCAAATAAAATTAAGAGCATTCCGATTTTCACTTGATGGAGATGCAAAGGATTGGATTCACTATTTACAACCTAGAGATTTAATATGATGGGACTATTTGAAACGTCTTTTCTTGCAGAGATTTCTTCCAGCATCGAGGACCAATTCCATTCGTAAGGAGATCTTGGGGATCATGGAAGAACGAGGGGAGTCAATGTACGAATACTGGGAGCGATTCAAGAAGTTGTGTACAAGCTGTCCACATCACCAAATCAGTGAGCAACTCCTCATTTAGTACTTCTATAAAGGAATCACACCTATGGAGAGGAGCATAGTGGATGCCACAACAGGAGGGGCATTGGTGGAAAAGACATCAGAAGCCACACGTGCATTAATCGACAAGATGGCCCGAAACTCCCATCAATTTGGTGATAGAGGTACACCACATGTCAGGGGAGTACATTAGGTAAGTCCTTATTCTATTGAAAGTCATTTGATTGATACCAAGTTGGAAGAATTGACCACTATGGTGAGGCGGATTTCTTTGGCTCAAAAGACATCAGAACCCACTCCTTCAAGTCCTTGTGGCATTTTCACTAAGACAAGACACCCAACTGACTGTTTCCCCCAACTACAAGAAATAGAAGATTGTGCAGCAGTATTCCCTGGGAGACCATATCGGCAACAACATCAACCACATTCCGAAAATAAGTATGACTCCTTTGCACCAACTTTCAACCAAGGGTGTAAGGATCAATCAGAAATGATGTATGGCTCTGGGCAACACAAAGCCCCCCTTTTCAACCAAACTTTCAGCATCCTCCACCTTACCAACAGGGTTTCCAACAAACCCAAAGGATATTCAAAGCTAAAAAATAAACAAGTCAAGAACAAGGGAATATCTAACACAAGGTAGACTCTAACACTGATGATCTTTTGAAACAAATTTTTCTTAATCAACAGAATGAGCTGAGGAGTCTAGGTTCAGAGTTGAGGGAGTTAAAGACTCAAATGAGACAGATTTCCACTTCCCTCCATGAACTGGTATGTAAGAATTCTGGAAATCTTCCTTCCCAACCTACTCCCAATCCAAAGGGGAATGTCAGTTCCATTACATGGAGAAGCAGGATGAAAACAATTAATGCTTCTCTACCTATCATTCCACTGGGATTCACCTCAACTCTGGAGAATCCCCATTCCATACCAACTGATGAGAAACCCAAGGAGAAAGATAATGGTAAGAAAAATATTGATGATGTTCCTCCAAAACCTCTTCCCTTTCCAAATAGGGTTGTTCAAAAAAAGAATATGGCTGAAGAGGTGATGTAAAAAGAGGTTTTGGACACATTCAAGCGTGTTGAGATCCAAGTCCCTCTACTTGAAGCCATCAAACAAATCCCAAGGTATTCCAAATTCTTAAAAGAACTCTACACCAACCGAAGAGTGATCAAGGGAAATGAGAAGATCAACTTTGGAAGGAATGTCTCAACACTCATTACCCTAACTCTAGAAATGCCAACAAAGTGCAAGGATCCCGGGACATTCACCATCCCATGCACCATAGGGGAGTTGCACTTCTCTGATGCTCTTTGTGATTTGGGATCTTCAATAAATGTGATGCCTCACTCTATATTCTCTTCTTTACAGGTTGGTGAGTTGAATCCGATGAGAGTAGTGGTGAAATTGGCGAATAGAGCTACGACATATCCAAAGGGAGTCCTTGAAGATGTACTTGTCCAGGAAAGAGACATGATCTTTCCAGCATGCTTCGTTGTGCTCAAAATGGCTGATAATTAGGTAAGTTCTCATGCTCCCATTATCTTAGGTAGACCCTTCCTCAAAACAGAAAAAACTATTATAAATGTTCTTGAGGGTACACTTTCCATGCAGTTTGGAGATGAAGTTGTAATTTTTAATGTTATGGACTCCATGAAGTACCCCATCGGAGGACCATTCTTCTTTTTTATCTCCCATTTTGAACCACCAAGTAAAAACTCCATGGATTTTGATTTTCCTATGCTTAGGGAGATTATGAGTATTGGTTCTAGTTTGATGTCTAAGAGTACTTCCACACCTGTTTTTGATGGAAAAACCTCTCTTGGATTTTATTTGTATATGGATTCAAATTATGATCATATAAACTCTAATTATGAGCTAGTTGTTGAGTATGATGATGGATTTGATGCATTGTTTTTTAATTTTGATGATTTTTATTCTGATACTGATGTTCATTGTGAAGATATGTCTGTTCCATCAATTTCTCCATGCATACATCACCCCCCTACATTGGAACTCAATCCATTGCCCCCAAATCTTAAATATGCATACTTGCTGAGTGGTGATAGATTACCTATTATCATTGCTAACAATATCTATTTTGAACATGAAGAAAAACTTTTGAATCTTTTGAGAGATAACATTAGGGAAATTCGATGGACATTAGCAGACATATCAGGTATTATCCCCTCCATTTTCATGCATATGATTCTCTAGGAGGATGGTGCTAAACCGATTAGGCAGCCACAAAGGAGACTTAATCCAAAACTTTTGGAAGTTGTTAAGAAAGAAGATGAAAAATTACTTGAGGCGGGTATCATTTACCCTTGTTTTAACTCACAATGGGTTAGCCCTATCCATATTGTACCAAAGAAAACTGGTTTCACAATTATAAAAAATGAAAATGATGAGTTAGTTTCTGTGAGAGTGAAAAACAGTTGGAGAGTGTGTATTGATTATAGGAAACTAAATAAATCCACTCGCAAGGACTATTTCCCACTTCCATTCATTGACTATATTCTTGAGAGACTTGCCGGTAGGACACATTATTTCTTCTTGGATGGTTTCTATGGCTATTTTTAGGTTCCCATTGTATCAGAGGACTAGGAGAAGATGACATTCACCTTCCCATTCGGTACCTTTTCTTACCGAAGGATGCCATTTAGACTTTTCAATGCCCTCGGTACCTTCCCGAGATGCATGATGAGAATTTTCTCAGATTTCATTGAGATCTGCATGGAGGTATTTATGGATGATTTTATAGTTTATGGATCCTCATTTGATGAATGTCTCTCTAGTTTGGGTGATGTGTTACATCATTGTATGGAGAAAAATCTGGTCTTAAATTTTGAAGAATGTCATTTCATGGTCGAAAAGGGAATTTTCATAGGTAATATAGTCTCACAATATGGCATTGAAGTTGATAAATATAAGGTATACATTATTTCATCCCTGCCAGATCCTATAGGTGTGTGTGATGTTCGATCATTCCATGGACATGCTGGATTTTATCAACGCTTCATCAGAGATTTTAGTGAGAACACTCTACCCTTATCTCGATTTCTTCAAAAAGATATTGACTTAAATTTTGATGATTCTTGCAGGGTATCATTTGATGAGCTAAATAAGTGTCTGACCACTCCACCGATCATACATCCCCCGTGGTGGGACCTTCCATTTGAGCTTATGTGTGATGCATCCAACTTCACAGTTGGAGTTGTCTTATCTCAGAGGGTGTAGGGACGTTCACATGTGATTTTTTATGCATCGAGGATGTTGGATTCTGCCCAATAAAACTACACCACAACAGAAAAGGAGTTTCTTGCTGTTATATTTGCTTTAGATAAATTTTGTTCAAATTTATTAGGATATAATGTAGTTGTTTTTTCTGACCATGCAGCTTTGAGGTACCTCTTAAAGAAGCCAGATGCAAAGACACAACTTATCCATTGGATGCTCCTTCTTCAAGTGTTTGACATCAAGATAAAGGACAAGAAGGGGTCAGAGAATTTGGTGACAGACCACATGAGTAGGGTTACTCACACACTAGAGGGTGACACCTTAGACCAGTTACCACTTTGGGACACTTTCCCCGATGAGAATCTCTATACCATATCAGGTACACATCCTTGGTATACTGATTTAGTTAATTACATTGTTGCCTCTAAAATCCCAGTAAATTTGAAGAATCATCAAGTCCAAAAATTAAAAAGTGAGTCTAGGTTTTATGTGTGGGATGATACTTACCTCTGGCGCATGTGTAGTGACCAAGTCCTTAGGAGGTGTGTTCCCTATCATGAGTTCAGTTTGTTTTGCATTTTTGTCATACACTTGCTTGTGGTGGATACTGCTAGAAAATTCTTAGACTCTAGATTATATTGGCCTATCTTATTCCATGATTCCCATGTGTTTTGTAAGTCATGCTCTCGTTGCCAACACACTGGAAACATTTCAAGGAGACACGAGATTCCCCAACAAACCATTTTATTCATTGATATTTTGGATGTTTGGGGTATTGATTTTATGGGCCCTTTTAGAAGTTTATTTGGTTCCTTGTATATCCTTGGTGTTGTCGATTATGTGAGTAAATGGGTGGAGGCCAAGGCCACCAGGACGAATAATTTTCATGTTGTAGTGGATTTTGTCAAGGCTCAAAGTTTCTGCAGGTTTGGAGTACCAAAGGCCATCATCAGTGACCAAGGGTCATACTTTTGCAATAATAATTTTTCTTCCCTCCTTCAAAAGTATGGGGTGACACACAAAACATCAACACCATACCACCCCCAATCAAATGGCCAGGCAAAGGTTTCAAATCGTGAGTTGAATCAAATCATGGAGAAAACCGTGCAACCAAATAGGAAGGATTAGAGAAAGCACTTGGATGATGCATTGAGGGATTATAGGACAACATACAAGACCCCCATTGGTATGTACCCATTTCTGACTGTTTTTGGGAAATCATGTCATCTACCAGTGGAAGTCGAGCGTTGGGAATATTGGGCTATAATGAAATGCAACATGGATTTGGACCAAGATGGAATTCAAAGGATGTTTCAAATTCAAGAGCTTGAGGAGATTCGACTATCATCATATGAGAACTCAACGCTCTATAAGGAAAGTTAAAAAGCAGTTCATAATAAAATGATCCAAAAAAAGGGAGATTCATGTTGGAGATAAATTCCTACTCTACAGTTCACGACTGAAGTTGATGCCTGGTAAGTTGCATTCCAGATGGTTAGGTCCTTACGTCATGTCTAATGTTTTTCCTTATGGTGCAGTGGAGATCACACAAGAGGACTCTAGAAGTAGATTTACAGTAAATGGGAAATGTTTAACGAAATACATCGAGGGACTTCCTACCGATGCAATTGATTTCATCAAACTGCATGACCCCATCATCACTAGAGAATATCAGGATGTTTCTAACCCTTTCACTTTTATATTAATTGTGCTAAATAAAATTATTCATTTCATGTGAACATATCATCTCATGGGTTCACATTGAGTAAAATGAAATATTTTAAGGGTGGGGGAGGGATCCTTTATAGTTTATGATTTTCATTCGTTGTTTGTTTAAAAAAAATTGTGTGTTTTCAAAAAATTTGTGTGTTTATTTATCATTTTTGTATATTTTTCTAAAAAAATTGAGGTGAAATGATTATCATTTCCATTTTTGAAACATGTGTTATTAATTAAACAAATTTATTCTATTAAACCGAGCTTAAATGAATGCTGAAATGACTTTGTTTCAAGTTCAAATACTTAGTAATTTCATGAAAAGTACACTGAATTTTGAATCCCATGCGACATATCACTATCTTTATATTTGAAATCACTTTCCTATGAGGCTTCTAAACAATTATATTCATATTATTTACATTCACCTCACTTGTTGAGAGAACCAAACCATGCTTGATTTAACCAGAATTTGATCTATTCTTGTCAAAACTTGAGGGTTTGAGGTAATTATGTTTAAATTATTGAGGAATTTATTTGTTATTAGATCCCCTATTTCAAAGAATCCTTTTTTTATAATTGCCTACCATGAAAATTTAATCCTTTTATCCCTTAGAATCCATGCAAATCCTTTTAGGTTAGCCACATTACAAGCCAATTTTCCCTATCCAACCAACTCTTGAAGTGAAATTGCATAATCTAGTTGAACTTAAGAGTAGGGGAAGCTACGTTGTGTTGTGCTACGACATTCTATGATACTTTGCGTGGGAAATTAAATTCTGAATAGATGTGTTTGCTACTGATGAAAATAATTATATTGAAAGTTGTGCCTTTTCTGGAGCTTCTAATAGAGTTAGAAAGTTGTGCCTATCTGAAACTTTCCAGAAAATCATGTTTGAGAAGATTGACATTTTTTATGCTGAAATGATGAATGGTGTAAACTTTCCATGAATTTTCATGATGATGGAGATGAATTTATACTATGGGGATTGAGGAGGAGGCCATATTTAAGTGAAAATTAGATTAATTCAATTTTTCTTCAAAAAGAGTCAATCCCTCCTCATTCATCCACAGAATGTTTCACATCTAAATCCTACCAACTGAAAGCCAAAGAAAAACCCTGAAAAGTATTCATGATAATAATATTTCCTTGACTCACATTGGGTTGCGATGTAGGAATTTATCAAGCCTATGGTGACCCTTGTTTGAGTTTGGATGAGAAAGACATTGCATTTTTTTGACATTTGTGTGATAAGAGAAAATTCTAGCGAGGTAAGTGTTTTATGCAAGGGAGGATAAATAAAGTGAAAATATATTGAATTATATAAATGAATAACTTTAAATAATAGTTTTTTATGAGACATGATATCTTTTTTATCTTGGTGTGTATTTGCTTGATCTCAAGGATATGTGGTTTAAAATTGGTTTTGATTTGATATTGATGTTTACTTGATATGAGGTTTTTCCCAGGAGTGCAAAATGGTAAGTGTGGGGGAGTTGATAAAAAAAATATTTCATAGAATATTTGATTTATAATAAATGATATAATTTCCTCACATTGAGTTATATATGTTCAATTACAATGTATTTGGGATTAGGTCATTCATTTGAATATTTAATGAAAATTCCGGTTTTACCCTTTCAAAATCACTGTAGTATTTCAATCATAAATAATTTTATTTGAATTATTTGATCTCACTATTTTGAAAATGTGTTCCTTATTTCATGGGATACAACTTTTATTCAGGACACTAGATCAAAATAATTCATTTGAATGGAGTAAATGGGCCATAAATTCAAAGGTGGGATGGACACGCCAAAATGGAGAAGCTTCTGTATTTTGGCCATAACTCCTTAATCTCAGCTTGGATTGTGCCCATATTTTGAGAGAAGATATAGAACCAATAGAAGCACATATGATCAGTCTGGAAGAAGATCTTATTCATGGTTTTAGGTGGTAAAATGAGCAGTTTAGTTTGGATTAAAATATTTGGCGGAATTTCCACATTCACACTTGAAACCACTTGTAACCTCTCCTCCCCTCCACTCTATAAATTAGAGTTTTTATCATTTTTAAGGGTTTGGACGTGAATTGCGAAGTTGAGGGCTGAGTAGAAGTGGATCCACTCTAATTATCCAACCATTTCAATAAGGGTAGCTCTTGAAGCAAGGATCCCTTCGACGAAGCCCTCTTCTTCTCCTTCGTGTTGTAATGCTTCTGTTTGTGTAATAAATTTCTTTTTACTTCTTTTATTTATTCTCTTTTGTTTTGTTTTATTAAAACAAATTCTTCTCTTAATCTTCCTATTTGGGTTAGAAATCATGAGTGGAAACTAGATTGGGTTATACCCTTTCTAAACCGTTGCAAATGAAAAATGTTTCTATGATGACTACGCCGCTAATGGAAGAGTAGTTTTTTATGCAATCGATCTAATTCTCACCTCCGCCATTAATTTATTTTGAATAAATAAGATAATGTAATTATAATAATAGAGCTTATTAATTGATATTTAATTTAAATGAATTTAAGCAATCAATTGAACAATTTACACAAAAACACGTGAGGTCAAGATTTTGTATAAATTATGAGTGCACAAACTTAATCTGTGAAACCAAGTCATACATGATAAATTTGTAGAGTTTAAATATCATCCATAAAATCAATTAATAATAATTTTATGTGGGAAAATGTTACATAATTTACCACTAACCATAATATAATATTAGAACATCAATCAAATAAGGGTGTTGGGATTGCATTTTCTGAAGTTAGCATAGGGTTAAATTCACTTAATCTTCATGGTAAAGTTAATTCTCGCGGGGTTCGGGATTTAACAAATTAAGGGATCATAATTAAGTGAATGTTAATTTAAATTATAATGATTAATAATAGAGTGAATATGTAGAGTTAGATCGAATACGCCTTTTAAAATATTTTCTAAAAAAACATCTTCTTGTTGTGTCTTTTTTATCAAACTTCATTTCAAAATTAAAAAAAATGAAATCTTCTTCTAGATTTATAAATGATAAAAAAACCCCATCCTTTCAAGTAGTGTTTTAATTCTATTCTATTTTATTTTTTTAATAACTTTAAGAATTTGTTTTATTTTACATCCTCCTTTGAGAAACGGCCTTGGTCCGCCACTCTACTGCACCTAAGTACCCCAAAATCACACTAATTATTTGAGGGAGCCCATGAAAACGCTCTTTAATTTCTCCATACATGCATTTTTATAGGAAATATTATACCCAAATGCCTTTTTTATCATATCTTGGATAGGGGCTATCAGAACATCTTAACATGTCCAAATGATCTCAAAAATAATGGATAACCCAAATTCTACTTCCAATGAGGTATGATCTTGTGTTAGGCTTGGCTGAATGCATGTATGAGATGCCTCAGTCCTCGATATTCTACATCCTCCAAATGTAATGTTATGAATTTACCTCAAGACAAATTTACACACATCCCAATACTTGTCACATTGAATGACATAATTACTATGGAATGATTCATGAACTATATAGATGTAGTGCCTCTCAATGTGAAATATCTTTAGAATTATTTTTAATGCATATTTACTTAGAAAATTCCTTCCAACCTAAAAGGTTTTTTATATCTCACTAAACCTATATGGTTCAACTCTGGGGAACTCGGTCTCCAGTGTGAGAACATTATTATCGAATTCAGGCACACATTTCATTTCTTCTGACCAAGAAACAAAGAGTGGTGGATGATTTATTGTATGTCGAGGCTGTTGTACGACTAATGAATTTTCTAAAACCTCCTCCCCAAATTCTTTTGGTCCCCCATGATCAGCACTATTTTCACCATCTATTTCATCATTACAAAACACATCAGAATTCAGATTGACATATATATCCAAGAGATCATCTAGGTTGTCCTCTTCTACATCATTTGGAATATGCTCAATTTCATGTGTCATACAATCTTCAAACACTATTGTAACTCTACATCTTCATACAACTGGACGTTGTTGTTTTATAGTAGAAGCATCAACATATAACTCCATCATGGTACCATCTTACCGTTGAGAAAATAAATTAATTTCTTATACCCACAGTGCATCAGCAACCAATCTATAAGATATATTCCACAATGTTGCCAAGAATTTCAAATGTATATAGCTCATAGACTTGATCTATTGGTCAGTTTCACAGATTTAAGGAACCATGAATTCTCACATTAAGGTCACTTAGGGTTACACAATTATTTTTACTAACCAATTTTATTGGTTTTTTACAATATGAAGCTCCTTTCTCAGTTTGAATAACCTCCCCATAATAGTATAGAAAGGAAAAAATGACTCTCTATGTAAAAAATGTTTCTATCATCAAAATTATGATTGTGTAAAAAATATTAACAATGATGGTTGACCGTATAATATTTATCAGAATGTAATTTTAGGACACCTTTTTATACCCTAAAATATGCAGTCAATGTTTCATTATGTAAAAGTTTATTAGAATAAAAGTCATAGAACGTGTTGGAAATCGAGGAAAAAAAAGGAAACATCAAATTAGTTAATTTTTCATTGAGAAAATGAAAATTCTGATCATATAAAGTGAAATTATGGAGAAAAAACACATTAAATAAAACACGAATGATTTATAATAGACAATAAAATCATTCACATTTTTCAATAAAATGTGGGTTGGATGTGATGAGTCTCACTTCAAATAAGGTAAAATCCAACTTATTTTCTATTTATATCTTAATAAAATCATCTAAAGGTATGTACATAACTTTATAATTTTGAAAATATTTCAACCTCATAATAACACATCATTGATGATATCTTATATGTCATTTAGAGGTTGAAATACTTTCAAAATTCCAAAGTTAAGGACATATCTTTCAAATATGTTATTAAGCTTCCCATTAAAAAAAGCTAAATATTACCTCATGTATGAAGTGATACTCATCTCATCAAAACCACATTATATTAAAAAATTTGAATGAAATTATTGTATGTCATAAATAATTAATGTGTTATTTAATTCCTTTGTCCTTCTTCATTTCACTTTATATGATCATAAGTATCTTTAGCTAATCATTATATGGATTTATATTCTAATCCTATGTTATTTATTAATTATTCTATGATTAATAATAGATAATAATAACTATTATTTATAAACTATATAACATTTATGATACTAAAATTTGAATACATTTTCTTATATCCTAAACTATTATAGTAATGTCTCTTAGTACAATTTATACTAAGTTATTCATTCTTTAATAATTGGTTCATCATTACTAAGTTAATCATTAGTTAATTATTCCTCAATAACTCTATAATATAGATTAACAAACACATAAAATAACACATGATTTTCTTACAACATACAAGAAATACCAACTTTTTTCAACAAAACATGGTTTGGATGATATGAGCCTCACTTCAGAAGTGAGGTAAAAACCAACTAATTTTTATTTGATAGCATAATAAAATCTTCTACAAGTATGTACTTAACTTATTATTAATTACATATCTTTATATGATGTTATTCAGCTACCAAATAAAAATAAACTTGATTTTACCTCACTTCCGATGTTATGCTCATCTCATCGAAACCATGTTTAATTGAAAAATGTCAAGGAATTTCTTGTATGTTTTAAAATATTCATGACTAAATTAATCTGTTTGTTCTTCTCAATTAATATTATATAATCATAATTTTCATTTTATTAAGGATAAGTATTATTATCTAATCATTACAAGTATTCATCTTTTATTCATAAGTTATTTAGTAATTAATCTATAAATCTTCATTACTAATAAAAAAAATTATTTATAAACTATATAATCGTTCTGATACAACAATTTTAGAACTCCTTTTAATATATGAAATAATGATATTAATTTTTCTTCATATAGTTTTAACTAATAAATCATTATTTAATCACAAGATAATCATTATTAAGTTATTCTTTAATTATTTATTATTTAATTATTAATCATATGATATTCATTATATAATTATAATTTACTACTCATATTTATTCATTTTTAATCCTAATTCATCATTAATTAATCTAAAATTAATCATTACTAATAATAAGTATTATTTATAAACTATATATAACTAGTTAAACTACTTAATAAATAACATAATTAAAACCGACTAAAAATAATTCAATTACTAATAATAACATTAAATTTTTAATGCCTTTATACTTGACCATTTCATTCTATAACATCATAATTATCATTTTATAATTGACAAATATACTGATTTTATTTTTCTTTTCATAGGTATTTTAGTAGTTTATAAAGAAAATATGATTCATTATAAGCATATCCATCAGGAGTGTCAAACCAGGAGTGCAGTAAGGCCTATTGTTGTGCATCAGTTCCTGTTCGAGTCTAGCTCAAAGAAATGTTTTTGGATTTTACCCCTAGGTATATCTGTGTGAGAGACACATCCACTTGTTTTTACTAGATAGGGATTTTATTTCTTATATAACCACATAATCTTTATGCTACCAAAATTTCACAATACTTAATCCGAAGTTATTCTATATTTATTATATACTTAATCATTACTAATAAAAAATATTATTCCAAAATATATATAAATAATTAAATAACCTAATAAACAAAATATATAGAACTAACTAAACTAATTAAAAATGAAATATTTAGACCTAAAAAGAATTAAATTAAATACATAAATAATAAAAAATACCTCTAAATAATGATTTGCAAAAAAACCTCCTTATTTTTGACCAACGACTCCATCTCATGGAAAATGAATTTTTTAGAGAGAGAAGTAGTAGATTTAGGATAGATGTGGTGAAAATGAAGTGAGGATAAGGGGGAAACAACCCTCTTATAGGGAGCTGAGGGAAAGGTGGAATCCCCCAACTGCCTTTCTCATGTCATCGATATGGGTCAAAGGTGGTGTGGGGGATGGAAGGTGGCATCACCAATTATACCTTTATGATGTATTTTTACAAATATCATTAAACTATTTTGTTTAAAAAAATCACAAAACTTATTAAAAAACTCATCGTATGGAATTGGGGACACCATAGTGAGTAAAATAGCTACGGAGGCCATTTTGAGAGGGAGTTTAGGAGGAGGAGCTATTGTAAGGGTACCACGGGACTCCTAAAGACCACATAGGGGTAAGAAGAGGCGACCTTATGTAGGCCCTACTGATTTATAGATAAATGTAAGTCCTCTTGGTATTGGGGTATGCCCTGAGTAGTGAAATGACTTTGTTATCAGTTGTAGAAGCCATTTTCCAGGGGAGGTTCACCTGTGAGAAAAAAGGACTGCTAAAACATCTGGGTTTAAAAATTATAATGGTCATGGTGGTGAGTTGATGTGGAAGGTGAAGGGAAATTTAGTTTCATTAAAAGAATGATGAAATTGAAAGATAAATCTCTCTATGCCATGGGATTTAGCATGGTGGGTTAAAACAGAAAATGATTTATCCCTATGCAATAGTGGAGGTTGTAGTGGTATTCAGGGGTAGTCTTTGAGTCGTCATTGAAGGTAAGGTGATTTTTTGATGGCTAGTGTGTTGTTGAGTTGGAATATTGTATGTTGGAAATATATTCAATTATATTGCTATGTATGGGTAGAGGTGACATGAGTCCTCACATATAGGTAAAGCTAGTGTGAAGGTATTGCATCACGTCAAGGTGGGGTTGATGTTTCACAAGTAGGTTATTGTGTTGTGTAATGTTAAATTAGTTCACCCATAAGAAAAAATCCCCTCTTGCATGTGGGTATTTTTTTAATAGAATAAAATATATAATTTCCTTTTTTCTATCCTTACTATTGATCTGAAATTATTTTAATATAAATAAATAGAAATAATAATAAGAAAATATAGATGAAAATCTATTCCAAGAAATATGGATCAAAACATTGACTTTATTTTTCTATGAGTTTCAAAATTAATCATGAAAATAAAATTAAATCGAAACATTAGTATAGATTAAATGGGGATTTGGATGAATCTTTTGGAAATATAATCCAACTGTATCTACAATCTTCAAAATGATAGAGTCCTTCACGTTTGTTTTTTTTTGGAGTCTGGCATTGATTTTGAGAAAACAAAACACCTTTATTAGAGGTCTAATATCCGTTTACGATTAGTTCATGTAATTTTATACATTTCTAGGAATGTGCACTAATCCCCATACTCTCTCATTGTTTGGGTGAAACAATTGTGAATCCAATTAAATTAGGTAGGGTATTTCTAGACCTCAATTATATATTTTGAAATTATATGATTGAATATACAAGTTTGTATTTCCTTAAATATTTATATTCATGATCCACATATTTGATTATGTAATAACTTAGGGTTTTTCCTCTTAGAATTTTATATATTTCTAGAAATATTTCTAGATCTAATCACTACTGCAGATATGGCCTTTAAAAGAGTTAGAAAAGGCCATTTACAACGCTAAAACAAGCGTTGTTAATCTCAGCGAAGATAAATGTGGGTCCCTTTTATCATCCCTAAAAAAACACTGATAAATACCTCTTTTAACAACACTCCAAAATAGTAGAGTTAAAAGGATCTTTTATCAATGCTTTTTCAATTCACTAATAAAAGTTTCAAATTAAAGAAAATTAAAAAAAATTCTATAGATCGTAGGGGGGTTTTAACTACGCTTGACCCCCCCATAAACAGTGCTCTGAAGAACCCCCACATGTTGTAGCCCCACCACTCAACCCTTTTACAACGCTAACACAAACCTTCAGCATTTCATAGTCCCCTTCCTCCCCCAGGTTTCGAACTCAAGACATCACACTCTACGCTTGGACTCTTTACCACTCCTCTATGTTGTTTTCTTGTCCATTTAATGATATATCTATTTATTTATATATATATTTATATTTAGGTATATTTATTTGTATATTAATATATATTTATATCAATATATATATATATTTATATTAAAATATATATTTAGCTATATTAATATATATATATATATATATTTACTTATTAGTATATTAATATATATATATTAATATATATATAAATACATGTATAATTATATTTTTATATTTTTATATTTATATATCAATATATATTTATATATATGTTTATTTTTATATGAATATATTTTTATATCTATCTATTTATATATATTTATATATATTTTTTTATCAATATATTTATTTGTATGTTAATATATATCAGTTTTTAGTGTAGACATACACAAATAGACACATACAAACACATTATATAAGTATATAAATATTCATATATTTATATTTTAAATAAAATGGATATTATTTTTTTATTTAGATAAGCCTTATATATTGAGAAATATATTTTATATGTTACTAAGTTTAATAATTTATTTATAAAATTAAAATTTTTATCTGTGAATATATAAAAAATATGTATATATTGTTATATATTAGATTATAAATAATAGTAAATTGTTAAAAATTATAAAATTTTAAATCCATAATATCAATATGAATGTAATCACTCAGAATAATTTCATTATCCACTGAAAAAGGGAAAAAATACCCCCTTAAAAAGGCAAAAATTCCATCGAATATTACAAAATTTGTGTATATAAACTAAAAAATCAAATTTGGAGGCCTTTTGAACTATTTTGTGCCTCGAAAATATTACGAACAGGGTTCCCACTAATCATAATGGAATAGAGCTCATCAGAAGATTCTATTTGATATGTTGTAGAGCTCAAACAGGAACTCGAATCTGAAGTTATAATCGTATGAAATTTGAGTTACGTTTTCAACTTATTTTAGATATTTTATGAATTTTTCCATTTTTGTGTCTTGAAATTGTTATTAAATTACAATTACTCAATGCTAATTAGAAAATTATTAATTAATAATAATTTTTAAAATATTTTATAAGCTATTTTCACGACATATCTTATATATTAAGTGAAAATGTCTATTTATACATATCTAAAACATATTTAAAATATATATATTATATTTATATCAATATAAATATACTTATATATTTATATCAATATAAATGTACTTATATATTTATATCAATATAATTATACTTGTATATTTATATATCAATATATTATTTTTTATCATTTTTTTGTAATATAATCTTTATCAGTGCTAGTAAAAAAACGATGATAAAGCCCTCCCTTTATCAGCACTACTAAAAACGGTAATAAAGGGGGGCCCTTTAAACTTGCTAAAAAAACACTGATAAAGTGGTTACCTTTATTATCATTAAAAAGTGCTGATAAAGGGGAAATTTTAACAGTGCTTTTTTAGCACTGTTAAAAGTTCCCTTTATCAGCTCATTTTTTAGTGCTTTTAAAGGGTATCTCTCCAAAAACACATTTTTGTGATAGTGAAGGGCTGAGTCGGTGCAAACTTTCAGGTCCCATAGAGCCTTTGTGTGGATATAATTAATATTTTAGATTATTCATGCACAATTTTTATGGAAATGTGGAACAAATCCCGATCAAATTTTCAGATCAGAAATCTGAGACCACAATTGAGTTCCGAATATGGGGTTTACCTTAAGCGTAACATAAATTTGTTCATCACCTGTCACCCAGTTGGAGTTAACCTCTTATGGGGTCTTAAATATAGGTTTATTAATTTTACACAATTAAATTTTTAATCCTAATGACACCCCCATTTGGCTTCCTATGTACGAAAGGGGTAACAGAGATTATCTTGCATGTTGATGGATGGACTAAGGAGGAATCAAGGCGAGTAGGTTCCGTTGGACACTATTTTTAACATCAATCATCTCCAAATTGAGGTGCAACAACTTTTAAGCATCTCATTGGACCCAGATCTTTAACATTTCACCATAAGGTTAGAGGATTTAAGAGTATTATTTCCCAATCCCCATTACATTTTTTAATGTTTTAGGGACCTGTTATGACTTTTAGACATCCAATGGGGGTATATCGATGGGTTTCATTTGGAAATAAGGGGTTCCGGATGGATCATAGTGATTTGGCCTTAAAAAATATTGATCCCATGACGTGTATTATAGGAGAACATTCCAAGTGTTATTACCTTTCAGGTAGGAGGATATTTTGGGAATGGCACACGATGTATTAGGGGTACACACTGTGGAGTGAGCCCAGGCTGTGCAGCTGAGGACATGGCCAGACCTTCCATGTCAAGGGACATGGTTGTGTCACAGTACATGACCAGATAACATGATAATAGGTTGTGATATATGGTATTGGACCAGGACAAGAGGAATACATTATGTACCAAGGTTACATGTTGTTTATGGAGACATGGTCTGTGGGACTGTGTGGGTGAGAACATGCCCAGGTGTTCAGATGAGGTCAAACACCATGTAATGTGGGGCACACACTATGTATGATCTTTATACACACTAAGAACTGAGAGAGGACAGACCTGGGGATGGTTTCGAGAGACACATCATGTACCATGGGTACATTCCTTGTACTACCCTTAAAGGCTTCTCCCTAACACATCACCATCTTCAGGACTCGGATGGAGGCCCACAAGTAGCATATCTCGAGTAGTTTTCTATATAGAATGTGATAGTGCACATGGTTTTAGAGTTATAGATGCAATTTGAGGTCATGATATAAGATTTATTCCATCAGTTTCATGTGGACCAGTATCAATTTATAGGGTTCCCCTTGTCAATTACTATGAGGTTATAGTGTGTCATTGCACCCTTAGTACAATATTGTGATCCCCTCTATAAGATGTGTTTGCATTGAGTTAATGTATCCCTATAAAAGTATAGGGATGTATCCTCTATAATATAGTCTTCCCAAAGTGGGGTTGATGGTATCTTAGTGACCATCATATAGGGCAGAAATCCCGAATCTTGTAGGTTATCCCAAAAGGGTTTGTTGTATCATTGTGCGTACGATCCCCTAATTGGTAGAGTGTTTTAGTAGGGTTTGATTTATCATTGTACACATGATATACAACTTAGTGGTCAGTTCTAGATTTTGTTTTTGGTTCCCCACATCAGTCATATGTGTGATTTCCTATCTGCATATCATGGTTCTGAGTCTCGGTAGTGTTTTCTGCATTCCCCAACAGTCATGGGTGTGATCCCCTATCTGAGTGTTATGATCATTGAATTTCCATATTAGAATCATGGTTTCCCCCAGTGGTCCTAGGGGTGGTCCCCTATCTATGATTTGATATATTACTTTCTATTAGTGTTTTTGAGCCACCATAAAGAATAGGTGGGATACCTTATCTGAGTATCGAGATCTATTGGGTTTTAGTGTTTCTATATTCATGGTGAAACATTATGAGAATGTTCTCTCAAATGTATTCAATTAGGGATGGTGGGGAGGTTCCATCAGTTTAGTCATACCCATGGGATGAGATATATCAGATGAGTGACATATAAGATGGAAAATCTATACCCTATGAGATATATCTCTTAGATGTGTTCCATCGGGGATGAGAGGGCTTGTGGAGTGAGTTCTCCTTGACTAATGATACATTTGATCCTCGAGTAGAATATAGTGGAAGGTTATATGGTTGATACCATGGGACATAGAGTTTTTGGTGAGTATATTTGGGTTATTTTGGGATTATATACTGTTAATTTTTTTTTGATATACCATGTGGAGAATAGCTGACTAGTCTTGTATATCTAAGGAAAGGTCAATGTGCAGATTCCTATACTATCTCGCTTGGGTTCTCCTCTAGAATAGGGTTGAGTAATCTATTCCATTTTAGTTTCTCCATTTTTTTGGGTTTTTTGGGTTCCTAGTTGGTATTATTATACTCACCCTTTCATGTTCTCTCTATTCACATGTCATGTCTTATACAGAAGACAATCCTTTTGATAGAGTCCTAGGGTCACCCAAATCAGGTAAGCATAGCGATCAGGATAGACCAAAGTGTATACTGGGGGTTGTATTTGACATTAGTCACTTCCTTCTATTTAGGATGTATTCTTTGTATTTTTGGTGGGTTTTTCTTTTCATCATACATGATTTTTGTATTTTTTTTGGTACTCAGATTGTGGGATAGATGTGTGGATGCATTTTTTATACCAGTTGTGTTGTTATCTCCATACTATTTCATGGAGATTTATGTGTGTGTGTGTGCATATAAATACCATTTTCTAAGGCCTCCCATTTTTCTAATATGCCTACTCAGTAGAATATTCCATCCCCTAACCAATTAGTGGTAGGATTGTGGTTATGATGGATCAAGCTTTTGCAAGTAAGGAGGTCCCCAGTGTGTCTGGTCATTAAAGTTGATTGATATTGTTTTTTGGTGTTTTTGATTTATGAGAGAAATTTGTGGTAAACATGATTTAATAAAAAAATGGAGTTAATATAATGAATCATTTAATGTAAATTATAGGGCAAATAGATGTATCATGTGCTTTACGTTTTCCTATACTACTTTATATATATAAATTCTAATCAATTAATTTTTTCTACTATGATGTTTGATTGCTACTATTATTGAAAATCCTTTACACATAAACACTTGAATAATTAATCAAAATTTTTAATATAAATGGGGCTAGTAGAAATCTAGATCCCTGAGATGTTATTATTATTTACTGGTTATAATAGATGTATTGTGTTTTTGTCGTTCCCTCTTAAATATTTATGAAATTTCTACATGGTTAATAATAGAAATGGGATGGGAATATTAACGAACATTGTGATGGGATGTTGATTAATAGTTGAAAAATTTCTATTGAGTTATAGAAAAAATGATCAATAATCATTTATAATAGGAATATATGAAAATGGATAAAATTTATTTATGTGGTTGGGGAGGAAGGGAAGATGTAGTTACATGTCTATATGGGCTATTATGGATCACAGTGGTTATATATATCTATGGTTTGTAATGTCTCTTAGTACGTATGATCATGCATGGTGTGGGAGTGCCATGTGGTGTACCTGATGATGGGGTGGTGATGGAATGATGGCAATGGAAACATAGTGAGGGTAATGAATGGTAGGGGGAGGGCACACAGTTGATTCCTTATATGTTCACGATACACTATGGTGATGAGTATTATGTGATTAATAATATTATATGTGAGGGATGTACATAGAAGGAGGAGGGCATGAAATTTATGCCCTTCATGTTTACATTACCCTACTATCTTATAGCTAGAAAAGTGGAATTGATGTTAAAGATTTTAAAATGGTTGGGATGATATAGTTTTTAGATATTTAATGATAGTGTGTAGTTAAGGTTGATCCATTATTAAGTTCCTAATCAGATATAGAGGTTTTGTCCTACCAGTTCGATGCCACTGTGTGGTGAAACAACCCTACTAACAGATATGAATGGTGAGAAATTTTGAACACCAAATAAATAAAGTGATTAGGTTATGGTTATAAATGTTTTGTTTTTTGGGTGATGTTTTTTGTTTTGGTTGGGGATTTTTTTTAAATGAAATGGGGAAACAAAGATTTTTAATTCTTGACTATGTTGTGTATTTCTTTCCTTGTTTAAAAGTATTTGATTTGATTTACTTGGTTTTTTTCAATCACATCCACTCCTATATATTTATTCAACATTAATGTTAATATTACTTTAAGGGTGATATTATTTACAAATCCCTAAATACACACCCCACCACAATTTTCTATGTGTTTTCAGGATATATCAATGTAGCTTTGTGATGCTCTTCGTGTATCTTGTATGGAGTTTATAGATGGACTGAAACGTTATAGTTGGTCTGGATGTATTTATTTGTGGATATTAGGCACTTAATACATATGAATCAGTAAATATAAGGTAATTATATATGGAAATATGTAAATTTTTTGTTTTGACGGGTGTACCCCCTTATCTCTTGTCCTTAAATCTTTTGTGAGGGTAATGTGTCGCACATGTGTGTTGTATTTAATATCTCTATTTTATATCTATATATCAATGGGTTTTATATGTGAATTAAAAAAATATTAATAGACTAAATTTTATTTTCATGGAAGATATTTGTACATTTTTTATTGTTATAATGGATCTACATTTGGAGAAATACCATGGAAAACGTGGAAATTAGATAATATAAAGGCACTTCGTGTCGACCCACAAAGAAGCACGGTACGATAATAGAAATTTTATGAAGTTAAGACTAAATATTGAATGAAAAGAGACATAGGAATCCATTAATGCGTATTTTCATGATTTTGGATGATTATAAGAGGTTCCAAAGGCACAAAACTGGATATCTATGGAAAAACAATGCTTACTGCGTTACAAGATGACTTTACTCATCATGTATTCATTACACATCATGTAAATATAAAGGCATGAACCGGATTAAAAATTTGATGCATCAATAATATGTTGTTAAATAAAAAATTATAAAAATATTATAAATTTATAATGCTTCCATGAGACCCTAACATCAAAGGCAAGTAAGTTGTAAATATGAGGTCGATCCCATAGAGAGTGGGGAATGCAACAATAACTTTCAACCAAAGGTTAGTTCATCCAAATATCAGTTTTATTTTATTAAACAATTAATGAAAATTAAATAATTAAAATGTAATAATAATGATATAATTGGTAGAAGAGAGAGGGATAAGGGTCAATTTTCAGTTTTATGCAAAATGTAATCCAAAATCTATCTTGTGACAGACCTACGACTTATATTGCAAAGTAGTGTAAAAGTATCCAATTGGTTATGGTCAAACCAATGGGATCTACCTCTGATAAAGATATTAGTTTGTCCAAATATAGATAACAACATATAAAAAATACTCTTACCTTTTATGGAAGAAATTGTTACAAGCTAATGGTCATATCATGCTCAACTCCAACTAGGTCGTGGTCCTTCAATTGCACCCCACATGATGATGGTTGTGGAAAGGAATGAGATTGAAAAATGTTTTTCAACCTTATTTCTATCAAAGGGTTACCAAGTTTCATTTTATAGATTCATTATGATTAATCACACCCATAATATTTACCCTTAACCCTAAGCGGATTAGCCACTCATAATAAAATAGAATGAAATTAAAGAAAAAAATGGTACGCTCCACATAACAATTAAACAATTCAAAATCCAGTGACGAATAAACCATATCCCATAGGTAAGAGAATATATGAGAGTGAATGATAAGGATAGATAATATAATAGATATATTTGAATTAAAATATAATATATTCAACATTACATTCAATAAATAATAGGAAAACATCAAAGTAAAAAAAAAAGAAAACCTATCCATACAGAACTCCAGGTCGAAACCTTATGGCAGCATCCAAGTGGTCAAGCCTCTCCACTCTTGGAATTGATTTTTTTATCTTGTATAGACACTATATATATAGGAAAAAATATCATCCTTGTTTGTCTCTATGTTAAAATATATGTTTTCTGGTCGTTTGAGTCAAAGACATAGGGTATTTGTTGAGGAAACGATGAAAATCATTGTTTTTTATTATGTTAGACACGTTCACGTCATGTAATGTTTAAATGATGTGTGATGTTTACGCCTTGAACCCTTCACAACCTAAAAATGGTTCACACCATGTATATTTACATGACATGTAGTGATTAAAAAATGTGTAAAGTCGTCTTCCAATGTTGGAAGCTCTTTTTTTCTAGGTTCTTATGTTTTGTGCCTTTAGAACCTTTCGTGATCATCCAACATCATGAAAAATATTAATTTAATGGATTTATATGTCTATTTGACTTCAATATTCAATCTGTACTTCATTAAATTTTCATTTTCAAAATTTTAGCCATATATAATAATACACAATACATCATTATCTTCCATGAAACTCAACTTTAATCAATCAATATTCACTGAATTCACATATAAAAACCCATTAATATATAGATATCAAATAGAGATATCAAATACCCCAGCACTAAAATATTTTATTTTCCTCAATAAAAATCTCAACATAAAACCTCAAAGGATCCAAACATTAATATGATAATTTTTGAATTATGATACTCATAAAAACAAGTTATACCTAAATATTTCAAAAAAGAAAATCATGCCCAATAAAGAATAAAAATATAATTCTTCATTTATAATTTTAAATTCAAGAAATTTTCCCATTTTCACTTATAGATTATATCCTTTCATCACCACCCAATCCATTTATGTTTTATTTCACGATGAATTTTTTCCCTCATCACTCAAGGTAGAAATTTAATAGTGTTATCCTCATAACTCAAGTATGCTCCTAACCATAGGATTGAATTGAATCTACTTTCTCCACCCCATACAGAAAATATCAACATTATTCATGAGGTCTTTGAAATTAGGATCAAATGTTTCTGAGGATGAGGGCGTGTGGGTATAAATGTTGAAAACCGCGTAAGGTAAAGGGGGGGATAAAATCTATAGTATAATACATGATATTCAAAAGGAAAGATCACTGAAATGATCCTCACAATAAAAATTTCATCTCGCACACCCCCACCTCATAATGTAGAGGCTCAAAGAATACATAATCATAATGTAAATTAATCCTCTATTGTTGTTGTTGATTTTTTTTCTTCTCTTTTTTTTATGAAGTTTGTACCCAAGATAAGTATCACATCCAACACCTTTAAACATATGATTTTGAGATCATTGGTTGGGAATTGGTTATTTAAGACCTAGAAAAAAAAATCCTCCCATCGTTTTTATCAAAAAAATTATGATTTGAATGAACCTCACATCCACCACGTAGGCATATATGATAAAAATCATCAGGCTGTCAATGAATATTTTTTATTCTCCCTAATAACAACACATTTCGTATAGTACTTTTTTATTGTCATTATTTACAATAATAGGGATAAACAATAAATTACAATGATTCTAAATATCAACCTTACATAAAGATCCCATGTAGGCACCCTATAGTCTCCTATAATGATGCATCATCCCCTATCCACTATAAAAACCCATCCCCCCCAATCATTAAATTTAATATCATGTGAAATAAAAATTTCTTGGTAGGAAAGGAAAATAATTTCTCTTATCTTGGATTAATCCTAAAAGGGTAATCCATGGATATTATGGGCTAATTAAAGATTAATGTGCATGTGGGTATCGAGGATAAATGGGTGCATCAATAGAATGCCTCAATCATTTCAAAAGTGAATTTGTTCAGTTATAGCTTTGCCAAAATATCAATTAATGTTCTAGTTATTTTACATTCCCTAAGTATCAATCAACAAATATTCATAGAAAAAATCAGAAATATTTGGTCTATAATCCTCTCAAGAATAGGGATAGAATATAATTCATTTAGTTGATGGCATGAAAAATCAATAATCAGTTTACTAAATGTGTGCTTCTAGGAATCAAAATCCTGAAATCCTATCATATCAGAAATCATTTTTAAGTTACTAAAAAATGAGTAAAGAATGTAAATTAAAAAATTTCTATTTATATCTTGATCATTTATGTGAATTATATTTCTAATTTTCCAACATGTAAAAATTTCTTTCCTAACTATTGATTTCTCCTAAATCAGTTCCAGAATTTATGGGGGAATCTAATTAATTTCAGTTTAGGAAATAATTCAATTCATTTTGTCATTCAATCACTAAAGAATCTTGTTGACACCATTACGAACATTCCATGCATTGAATCGAGATGTCAGATGCTCCAACACAGCTTGAAAGAAAAATCGGATTCAGTATCCATGGTAATGTATAAGTGTGTAAAGCATGATGATGATTTCACAAACACCTTCATTAACTACGACGCCCACAGAAAATATTTTAAGAAATTGATTACCTAGTCAAAGAAATAGTTGAATATTTGAGAGAGTTTTATTAGTTTCAACATGAAGTTACGGAATATTTTGATAACGAAGTTAGTAATATCAAGGATCTCATGACTAGATTTAAGGAAAAGCTAACCCTTAAGTAGAATACTCGGATTCAAGAGGTAAAGGGTCTTAATGGGAAGCTATATTCTGTTGAAAAATTTTGGGAAAGGGATCTTCGGATCGATATCGAAGAGAATCTAGTTAAGCATGATGTGTTTTTGAATGCTCAAGCAGAGGTTCTGAAGGCTTAGGAAGAAAAGATCAAAGCTTTAGAGAAGAAAGTAGAGGATCAGGATCAGATCCTAAAGAAAGCAGAGGAAGACCACAAGGAACTCAAAAAGCTGAAAACCAGAGTGAAGAAATTTATACCCAAGGAAATGGAAGGAAAATAGATCCATTCCTATCTTTTGTTGTATTTTTTATTCCTTGTAAAATTATTCATATCTTATTGACATTTTGGTTGCTCATTTTTGTGTGCATGATTTGTACTAATATTTCAGGTACTACAATTCCTTTTCCATTCCCTCAAATTATTTTTTAAAATCACAAAAGGGGAGAAAAAAAGAAGACTATGTAAAGAAGAAATATCCCTAAGTAAGGGGGAGTTTATCTAATAGGGAGTTTTCATTACAGAGATTTCAAAAATCAAGATATGAAAAATCATTCTGGAAATCTAGAATATGATCCTCAGTGTTCCAAAGCCTAAGGGTGAGTTAGTCATATTCATATTTTCCCATATGACAAGGGAGATATGTTTTATTTTCAATGTCTATAAAAATATTTTCTACATCCTTTTATTCTTTCTCATAAGGATGTTTGTTCTTTCCAAAAAGGGGGAGATTTTGGAGTCAATAAGGTTTTCCTTATGAATTTTCCATTCGTTCATACTTGGGGGAGATTTTTGAGTCTAAAAGGTTTGCTTATGACTTTAATATTCCTTCTTGTTTTGAAAATCCCAAACACCTTATCTCAAGGAAAATCTCATTTTACACTATGTTTTACTACTATAAGGAACGTTTTCCTTCCCCAGGGAAACTTATCCTTACCATGTTTTTCATTGTTCATTGTCTTGTCTAAGTGTAAAATTAGGTTTCATATCTAAAACCTCAGATTCATATAATACTTAGATAAAGAGAATTATTTTTTCAGACTCCAAATTCAGACTACGAGTTCTCAAAATTCAGAATCCGAACTCTTCTAAGTTCTGACACCGTGTTCTATGAATTCAAACTCCTAACTCTTATGAGTTCTGACTTCGAGTTCTTTTAATTCAGACTCCCAACTATTCGGAGTTCTGACTCCGAATGCTAACGAATTCAGACTCCGAACATTATAAGTTCTAACTCCGTATTCTAATGAATTCAGACTCTGAATTCTCATGAACTCTGACTCCAAACTTTGTAATTTCATGTTTGGAATTCTTCTGAATCCAGACTCCAAATTTCCTGGAAATTCAGACTTTGAAATTATATAGAGTTCAGGTTCTGAATTCCTTAGAAAATAGAATTGGAATATTCTTGTATTATAGACTTCGAATTCATTTTTTCATAGACTCGAAACTTCTATTTTACATTCCGAATATTTGATTTTTGTTTATGTAACCATATATTTTCGTACATTTGTTTTTATTATAAAATGATTTCATGCATTCAGTTACTAACTAATAGTTGTTTGAGTGAAACGTGTATAGGTCCCTCCAAAATTCAAAGAAAAATATGACCGTTGGAAGGGGGAGCCGACCATTGGTGTTGTTCCTATAAATAAGAGCTCATTTGAAAGAGGTCGTTATTGTAGTATGAATATACATATTACATACTGGCGAAGTGATTTCGAGAGAGAGACACCCATTGCTTTGTCCATACTAAACTTCTTGTTCCGATTTTATTTTTGCGACTCTGATTGTTGATTTGTACAATCGAGGGCTTTCAGGGATAGGAAGATAGAGGTGTCGACTACCTTGAAGTTGAGGGCTTCCTTACTAAGGAAGATAGAGGTTCCGACTACCTTGAAGTTTAGGGCTTGTGAGGATATCAAGACAGACTCTGATCTTCGTATCATGGGCTTACCCTGGTGTGGGTAAGACAGACTTTCTTGAAAGTATAAATCAAGGGACCTTTATCCAAGGTTGTTGGATACCCTTCTCTTTGGGTTAAAAGATTTACTAATCATTACTTTTTTTGTTACAAGTTTTCCAATGAATTTCATTTATTGAGGAAAGTATAACTATCTTATACATTATTATATTTGTACTATGATTTAGCAAGATTTTATACGCTTTAAGGTAGAATATTTTTCTTTGTAAACTTTCATTATGTTTTATTTTCCAAAACCATCTTTCCAGATTCACTTGTTTTGGAATCATATTTCATGAATCTAGTAAGTGTATAGAACTTAGAGGTTTTGTGAATTACCTTGTTTAACTTTTTTAAACATAACCATATTTAAAAGTTACAAATGAATTTTTTAAAGAATAAAATCCACCCCATCTTGTATTTTAAGCATCAATAGATACTTTACTTAGTATATGTATTATTTGATCATACATTTGTTATTATAGAGTATATCATACTCACATACCTTCTAAATAATTGGTATCAGAGCATTGGTTCAATCTGAGTTAATCTCACTATTAGATTCAAAATAAAATTCATCATATTCTTATTCTCGGAATCAGTTTTCACACTCCTAATGTTCAGAATCATATTTTTCTTAGATATTATCTTGTTCTATCATTTTCCTTGTTTATAAACTTTTATTATTAACATGTTTTTTTTGGAAATATTTTTCATTAAGATTGCAGGAATCAATTTTGGTTCCATAGAAAATATCAATCCAAGAAGACCACCTATTTTTGATGGGAATGATTATGAATATTGGAGAGATCGCATGAAGACTTTTATTATTAATACATGAGTTTATAATTTTGTTATAATTACTGGAAGATATAAAATTACTAACAAGGAAGTTAGTACCTTCAATAATCAATAAAAACTTGAATATCAACTGAATTATAAGGTACGCAATACCTTGATTTGTTCCATGACTAGAAAAGCCATATTTCATCTTGTGAATCAGAAAATTTTATTTGGAAGAAACATGAAGTTACTCACATTGGAACTTCCAATGTTATTGAAACTAGAAGAGCCATGCTTAGAGATAAATATCAGGGTTTATGATTTCCTTATGGAGAACCCATATGTAAGGTGCAACAAAGATTCAATACTATTGTGAATAGTTTACAATCCATGGGTGAGAAAGGATTAGATGATGAATCTCTTGTTGATAAGATCACATACATTATAAAAAATGAGTGGGAATCCAAGAGGACATCTATTGATGAGAACAGAAAGGTTGCTCAGATTTCTCCTGATGAACTTTTTGGAACTCTTATTCCACATGAGACTAGAATGAATAGAGATGATGATAATGTAATGAAGAATAATGGGAATGGAAATGTTGATTTTATTACAACTTCAAATCATAAAAAAGCAAAGACACCTGATAGAGTTACTAGATCCAAATCTAAGAAGGTTGTTATTCAGTCTGAATCTAGTGGAAGTGAATCTTCAGAAAATGAGTTTGAAAATCTTGCTCAAAGGACGAACAAGATTGTTGGACAGAAGAATTTCCAATTCAGATATAAGAAGAAGGAAACGAAAGATAAGAAAGATTCAGAAGTAACTTGTTATGAATGCAAGAAAGTTGGACATATAAGACCTGATTTTCTTATTCTTCAGAGAAAAGAAATAAAGGAAAAGCATTCTGGGAGAAATATAATGAAGTACTACAAAGATAAAGCTAATAATGTTTTGAAAGCTAATGACACCTAGAGTGCCAGTGGTGGTGAGTATTCATATGAATCATCAAATTACGAATCATTTGGAGATAAGAAACTTGGTCTAATAGCCAGACTACCTATTGAAAATCATTGTTTAATGGCTAAGGTACACAATGATGAATCAATGACCAATGTTTCTTTAAATGAAAACAATAGTGATAGTAAATACTATAACTCTTCTGATGAAGAATCTTCTTTTTATGACGGTGATAATTTACCTACCTATGAAGAAGTTTCTAGGTTTTCTAACCTCCTTAAGATTCAGAATTATAAACTCTTGAAAAAACTTGATAAGGAAAATTCTATGAATACTATTCTTACTAAGGAAATATCAGATCTTTCTAAAGATCTTGATAAGAAAATTGTTGATTTTGAAAGTATTTCAAAAAATCTTGAGGAAGTGAATTCTGAGAAGAATAAACTTTCTAAGGATCTAGAAAACGTAATTTCTAAGAAAAAGGTTTTCGAGCCTAACTCTAGTTCAAAATAAAATGTTTTAGAAGACATGAAAATTGTTTTCAAACTGAAATCTGAAATTTTTTCCTTGAGGAAGGGTTTTTCAAACTTTACATCAGGTATGGATAATTTTGATAAGATGTATTCCGAAATCTGACCTCTAAGGAATAATTATTTTTTTGTTTATACTAGCTCTAAACTGATTTTTAGCAACAATTATTTTGTTCCTCAAAGTGCTCCTTTCTGTATTAAGTGTCAGTGCGGTGGGAATTGGGAAATAAATTTTTCCTTAAACAAAACTCAGTCTTTAGGATTTCAAAAAGCCTATTTTTATAAGAGAATGTGGGTGCCTATGATTTTTCTTTCGGAAATTTCTGGATCTAAGAAAGTTTGGGTTCCAAAAGTCTAATTCTTTTGTTTTCAGAAAAATAGAGAAAGTACCAACAACAATACTTGGTACATGGATAGTAGATGTTCCTAACATACGACTGGTAACAAAAATTACTTTGAAAAGATAATCAAGACGAAAGGAGGAAAAGTAACATTCATAGATAATGCTCAGGGAGAAATTATTGGTCTAGGTAACATTGTTCTTGTTGGAAAAACATTGATTTCAAATGTTTTATTTGTTAATGGTCTTAAGAACTACCTCATTAGCATAATTCAATTATGGGATGAATGTTACCTTTTGAATTTTAGGAATGACATGTGCGTAGTATACAATTCCAAGGAAGAGTTTATTCTTTCTTCCCATAAGCAAGATAATGTATACACAAAAAACTACGGAGACCTTAGGAGCCAAGATATATCTTTCCTTAGGGAAATGGAAGATCACTCTTGGTTGTTTCATAGATGGTTAGGTCACTATAACCTGAAGAAGCTATGGAAACATTATAAGAAAAGATTAGTTAAGGATCTTCTGGAGCATAGATTTTATTCTTCAAAAGTTTGTGACCCTTTTCAATATGGAAAGAAACATAAATCAAGTTTTAAATCAGTCAGTGAAGTCTCAGATACTGATGCATTACAATTAGTGAATATGGATCTTTTTGGTCCTACACAAACTGGAAGCATTGGAGGAAATTATTATGTATTTGTTTTAGTTGATGACTACACTAGATTTACAAGTGTGTATTTTTTGTTAAAAAGTATGAAGCTTTTTCGTATTTTAAAAGATTTATAGACCAAATTAAAAATGAGAAAAACTTTCCTTTGATAACTATTCATAATTATCATGGAGGAGAATTTCTAAATTATAATTTTTAATATTTTTTTAGTAGAAAAGGCACTACACACAATTTCTCAGAACTAAGAGCTCATCAACAGAATGGTGTTGTTAAAAGAAGAAATAAAATTATTAAAGAGATCACAAGAACCATGTTGAGTGAATACTCTATAGAAATAAATTTTTGGGTTGAAGGTCTAAGTTATACTTGTTATACTATAAATTGAGTTTTAATTAGCCATTTTTTTAATAAAACTCCTTATGAGTTATGGAATGGTAGAAAACCTAGACTTTCCTAATTCATGTTTTTTGGTTTTAAGGTATTAATTCTGAATACTAAAGATAATCTACATAAATTTGCACCAAAATCTCATAATGGAATTTTCTGTGGCTACTCCAAAACTTCTAAGTCTTATAGAGTTTTCAATAAAAATGCATATATTTTTGATGAGACAGAACATGTAAAATTTGATGAAACTGATCCCTTTGTTTTTAAACAACTCTAACCAACATCTTTGTATGTGTTTTCAAAAACTGATTATCAACCTTTGTTAGACGATCCTTATGATATGGAAAATTCCCAGGAAAATGTTTCCGAAGCATTTACCCTAGAAGTTTTTCTACCCAATGTACATGAATAGGTTTTAAAAAACCCAAATAAGTTGTTTCTAAGAATCATCCTAGTGATAGTATCATTTTTGATATTAATCAAACTATAAGGACTAAAAGGTCCTTATGAAATGAAGTAGAAAATCTAGAATTCCTTTCCCAATTAGAACCAAAAAGCACTGATGATGCTTTCTTTGATGATGATTGGATAAAATATATACAAGATGAACTTAATGAATTCAAAAGGAATAAAGTCTAGACCTTGGATGAAAGACATAAGGAAACTTCTATTATTGGAGTAAAATGGGTGTTCAGAAATAGGTGTGATGAAAATGGAATCATAGAAAGAAATTAAGCTAGATTAGTTGCTAAAGAGTTTAATCAACAAGAGGGAATACACTATGAAGAATCCTATGCTCCAGTAGCTAGACATGAATCTATTCGTATCTTACATTCCTTCGCAGCATTCTTCAATTTCAAACTTTTTCAAATGGATGTGAAATGTGCTTTCCTTAATGGTTATGTTCAAGGGAAAGTTTTTTGTTGAAAAACCTCCTGGTTTTGAAGATACAAAACATCCTGATCACATTTTTATACTTACAAAATATTTTTATGTACTTAAGCAGGCCCTCGATCCTGGTATGATAGACTTAGATGATTTTTGCTTCAAAATAACTATGTCAAGGGAATTGCAGATCCAACCATTTTTATAAAGAAAGATAAGAAAAATGTTTTGATTGTTCAAATTTATCTTGATGACATTATATTCTGTTCAACTCAGCAATCATTAACTGATTCCATTGTAGATCTAATGAAATAATAATTTGAAATTATTATGATGGGTGAGTTAACATTTTTCCTTGGTTTTCATATTTCTCAAAAACCAAAAGGAATATATATATCCCGACATAATTATATTAAATATCTTCCAAAAAAGTATGGATATGACATCACTAAGTGTATTTGTACTCCCATTGGTACCTGAAACACACTTGATGTTGATGAACCAGGGAAACCAGTAGAACATTCATCTTTTAGAGGTATGATAAGAAGTTTACATTACTTGACTGCTAGTCATCCAGACATAATGTTTCCAGAATGCATAGGTTCAAGATATCAATCTAATCATAAGGAATCTCATTTAATGGCAGTGAAAATAATATTTCTCTACATAAAGGAAACCATGGATTTAGGAATCTTTTAAACTTATGGAAATGATTTTGTTTTGAAAACATTTTCAGATGCTGACTTTGGTGGATGTAGAATGGATAGAAAAAGTACATCCATAACTTGTCATTTCTTGTGAGATTCATCAGTTTCTTGGTCATGAAAGAAGCAACACTTAGTAGAACTTTACACTGCTAAAGTTGAATATTTTGTAGATGGAAGTTCTTTTGCTCAAGTTTTGTGGATGAAACACACACTCACAGACTATGGTATGAGTTCTAACAAAACAAATTTTTTTTGTGATAATACAAGTTCCATTTTCCTTAGTAAAAACCATGAAATCACTCTCATTCAAAACACATAGATATTAGACATCACTTTCTTAGAGATCAAATTTGAAAAGTAGATATCATTCTTCAATTTATCAGAATGCAAGATCAACTTGTTGATATTTTCACAAAATCGTTACCCTCTGATAGATTTGAATACATTAAACAAGAAGTTAGGAATGATAACCATAAGGTAATAATCCTTGTTAAAATTATGTTGAAATCAATATCCTTACAGTAATAAACTCCTTTTCATAGGGGTAGTACATTTTCCTGTTAATTTTCAAAAAAATTTGTAATGCTGTTTTCAATATTTTTCCTATGGATGTTTTCAAAAAAAAATTAATGAAGTTTTAAAAAAATTTCATAATGAAGTTTTCTAACTTTTTCTTAATGAAGTTGTCAAAAAATTTCGTAATGAAGTTTTCAAAATTTTTCATAATGAACTTTTAAATATTTTATGTAATGAATTTTTCAAAAAAAATTCGTAATGAACTTTTCAAAATTTTACATAATGAAGTTTTCAAAATTTTTTGTAATGAACTTTTGAAAATTTTTTGTAATGAAGTTTTCAAAAAAATTTGTAATGGAGTTTTCAAAAAAATTTGTAATGATTTTTTCAAAGTTTTTCAAAATGATGTTTTTCAAAAAATTCGTAGTTAGATTTCTCAAAATTTTCGTAATGAAAATTTTTGTAATGAAGATATTCGTAAGGAAGATTTTTTGTACATGAAATTTTCATAATGAAGGTTTTTGTTGTCTATTTTTTTAGAATCTAAAGTCCTTCAAGAATATTATTACTTATTATGAATAATCTTACTTGAATTATGAAATGTATGTTTTCATTATTAAATTTTCCTAGTCATCATTAACTTTCAGGTATTTTCCTTTGTGTTTTAAATTTTTCAGATTCTAGTTTCCTTAAATTCAATTGTTTTCCATTAAAACCCTCAAAAGATCAGATCCTACAAAATTTTCCTTATGGCGATATTTTCAACTTTCAAATCTCATCAGAAGATTTCACAACCATTGGATTGAATTTGGATGTTCAACTGTCACTTCGAACACCTATATAAAGGACCCCATAAGGGTTGTCCCACATCGGACTTTAAGCCTTTGAGTACCGAAGCTCTTCCCCCCTTTCAAAAGCCCGTTCTGAACCTATAAAATCTTTCTCAAATACGAATGTCTGGTGACGTTCCTTCTCAAGATATGTCAACTGTTAAGTCGATTTCGGAGTGGCATATTTACAGAGAGAGGTTGGTGCATCCGAATTTCTTTTCCAGGTATGATTCCACTATATCCAAGAACATCAGTTTGAATGGATGGGAAATCGTTTGCATATCAAATCCAGGATCTCAAGATTTGGTGTATCCATATTTTCTTATTGAGTTCTAGGAATCAGTTAGTTTCTTTAAGGAATAAGTTAGAGATAAGTTTTTCTTTAAAAGCTATGTTAATACCTATGCTCTGTCATATACAAAGCAAGCATGTTTGGTTGGAGTTCCATTTGATGGGGAAGTTGAGTTCTGTTCCAATAAATTTCCAGATGTACAAGGAAGTTTTTTCAAAGTGAAAGCTTTGGAGTGTCTTGTACATTCATATATCAAGACTGAAAAGATTTCTCGTTTGACATTAAATAATCATATCCTTGAATTATGGGTTCAAGGTTTTAACATTCCGAGAAAGGGTGAAAAAGACACGTTAAATAAGAGTGATATGTACTTTTTGGAATTCTTGGTAAATCAATGGAAGATCAACATGATGATGCATATTCTAATTAAAATATAGAATAGTATGAATGGGTACATGAAAGCTCAAATAATCATGTATCCAACTATCCTCTATAAGCTAATTGTTTGGTGCCTTGAGTCTTTTAATATTCCTTGCAGTTCCAAGCTGAGGAATTGCAAAGTCATGCTAATCAGTGATGATACTCTTAAAAGGATGAAAGTTGGGTTTTCTATGTAGTTAGGATAATTCTATGACTTACCAGAAGAGGAAACTAAAGCTGTTCTGAAAGACCAAGAAGTAGTCGAACCCTCAAAAAATGGAGGAAAGAAGAGGAAGCTGAAGGAAGTGGAAGAAGTAGAGAAAACCCCTAAAGATAAAGAAGCTCAAACCGTGCATCCAAAGACCAAGAAGCTGAAATCTTATCTAGATGAGGTTGTAGAAAATGGAGGGAAGCCAAAAAGAATAGGAAAGTAGGGGAGCCAAGTGTTGGTTTGGATCCTTCTGAGGCCAAGGCTGTGAAGGAGAAGACAACAGATGAGCATGAGGAGCAAGCCAAGGAAAATAAGAAAATGTAAAAGATGTTTGAGACTTATATTGTGCAATCCCTTCTGAGGGATACTGAAATAGAATCCGAACAAATTATGGTACCAGAATCCTTCCTGGTAGAACCCTTACCTGAGACTCTAGGGAAGAAGTACATGAATCCAGAAAAAGTCCAAGAGAAGGTTGTTGAACAGAAAAAAGCTATGGAAGAAGTTCAGGAAGAAGAAAGCAGTAGTGATAAAAAATATTTAATTAAGCTTGTGGAGGACTATCATGAGAATTAAAGCGCATCCGAGAAATTGTCAATCTGGACCTCTCAAGACGGATCTTCAATGCTTGTTACTCCTGGGTTAGGTGAAAAACCTGAAGATGAAGTGAATAATCTATATGAGGAAGAAAGTTATAATCATCATTTCATTCACCCTAAAGATGATGGGGTAGGATATGAGAAGGAGAAGATAGATGAAGATAGAATTTTTCAACTTGCTGACAGTAAAATAGAGTCTCTGGATGAGGAAGCTATTCCGAGAACCGATAAGGGGAAACAAGTGGTTGAGGATACACCTACTAAATTTTTTTAATTGAAAAGGAAGCTGGTGGATCTTCTAAGAGGAAGCTCGTCGAGATAGAGAAAGAGTCCTCACCAAGAAAAGTCTCAAATTCGGAATCATCATCCATAGGAAATGATTTTATCATTTAATCACTGAAGATTCTTGTTGACACCATTCCAATATTTCCAAGCATTGACTCGAGATGTCAGATGCTCCAACACAACTCGAATCAAAAATCAGATTCGATTTCCATGGTAATGGATAAGTGTGTAAATAATGAGGCTGATTTCAAGAACTTCTTCATTAACTACGATGCAAAAAGAAAATCTTGTTAGAAAGTGATTACCCAGTCAAAGAAAATAGTTGAAGATTTGAGAGAGATTGATGAGTTTCAAAATGAAGTTAAGGATGATTTTGATAATGAAGATAGTAAAAATGAGGATCTCATGACTAGATTTTAGGAAAAGATAAACCTTGAGTAGAATACTCGGATTCAATAGGTAAAGGATCTGAATGGGAATCTATATTTTGTTGTCCAATGTTGGAAAAGGGAAAGGGATCTTCCGATTGAGATCGAAGATAAGCTAGTTAAGCATGATGAGTTGTTGAAGGCTGAGGCAAAGGCTCTGAAGGATCATGAAGAAAATATCAAAGCATTAGAGAAGAAAGTAGAGGATTGGGAGAAGATCCTAAAGCAAGCAGAGGAAGACCACAAGGAACTCAAAAAGCTGGAAACCATAGTGAAGAAATTGATACCCAAGGAAAAGGAAGGAAAATAGATCAAGTATGATATTTTTTTGTATTTTTTATTATTTGTACAAATTCCTCTTATCTTAATGAAATTTTGGTAGCTAATTTTTGTGTGCATGCTTTGTGCTAATATTTTAGGTACTACAATTTCTTTTCCATTCCCTCAAATTATTTTTGAAAATCACACAGGTGGAGAAAAGAAAAAATAATACTATGAAAAGAAGAAATATACCTAAGTAAGGGGGAGTTTATCTAAGGGGGAGTTTTCATTATAGTGATTTCCATAATCAAGATAATGAAAAATCATTTTGGAAATCTAGAATATGATACTTAGTGTTCCAAAGCCTAAGGAGGAGTTAGTCATATTCATATTTTCCCATCTGATAATGGAGATAAAGTTTATTTTCAATGTCTATAAAAATATTTTCTATGTCATTTTATTTTTTTTCATAAGGATGTTTGTGCTTTCCAAAAGGGGGAGATTGTTGAGTCAATAAGTTTTTGCTTATGGCATTTCGAATCCTTTATACTTGGGGGAGATTGATGAGTCTATAAGTTTTCCTTATGACTTTACCATTCCTTACTTTTTTGAAAATCACAAACGCCTTATCTCAAGTCAAATATCATTTTACCCTATGTTTTACTTCTATAAGGAAAATTTTCCATCCCCATGGAAACTTATCCTTACCATGTTTTTAATTGGTAATTATCATGTCTAAGTGTAAAATTCGGTTTCATATCTAAAACCTCGGAATCATATAATACATAGATAAAGAGAATTCTTTTTTTTTTTGACTCCGAATTTAGACTCCGAGTTCTCTGAATTCAGACTTCGAACTCTTCTGAGTTCTGACTCTAAGTTTTCTGAATACAGACTCCAAAATCTTATGAGTTCTGACTGTGAGTTCTCTAAATTCAGACTCAGAACATTGTAAGTTCTCACTCCTAATTCGAATGAATTCAGACTCCGAACTTTGTGAGTTCAGACTCTGAATTATCATGTTCTCTGACTCCAAACATTGTAAGTTCAGGTTTCAAATTCTTATGAATCCAAACTCCGAATTTCCTTGAAATTCAGACTCTGAAATTATATAGTGTTCAGGTTCTGAATTCCTTAGAAAACAAAATCGGAATATCCTTTTATTATAGTCTCCAAGTTCATTTTTGGTTAGACTACAAACTTTTATTTTACATTCCATATATTTGATTTTATTTATGTAACCATATTTTTTCTTACACTTGTTTTTGTTATAAAACAATATCATGCATTCAGTTACTAACTAATATTTGTTCGAGTGACACGTGTATAGGTCCCTCCGAAATTCAAGGAAAAATATGATCGTTGGAAGAGGGAGCTGACCATTGGTGTTGTGCCTATAAATAGGATCTCATTTAAAATAGCTCGATATTGTTATATGAATCTAGATATTACATGATTTTGAAGTGATTTCTAGAGAGAGACTCTCGTTGCTTTGTTCGTACTGAACTTCTTGTTCAGATTTTCTGTGTGCGACTCCGATTGTTGCTCTGTACAATCGAGGGCTTCCGGGGATAGGAAGAAAGAGGTGCAGACTACCTTAAAGTTGAGGGCTTCCTTGTTAAGGAAGAGAGAGGTGCCAACTACCTTGATGTTGATGGCTTGTGAGGATATCAAGATAGACTATGATCTTCGTATGGAGGTATTACGCTAGTGTGGGTAAGACAGACTTTCTTGAAAGCATAAATCAAGGGACCTTTATCCAAGGTTGTTGGATACCCTTCTCTTTGTCTTAAATGATTTACTACGCATTAATTGTTGTGTTACAAGTTTTCCGCTGCATTTTTGATGTTATTAATATTTTCATGACTTATTATATTCCCCCTTTACTTATTTTATATGAAATGTGCATAATTTTTGTGAAATATTAATGTTTTAATATTAAGTATAATATTTGAGCATTTTTAGAAGTAGTCAAATTGAGTCAGTTTAATGTTTTAATTATAACTATCAATATACTGATTCAAATTATGTGGTTCTTGTTTTGTAGGATTCTCCTTTCACTATACAACATTTCATTAGAAGGAACCATGATCGAATTCTGCCATTTTAAGGGTCATATGGTCCTCACAAACAAGACCAAAGAATCTGTGAAGAAACTGGACTATTCATGAAGATTGATTTACTGGGCTCAATCTAGAAGTTAAAAAACCTTAAATCTCCACCATAATTCGGGGGACACTACATGTCATCTTGGATAAAAATTTCATGGCCCAAATCCAAGTACAAGGGGCCCAAATGAATCTTTGAAATCCAGCCCACCATTCTGGCCGAGAATGAAAATCAGTATAGTATACATGAGATATCTCCTGATGTAATCATCCAAGCGAGCTGAGATTTTGCAGTGTGAAAGAGGGGATGTAGGCGGCCGACTTTTTTGAAGAAACCATTCGGATTTGAAGGAATCTTAATATTCAAAAACCCTTTCACATTATGGACTTCAAAAATACTGGATTGAAATGGACAGTTTATGTTTGTTTATTCAACCGGCCATAACTTTTTATCCTTACGTCCAAATGACTCCAAATTTTGAGAGTAGTCGGCCAACATTATTTCCTACAACTTGTAAGAAGAAGATATTTGAAGATTCTGCTGTCTGAATTGCCAAACTGGCGATACAAGTGGAGGGACAGATTGGGAATGCAAACAGTCCACTCCTTGGGCTATAAATACTCTCCCCTTCTCTCCTTGAGAGGGGTTGGCATTTCAGAAGAGAGGAGATCATATTGGCACGACCAAAGCTTTGCCAAAGGCTTGGGAGGACCTGAAAAACTCAATTTTTCATTTGAGAGACCTTTCCTACTCTCTTTCTTTTCACTTACTTTTGTGTTCTTCATTTTTGTAATCCTGTAATTCTCTTTCTTTGTAATTCTGTTTTAATGCAAGTTACTTCTTCAATATCTCTTATTCTCTTCCACATTCTGTATTTTAATATTAATGTTCTTAAAATAGTTTAAATTCATTTCAATCCCCTTCCCTTCTTAAGCTTCCTCATTCAATCGAAATTCCATTTTTGATTCTTAAATTATTTCGTGTGTGTGTTCGGCACACTACTCTTATCATGTCCCTTTCTTTTTCTTCTCTTTATAATTCATCACCATAAACATATATTACCAGATTATTAAACATCCAAATGGATGAGTAAATCTCTCATTGGGGTGAGTTATAATTTGGGGATGTTAATTGATTGAGAGTTTTGCTCGATGGGTATTCTTTAAATTAATATTGTGTATGTTAAACTTAATATGTCATGGATTAATGATATGTTTTGTTTAACAAGTGGTTTCCATGGATTATTGGAACCATAAATACACTACCATAAATAAGTTTTTATTGAGATTAGAACCCTAAGTTAAGTTAAGGCTTGGATTAAAGCCTTCACACTTAGGAATTCCCATCAACATCAACTTATGACATGGGTGTTAATTTAATGCAATACAAAGTAAGGCTCAAGGATATCACTTGCTTAACTCCCCAATGATGAACTCACCCCAATCTTTATCAATTTGTTAAATCAAACATCATCCATAAATCATTTCAATTAAGCTCTGCAAACAAACCCCCTAATCAAAAGACAATCAACTAAAAACAATCGACTATTACGAAGTACCATCACCGAGGATTCGACCCGAGTGCTGCTATACACATTAGCAGAGCACCAAAAATTTGACCGGTCGATAGGCGACAATCGGCCGTGCGTTTCAAATGGCACCGTTGCCGGGGACGGTGCTTTAAGTAGTCATTAGTTTCTGGTTATTGTAAAAAAACCCAAAAAAATACAAAGGTTTAAAAAAAATTGAAGAAAAAACACAAAGAAAAACCCGTCTTCCTCTTTCTTCCAAAATCTCTCTGAATTCCCCATAGCCTTCCAAACAATCCCTTGGATTTGTTTGACCCTGAAATTGAGCGAACACTTCGCCAACATAGGAGGAACATAAGAGATACTCAAATAATTCAAGAACCAGTCCTCATTCAACCAATTGAATTAGATATGGCCAATCCTAGGGAACAAACATTGAAAGAACTTGCTACCCCTGATATGAATTACCAACCTCTTGGTATTCAATATCCAAACATAGAGGCTGACTTCGAACTCAAGTCGGGTTTGATTCATCTTCTTCCTCATTTCCATGGTCTAGCTGGTGAGGATCCTCATCTTCACCTCAAAGAGTTCCAAGTGGTCTTCTCAACCATGAAACCTCAAGGGGTTTCTGAAGAACAAATCAAGCTTAGAGCTTTCCCCTTTTCCCTAGCAGATTCTGCCAAGTCTTGGCTCTACTACCTCCCACCTGGTTCCATAAACTCATGGGTTGACATGAAGAGATTTTTCCTAGAGAAATTCTTTCCTGCTTCTCGAACAGCTTCTATCCGAAAGGAAATAAGTGGAATCCGTCAATTCCCTAATGAATCACTCCATGAGTATTGGGAGAGGTTCAAAAAGCTTGTGGAAACTTGTCCACACCATCAAATCCCTGACCAACTCCTGATCCAATACTTCTATGAGGGGTTATTGGATATGGAGCGAACTCTCATTGATACCGCAAGTGGCGGTGCTCTTGTTGACAAAACTCCTACAGCTGCAAGAGATCTCATAAGTAACATGGCTGCAAACATGCAGCAATTCCATAATCGAGCACATGCTCAAGTGAAACAAGCCCAAGATAATCAATCCATAGAGCCCAAGAAGATGACTGAGTGGATGAGTGAACTTACAGGTCTTGTGCGTCAACTAGCGGTGGCTACCAAAGCCCCAACCTCATCTTCTCCACAGTCACTATTCCCTGGACCTATCAAGAATTGTGGAATCTGCAACTCTCCATCTCATCCGACTGACACATGTCCACAACTTCAAGATGATCCATCTGATTCATCTAGTCCAATGGAGCTCAATGCGGCATATGCTCAGCGAAACTTCAACACTCAACAATCAGGTCAGTTTGTTAGAAACTTCAACCAACCCCACTCTGAGCCCTTCTCTTCTACCTTTAACCCACCTCTGAGGTATGGTAATCCCATTTCTCATCCTCCTCAATTCCCTCCTCAAAACCCAAACCAATTCCAATATGGTCAAGGTGGTGGTAACTTCCATCAACCTTATCCTTTTGTTCCTCAACCTCAAAGGAACAATCCTCCTCCTGGATTCCACTATCCTAACGAGCCTTCCCAATTCCCCACCCAATACAATCGCTTTCCCAAGAACCAAAATCAAGGCCAACCCAATTTGGGACATGCCTCTTCTTCTAAACAACCATGGGAAAGTGCTGTAGAGGATCTTGCTTCCTTCACCCGTTCTAGCCTAAAGAACATTGAAACCCAAATAGGTCAACTTGCATCCCACCTTAGCCAGCAACAACCATCCAATTCATCCCAACTCCCACCTCAACCATTACCCAACCCCAAGGGTAATGTAAGTGCAATTGCACTTAGATCAGGAAAGCAACTTGCTATGCCTCAAGATAAATCCTCAAACACCCCTTTCGATGTTGATCTAGAAAATGAAAAGAACAAAAAGCTGGAAAAGTAACTTGAATCCACTCCTTCACCTTCTTCCATTCCACTTAGGAACCCAATTCCTTTTCCTCAAGCCATCTCCAAGCCTAAGAAGTCCTTTGAACCTGATCCTGAAATGCTTGACATGTTTAGACGTGTTGAAGTGAACATCCCCCTCTTAGATGCCATCAAACAAATCCCTAAGTATGCCAAGTTTCTTAAGGAATTGTGCACCCATAAGAGGCAACTTAGGAACATTGAAAATGTTTCAACTCAACAGTCCATTCCCATGAAGTGAAAAGATCCAGGGACCTTCACGGTTCCATGTCAAATAGGGAGTTCCAACTTTGATGATGCACTCATAGACCTAGGAGCCTCAATTAATGTCATGCCCAAATCCATTTTCTCCAACCTTGGTCTAGGTCCCTTGCACCCAACGGGTATTGTCATTCAATTAGCCAATCGAAGCACTGCCAGTCCTGAGGGGATAATTGAGGATGTTCTTGTTCGGGTCAATGATCTTATCTTCCCAGCTGATTTCTATGTCCTTGACATGGAAGGTGAGATGACCTCTTCTCGATCTCCCCTAATTCTAGGAAGACCATTCCTCATGACTGCGAGAACAAAGATTGATGTCCACTCAGGCATCTTATCCATGGAATTCGGTGACCAACTGGTCAAGTTCAACATTTTCCAAGCCATGCGATACCCATCTGAGGATCACTCTGCATTCTCAGTCCATGCTTTTGAGGACACTTCTAAGATTCAATCGAACCCCAATCCACCATGTTCTTCATGTTCTAATGATAAAGGATCTTGTGAAATCTGCACCATGATTAACAAAGTCATAAATGGTGAAGTTGATGTGGACCTCTCATTCATAGACTCCATCAATCTAGAGGAACTTGAAAACTCTCTTGAATCCCACATCAACTCTGATCTCTACTGCTCCACCTTGGACAGTGTTGAGGAAAATGATCCAAACCCATCTAGAATCCCTTCTCCTACTCCTAACTTGTCTAGCTCTCCAATCAAGGCTGAAACTGATCTAAAACCACTTCCTTCACACCTCAAGTATGCATTCCTTTTCCATGATCCCTCCTACCCTGTCATTATCTCTGCTTCACTTTCTGAAACTGAGGAGTCCCAACTTGTTCAAGTGTTAGAGGAAAACAAAAATGCCTTAGGTTGGACCCTAGAGGATATTCCAGGAATCAACCCTGCCCTTTGCATGCATCACATCCATCTAGAGGAATCATCCAAACCAATTAGGCAACCTCAAAGAAGACTCAATCCACTCATACTTGAGGTAGTTAGGGAAGAGATTACCAAGCTTCTTCAAGCTGGTATTATCTACCCAATTTCTGATAGTGAATGGGTTAGTCCAATTCAAGTCGTTCCTAAGAAGGGTGGGATAACAGTTGTCACAAATGAACATGGAGAAGTGGTCACAACTCGAGTGAAAAACAAATGGCGTGTGTGCATCGATTATCGCAAATTGAATGCTGAAACACGAAAAGATCACTACCCACTTCCTTTCCTTGACCAAATGCTTGAGAGATTGGCCGGAAAGTCACACTATTGCTTTCTTGATGGTTACACCGGCTACTTCCAAATTCCAATCGCACCTCAAGACCAAGAAAAGACCACATTCACTTTCCCCTTTGGAACCTATGCCTATAGGCGAATGCCTTTTGGCCATTGTAATGCTCCTGAAACATTCCAGCGGTGTATGATGAGTATCTTTTCTGAATTCATTGAGAATTGCATGGAGGTCTTCATGGATGACTTTACCATTTATGGCGAGTCATTTGAATCTTGCTTACATTCACTCTCTTTGGTCCTTCAAAAGTGTGTCAAGTGCAACCTTGTGCTGAATTTTGAAAAATGTCACTTTATGGTTTCAAATGGGATTGTTCTAGGGCACATAATTTCTCAAGAGGGTATCCAAGTTGATCCAGCCAAAATTTAGGTGATCCAATCACTTCCTGAACCCAAATCAGTTCGAGACATTCGGTCATTCCTTGGTCATGCCGGTTTCTATCGGCGATTCATTCAGAACTTCAGCAAGATTTCCCTCCCACTCACTCGTTTACTTCAAAATGATGTCACATTCAATTTTGATGAGGCTTGCAAGAGAGCCTTCATCGAACTCAAATCTGCTCTCACATCTGCTCCAATAATCCAACCCCCAGATTGGTCCTTACCATTTGAATTGATGTGTGATGCTTCTGATAGGGCCATTGGGGCTGTTCTTGGTCAAAGAAGAGAAAACATTCCTCATGTCATCTTTTATGCCTCAAAAACATTGGATGAAACTCAATCACACAACACTGTGACTGAAAAAGAACTTTTAGCTGTGGTTTTTGCCTTGGATAAATTCCGGCCCTATCTCTTAGGTGCCAAAATCATCATCTTCACGGACCACTCAGCATTAAAGTTCTTACTTACGAAAAGTGATTCCAAACCAAGGCTAATAAGATGGATTTTAATGCTCCAAGAGTTTGACCTTGTGACAAAAGATAAACCTGGAAAAGAAAACCCTGTGGCTGACCACCTGAGTAGAATTTCCAATTCTTCTCATTCTGAAATAATTGATCCTGAATTTCCAACTGAACACCTCTCATCTCTCACTCCAAAGTTACCATGGTATGCCCCAATTGTCAATTACTTGGTTTCTGGTGTTTTCCCTGAATATTTTTCAAAAGAACAAAAAGAAAAGATGAAAAGTGATTCAAAGCATTATTTTTGGGAAGATAATAAACTTTGGAAAACTGGGGCTGACATGGTAATTAGGAGATGTGTTGATGAAACTGAACAATCCTCCATCTTGGAATTCTGCCACTCAATGCCTGGAGGTGGCCACTTTGGACCACAAAGGACTTCTCGAAAGGTCCTAGATTCTGGATTCTTTTGGCCTTCACTCTTCAAGGACTCACATGAGTTCTGTCAATCATGTCCCACTTGCCAAAAGTTTGGCACAATTTCTAAAAGAAACGAAATGCCTCAAAAGCCATTAATCTTCTGTGAGCTTTTTGATGTTTGGGGCATCGATTTCATGGGACCTTTTCCCCCTTCCAATGGATTATCCTACATTCTCCTTGCTGTTGACTATGTTTCTAGGTGGGTCGAGGCCAAACCCACTAGGAAAGACGATGCTCAAACTGTGAGTGAGTTCCTCAAAACTCATATCTTCCATCGATTCGGAACACCACGTGTTTTGATAAGTGACTTAGGAACTCATTTCTGTAATAGAACCATGGAGTCACTTTTGAAAAAGAATGGGGTTGTACATAAAACATCCACTTCATATCACCCTCAAACAAATGGAATGGCTGAGCTTTCTAATAGAGAAGTGAAAAGAGTGCTTGAAAGAATTGTTAAGCCCACAAGAAAAGACTGGCCCGATAGACTTGGTGAAGCACTTTAGGCCTATCGAACAGCCTATAAGACACCCATTGGGATGTCTCCATTTAGGCTAGTCTTTGGTAAAGCCTGTCATTTACCAGTTGAAATCCAACATAAGTCATTTTGGGCTGTCAAAACATGTAATTTTGATTGTGAAAAATCTGGTGAAGAAAGATTGTTGCAGTTGACTGAATTGGAGGAGCTTCGACTCGATTCGTATGAGAACTCCATTCTCTACAAAGAAAAGGCAAAGTCACTCCATGACAAGCACATTCTTCGAAAGGTATTTCATGAAGGTGAAAAGGTAATGCTCTTCAATTCTCGATTTCGACTTCACCCAGGTAAGCTTAATTCTCGTTGGGAAGGTCCTTTTGTTATTACTAACATTTACCCATTTGGTGCAGTGCAAGTCCAAGACCCTTCTTCAAAAAGAACATTCACGGTAAATGGACACCGGTTAAAGCATCACCATGAGAGGTCTCACAATCCAGGAACCACATCGACTTCCATTGACCCACCACTACATGGAAATGGCGACCCACCAAATCCAAACCAGGGGGCACCTCTTTCCCTTTAACTCTCTCTCTATCTCTTCCTCTCTCTACCTCTTTCTTCTTCTTCCTCTCTCTTTCATTTTGTTACCACTTTATTCATCAAACCCTTTCTTTTTATCTTTCTTGTGTGGGTGTGTATTTTTAAAAAAAACCTTAAAAACTAAAAAAACCAAAAAACACAATTACTTAAAAAAAATTACAAAAAAAGAGTCATGCTTACTCACCATCTAGTTTTGAAATTTTGTCCAACCATTTTGGGGAGTCAAAGGCTTGTTTTAAACTCAAATATATTGAATTTTTATCTCAAACTTGGGTAAACAATTTTGTGTCAATAACAAACATTTTGAATGAACAATTTTTGGTGGAAAATGATTCTCCTCTACCGTGAGGAATAACATTAGCCTTCATTCCAAGGTCATCTATGTCCATATTTTTCATTGTGTGTCTTCACCACTGATTGTGAGTCTTGAGTTTTTGGACCTTCGAGCTGAATTTCCATCTTTTGTGTGCATTAATATGATAGAGGCATTTTCTAAGCCACATGAGAATCAGAATAGCCAAATAGCCTCCCGTTACCCTTACATTGATCCTACTTTTGAAAGCCCCATTGAGCCTATGAAAACCTTTCTTTTGATAGCCACATTACAAGCCTAATACCTTGTCCCACCCAACATCTTCATGGATTTTCATTGTACAATTTATTGAAATTTAAGTGTGGGGGGAATGGACTTCATTTTTGGGCGCACTTTCATTGATTTCCAATGTGTCATCATATGCTTGAGGGCAAGCATCCATTCAAGTGTGGGGGAGAGGTTGTAATTCTGTGAGCTTTGGGGTGTATATGTGTAATTGTCATTTGTATAAAAGTCATTGAAAAGTGTTCAAAAAAAATGAAAAAAAATTATATTAAAAAAATGATGAAAAAAAAGGAATGGGTTGTGTCTTGGGTGGGTCAAAAATCATTCATCATCAACCTTTGATCGTGTTATAACTACTAAAATTAGTTCCATGAGAAGATCAAACATGGGTTGGGAGATGACTGTGAGACTTGTTTCAAGCACAACTTTCGAAAAAAAAGAGCAAAAAGAAAAAGAAAAAAAAAGAACACTTGAATCTTTTTGTATTGTGTCATTATTGGAAGTCTTCCATGTTGTAAATATTCCATCATCTCACCCTATTCCATTTTCTATCTCCCTCACTTTTCATTCATCACACATTCATTCCCTTGTAAATATGTGTTTCTATTTCCTTTCAAATCAAATTAAAAAAAAAATGTGCATTGATTTTTCCATGTTGGTGTTTTTAACCCCTCTTTTCCTTTGGACATTATATACCTACCGTCCCATAGCCACTGGAAAACCCCTTAAAAGACCTCTTGATTCTTGTACACATTATATTTGGGAATGGAAGCTGAGAGCTCTTACAAACTCTTGATTTTCACTTTTTGTTGGTGAATGAGTGAACCTCCTAAAATACATTTTTATCATCTTGAGAGGAGTAAGTTTTGAGTGCCTACATTTTCTAATTCAAACCCTGAACATGAAAAAATGAATTGTTTCTGATGCATTATTGTGAACCAAATTTGTGATGGAATTCAATATGGATGAGTGAAATAGTCTAAACCTCCCCTGATTGGAGAAAACAAAATTTTTATATTTGTTGGTGAGTGAAAATGATTTTGTCATGTTTTTATATTTGTTTCACATGAGGACACGCACAAATCTAAGTGTGGGGGAGTTGATGTTATTAATATTTTCATGACTTATTATATTCCCCCTTTACTTATTTTATATGAAATGTGCATAATTTTTGTGAAATATTAATGTTTTAATATTAAGTATAATATTTGAGCATTTTTAGAAGTAGTCAAATTGAGTCAGTTTAATGTTTTAATTATAACTATCACTATACTGATTCAAATTATGTGGTTCTAGTTTTTTAGGATTCTCCTTTCAATATAAAACATTTCATTAGAAGGAACCATGATCCAATTCGGCCATTTGAAGGGTCATATGGTCCTCACAAACAAGACCAAAGAATCTGTGAAGAAACTGGACTATTCATGAAGATTGATTTACTGGGCTCAATCTAGAAGTTCAAAAACCTTAACTCTCCACCATAATTCGGGGGACACTACATGTCATCTTGGATAAAAATTTCATGGCCCAAATCCAAGTACAAGGGGCCCAAATGAATCTTTTAAGTCCAGCCCACAATTCTGGCCGAGAATGAAAATCAGTATAGTATACATGACATATCTCCTGATGTAATCATCCAAGCGAGCTGAGATTTTGCAGTGTGAAAGAGGGGATGTAGGCGGCCGACTTTGTTGAAGAAACCATTCGGATTTGAAGGAATCTTAATATTCAAAAACCCTTTCACATTATGGACTTCAAAAAGACTGGATTGAAATGGACAGTTTATGTTTGTTTATTCAACCGGCCATAACTTTTTATCCTTACGTCCAAATGACTCCAAATTTTGAGAGTAGTCGGAAAACATTATTGCCTACAACTTTTAAGAAGAAGATATTTGACGATTCGGCTGTATGAATTGCCAAATTGGCGATGCAAGTGGAGGGACAGATTGGGAATGCAAACAGTCCACTCCTTGGGCTATAAATACTCTCCCCTTCTCTCCTTGAGAGGGGATGGCATTTCAGAAGAGAGGAGATCATATTGGCACGACCAAATCTTTTACAAAGGCTTGGGAGGACCTGCCAAACTCAAGTTTTCACTTGAGAGACCTTTCCTCCTCTCTTTCTTTTCACTTACTTTTGTGTTCTTCATTTTTGTAATCTTGTAATTCTCTTTCTTTGTAATTCTGTTTTAATGCAAGTTACTTCTTCAATATCTCTTATTCTATTCCACCTTCTGTATTTTAATATTAATGTTCTTAAAATAGTTTAAATTCATTTCAATCCCCTTCCCTTCTTAAGCTTCCTCATTCAATCGAAATTCCATTTTTGATTCTTAAATTATTTCGTGTGTGTGTTCGGCACACTACTCTTATCTTGTCCCTTTCTTTTTCTTCTCTTTATAATTCATCACCATAAACATATATTACCAGATTATTAAACATCCAAATGGCTGAGTAAATCTCTCATTGGGGTGAGTTATAATTTGGGGATGTTAATTGATTGAGAGTTTTGCTCGATGGGTATTCTTTAAATTAATATTGTGTATGTTAAACTTAATATGTCATGGATTAATGATATGTTTTGTTTAAAAAGTGGTTTCCATGGATTATTGGAACCATAAATACACTACCATAAATAAGTTTTGATTGAGATTAGAACCCTATGTTAAGTTAAGGCTTGGATTAAAGCCTTCACACTTAGGAATTCCAATCAACATCAACTTATGACATGGGTGTTAATTTAATGCAATACAATGTAAGGCTCAAGGATATCACATGCTTAACTCCCCAATGATGAACTCACCCCAATCTTTATCAATTTGTTAAATCAAACATCATCCATAAATCATTTCAATTAAGCTCTGCAAACAAACCCCCTAATCAAAACACAATCAACTAAAAACAATCGACTATTACGAAGTACCATCACTGAGGATTCGACCCGAGTGCTGCTATACACATTAGCAGAGCACCAAACCTTTGACCGGTCGATAGGCGACAATCGGCCGTGCGTTTCAATTTTATTTGTTGAGGAATGTAAAACTATCTTATACTTTCTGATACTTGTACTCTGATTTAGCAAGATTTTATATGCTTTAAGGTAGAATCTTTTTCTTTGTAAACTGTCATTAAGTTTCATTTTTCAGAACCATCTTTCCAGATTCACTTTTTTGGAATCATATTTCCTGAATATAGTAAGTGTATATAACTTAGAGGTTTTGTGAATTACCTTGTTTAACTTTTTTAGACACAACCATCATTAAAATTTCCAAAGGAATTTTTTAAAGAATAAAATTCACCCCCTCTTTTATTTTAAGCATCATTAGATACTTTACTTAGTATCTCTATTATCTGGATCCAACATTTGATATTATAGAGTATATAATACTCACATACCTTCTCAACAATTGGAATCAGTGCATTGGTTCATTCTGAATTAATCTCACTATTAGATTCAGAAGAGAATTCACTCTATTCTTATTCTCGGAATTAGTTTTTCAGACTCCTAAAGTTTGGATTCATATTTTTCATAGAGCTTCTATTATTCTATGTTTTTCCTTGTTTACAAACATTAATTATTAACAAGTTTTTGTGGACAGATTTTTCTTTAAGATGGCTGGAATAAATTTTGGTTCCATAAAAAATCTCAATGCAACAATACCGCCTATTGTTTATGGGAATTATTATGAATATTGGAGAGATCGCATGCAGACTTTTATTATTAATACTGGAGTTTATAATTTTGTTATGCTTACTAGAGGATATAAAATTGCTGACATGGTAGTTAGTAACTTCAACAATCAAGAAAATCTTGAATATCATCTGAATAATAAGGTACACAATACCTTCATTTGTTCCATGACTAGAAATATATATAACCAAATTTCATCTTGTGAAGCATCAAATTGTATTTGGATGAAACTTGACGTTACTCACTTTGGAACATTCAAAGTTATTGAAACTAGAAGAGCCAGGCTCAGAGCTAAATATCTAGGTTTATGATTTACTTATGGAGAAACTATATGTAAGGTGCAACAAAGATTCATTACTGTAGTGAATAGTTTACAATCCGTGGGTGAGAAAGGATTAGATGATGAATATCTTGTTGATAAGATCATAGAAATTATGCCAAATGAGTGGGAATTAAAGAGGACTGTTATTGATGAGAACAAAAAGGTTACTCAGATTTCTCCAGATGAAATTTTTGGAACTCTTATTCAACACGAGACTAGAATGAAGAGAGATGTTGATAATGTAATGAAAAAGAATGGGAATGGCAGTGTTGCTTTAACAATAACATTAAATCAAACGAAAGCCAAGACACCTGAGAGAGTTACTAGATCCAAATCTAAGAAAGTTTTTATTCAATCCGAATCTAGTGGAAGTGAATCTTTAGAAAATGAGTTAGGAAATCTTGCTCGAAGGATGAACATGATTGTTGGAGAGAAGAATTTTCAATCCGGATATAAAAAGAAGGAAAGGAAATATAAGAAGGATTCAGAATTCACTTGTTTTAAATGCATGAAAGTTGGACATATAAGACCTGATTGCCCTACTCTTAAGAGAAAATAAAGAAAGGAAAATAATTCTAAGAAAAATAGAAAGAAGTACTACAAAGATAATGCTAAGAAATTCTTGAAAGCTAATAACACCTGGAGTGCCAGTGGTGGTGACTCTTCAGATGAATCATCATATTACGAATCGTCTTGACAGAAGAATCATGGTCTAATATCCAGACTACCTATTGAAAATCATTTCTTAATGGATTAGGTACACAATGTTGAATCAATGACCAATGTTTCTTTAAATACAAACTATAGTGATAGTAAATACTATAACTCTGCTGATGTAGAATCTTCTTATGATTAAGATGATACATTACCTACCTATGAAGAAGTTTCTAGGTTTTCTAAGATCCTTGAGATTGAGAATTCAAAACTCTTTAAAAAAAATGATAAGGAAAATTCTAGGAATACTATTCTTACTAATGAAATATCAGATCTTTATAAAGATCTTGATAAGAAAATTGTTATTTTTGAATATATTTCAAAAAATATTGAGGAAGTAAATTCTGAGAATAATAAACTTTCTAAGGATCTAGAAAACGTAACTTCTAAGAAAAATGTTTTTGAGCCTAACTCTCGTTCAAAATAAAATGTTTTAGAAGACAAGAAATTTGTTATCAAACTAAAATCTGAAATTTTTTCCTTGAGGAAGTGTTTGTCAAACTATATCTTAGGTTAGGAGAATTTTGATAAGATGTATTCCCAAATCCGAAATCTAAGGAATAATTCTGGTTTTGGTTATACTAGCTATAAACTAATTTTTAACAACAATTATTTTGTTCCACAAAGTGCTCCTTTATTTACTATGTGTCAGTAAGGTGGGCATTGGGAAATAAATTGTTCCTTAAAAAAAGTCAGTCTTTTGGATTTCATAAATCCTATTTTTCTAAAAAAATGTGGGTTCCTAATATTTTTATTTCTGAAATTTCTGGATCCAAGAATGTTTGGGTTTTGAACATCAAAATATTTTGTTTTCAAGAAAATAGAGAAAGTACCAACAACAATACTTGGTACATGGATAGTGGATGTTCCCAACATATGACTAGTAACAAAAACTACTTTGAAAAGATTATCAAGACGAAAGGAGGAAAAGTATCTTTTGGAGATAATGATCAGGGAGAAATTATTGGTATAGGTAACATCGTTCTTCTGGGAAAAACTATTATTTATAATGTTTTATTTGTTAATGGTGTTAAGAAAAACCTTATTAGCATAAGTCAATTCTGTGATGAATGTTACCTTGTGAGTTTTAGGAATGACAAGTCCTTAATATACAATTCAAATGAAGAGTTTATTCTTTCTTCCCATAAGCAATAGAATGTATACACACAAAACAAATAAGACCTTATGAGCCAAGATCTACCTTTACTTAGTGCAATGGAAGATCATTATTTGTTGTGTCATAGATGGCTAGGTCACTATAACCTTAAGAACCTATGAAAAAATTCTTAGAAAAGATTAGTTAAGGATCAACCAGAGCATATATTTGATTCTTCAAAAGTTTGTGACCCTTTTCAATATGGAAAAAAATAGAAATCATGTTTTAAATCAGTCAGTGAAGTCTCAACTACTAATGCATTACAATTAGTGCATATGGATCTTTTTGGTCCTACACAAACTGGAAGCATTGGAGGAAAGTATTATGCATTTTTTTTAGTTGATGACTACACTAGATTTATGTGGGTATATTTTATAGTAATGAAGTCTGAAGATTTTTCAAATTTTAAAATATATAAAGCCAAAGTTAAAAATGCGAAAAACTTTCCTTTGATAACTATTCATATTGATCATGGAGGAGAATTTCAAAATTATGATTTTGAAACTTTTTGTAGTAGAAAAGGCATTACTCACAATTTCTCAACACCAAGAACTCCTCAACATAATGGTGTTGTTGAAAGAAGAAATAAAATTTTTCAAGAGATAACAAGAACCATTTTGAGTGAATATTCTGTAGCAATAAATTTTTGGGATGAAGGTGTAAGTATTGCTTGTTATGCTATAAATCAAGTTTTAATTAGACATTTTATTAATAAAACTCCTTATGAGTTATGGAATGGTAGAAAACCTAGACTTTCCAACTTCATGTTTATTGGTTTGAATGTATTCATTCAGAATATTAATGATAATATATATAAATTCTCACCAAAATATCATGAAGGAATTTTCTTAGTCTACTCCTCAACATATAAGGCTTATAGAGTTTTCAATAAAAACACTTGTACTTTTTACGATACAAATCATGTAAAATTTGATGAAACTGATACCTTTGTTTTTGAACAACCCCAACCTACATCTTCAGATGTGTTTTCAAAAAAAAATATCAACCTTTGTTAGATGATCCTTCTGATAAGGAAAATATCCAAGAAAATGTTTCTGAAGCATTTACCCCAGAATATTTTCTACCCAATGTTGATGAACATGTTTTGAAAAACCCAAATCAGTTGTTTCTATGAATCATCCTAGTGATAGTATCATTGGTGATGTGAATCAAACTATAAGGACTAGATGTTACTTAAGAAATGAAATAGAACATCTAGCATTCCTTTCACAATTAGAACAAAAAATCACAGATGATTCTTTAGGGGATGATGATTGGATAAAAGATATGAAAGATGAAATAAATGAATTCGAAAGGAATAAAGTCTAGTCCTTGGTTGAAATACCTAAGGAAACTTCTATTATTTGAGTAAAATGGGTGTTTAGAAAAAAGTGTGATGAAAATGGTGTCAAAGTAAGAAATAAAGCTAGATTATTTGATAAATATTTTAATCAACAAGAGGGAATAGACTATGAAGAAACCTATTCTCTAGTAGCTAGAATTGAATCTATTCACATCTTGCTTTCCTTTACAGAAATCATCAATTTCAAAATTTTCAAATGGATTTGAAATGTGATTTCCTTAATGGTTATGTTCAAGAGAATGTTTTTGTTGAAAAAGCTCCTGGTTTTGATGATACAAAACTTCCTTATCACATTTATAGACTTACCAAATCTTTGTATGTACTTAAGAAGGCCCCTCGATCCTGGTATGATAGACTTACATGATTTTTTATTCAAAATAAGCATGTCATGGGAAATGCAGATCCAACCCTTTTTATAAAGAAAGATAACAAAAATGTTTTGATTGTCCCAATTTATGTTGATGACATTATGTTTGGTTCAACTCAGCAATCTTTAACTGATTCCTTTGCAGATATAATAAAATCATAGTTTTAAATGAGTTTGATGGGTTAGTTAACATTTTTATTTGGTTTTCAAATTTCTCAAAAACCAGAAGGAATCTATATATCCCAACATAAGTATATTAAACACCTTCTTAAAAAGTATTGATATGAAAACACTAAGAGTATATGTACTCCCATTGGTACCTCAAACACACTAGATCTTGATGAAGCTTGGAAACCAGTAGAACATACATCTTTTAGAGGTATGATAGGAAGTTTACATTACTTGACAGCTAGTCGTCTAGACTTAATGTTTTCAGAATGCTTATGTGCAAGATATCAATCCAATCCTAAGGAATCTCATTTAAAGGCAGTGAAAATAATATTTCACTACTTAAAGGGAACCATGGAATTAGAACTCTTTTATACTTCTGGAAATGATTTTGTTTTGAAAAGTTTTTCTGATGTTGACTTTGGTGGATGTAGAATGGATATAAAGAGTACATCCAGAACTTTTCATTTCTTGAGAGATTCATTAGTTTCTTGGTCATGCATGAAGAAACACACAGTAGCACTTTCCACTGAAAAAGATGAATATGTAGCAGCTGGAAGATGTTGTTCTCAAGTGTTGTTGATGTAACACACACTCACAGACTATGGTATGAGTTTTAACAAAACACAATTTTTTTGTGATAATACAAGTGCCATTTTCCTTAGTAAAAACCCTTCACATCACTCTCATTCAAAACACATAGATATTAGAGATCACTTTTATAGGGATGACACACAAAAAGAAGATATCATTCTTCAATTTATCAGAACGCTAGATCAACTTTCTGATATTTTCATAAAATAATTACCCTCTGATATATTTGAATACATTAAATGGAAGTTAGTAATAATAACCATAAGGTAATATTCCTTGTTAAATTTGTGTTAAAGTCAATATCCTTACAGTAATAAACTCCTTTTCACAGGGGGAGTACATTTTCTTGTTAAATTTCAAATTTTTTGTAATGAATTTCTCAAAAATTTTCGTAATGATGTTTTCAAAATTTTTCGTAATGAAGTTTTCAAAATTTTTCGTAATTATGTTTTCAAAATTTTTCTTAATGAGGTTTTCAAAATATATCATAATGAAGTTTTCAAAAAATTTCATAACGAAGTTTTCAAAAAAATTCGTAATAAAGTTTTCACAATTTTTCGCAATAAACTTTTCAATATTTTTTGTAATGAAGTTTTCAAAAAAAATTGTAATGAACTCTTCAAAAAATTTCGTAAATAAGTTTTCAAAATTTTTCATAATTTAGTTTTCAAAAATTTTACTAATTAATTTTTCAATGTTTTTCGTAATGATATTTTTCAAAAATTTCTTAGTTAGATTTCTCAAAACTTTTTTAATGAAAATTTTCGTAATGAAGATTTTTGTAATGAAGAGTTTTCATACTTGAAATTTTCATAATGAATGTTTTCGTAGTATATTTTTTTGAGAATGTAAAGTTCTTTAAGAATATTATTACCTATTAAAAATAATCTTCCTAGAAATCTGAAAGGTATGTTTTCATTATTAAGATTTCTTAGTCATCATTTACTTGTGGGTATTTTTCATTATGTTTTAAATTTTTTGGATTCTATTTTCCTTAAATCCAATTTTTTTCCTTTTAATCCCTCAAAATATCAGATCCTACCAAATTTTCCTTATGGCTATATTTTCAACAGTCAAATCTAATCAGAAGATTTCTCAACCATTGGATTGGCTTTGGAAGTTCAAATTTCGCTTCCAACACCTATATAAATGACCCCAGAAGGGTTGTGTCACATCGGATTTTAAGCTTTTGCATACCGATGCTCTTCCCACCTTTCAAAAGCCCGTTCCGAACCTCTAAAATATTTCTCAAATACGAATGTCTCGTGAAGTTACTTCTCAAGAGATGTCAACAGTCAAGTCGATTTCGGAGTGGTATATTTACATAGAGAGGATGGTGCATCGGAATTTCTTTTCCAGGTAAATTTCCATTATATCCAGGGTCATCTGGTTGAATGGATGGGAAAGTGTTTTTATATCAAATCCAGGAGATCAAGATTTGGTGTATCCAGATTTTCTTATTGAGTTCTAGGAATCAATTAGTTTTTTATGGAAGAAGGCATAGAGAAGTTTTCCTTTAAAAGCTATAGTAAGACCTATGCTCTATCATATACAAAGGTAACATGTTTGGTTGGAGTTCCATTTGACGGGGAAGCTGAGTTATGTTCCCATAAATTTCCTGATGTGAAAGGAAGTATTTTCAATGTAAATGCTATGGAGTTTCTTGGAATTTCAGATATCAAGACTACAAAGATTTCTCATTTGAGTACAAATAATCGGATCCTTAAATTATGGGTTCAAGGTTTTATCATTCCGAGAAAGGGTGACAATGACATGTTAAAGAAGAGTGAAATGTACTTTTTTGACTTCTTGGTAAATCAAAGGAAGATCAACATTATGATGCATATTCTCATTACAATAGAGAATATTAAGAATGGATACATGAAAGCTCAAATATACATGTATCCAGCTATCCTCTCTAAGATAATTGTTCGGTGCCTTGAGACTTTTATGATTCCTTGCAGTTTTAAGCTGAGGAATTGAAAATTCATGCTAATCAGTGATGATACTCTTAAAAGGGTGAAAGTTGGTTTTTCTAAGGAGTCAGGGGAATTCTATGACTTACCATATGAGGAAATTGAATCTATTCCGAAAGAACAATAAGTGTATGAACCATCAAAAAAGTGAGGAAAGAAGAGGAAGTTGAAGGAAGTTGAAGAAGTAGAGAAAACCCCTAAAGATAAAGAAGCTCAATCCGCAAATCGAAACCCCATGAAGTTGAAAGCATATCCAGATGAGGTTGTGGCTAAATGGAGGGAAGAAAAAATGAATAGGAAATCAGGGGAGCCAAGTTTTGTTTTGGATCCTGCCGAGGACAAGGCTTTTAAAGAGAAGAAACCAGATGAGCTTGAGAATCAAGGCAAGGAAAATAAGATAAATAAAAATATGTCTGAGACAGATATTGTGTAATCCCTTCAGAGGGATACTAAAATAGAATTCGAACAAATTATGGTACCAGAATCCTTCCTGGTAGAACCCTTACCTGAGACTCTGGGGAAGAAGTACATGAATCCGGAAAAAGTCCAACAGAAGGTTGTTGAACAGAAATAATCATTGGAAGAAGTGCAGGAAGAAGAAAGAAGTAGTGATAAAATATATTTGATTAAGCTAGTGGAGGACTTTCATGAGAAGGAAAGCGCATCCGAGAAATTTTCAATCTAGACCTCTCATGCTAGATCATCAATGATTTCTACTACTAGGTTAGATGAAAAAGCTGAAGATGAAGTGAATAAGCTCTACGAGGAAGAAAGTTATAATCATCATTTCATTCACCCAAATGTTGATGAGGTAGGAGCTGAGAATGAGAAGATAGATGAAGATAGAATTGTTCTGCTGTCTGACAGTGAACAATAGTCTTCGGATGAGGAAACTATTCAGAGAACCGATAAGGGGAAACAAGTGGTTGAGGATACACATACTAAAGTTGTTTTAATTAAAATGTAAGTTGGGGGATCTTCTAAGAGGAAGCTTTTCGATCTTAAGAAATAGTCCTCACAAAGAAAATTTTCAAATTCGGAATCATCATCCCTAGGACATGATTTTGTAATTCAATCCCTTAAGAAGCTTGTTGACACCATTCTGATCATTCCAAGCATTGAATCAAGATTTCAGATGCTTCAACACAACTTGAATAAAAAATCAGATACAGTATCCATGGCAATGGATAAGTGTGAAAATAATGAGGCTGATTTCAATAACTTCTTCATTAACTACGATGCTGACAGAAAATCTTTAAAAAAGTGATTACCTGGTCAAAGAAAATATTTGATGATTTGAGAGAGCTTGATGAGGTTCAACCTAAAGTTAAGGAAGCTTTTGATAATAAAGATAGTAAAATCGAGGATCTCATGACTAGATTTAAAGAAAAGCTAACCCTTGAGCAGAATACTCGGATTCAATAGGTATAGGATCTAAATGGGAAGCTATATTTTGTTGCCCAAAATTGGATAAGGGAAAGGGATATTTGGATCGAGATCGAAGAGAAACTAGTTAATCATGATGAGTTGTTGAAGGCTCAGGCAGAGGCTCTGATTGCTCCGGAAGAAAAAATCAAAGCTTTAGAGAAGAAAGTAGAGGTTCAGGATCAGATCCTAAATCAAGCAGAGGAAGACCACAAGGAACTCAAAAAGCTGAAAACCATCATGAAGAAATTGATACCCATGGAAAATGAAGGAAAATAGATCCAATTCGATCTTTTGTCGTACTTTTTCTTGTACAAATTCATCCTATCTTAATGAAATTTTGGTTGCTCATTTTTATGTGCATGCATTGTACGAATATTTCAGGTACTATAATTTCTTTTCCATTCCTTCAAATTATTTCTGAAAATCACAAATGGGGAGAAAAGAAAAAATAATACTATGTAAAGAAAAAATATCCCTATGTAAAGGGGAGTTTATCTAAGGGGGAGTTTTCATTCAGATATTTCCATAATCACGATAATGAAAAATCATTCCGGAAATCTAGAATACAATCTTTGGTGTTCCAAATCCTAAGGGGGAGTTAGTCATATTCATCATTTCCCATATGATAATGGAGATAAGTTTTATTTTCAATGTCTATAAAAAAATTTAATACGTCCTTTTATTCTTTTTCGTAAGGATATTTGTGCATTCCAAAAGGGGGAGATTGTGGAGTCAATAAGGTTTTCCTTATGACTTTTCCATTCCTTCATACTTGGAGAATATTTTTGAGTCTATAAGGTTTCCTTATTACATTACCATTCCTTATTGTTTTGAAAATCAGAAACACCTTATCTCAAGGAAAATCTCATTTTAACCTATGTTTTACTTCTATAAAGAAAATTTTCATTCTCCAAGGAAACTTATCCTTACCATGTTTTTCATTGTTCATTATCTTGTCTAAGTGTAAAATTCGGTTTCATCTCTAAAACCTCAGAATCATATAATAAATAGATAAATAGCATTCTTTTTTCAAAATCCGTATTAAGACTCCGAGTTCTCTGAATTCAGACTCCGAACTCTTCTGAGTTCTGACTCTGAGTTCTCTGAATTCAGACTCTGAACTCTTCGGAGTTCTGACTTCGAGTTCTCCGAATTCAGACTATGAACTCTTCTGAGTTCTGACTCCAAATTCTAATGAATTCAAACTACGAACTTTCTACGTTCTAACTCCGAATTCTAATGAATTCAGACTCCAAAATTTGTCAGTTCAGACTCATAATTCTCATGAACTCTAACATTAAAATTTGTATGTTTCGTTTTCGAATTCTTGTGAATCCACACTATGAATTTCCATGAAATTCAGACTCCAAAATTCAATAGAGTTCAGGTTCTGAATTCCTTAGAAAACAGAATCCAAATATCCTGGTATTATAGACTCTGAATTCATTTTTGGTTAGACTCTGAAGTTTTATATTATATTCCAAATATTTTATTTTGGTTATGTAACCATATTTTTGCATACACTTGTTTTTGTTATAAAATGATGTCGTTCATTCAATTACTAACTATCCATTTTTTGAGTGACACAAGTATAGGCCCATCTGAAAATCAAGGAACAATATGATCGTTGGAAGAGGGAGCCGACCATTGGTGAGGTTCCTATAGAAAACATCTCATTTGAAATAGCTCGATAATGTTCTATGAATCTAATGATTACATGTTGTTTAAGTGATTTCTAGAAAGAGACTCTTATTTCTTTATGCATACTGAACATCTTTTTCAGATTTGTTTTGTGCGACTCCGATTGTTGTTGTGTACAATCAAGGGCTTCTGGGGATTGGATAATAGAGGTGTTGACTACCTTGAAGGTGAGGGATTCCTTGCTGAGGAAGACAGAGGTGCTGACTACCTTGATGTTGAGGGCTTGCGGGGATAGCAAGACAAACTCATATCTTCATATCAAGGGCTTACCCAGGTGTGGGTAAGACAAAATTTCTTTAAATTATTAATCAAGTGACCTTTATCCATGTTTATTGGATACCCTTCTCTTTGGGATAAAAGATTTACTACTCGTTACTTGTTTTGTTACAAGTTTTCATCTGCATTTTATTTTTTTAGGAAAGTATAACTTTCTGTTACTTCCTTATACTTATTCTCTGATTTATCAATATTCTATATGCTTTAAGGTAGAATCTTTTTCTTTGTAAACTTTCATTAAGATTCATTTTCCGGAACCATCTTTCCGGATCGACTTTTTCACAATCATATTTCCTGAATCTAGAAAGTGTATAGAACTTAGAGGATTTGTGAATTACCTTGTTTAACTTTGTTAAACTGAACCATCTTCAAAAGTTACAAAGGAATTTTCTAAAGAATACAATTCACCCCCTCTTTTATTTTAAGAATCATTAGATAATTTACTAAATATCACTATTATTTAGATCCTACATTTGGTATTATATAGTATATCATACTCACATACCATCTCAATAGTCATCCTGTGTCTCTTTATTATCCTCTTTATTTACTTTTTCTTATTCCTATGATTTTATGGATTGTACCACTTTTATCTCTTGCCCCTATTTCTTTCTGACAATCCAATAAAAAATTTCCAACACATTTCTTTCATCTTATTCTCACAATATAAAAAGTTATTCTATTTGTTCTTATTGGTATTTTTGTAAACATTTATGGGATGCCTCAGGTCCTAATTTTTCATCATAAGCCAACAATTCATCACTAAGAGAGATATCAGTGTTCTCTAAGAATTCTTCCTTGATATCCTCATCCTCCTTTTATATATTTGTTTCTTCAAAATCATGTACATCATCAACCACTACATGATATTATTTTTCATCAAAAACATTATATCCCTAGAATAAATCAAAGGTATAATATTCATAAGGTAATTTAAATTTGAAATAATTTGAGAAAGGTTGTCGGTCATTTATCTCTGTTCACTGGGTTGTGCGTCATTATCATCAACCGGCTTATCCAATACAAGAGTGTACTTTTTCAGCAAGGTGGTAAGTATGTCTTCTGAGTCCTACTCATAAGTTGGTAGAAATTATGGGTCTTATTTAATGTACTTCTCATGAGTTTCCTTTGTCTCAACAAATTTTACATGATCCACTTCCAAATATTATTCTCCTTTAAACATAACTATACCTACATTATAAACTATTTTTATATTGCTAATAAGAGAATTTAAATTCAAAATGATTTTACTAAGTTGAGTATTCAATTATACATGTTCACTATGTTGGGACTTATTATTATCTATCCTATTATCCATCCCTTCAATGTATTCTATAAGAATCATGGTTTTCAACCTTCTGGATACTACTCTTGAGTTAACCAATAGTAGGAGTTGTCATTAGTGTGATACTCAACATAGTAGTCACCTTGGTATCCTTGATAGTCATGTGCTCCTCCATTGTCCTAGTTATAGGTTTTGTTCCACCATTGAGACATGAATTCATCATATCCATAATAATATGACCCATTCCAGTCTTATACTTTTTGTGACCACTACTTGTGATTTGGTGCTGCCCACGAAGTACTCTCCTCCCGATCTTTGATGTACTTTGGTGGTGACACAACATATGAGTAATGTGCCTGATAATCTATCATGAACAATACCAAAGACTACCAATTATGAAATAGTGAAAAATAATAGTAATAATATTAATAATAATAATAATTGAAAACAAAATCCTAAACTAAAATCAATCAAAATAAATCGGATATGAAAACTTTTTGACCTAAGAAATCAGTCTCGAGTTGTCTGCAATGCTCTACCACTCCTCGGTAACAACACCAAAAAATGATACCTCTAGAAGAAGTCATTAAATCCTACAGAAGAATTAATTTAGAGATTTATATTGTTCATGAACTACACTAACTATGAAATCATGTTAAATCCAAAGTATGTGGTCGATAACACAGAGAGTTGGGAACGTAATAGAATTTTGACCAAAGATCATGTCTTCCCAATTTCAGTTTGATTTTATTAAACTATTGATAACAATTAAATAATTAAAATTTAACTATAATTTTTTAAATAGATTAAGGGATAGGGACAATGGTTAATTTATGGGTTTAGGAAAAAGGGTAATCCTAGATCTATCTTAGGACAGACCTATGGCTTAGCTATAATGTAGTGAAAAAGTCACCGATTGGTTATGGTCAAACCAATTAGATCTATCTATGATACATCTATTCCTTAGTCTTGATATATCTAACAAAATAAATTCATTAAACTTATAATATATGTAATAAATTGTTATAGGATAATGGTCATATCCAGTTCTACTCCAACTTGCCCAGGGTCCTTCAATTGCACCCCCAACGGTCAGGGTTGTGTAAAGGAATGATAAAGAAAAATACTGTTTCACCTAATTAAATCCGCATAGTTACCATGTTTCAATTTATATATTCATTATTATTAATTTCACCTCAACTCTCACCTCTAACCCTATGTGAATTAGACGCGCATTACAGAATTAAATGGATGCAAAGAAACAAATGGCTTGCTCGACATAATGATGAAACGATTCAAAATTCAATGAAAAATAAATCATATTCCACAGATAAGAGAATAAGTGAGAGTGAATGATAAAGATAATGAATAAATGATAGATATTGGAATTAAAATATAAATCATTCTATATTACATCTAATAAATAAATGGACAAAAGAAAAGTAAAAAAGAAAACTTACCTATGATGAACTCTGGGTCGGAACCCTATGGCACCGACCTAGTGGTCAATCCTCTACAATCTTGGAATATAATGTTTTTATCTTGTCCAAAACCCATATATATTGGTTTAGATATCATCCTTGGTCTTCCTAGTGTCAAAATATATGTTAATTGGTCGTTCAGGTCAAATTCATAGGGACATCGTCGAAGATATTCTAAACATATATTTTTTTAATTTTGACTAACACTTTCACACCATGTAAATAATAAATGATATATAATGTTTAGGAATTGAATCCTAAAAAAATATAAATGGTTCATTCTTTTATATATATAGGACATGTAATTATTACATGATGTGTAAAGTCATATTCCAATGTCAGAAGCTCTATTTTTCCTTGGTTCTTTAGTTTTGTGCCTCTGAAACCCCCCATGATCATCCAAATCATGGAAAATATTAATTTAATGATTTTATATGTCTATTTGGATTCAATATTAAATACTAATTTTATAAAATTTAGACTTTCAAAATGCTTATCATGTATCTCAATACACAATACATCAATATTTTCCATGAAACATAACTTTAATCGATCAATATTCATTGAATTCACATACAAAAATCCATCAATATATAGATATAAAATTGATATATCAATTACCCCCACACTCAAATCTTTTATCATCCTGAATAAAAATTCCAATATTAATACATAAATTTTCTAAACATTAACAAGAAAATTTTCAAATTATGATGATCATAAAAACTAGTTATACCTAAATATTTAAAAACAAAAATCATACCCAATAAAGATTCCAAAATCATTTTTCATTTTTAATGTGAAATTAAATTAATTTCCCCTTTTTCACTTATATTTCAACCTTTAGTCAACACCCATTCCATTTATGATTTATCACACCATGATTTTTTTCACTCATCACTCAAGGTAATATTTTAATGGATTTATGATCATACCTAAAGTACATGCTTGTGACCATAGTCTTGAATTGAATCTAATTTATCCAACCCATGAATACAATATCATAATAAATCATGGGTGATTTAAAATTAAGATCATGTTTCTATTAGGATGAGGGAAGGTGGTTATTAATGATGAAAATAATGTAATCCAAAATGGGGAGGCTAAACTCAAAAATATAAAACACGACATTCAAAATAAAATCTAAATGAAATTCTCATCAAAATAATAAATTCATCTCACAAACCCCACAAAGAACATGGTAAAGGTTAAAAGTTGATGTAATCATAATGAAAAATAATATTCTCTTGTTGTTTTTCCTTCTTCTTCTCATTCTTCCCTAAAGATGTACTCAGGATAAGTATCATATCCACAACGTAACCCCTTATGATTTTCAGACCACTATTTTAGAAGTGGTGATTCTTAACCTACCCAAGTAACATCGTAATGTTTTTTCCAATTAATGATTGAAATGAACCTCATATCCACCACCTAACCACATATGATAAAAATCATCAGTCTGGTAATGGATATTTTTTATTCTCCCCAATCAAAACCAATTTTTTTTTATTTTATTATCATTATTATTAATATTTACAATAAGATGGATAAACAATTATTGTAAATATGAACCTTCCTCAAAACCCCAATGAAGCACCCTATAGTCTCCTCTCAATATACAACATCCCATATCCATTATAAACTATCCTTACCCCAAAATCTTTCAATTAAATATCAGGGAAAATACAAAATTATTGGTAGGAAAGGAAAATAATTACTCATAACATGGATCAATCCTAATATGGTCATCCATTGATATTATGGGATAAAGAAATATCAATCTAAAGGTGGGCCAGATGGATAAATGGGCTCATAAATAAAACGAATCAATTATTTCAAAAATTAATTTTTTCAGTTATAGATTTAAAAATATTTCAATGTTAGTTATACTAGGATTACCTTCCCCAAGTATCACTCAAGAAATATTCATAAAAAATAGGAAATATTTTCTCCATAATCCACTTGGAAATTGGGATAGATTATGGGTCAATCTGTTCATTGAATGAAAATAAATAACATGTTTACTTAATTCATGCTTATAGGAATCAACAACTATAAATCCAATCATATCAGCAATAATTTTTACGAAACTAAAAATTGAAGTAAGTATGGGAGTTATAAAATTTACATTTATATCTTGAACATATATTGGCATAATAATCCCAATTTTCCAACATGTAGAAATATTATTTCTAATTTTTGATGTCTCCTAGATCACTTCAAGAATTTATTGGGGGGATCTAAATCATTTTAATCCATGAAATAATTGTATTAATTTTTTTTAAATCATGTGGAAACAAAAACTAGGGATATAAAAATATAATCAATTAATAACAATACACCCCTTCCATTGATGATTTTGAATGAGTTTCTCAACATCTACCTCATGAAGTGTTTTATGATTTCATGATGAGTATTGAACTCCGGACATGAATAATTTCTGTTTTCAGCACTTCAGTTGCTTCCCACTTCTTTCTTCCAGGGGCCTGATATATAAAATAAAACATTGAAAGAACAAACCCTTTTAAAATTTAAAATATGGGGCTCAAACATATAATGTGATCAACCATGGGGACAGTTATTAAACTAATATAATAAAAATAAAATAAATCTAAGACCTTGAAATAAAGTCTAAAATTACGGTTTCCTCCTAGTAAATGGAATTTTTTTGGTCGTTTAGCTTGACCTTTACGTTTATTGGAAAATTGGAAAATGATACAGGGATAACCATCATGGATTTACCCACATCTATCTTTATTGTGCATCTGGGTGGTATTATTTTGCCTCCACGATAAATTATTCTTGAATGGTGATGGGTTGAAATTTTTGGACAAATGTAATGAAAATAATAGGAAATTGAAATCTAATTGGAGTTTGTAGTTTGATTTCTCCACCACTAATTTTTCATCTTCTTCTTGAACTGTGTGAGGTTCTTCTTGTAGGTTCTGGGAACATTTGAAGTGTGTGATGGGTGGTGCAAAAATTAATTTTTTTCCATAATCGATGATCTATCTGGTATCTATATGACGATGAAAGACAGGATCCATGGAATTGAGTCAAAAAATAAGCAATAAACAATTATACTGGAACCGAGAGATTGAAGGTCAACACATATTGTTTATAATTAATTTAATTGGATAAATAATTACCTCTAAAGAATTATTTCTTCATTGATGATTTTGGTGACAGATCTACAGTACACCGTCATTTCATTTTAGAAACAAAGTGTATATTTCCTCTAATTGTGATCCACACGTGTTTAAGGAATCTCCATACATTGTCAAAGGAGTCTCTGGATGCTAACACGGAAGATAACTACGCTAGTATTTTCCACCTTTGATCGCCTTGAGAATCTCTTCCAAATCATTCTACTTGATCTAGTGGAGGAGGATTGCTCTCCGTTCTTGGGGCCATTCTTAGATAAGGGAGATCTCTAGGCTTGAGAGGATCCTCCAAGATTATTGTGAAAAACTAAAACAATTATTTCGATCTCTTGAGAAAAAAAAATAATTGGGTATTTATATTTGTAGGATAAAAAATAAAATAATTGCACAAGATTCATTATTTATTTATTTAATCCTAGATAAACCCCATGTCAAATAATAATAATATTATTAATTGTTCTCGATATGTGCATAAATTTTGAATTATAATTAGATATTATTTAACTAAATAATATTCAATATTTATTACTTCTCACCAGACCATTGAACTTGTTCTGCCATTCCTCTAAAATATTTATCATGCTTTGAATAATTTATATTTATTTATTAAATAAATTCCACTGCATTATTTTCTAATAAATAAATAAATATTATATTCACTAAATAACAAATAAATATTTTTTAAATATTCTTCTTATAATATATTCTCTCAAATAACCAGTGACAAAATAAATGCGATCAAACATACATGAATAGCTATTAAACCACATATAGGAATAATATTTATTTAACCTCTTAAATAATGAAATATAATATATTATTTAACTAGGATTCTGGATACACTTAGTGTGTGTCCCTCTTGGCCTATTCTTACTAGAATTAGGTGAAATGGACTAAAGTACAAGGTCAGCATCTAGAAAAATGTCAAGGCACCCATAGGGAAAGAATTTAATATGTCAACTCATGTGAAGTCATATAGAAGATTACCATGTAATATAATCTCTTTATCATAAAATATCAAATCGAGCAGGTTGCATTCTAGTGAGATCAACCTATGTGCTCAATTATACCTTTATTCAACATTTTTGAAATATAACTTTCCTATATAAAACAATGGCCATGGATTTTTTTCGGATATATCATTTCCATAATAGGGCCTAAGATATTGACTTTCTTTAAAGAATATAAGGGATAAATTTTTCTCGCATTTTTCATTAATGCAATATTACTCGTGACGCACCCAACATATCCTACCTTGCCTCGAACATCATTCTTTATGGTTATTGTAAATACATCTAAGTGTGTGACTCATAATACTCATTAATAATAATCTTAATGCCTAATGACCAATACAAATTTCCATAGATAGGAACATACAATGACATATATATATATATGTGTGGATTTCTTACTAGCAGGTATCATTCTCATAATATCATGCTAGATATTATAAAAGGCATACACCATGAGAAGGTGTCTCGATGTTCTATGAGTCTACACCCCTGAAATACTATATCATTTGTATCCCTCAAATGATATCAATTTGATATAGAACATATATTCATGAATAATTTCATAGAACATACGAGTTCCCATCATAGTGGGAAATTGCTATGAATTTTTAGTGCTACAACTACTCTTAGGACATTATCACATACTATGTTACACTGATTAACAATAATGATGTGATAAGTAGTTTATTAATATTCAAAAAAAAAGAATCCATTTTTATAATGAAGTATGAAGAAATTTGTTTTAGATTACAAACTCCGACAGACTCTCACTTGCACTATATCCAACTGCTAAAAACCTTTCGTATTAGGCTTCTACTGAGATATACTTTTAGTCAAGGGTTCTTCCACATTCTCTTCTATGGGCACATTTCTCACTGCAACTCCACCCCTGTGATAGCAATCCCTCAAGAGTTGATACTTCTAGAGTATATGATTTGTTTGTTGGTGTGACCTTGGATCTTTTTCAAGAGACACCACTGCAGTATTATCACAATATAATGTGATAGGGTATTAACTACTAGGTACCACATCAAGATCATGGAAAAAGTTCTGAAATATAAGAAACATCCTTGGATTCATGAGAAGACTCTATATACTCAGACTCCACTATAGAATCAGCAACAACTGGATATTTTGAACTCTTTCATCTCATAGATCCTCCATTGAGATGGAAAACATATCCAAATTTAAACTTTAGATCATTTTTTCTGTATGAAAATTAGAATTACTATAAACAATAATCACCAAAACCTCATCTCCTCCATATACCAGGAACATATCTATAGATCTTCTCAGATACTTAAGGATAGCCTTAATAGAAACCCAATGTCATTCTCTTAGATCTTCTTGATATCTTCCTACCATACTAAGTGCATAGGAAACATTAAGTGTTGTACATAACATGGAATACATGATTGATCCTATCTCCAAAGTGTATGGGGTATTACTCATTATCTCTTTCTCATGTTGTGTTTGAGGACACATTTTCTTAGATATATGTAAATCATGGGACACAGAACCAATCCCCTCTTAGAATGTCCCATACTAAATCTATTTAGTATCTAGTAAACATATGTACTTTGAATTAGTCCTAGAAGCCTCTTGGATCTATCATGAATGATATTTATCCCTATAATATAGGATGTTTCCCTAAGTCCTTCATAGAGAAACACTTGTTTAACTAGTCCTTAACAGATTTTAAGACCAGAATGTCATTTTTAATAAGTAATATTTCAGAAACATATACTACTAGGATAGGGAATTTATTCACACTAAAACTATTTTAAACACATGGATGGCATTAATTCTTAATGAAACCAAATTATTTTATGTATTCATCGAATCAAATGTTCTATGACCAAGATACATGCTTCAATTCATAAATGAATCTATTCTATAAGTAAGCAGCCTTATTACATTACATAATATTTATTTTAGTCAAGAAATAACATCCTTTTACCATGAGTACCTTTTCAAGTTTATTGCTTTAGGTAATTGGGACATAATAAATTAATAACATTACACATTGTTAAAGAGTGGATACCATAAAAACAGTTTTCATTTTTTTCAAAATATAAAACATTAAAGCATAAAATATGTTTTCTTTGATAATTCATCAATCATTTAACTTAGATTCCTTATTTGACTTAAAAAACCTTATGAACTGTGAAAATAATTTAAAAAAACTTTGGATAAGAACAAAAATCTCAGTATGGGATGTAACATTAGGGAAGATCACATTAGTCCATGAATACCTGTAATGTATAAAAATATTTTGAAAAGACATACTCATCACTCATATATACATACTTTGTGAAAAATGAGATTTAAAAAATATTTAAACAATACATAATAACATAAATATAACAATAAATCTATCTTGGGGAATTACTTACATAATCTTGTAACCCTCACGGTTACCTTATAACTTGTAACCCTCATGGCTACCTTACAAATTTTGTAACCATCGAAGTTACACATGGAGTAACCATATTGAAGACCACCAACATACACATACCCAATGCATTGGGGGAGATATATGTCACACAGTTCATCAAAAACAATGCCCAAGAACCAGAACGTAATCAAACAATGATAATAATTTTGTAAAAACATTTTTTTGAGTTTTGTAAAACAATATCTTTAAAAGAGGATTTTAAAAGTAAAACCTCTTACAAAAATCATATAATTAGTGTGATACTTAATAGAGTGGATGGAATATGTATATATACATTAAATGAACATAATTAAACATATTATAAACACAAATATTCAATTAAATAATTTTAATACCACATAAATATTGAGGTATAATTTTAACTCAAAAAAATGAAATCAGGTTAAGAATTCTCTTACCTCGGGATTGTTTTACATAAAACTTGTTTAAACCTGATGTATAATGTTTAAAAGAGTGTTATTAATATCTTAAAAAAACATATCCAGTTTTTATAATACCTTATATGATCATTTGATTACATCATTTCACCCTTTAATTGTTAGTATTTTCTTCCTTTTACTGTTTTTGGGTGAGTTCTTTACATGATTTCTATGATTGGTTCATGATGCTTGTTCTGGTCGATTGGAAGTGAAACTCTAGAATTGGAATGAAATAGTATGTACATGTTTCCATAACCATAAATTATACAATTTATCATTTTTAATTATTACATGAGGATGGTTCATAAGTTAAAGCAGTAAGGATGTTCATTTTAGATCATTTTAGTGGTTCTTTGATAATAACGACCTCATATTGTTTTATAAATTAAAACCATGTGTAAAAAAGAATTCCAGAACCATGGCTGAGAAAAAATACATATATTAAAATCTGGTTCAACCATAATAATTTTTTCATGACCAGCATTGAAATAATTAATTCAAATTTAAATCAAATCGTCTATGATGTCGGTAATACAACACATCACAGACAATACTTTAATTCCTTGGATAAGTGGGGGAGGAGAAGAAGATTGATGAGGAATTTTCCATTATCATGATAAAATCAAGAATATACATGATTCTATAGCTTTATTTCTTCTTGTATAGTAAGAGGTCAGGAAAAATAATAAAGGAACTCAAAAGAAAAGAAAAATTTAGAAAATCTCTCACGAAAATTCGGAAGCGTAACGACGTGACATAAATTTTATAAAATAGTTTGACAAGAAAAAGGGAGTATCTCATCAATATTACATAATACGGGTCTTAAGGGTGATATTGAATGAAATATCCCAACATAATCCAAATAAAATTAAAAATAATAACATAAAATGAAAGAAAGGAAGGAAAACAAAAGAGGATGTTTACCTCTTGATCTCTTCTCCTTGAGATCCTTCTTAAGGCCTTTGGTTTTGGCCTTTTGGTGAGACCAGATGATCTAGGAAGTGGGGAAGAGCCTTGGGAGGAGTATTGTGAAGAAATTAGGTAAGGATCAAAGATTGAGAGGTGTGGGAGGAAGAGAGAAATGAGGGTGGTATTTATAGTGGGCGAGTGGAGGTATTTAACATTATTTTAATCATTATTACAATATTTTTGCTCAAAACTATGAATGTTTAATTAATGGGACCCCAAAAAGTAATAATGACATCTTATTTCGATCCTAGTGGGATTAAATAACTTATGACATCATAAATAGTGTATTTAACTGATAATTTGTGTATAAAATATTTTAGCGTATTTCACTATTCATCGAAAATTCAAGAATTTCATAAAAATCCCAAAAATTCACCCTTACCATTTTTCGATGTGTAGAATTAAAAAATGAAGTCCATATTTTGAAAATACTTTTCTAAAATAATTAATTTAATTTTTAAATAAAATCATACTTAATTCAAAAATTAATAATTTAAATAGTATAACTGCTTTTATATCACATTGAAAAATTAATCAAGATTTCAGTATCATAAATTCCTAAGAAAATAAAATAATAAACAATTTACTATTCATTAGGGTCATCTTACTATTCATGAGGGTATGTTACTATTTTCCAAAAAACAAGTTGGTTCCATTAGACTCCAAATGACATACCGAACATAATTGTAGTTGACTATTTTTCAAAATTCAAAACATAGAAGTAGAAAAATTATTTTTAAAGGATAGATATAAATATATAATTTATACAATGTATCATGCATTTCGAATTTTTTTTAAAAATCTTGGTGTATTACATTATCCCCAAATTTTAAAATTTGTATCCTCATAATTTTTTTTATTTACTAAACAAGTGGGAGTAACCTTCTCTCATACTGTTTTCAGAATCCCATGTTGCTTCTTCTACCATGTGGTTTCTCTACAAAAACTCTACCTAGTGGATTACCTTATTCCAAATTACCAGTTCCCTTCTATCAAGGATATGAACTGGTTTCTATTCATAAGAAAGGTTCACTTCTAGCTGAACTGCTTCTAGGTTAAATACATGTGATGAATCTGACACATACTTCCTCAACATTAAAACATGAAAAAAAATTGTGTACCTGACACAAACTCATAGTCAAAGCTACTCGGTATGAAACTATTCCAAATTTATCTAGGATTTAAATAGGACCGATGAACCATGGACTTAGCTTCTATTTCATAACAAAGCATACCACACTTTTACAAGGAGAGATTTTAAGGAAACCATAGTCACCTAACTCAAAAGCAAAGTCATTCCTTCTGTTATCTTCATAATTTTGCTGCATGCTCTGAGCTTTCCTGATGTGCAGCTAGATTATCTTCACATTCACAGCCATTTCCTGTACTAATTCTGGCCCCATCAACTTTTTTTCACTAAATTCATCCCAAAATGATGGAGTCTGACACAGGTTTCCATACAAGGCCTCAAAAGGTGCCATCTGGATACTGTAATGAAAACTATTACTATATGAAAACTCAACTATAGAAAGATTATGATCCCAACATCCCTGGTAGTCCATTGAACAAGCTCGAAGCATATCATCCAAAGTCTGAATCATTCGTTCTAACTTCCTATCTGATTGAGGATGAAAATCTATACTGAAATTTAACTCTATTCCCAATGACTTCTAAAGTCCCTTCCAAAAGATATAAGTGAACCTATGATCCTAGTCAAATACAATGGAATGAGGAACTCCACGTAACCTAACAATCTCTTTGAGGTACAGTCGAGAAAGCTGATCCAAAGACATTGTATCTCGAATAGAAAAAAAAATGTGTAGATTTTTTTAAGATGATCAACAATAACCCAAATATCATTGTTACCTTGAGAAGTCTTTGGTAGTCCTACCACGAAGTCCATGGATACATTCTCCCATTTCCACTATGGAACTGGAAAAGGGTTAAGCACCCCCTTCAGTAAATGCTGCTCTGCTTTAACCTGTTGATAGGTTAAGAATTTCACAGTAAAATCAGTAATATCTCTTTTCATTCCATCCCACCAATAATACTCTTGAAGTTCTCTATACATATTAGTACTGACAGAATGAACCAAAAATAGAGAACTATGAGATTCAGACAAAAAATATTTCTTCAACTGAGAATCACAAGGCACACACAACCATTTTCAAAATCTTAAAACACAATATTTATCAAGGTTAAATTTTGGAAACATACCTATTTTAACCAATTGTACGTTTTTTATAGCTCATGCTCTTCATTTTTCATGTGCTTAATTCTTACTGATAATGAAGACTGCACTAAAACCTGAGACAAAATAGAGGTATTTCCTTTACCAGAAACTGCTTAGCCAAAATTCATCAAAACATTAATCAAGGGAACATTTTCCAAATGTAACATTGATAAGGATGCATGATGTTTTCAAGTCAAGGCATTCACCACTTTTTTTGCTTTTCTAGGATGGTAATTGATCATGTAATCATAATCCTTTATCAATTCAAGCCATCCTCTTTGCCTCACGTTTAATTACTTCTGTGTGAATATATACTTCATAAACTAATAGTCAATATATATTTGACATTTAGATTTGTAAAAATGATTCCTCCAAATTTTTAAATAAAAAACCACAACTACCAATTCCAAATCGTGTGCGGGATAATTTAAATCACAAGGTTTATGTTGTCTTCAAGTATAAGAAATTAACTAATCATTCTACATCAAAACACAACCAAGTCCTTTCAAAGAATCATCACTATAAATGGAAAACTCACCAATTCAAGAAGGCACGACCGAAACTGGAGAATTCACCAATCTCTTCTTCAATTCCTGAAAACAAAAATCATATTATTCTATTGAAATACATTTAAACCTTTCTCGTGTTAACTTAGTCATCGAGATAGATAACTGTGCAATGTTCTTAACAAACTGTCGATAATAACCTGCTAATCCAAGAAAATTACAAATCTCTATAACATTTTTAGATCTTGTCCATTCATCAACCACTTTTGTTTTGGAATTATCAACTGTTATTCCATCATTATTTATAATTTTCCCATGAAAGGAAATCTGTTGCAACCAAAAATCACACTTTCTAAATTTTCCATACAAATTATTTTTTTATTGTTTGTAAAAAACCCTTATATGTTTTTCATGATCCTCTTTATTTTAAGAAAATACTAGAATGTCAACAATAAACAAAACCACAAACATATCCAAGAACTCATGAAATATTATATTCATACAATTCTGGAATACAACTAGTGCATTAGTTAACTCAAATGACATACCAAAAAATTCATAATGCCCATATCTACTACGAAAGGCTATTTTCAGGTTTTCATCCTCCTTCACCTTCAGCTGATGGTATCCAGAAATCAAGTCAATCTTAGAAATGTACTAAGCCCCCTAGAGCTGATCAAACAAGTCATCGATATGAGAAAAAAGATACATGTTTTTAATAGTGATTTTATTCAAAGATATATAATCCATTCAAAGTATCATGGAAACATCTTTCTATTTAACAAAAAAACAAGAGCACCCCATGGTGACGTGCTAGGACAAATGAAGCCTTTATCAAGAAAATCTTGTAAATGATTTTCAATTCAAGAAGTTCTATTTGAGCCATAGGATTTGGGGGTTTTGAAATTGACTTATCATCAGGAACTAAGTCAACTGTGAATTTGAATTCTCGATCAGGTATGACACCAGGTAACTCATCAAGAAAAAACATCGAGGTATTCATTTACCACTGGCACATCATTAATCTGAATTGTTCCCTTGTTTTCAACAATATGAGAAAGATGACTTTCATTTCCATCTTTCAACAGTTTCTTAGATTCCTCACATGTTATAAATTGTATGGGTTCGTTATTATATAAAAACTGAAACTCTTTATAAAAAACAACTTCTTTAGCTCTACAATCAATTTTAGCAAGATAAAAAAAATCCAATCGATTCCTAGAATAACATCAAACACGACTTAAGGTAAAATAACAAGGTTTTTAGGTAACATCTTTCTAAAAATCACAATAGAAAGATTCTTGTAATTCCTCTTTGCTATAATATTTTCTTCTAGTGTTTTAACAACAAGTTTCGGTATCATTTGTTGTGGTGATATTTCCAATTTAGCTGAAAATTTCATAGAAATGAAGGAATGTGTAGACCCCACATCGAACAAAAATTTAGCAAAATATGAGTAAACAAAAAGAGTATCTAATACCACTTCGTTGGATGGACTGACATCTACTGATGTAATCACAAAGGATATCAGTACACCTTTGTTCTTAGGGTCTTGTTTCTTTGCATCATTTGGATCTCTCTTTGGGAAATCATTGTGCAAAATGACCCATCTCACCACATTTAAAACACTTAATAGTTTGCTTATCAGGAGTAGTTTTATGATAATTTCATTACAATCGCGGCACATATTTCCAAACTTATCACATTTGAAATACTTCCTAGTTTTTCTAATACATTACTCGGGGTTCTTCTTACCACACTTTTCACAAACAAGAAACTAGATTTTCTTACAATCAAAATTATTTTGTTGATTTTTACCCATCACTTTCCATTTTGACCTCTTCTTCTCCTTGTTTCCAAAATGAATGTGATCATCAAAAACCCCCATCTCCACCCTTTAAGAACATCAGACAAGTTTCCCATAACTATTGAATTCAGAGTAGGCCAACTCCCTTCAATACCTTGGAATCAGTCCTGAGTAAAAGTGGTTGATTTTTCTATAAAGATCCAGAATAAGATTTAGAGCATACCTCACCTGTCGGGTGAAGATAACTTTATACAAAACAAGTAATTCTTTATCCTTTTTCTTCAATTCAAGGAATGTTTTTTCCATCCTATGTCATACCACCTTAGGAAAATATTTTTCATGGAAAAAACATTTAAATTCATCCCACTCTAAGGCATCAAAACACTCTCTATCCCTGATATTCCTTACCAGTAACCACCATTGATTAGCTTCACCTTCAAAATGATAAATGGAAAGACTTATCTTTTGTTTATCTGAACATACCATAACATCAAATATATTTTCATGGGCTTTAATCCATCCTTCTTCCACTACTAGGTCAGAAGATCCATTGAATGCTGGAGGGTGTTGTCTCATAAAATATTCCAATATTTTCATGTTCCATTGTGGTACGTCTTGTTGTTCTCTTGCACATATGACAGAACCATTTCTTACTTACCTTAGCTGAGCCATTACTATCACAAACTTCATGGTTCCAATTCCTACCATTCCGGGCTGCAGATTTGGAAGGATGTCATTCTGTTGGTGCCTCTCCTCTTCAGGTTCCCGGTTTCTTCGGCGGACAACCCTTCTAAACAAACATATCTTAGACGAAGCAACATGGTAAAATATAAAATCTATAACATTTCAAATTAATCATAGAGTAAAAATCATTTATGGTTTTATTTTAACATCATCATGACACCTAATGCTATGTAATCCATCCTTTGATACCAACTATAAGGACCCGACCTTATTACATCCAATAATCATGATTTTAGTCAAGAAATCACATCCTTTTACATTAGTGATCTTTTCAAGTTTAAATATTTATATAATTGGGACATAATAGATTCATAACATTACACATTTTTATATAGTGGATACCATAAAAACAGTTCCTATTTTTTTCAAAATATAAAACATTAAAGCTTAAAACATGATTTATTTGAAAATTCATCAAAAATTTAACTAGGATTCCTTCTTTGACTTAAAAATCCTTATGAACAATTAAAATCATTTAAAAAAACATGGGATGAGCACAAAAATATCAGTAAGGGATGTATAAGAAGGAAAGAGCACATTAGTCCATGAATACTTGTAACGTATGAAAACATTATCAGAAGACATACTCGTCACTCATATATACTTTGTGAAACATGTTATTTACACAAGATTTACACAAGATTTACACAATACATAAGAAAATATATATAATTGTAAAAGTTATCTTGGGTAATTACTTAAATAATCTTATAACCATCACGACTACCTTATAACTTGTAACCCTCATAGCTACCTTACAATTTGTATAACCATTGCAGCTACGCATGGAGTAACCATACAGTCGACCACCAACTTACATGAACCCAATGCATTGGAGAGAGATATTGTTCCTACCCTTCATAATAAAAAATTCCCAAGAACCAGAAAATAATTATACGACGTGAATAATTTCATAAAAACATTTCTTTTGAGTCATGTAAAACAAAATTTTTAAAAGAGGATTTTAAAAGTAAATCCCATTACAAAATTCATATAATTGGAGTGAGACATAATAGATGGATGTAATATGTATATAGACTATAAATTATTATAATTAAACATAGAATAAACAAAACTCTTCACACAAAAACTTTTAATACCGCATAAATAATGAAGTAGAATGTTAACCCAAAGAATGGAAATTGGGTTAAGAATTCCCTTACCTCGGGTTTGTCTTACATCAAACTTGTTTAAACATCTTGTATAATAGATAAAAGAGTGTTATTAATATCTTAAAAAACATATCAATATTTATAATACCTTATATGATCATTTCATTACAAAATTTCACCCTTTGATTGTTAGTATTTTGTTCCCTGTGCTGTTTTTGGGTGAGTTCTTTACATGATTTCCATGACTGGTTCATGATGGTTATTCTTGTCGATTGGTAGTGAAACTCCATAATTGTAATGGAGTATTATTTAAATATTTTATGAATCATAAATTATTACATTTATCATATTGAATTCTTACATGAGGATGGTTCATAAGTTATAAGAGTAATGATGTTCATTTAGATCATTTTAGCGATTCTTTGATAATAACGACCTCCATTTTTTTATAATTTATTACCATGTGTACAAGAGAATTAATAAAGCATGTATGATACATAATACATATATTAGAACCTGATTCAACCATAAAAATGGTTTCATTACCATCCTTGAAGGAATTAAATCAAATTGAAATCACATCATCCACGATGTCGGTAATTCAACACATCATAGACAATGTTTTTAATTACTTGAATAAGTGGGGGAGGAGAAGGAGATTGATGATGAATTTTCCATGTACAAGATATAATTAAGAATATAAGTTATCTTAGTGATTTAATTCCTCTTTTATAATGGTATGTGAGTAAAAATAAGAAATGAACTCAAAATAAAAGAAAAATTGAGAAATCTCTCACGAAAATTCAGCACCCTAACAACGTCACGTAAAATTTCATAAAATAGTTTAATGAAAGAAAGGGGGTATCTCATAACTCATAAATAAAATGTTTAGTAAGATGGATATGGAATTAAATATAACAATATAATCCAATGAAAATTAAAAAGAACAACATAAAATAAAATAAAGGAATGAAAACAAAAGAGGATGTTTACCTCTTGATCTATTCTCCCTGAGATCCTTCTTAGGACCTTTGGTTTTGGAATTTTGGTACAACCAACAGATTTAGGACGTCGGGAAGTTCCATGGGAGGATTATTGGGACGAACTTATGTAATGCTCAAGGCTTTAGAGGTGTGGTAGGAAGAGGGAAATGAGGGTGGTATTTATAGTGGAGGAGATGAGGTATTTAAAATTATTTTAATATTATTATAATATTTTTGCTCAAGACTATGAATATTATTAATTTATGTGACCCCAAATAGTAATAATGACATGTAAGTTCGAAAAAAGTGGCATTACATCACTTATGATGTCATAAATAGTGTATTTACCTGATAATTTTAACATACATAATTTTACTATTTTCACTATTCATCGAAAATTCAAGAATTTCAGAAAAATCCCAAAAAATTCACCCTTAACATTTTTTGATGTGTAGAATTAAAAAATGAATTCCATTTCATTAAAATAATTTTCTAAATATAATTAATTTCATTTTTAAAAAAAATCATAATTAATTCAAAATTTAATAATTTAAAAACTATATCTGATTTAATATCACATTGAAAATTTAATCAAGATGTAATTATATTAAATACCTAAGAAAATAAAATAATAACACAATTTATTATTAATCGGTTTCATATTACTATTCGTATTATTATTCAAAAGTGTATGTTACTATTCACCAAAAAACAAGTTGGTTCTATTGGACTCCAAATGACATACTGAACACAATTAAAGATTACCATTTTTCAAAATACAAAACATAGAAGTAGAAAAATTATTTTTAAAGACTAGTTATTAATATCTACTCAAAAAAATATTTCATGCATTTCCATTTATTTAGAAACCCCTTGGGGTGTCACATATGCAACTTGAAAATCATTTTGGCATCACCTAGAGTCACAAACCCTTCTGGTCGTGTCATATAGAAATATTCATGAGGTTCCCATTAAGGAAGGCAGTTTTGACATCCATCTTTTAAATATCATAGTCATTGTAAGAATCTATATCAAGTATTATTCTAACGGATTTAAATATAGAAATTAGTAAAAATGTTTCATTATAGTTAATTCCTAAACATTGTTTAAACACTTTAGTCACTAGCATTTCATTATAGGTACTTAATTTACCTTCCATGTGCATTTGCCTCCTGAAAACCCATTTACATCTAATTGGATTTACATAAACTGGTGCATCGACTAAAACCCAAACATGATTCTAATACAAGGAATCTATTTCAGAATTCATAAAATTTTGACATCTTACAACTTTAGAGTTCTTTACTACCTCCTTGTATGAGAGAGGTTCATCATTATTAACCAATAATGCGTCCCTATCCTCACTGACCATAAAGACATATCTCTCTGGTTGTCTTAACTCTCTTACTCTCATATGTAGTACTTTTGTTCCAGGAACTACTTATTCCATGGGGACCTATGGAATATGTTCATATACAAACTAATGTATATCTTGATCATCAACTTCATTGAAGTCAATCTTTCTCCAACTAACCTTTTTGAGGATGTTATCCGTCTCAAGAAAGGCATATTCTCTGGAGATAGTCACTTTCTTGTCTGAGGGGTTGTATAGGTAGTATCCCTTTTTTCCTTAAGATACCCTATAAATATACACTTTGTTCCCCATGGTGCTACTTTGGTTCCTCATAAGGCCCTAAAAATGCATCACAACCCTATAAAAATCTGTATGATAAAATTGGTTTCTTTCCACTCCATAGCTCAAAAGGGAATTCCATTTTTTTGATTTAGTTGGTACTCGGTTCAATGTGTATGTTTCAATTCTTTAATTCATATCCCCAAAAGGATAATAAATGATCTGCAAGACTCGTCATCGACCTTACCATTTATAACAAGGCACGGTATCACATTTCACTAGAACCATTCCACGATGTTGTATAAGGTGGGGTGGGTTGAGATAGAATCCCAAACCCCAGTATAAATTCGACAAACTCTTGGTTAAGATATTCACTACCTTGATCTAATCAATGTTTCTTTATCTTCATATCATGATGATTCTCTAATTCATTCTTTAATTACTTAAATTTTTCAAAGTAATCAGGATTATACCTCATCATGTAGATATATCCATATATACTCAAGTCATCAATAAAAGAAATTATGTAAGAATATCTATCTCTAGATTCTACTTTAAATGGTCCACACACATTAGTGTGTACCAATCCTATAGGTTCTATGTCCCATTCACCCTATCCACAAAATGGTGGTTTGGAAATTTTCCATTGTAAACAAGAATGACATTTATTAGGTGGTTTTAGATCAAAAGAGTCTAAATAACCATCTTAACAGAGCTTTGTCAAATGATTCTCATTTACATGACCAAGATGGTGATTCCACAGCTGGGTGTTATATAATTCATGTGGACATGATTCATTATCAATTTCCAACACATTTTTTTCATAATTGAATACATAAATACCATTATCTAAATGTGACATAACAAAACATATGATGTCCTTATAAAAGAAACAACTTTTATTTGAAAATTTGAAAATAAACCCATATGTATCTAAACATGACACACAAATTATGTTCTTGGTAACATTACATACAAAATTAAAATATATTAAAACCAAAATCATACATGTTGGCAAAGAAAGGTGGTAGTCACCATTGGACATAGCAGACATCCTTTCACCATTGGCAGCTCACATATCCACCTCTCCCAGGTAAAACATTCTAAATCTACTTGGTTCCTTCATTTGGATATAGATGTGAGCAGGGAAACTTGTATATAATATTTAATGTGTAGAATTTGAAATATTTCACTCAATATAGAGTGAACCTTTAGATTGTCCTTGATTTTAGGTGCAGTTCCTCTTATTGTGTCTTAGCTTGCCACATGCAAAACATAATGCTTCTTTTTCCATTCCCTGCCTTTGGATCTTCTTCTTCTGGAAAGGACGATGCTCATGATTTTTAGATTATTTATAAGTCTTGGGACCCTTTTCCTTTTTATTCATTTTCATATTCACCATAAGGATTGTTGGTTTAACATGCCCCATGTCCTCATCTACATGGAATATCAAGGTTGGGAGTTCCGAACCACTCTTATCATTATTTATCATTTTATAATTCACAAAAAATCTAGGAAATTTCATGGGTAGTGATGAAAGTATGAGCTCTGTATGCAACTCATCTGGGAATTTAATCCCTAATATGTCCATTCATTCAATGTAGCCAATAATCTTGACTACATGAGTCCCAACTGGCACAGACTCACTATGATTAGTTTTGAACAGAGCATTAATGATCTCATACCTCTCTTGTCTCACCTTCTCTGGATAGAGATACCAAAGGTGCGATATCATGCTATGGGCATTCATATCATCATGTTTCTTTAAAATATCATTGGACGTGGATGATAGTATGAATCGTTGAAAATCTTTAGCTTAATTAAGATGTTTCTCATAGATAGATAGATCTTCATCACTTACCTCACTTCCATGCGCAACTCGTAATGGTTCTTCCAGCACATACAATTTTATTTCATGGTGTAGAATGACCCATAGGTGCCTTTTCCACTCCAAGAAATTAGTGTCTGTGAGATGGATTTCCTTATCAAGTATGGATCAAAATGATATGTTTGATTTCATCTTATTATCGATACTAAAAAATAAGTTATTAAGAATATTAGTACTTTTTCTAATAAAATTTAGATAAATAAATAAATATTATATTTATTAGTCTCCTACTATTTTATCAAAACCCAATAGTCCTCACCATTAGATTTATAATATCCAGTTTCTAGGATAGTCTAGTGGTAATGATCCATATTCCCTTTCTAATTACCCCAACATTAGTTGGTCAAGCAACTCGAATGGTTTTAGGTAGGCATTCCAAATGCCAACTGCATTAACTCAAATTTCCTTGATCTGTTGAGTGGACTCCCAAATCATGAAATAATAAATTTGGATTTCCAAAAACATTTCATCTTAGTTATGACATTTCCTACTTTGGAATTCAACCCTTGATGTGAACCATGTTATGTCAAACCAAAAAACTCATGTTAGAATTCCCCGATAATTGAATTCACCCCAACTTTGATTGGTCAAGCTCTTTAAACTATGGTTTGAGTATAACATATGTAATGAAATACTATACTAACATAATATTTTATTAAGGGATTTTATCATTTTATGTTTAAATTTTCAATTATTATATTTATCACATTCTTGTTAATATTAAGGGGGATTACATAAGTGATTAAACATATGTTAGATAATATTTACATATAAGACAATTTATTTTAGTTCCATCTTGCATGCTTTTTAATTCATTAAATATGTGATCATGAAAAAACATCCATAATGAAATAACCATTAAATTGACAAAAATTAAATAAATGGTATGGTCATGATCTTAAACTAATGGTTAGTTTATCTAGCCGTTGATGAACAAACCGCAGACCTAGTGGAAAAATATGTTGAATCATTGAGGTTATTGTTACATCATTCCACATGTCCACCTATGTATCTCCTTAGATTGGTATCAGCTTGACTCCGAAATTGTACTTCATCCACTAGATTCGGAGCTCCATTCATTACATATGCCTTTTACTCACACGCAGGTGAGGGGGAAGAAGGGGTTTACATGAAAGAAACTATGGGAATGCAGGCCCTACATGATAATGAAGAGAGAGGGCACACAGACCTACATTTTAACTTAATATATATGAACTGAAACCAATCCCATAAAAAAGTTCAGTTCTATCTCATGATCATGAACTATCATACTACGAATTAAAATTTTACTAAAATTAGTTTTCAATTCATAATCATTCTTATTTAAGATAAATAATGCTCAAATCAAATAATTATTACCTCTAATAAATAAATCATTTTATCTTATTTATTATTTGAATTTCCTTGAGATTCTTATACCTTATAATTTTTAAAAAATTAAATAAATTAATTTGAAATTAACCTTGTGCATAAATGTTCATTGGAGGTAACACAGTGAATACCTGTCTGATTCTTCCCCACATGTATTATATTTGTATATTGTTCTCCTCTTATGATAAACAACATACATGACTTATCACGTACTTTTATAAAGTGTACTTAATGGATGATTACATGAATTGCATATTTTTTGGTCATGTGTTATGTTTTAATTCATATAGAGTTACAACTTGTAATAAGACTCATACATGAAATGCAGATCTGAAAATTATGTAGATATTAATTAAATATATATATATATATATATTAAAACCTATCACATGGTGTGTCTCATCTTTACGACCACATGAAAGTACATGTATCGAGGCTTATAGTCTATAATAAAGAAATTTTAAATCGGTGTAACTGGTAAAATTACATGGTGTGTAGATCCGATCAACACGGCGTGTACACATCTCACTGTCTATCTGAGGTGCACACTTAGGGAATCAGCATGTGAATCATACCTTGGAAATTTTAGAGTTCACACCATGTCCAATGGGACACTTCCAATTTTGACTCTATTTAATACCGTCACTAGATGGGTAGTCCTTGTATGGGATACAAGGATTGTCTCTGACCCAAAGGGATTACATGTCATTTCCATTGGGCCACACGACGTGTAGTCCGAATGACTGTGCACTATTTAATTTTGGTAAAAACGTGCTTCATTAATGGTGTATTTAATGCAGTAATTAACACATGATATCAAAATGATTTCAAAATCAATATTGATGCATTTAATTTGACTAAAAGGAGTGTAACTCCAGTTACATGACATGTATTCTAGTGTTGTCTGACTAGAAACCTTGTCACCTCTAGATGTGTTCCTCAATATTATTTTAATTATAAAATTAATTGTTTCCATTAGAATTGCAAGAAATGATAGAGGAAGAAACATATCATGAAATTAAAATTAAAATTGTGATTAAACATGAATTAAAAAACTAAATTTCAAATGCATAAATCACAAATGATTTTTAAATTATTATGAACAATTATGTTCCACTTGTGATACCGCTTGTAGGTTCCAGGTGCAACGGAAGTGTACGATGGGTGATGACCAACTTTAATTTTTTCCACAATCAATGATCAATCAGAGATCTATATGACGCTGAACATCATGATCTATATAATTGACTCAATGAAATATAAAATAATGAATTTCTCCATAATTTAGAGAGAAGAGATCAACACATATGTTTTTTATAATTAATTTTTTAGCATTAGGAATTACCTCTATGGAATTCTTTCTATGTTGATGAGTTCAGTGATAGATCTATAGTGCACAGTCATTTCCTTGTAGAAACTATGTGTAGATTTACTCTAGAGGCGATCTACACATGTTCCATGAATCTCCAAACTTCACTGAATGAGTCTCGGGGTGCTAGCATGGAAGATCCTTGCGCGTGCGTCATCTACCTTTGATCACCTTTAGAATCACTGCCAAAATATTATCCCTGATCATGTAGAGGACTATTTCCCTTTATTCTTGGGAGCATTCTTGGATAAGGGAGAAATATACGCTTAATAGGATTCACCAAGATTGTTGTACACAACCCACAAAATGAATTGGTTATCTTGAGAAAATATTTAATTTCATATTTATATTCCTTGGTTAAAATATAAAATAATTGCACATGTACCTTTATTTATTAATTTATTCCTAAAGAAACCCCATGTAAAATAATAATTATATTATTATTATTTCTTGAGATTCTCTTAACTTGTGAATTATAATTAATTATTATTTAATTAAATAATATTCAATATTTAGTATTTCTCACTGGACCATTAAACTAGGTCTCCTATTCCTCCACAATATTTATCTATCCTTTGATGATGTCTATTTATATATTAAATTAATATCACTGCATTATTCACTAATAAATAAAAAAATAATATATTCACTAAATAGAAAATAAATATTTATTAAATATTCCACTCACAATATATTATCTCGAAAAACGAGTATTGGAATAAATGTGATCAAGCATACATGAATAATTATTAAACAACAAGAGGGAATAATATTTATTCAACCTGTTAAGTAATAAATAATAATATATTATTTACCTGAGATACTGGATTCACTTAGTGTGTGACCCTCTAGGCCTATTTCTCAGCGGAATTAGGTGAACCAGCATGAACTCCAAGGTCAGCATCTAGCAACATGCCAAGGCACCCATAGAGAAAGAAGTTAATACTACAATGACATGTTACCTCATAAAGATTCTTATCTTTTAATAGAATCTTTTTATTGCAATATCTCAAATTGAGTAGGTTTCATGATAGATACATTAAACTATGTGCTTGATTATCTCTTGCTTAAACATTTTGGAAATATAAATTGCCTATAGAACATTGTGGTCATAGATTTATTTAGGCTATATAATTTCCATAAAAATTCCTAATATATTGAATTCCATTATATAAAGGAAGGGATAAATCCTTTATTGCATTATTCATTAATGAAATATTACTCATGACACACCAAACATATACTAAATTACCACAAACATATTTCATCATGGTTTTTGTTAATATATCTAAGTGATTGATTGATAATAATCATTAATAATAATCTTATAATATAAGGACCAATACACACATCCATAGATAGGAACATCCAATGACACAAATAAATGTTGATTTCCTACTAGTGGGTCTCGTTCTCACAATATCCTACTATATATTACTAAGGGCGTACACTATGAGAAGGTTCCTCATAGTCCTATGAGTCCCCCCTTATAGAATATATCATTTGGGTCCCTCAAATGATTTCATCCGGATATAGAACATATATTAAAGAAGAGTGTCTTATCACTTTCGGGTTCCCATCACATTTTAGTGCAACAACTACTCTTAGGACATTATCACATATTATGTCATGTAGAAGAACAATCATGATGTGATATGTAGTTTATTAAAATTCAAAACAATGAATTCATTTTTATCATAAAGTACAAAGAAGTTGGTTCTAGGGAACCAACTTTAACACTTTTTTATTAACTTCTTCAGATCTAGTTTATATCACAACATGTGTCTTGTTATTTTTCTATTGTATTTAATTGATGAAATCATCCATGGTATTCTCTTATTCATATTCTATATTGAGTAGGGAGCCCCATGCATATTTGGTTTCTATAATGCCAATGAGTTTGGCGCATGTTTTCTTATTGTCCACTTCATTTTCTTCTTTTAATTCCTCTAATTCAATGGATTTTACTTCTAAGAAACACCTCTTATTCTCATTTGACCACCCAATAAAAAATTTCCATCATATTTATTTCCTCTTATTATCGTAGTCAAAAAAGGTATTCTCTTTGTTCTTCTTGGTATTTGTTATGCATATAAGGGAAGCCTCAGGTTCTATGTTTTCATCATAAGTTGGAAATTAATCATTATAAGAGATCTAAGTGTGCTCCAAGAATTATTCCTTGATATTCTCTTCCTCCTATTATTCATATATTTCTTCAATAGATTATACGTTATCCACCACTGCAAAATCTTCTTCTTCATCAAACCATTATTTTCTTGTAGAAGAAGTCAAAGGCAGATTATTCACATATTAATTTAAATTTGAAATAATTATAGAAATTTTTTTAGTCATTTCTATCTAATCCCTGATCAATGTATCTTGATAATCCATCCACATAATCAATACTAGAATGTAATTTTTCAGTAAGTTGGTAATTATATCTTCTGAGTTATGCACATGATTTGGTAGAATGTATGGGTCTTCTTGAATGTAATACTCTTGATGTTACTTTGTTTCAAAAACTTTTACATCCTCAACTTCTTGATATTCTTCTTCATTAAACCAACCTATACATTCTTTTGAAACTTTCTTTATACTACTAAAAATAGAGTTTAAATTTTAAATGATTTGAGAAAGGTGAGTAGTAAATTATACCTATTTATTAAGTTGGTCCTCATGATTATACATCCTATTATCCATCCCTTCAATATATTCCATGATAAAATCAGTTAGTGTATCTTCGAGGTGCTACTCGTGAGTTTTCTGAATGTAGGATTCGTCATTAGTGTAATGATCACCCTAGTAGTTTCATTGGTAGTCTTGATAGTAAGGACCTCCTCCATTGGTTTGGTGATAGGTTTCATTCCACAGATGAGGATGAAATTCACCATATCAATAAAAATATGACTCATTTTGGTCATCTTTATATTCTGACCACAACTCATGAATTTGTGTTGCGCATGACATAGACTCCTCCTAATATCAGTTGTACTTTGGTGGTGGTGTGACTTTTGAATAATTAGTCTGATAATATATCATTCATAGTACCAAAAACATAAAATAACGTGATATTTAATAATAATAATAATAATAATTTAAACAAAAACCTAACCTAAATCATTCAATATAAATAGGATAAGAAAAGTCTTTGACCTTGGCAATCTATCTTGAGTAATCATCAATGCACCGATACTCCCCAGAAATGATGCCAAAATTTTATACAACCATAAAATTTCATTGAATTCTACATAAGGATAAAATTAAAAATTTCTAGTGTTCCTAAAGAACACTAACTACAAAGGTGTAGTAAACAGGAAGTACAGAGTCAATCCCACATGGAGCGGGGAATGCAGCTATGAATTTCAACCAAAGGTTGAGTCATCTCAATTTTAGTCTGATTTATTAAAATAATAACCCAAATAAAATAATTAAAATTAAAATATAATGTTATATAAGGTGTAAGAAATAAGTAAAAGGGTCAATTTCCAGTTTTAATGAAAAGGGTAATCCTAAATCTAGCTATGAATAGATATATGGCTTACGCTACATAGCAATGAATAGTCACAAATTGGTTATAGTCCAACCAATTGGTTCTATCAAAGATATATTTATACCTTATATATGATATAGATAAAAACCAATAATATTCTTATCCTATTTTGAAAAATGTTTTACAAGCTAATGATCATAACATGCTCGAATCCAACAGGGTTTGGGACCTTTAATTTCACCCCCATCGATAGGGTTGCACAAAGGAATGAAATAGAAAAATATTTTTTTAACCTAAATAGTAGCCACAAAGATTCAAATTTTTGACTTATAGATTCATTATGATTAGGATCACACCTACTCTAGAAGCCTAACCCTAAGAAGATTATATGTGCATGATGAAATTGAACAAAAGTAGGGAACCAAATGGCATACTCTACATAACAATTAAACAATTCAAAATTCATTAAAGAATAAACTATCTTCGATAGGTAAGATAATAGAAAAGAGGTAATGAGTAGGATAATGAATAAAATAGAGATATTGGAATTAAACTAGAAATAATTCAACATTACATTCAATAATGAAAATGAAAAGATCAAAGAAAAAAATAAAACCTATCATTGTAGAAATCCATGTTGAAACCCTATGACAACCTCTTGGTGTTTGATCATCTGAACACCTTGAATATAACGTTTTTATCTTTTCCATACCCCATATATATAGTTCCATATATCATTCCTATTCTTCCCATTGTCAAAAGATACATTTACTAGTCTTTCTAGTCTAATCCATTAAGTCTCCATCAAAGATACGCTAATAATCAGTGTTTTTTATTCAGTCTGAATCATTGATGTTAAGTAAAGTTTATGTGATGTGTAAATTCTAGGCCTTAAAACCTTCACAACCTATGAATGGTCCATGCCTTGTATATTTACATGATTTTTAACGATTAAACGATGTGTAAAATCAACTTGTAATGTTGCAAGCTATATTGTTCCTTGGTTCTTCTGTTTTGTGCCTCTGAAACCACCCGTAATTATCCAGCATCGTGAAAAATCATCATTAAATGGATTTTTAGGTCTCTTTGGCTTCAGAATTCAATCTTAACTTCATAAAATCTCCACTTTCCAAATCCAGTTCTTGCATAAAAATACACAATACATCATCATCTTCCATGAAACATAACTTTAATCACTCAATATTTAATGAATTCACGTATAAAACTCCAACAATATGTAGAAATAAAATAGATATATCAAACACACCCACACTCAAATATTTTCTCCCCCTTAAGAAAAATCTCAACATCAAAACACAAAGGATCAAAACATCAACAAGGGAATTTTAAAATAATGATGATTATAAAAACAAGTTATACTTGAAGATTTAAAAAAAATCATACCCAAAAAAGAATCCAAAAAAAATTCTATATTTATACTGTGTAATTCAATACATGTTCCCATTTTCACATAAAAATGTAAATCTTTTATCAACACCCATTACATTTATGATTTATTTCACCATGATTTTTTTCACTCACCACTCAAGGTAAAAAATTATTGGAGTTATTCTCATAACTAAAGTACATGATCCTAACCATAGGTTTGAATTGAGTCTAATTTCTACACCCTATAAAGAAAATATCATAATTAATAATGATGGATTTGCAATTAGGATCAAATGTTTATGGGGATGGAAGAAGGTGGGTATAAATTTTTAAAATCAAGTAATGAAAAAGGATGAGGCTTGACTCTAATATATAATATCTGATATTCAAAATACATGATAAATGAAATGCTCTTAAAAATTATAATTTCATCCCACACAACCCCCAAAATAAAAATTAAAGGCTCAAATATGACGTAATTATATTAAAAAATGATTATAAGTTTTGTTCTTTTTGTCACTTTTTTATCGAAAGATTTACATGGGATAAGTCTCACGTACTCCACCAAACCACATATTATTTTGTTATCATTGGTCGGGAAGTGTTTATTTTTTTCCAACTAGAGAAATATCCCATTTTTTCTCGAAATTCATGATTGGAATGAACCTCACATCCAGAACCAAACCACATATGATAAAAATCATAGATATTGTAATAGATATTTTTTATTCTCCCTAATCATAACCAATTTTTTTTATAATTATTATTATTATTATTATTTACAATAATAGGGTTAAATAATGAATTATAATGATTTTAAATATAAAACTTCCTCAAAAATACCATGGAAGCACCATACAGTCTTTTATCAAGATACAACATCTCATCTCCACAATAAATAACCCCTTCCCCCCCACTCAATCAATTGAATATCATGAAAAAGAAAAAAATGGATACGAAAGAAAAATAATGGCTGGTAACATGGCTTAGTCCTAATAAGGTCACCAATGGATGATATGGGTTAAAATAATATCAATGTGCGGGTGGGTCTCAAGGATAAATGGGATCGTCAATAAAATACCTCAATCATTTCAAAAGTGAATTTATTCAGTCATTACATTGATAAGATAGAAATGAAATTTATAGTAGGTTTACATGCCCCAAGTATCACTCAAGAAATATGCATAGAAAATTGGAAATATTTGGTCCAGAATCATCTCGGGAATGGGGATATAATATAAGTCAACAAGTTCATGGAATAAAAATCAATAATAAGTTTAATCAATGCATGCTTCTAGGAATCAACATTAATAAAACCAATCATACCATCAACCATTTTTATGAAACTCAAAATTGAATTGACCATGTGAATTATAAAATTTATATTTATATCTCTAATGTATATGGGCATGATATTTCAAATTTTCCCACATGTCAAAATATTTTTCCTAAATGGTGATGTCTCCCAGATCAGTTCAAGAATTTATGTGGGAATATAATTCAATTTAGTTTATGAAATAATTCAATTAATTTTTTTCCTTTTTTTACATCATGTGGAAACAAAAATCATGGATCAAAAAATATAATCAAGTATAAATATTACTTCCCTTCCATTGATGCTTTTAATGAGTTTCATGGATTTTATCTTACACTAGGTTCATGATGTGAACTATGATTTCATGACATGTATTGAAGTAATGATGAAATTTTTTCTTGTTTTCGGAACTTCATTTGGTCCACTCTTATTGATTTCAGGGACCTGAAAGCTAAAAAAATAGTGAATGAATAGGAACTTTTAAAATTTACAATATTTGGCTTGAACATATAAAGATATCTACCATGGTGAGAGTTATTAAACTAATATAATAAAAATAAAATAAATCTAAGTCATACAAATAATGTTTAAAATCAAGGTTTCCTCCTAGTAGATGCTATTTTTTATGGTTTTTTATCTCATCATTTACCTATTTTTGGATAATTTGAACATGATATAGGGATAACCATCTTGGATTTGCCCACAATTTAATGTTTTGTGCATATAGTTTATCCATTTTCTTCCTCCACCGTTTATTCTTCTTAATTGGTGGTGGGATATAATTTGAGCATAGATATACTATAAATAATGGGAAATCAAAATATGACCAGAGTTTATAGTTATCTTGCTTCACCACTACTTTTTCATCTTAATATTCAGTTTTTGGGGGTTCTTATTTCTTAACATCTTCAAATCTGGTTTCCAATATAATATATGACTTCTTATTCCTCTATTGTATTTAATTAATGAGATCATCCATGATATTCTCTTTGTCTTATGGTGTGTTTAGTAGGTAATCACATACTTCTTTGATTTTCAAAATTTCAATGAGGTCAGCACATGTGTGTTTATTTTCCTCCTCATTTACTTTTTTTTCCTCTGATTATATGGATTGTACCACATCTACCTCTAGATCCTCTTCCTCTTCGACAATAAAATCAATAAAATCATTATATTTCTTTCCTCTTCTTCCCATATCCTTAAACGGTATTCTAATGGTACATCTTTGTATTTATTATGTATATAAGGGATGCCTCAAGTTCTACTTTCTCATCATAATCCAGTGGTTCATCACTATGAGAGTTCTCAATGTGATCCAAGAATTATTCCTTGATATCACCATCATCTTTTTGTTTATTCATTTCCTCAATATCTTGTACTTCATGAACTATTTCTTGATCTTCTTCATCATAAAACCACTATGTACCTATAGAAGAAATCATAGGGAGATTATTCACAAGAGAATTTGAATTCGAAATAATTTGAGTTAGGTTGTTATTCATTTCTCTATGTTCTCTGAGCTATGAATCATGATCATCCATATACTTATCCAATACAAGAATGTACTTTTTTAGCAAAGAGGTAAGCCTATCTTATGAGTTATACTCATGAGTTTTTAGAATGTATGAATCTTCTTGAATGTACTACTCTGGTGGTCACTTTGTGTCAACAACTTGGACATCCACCACTTCCTGATATTATTCTAATTTAAACTGTCATATTTCAACATTAGAAACTTATTCTATGCTCCTAACAGGAGTATTGAAATTTGAAATTATTTTAGCAAGTTGAATAGTCAATTCACCACGTTTTCTATGTTGGGCCTCAAGATTATCCATCCTCTAATCTATACCTACAATAGATTATATGAGAATATTATTTAGTATATCTTCAGGATCCTACTCCTGAGTTTTCTAAAATAAGGATTCGACATTAGTGTAATGCTCATCCTAGTAGTCACATTGGTATCCATGATATTCAGGAGATCCTCTGTTGGCGTGGTGATAAGTTTTGTTCCAGTACCGTGTCTAAAATTCATAATATCTATAAAAATATGAATCATTCGGGTCATCTACTTGTTGTGGACACCACATGTTATTTAGTATTGTGCATGAAGTAGACTCCATGAGATATTTTATGAACGTTGGTGGTGGTGCAACAAAGAAATAATGTGTCAGATAATTCATTCGGCACAATACCTCAAACTACCAAGAAAATAATATTGAATAATAATAATAATAAGAGTAATAAAAATTAGAATTGAAAAAATACCTAAACTAAAATCATTCAATATAAATAGGATTATAAAATTCTTTGACATAACAAATCATCCTTTAGTCATCTGTAGTGCTCTGCTACTCCTCAACAACGATTCCAAAATTTGATGCATATAGAAGATTCCATTAAATCCTAAAGTATAATAAAATTAAAAATTTATGATTCCATTGAACCACACTAACAACAAAGGTGTAGTAAATTGGAAATATGAGGTCAATCACACAGATAGTGTGGAATGCAGCAATGACTTTCGACCATAGGTCAGGTCATCCCAAATTCAGTTTGATTTTATTAAACTAATTATGCAAATTAAATAATTAAAATGAATGAATAATTATATTAAATGAAGCATATATAGGTACAAGGGTCAATTTTTGGGTTTATTCAATAGGGTAATCCTAAATATGGATTGGTACAAACCTATGACTTAGGTTGTGAAGCAGTGAAAAAGTCACCATTTGGTTATGGTCAAACCAATTGGATATACCTATGTGGAGGATATTACATGGTTCATATATAGATAATATAATATATTTAGTATATGTAACTTCTATGGAAGAAAGTGTTAATGGTCATAGCCTCTTAACTCCAACTCGGTCAGGGTCCCTCAATTGCACCCCCCATGGCCAGGGTTGTGAAAAGGACTGGGATTGAAAATCTTTGTTTAACATAATTAATAGCCACAGGGATTCTAAGTTCTTATTTATAGAATCTTTACTATTAAGAACATACCTACTCTCAAACCCTAACCCTAATAGGATTAGCTGCGCTTGACAGAATTGAATGAAAACAGGGAAACAAATGGAATACTTGACATGACGATTAAATGTTTCAAAATAAAATGAATAATAAATCATATTCCATGGGTAAGATAATAGTCAAGAGTGAAAGATAAGGAAAATTAATTAAATATAGGTACTAGAATTAAACTAAAAATCATAAATCATTACATTCAAGAAAGAAAAGGAAAACAACAAATTGAAAAGAAAACCTATATATGTAGAACTTTGGGTCAGAACCCTATAACAGCGTCCCATTGGTCGAACATCTCCACACCTAGAATGGATTTTTTTTATTTTGTAAATTCACCATAAATATAGGCCCATATATCACACATGGTCTTCACCAAGTCAAAATATATGTTTACTAGATGTTTAGGTCAAAGACATAGGGTCTCCATCAAAGATACACTGAATATCAGTATTTTTTATTCGATCTGACACTTTCACATCTTGTAAATTTCATTTGACATGTAATTTTCAGTCCTCAAAATCTTCATGTCTATTAAATGGTTGAAGCCTTGTATATTTATAAAATGTTTGATGATTACACCACAAGTAAAGTCAACTTAAAACGCTGGAAGATCGGTTTTGACTTGGTTCTTCAGTTTTGTGCCTCCAGAACCTACTGTGATCATCCAACACCCTAGAAAATCTTTATTTAATGTAATTATAGGTCTATTTGAATTAAATATTAAAAATTAACTTCATCAAATTTATATTTTACAAATGTCGGCCCTATATAAAAATACTTAATACATCAATATCTTCTATGAAAGTTAACATTAATCATTCAATATTCAATGAATTCGCATATAATAACCGATAAATATATAAATATAAAATAGATATATCAAATACCCCCACAGTAAAATATTTTTTCATCACTGAAAAAATTCTCAACATTGAAACACAAAGTGTCCAAGCATCAATAAGATAATTTTCAAATAATGATGCTCATAAAAAAAAGTTATACATTACTATTTAAAAAACACAAGTCATACCCAATAAAGAATAAAAATATCATTCTACATTTATAATGTGTAATGTAACAAATTTTATCCTTTTCAGTTAAATATTTAAACCTTTCACCAACACCTATACCATTTATGATTTATCTCACCATGAATTTTTACACTCGTCACTCAAGGTAATAATTTATTGAAGTCATTATAATAACTCAATTACATGATCCTAACTATAATATTGCATAAAATATACATTCTCAACCTCATAAATAAAATATCTCAATTAATCATGCAGACTTTTCAATTAGGATCAAATGATTCTGAGGATGAGGGAAGGTGGGTATAAATGCTGAAAATAAAGTAAGGAGAAAGGAGGAGGCTAAACTCTAAATTATAATACATGAAATTCAAAATAAATTTTCAATTAAATGATCCTAAAAATAATATTTTCATCTCACACACCCCCAAAAACACAAATTAAAGGCTCATAGATGATGAAATCATAATAAAAAATAATTATCTTTTGTTGTTCTTTTTTTCTTCTCTTTTTTTCTGAATGTTGTACTTGAGATAATTCTCACATCAACCACCTAACCCCATATTATTTTAAGATTATTGGTATGGAAGTGGTTATTTTTGACCCACCTAAGAAACATCCGTTATTTTGAAATTCGTGATTAGAATGAACCTCACATCCACCATTTAACCACATATGATAAAAATCATCATTCTGATAATGGATATTTTTTATTATCCCTAATCACAACCCATTTTTTATTCTTTTTTCATTATTATTATTATTATTATTTATAATAAGAGGTATCAACAATTAATTACAATGATTATAAATACTAAACATCCCTAAAACGCAATGTAAGAACCTTGCAGTCTCTTATCATGATACACCATCTCATCTCTACCATAATAAACCCTTTCCCCACACTCATTCAATTGAATATGATGAAAAATAAAAAATTCTTCGAAAGAAAAGAAAAAAATGGATCATAACATGGAATAATATTCACACAGTCATCCCTTACTAATATGGGCTAAAGAAAGATCAATGTGCAGGTGGGTCTCAAGGATAAATGGAATCATCAATAAAATTCATCAATCATTTCAAAAGTATATTTGTTTAATCATAGATTTAACAATATATTAATTCATGTTGTAGTAAGTTTAAATGGACTAATTATCACTCAAGAATTATGCATTGAAAAATTGAAAATATTTGGTCTAGAATCCTCTTGGGAATGAGGATGAAATATAAGTCAATAAATTCATGGAATGGAAATCAATAACCAATTTATTCAATGCATGCTTCTAGAATCAATGTCACGAAATTGAATCATATAATCTATTTAAGAAACTCAAAATTTAATTAATCTTGTGAATTCTAAAATTTCCATTTAGATCTTGAACAATTATAGGAATGATATTTGAAATTTTCCAACATGTTAAAATATTTTTCCTAAATGTTGATGTCTCCATGATCAGTTTAATAATTTATTAGGGAATATAATTCATTTCATTTCATGCAATAATTTAATTCATATTTTTATTTTTTTAATCATGTTGAAATAAAAAGTAGGGATGTAAAAATAAAATCATTTAGAAACTGTACTCCCCTTCCATTGATTCTTTTTAAGGAGTTTCTCATGTTATATCTTAAAAAATGTTCACATTGTAAACTCTGATTTCAGGACATGTATTGTACACATTATGCGAATTGTTCATCTTTTCATCACATCAGTTGCTTCACAGTTCTTTCTTCCTAGGATTTAAAAGATAAAAATATATAAAAAAATAATTGTACCATTTAAAATTTAAAATATTTGGTTCAAGCATATAAATAGATCGACCATGTGATGAGTTATTAAACTAATATAATAAAAATTAAATAAATATAATTTCTATAAATAAAGTTTAAAATTCATGTTTCTATCTCAAAGATGCATTTTTTATGTTGGTTAAGCTTGACCTTTACCATGTTTAGCTAATTATAACATGATATAGGGCTAACTATCTTGGATTTACCCATATCTAACATTGTTGTGTATCTAGGGTATTATTTTTCTTCCAAGACCATTTGTACTTATTTGTTGTTGGTGGGTTGAAATTTGAGGGAAAATGTAATAAAAACAATATGAAATTGAAATCTAACTAGAGTTTTTTACTTCAGTGTCCAAAGCACTATTTTAAATCTTTTTTTTCATCTATTTTAGGTTTTCCTTTAGTAAATTATTCAAATATGGGTTTTCTCCCAAAAATTTTCTACCTATTCCACTCTTTTATCTCATTAATGATATCATCCATCGTATTATCTTTGAATTATGGTATGTTTAGAAAGTATTCCATTATTTCTTTGGTTTCTAGAATGTTATTGAGGTTAGTGCATGTATTATTATTTTCCTATTCATTTACATTTTCTTCTTCATCTGGTTCTATGGATTATATTGCTTCAAACTCCTGATCCTCTTCCTCTTTGACCATCTAATCAAAAAATTTAATCATATTTCTTTCATCTTCCTCTTCCTATCACAAAAGGTATTATCTTTATTCTTCCTAGTCTTTTTTAGGAAAAAAGGGATTCCTTATGTTCTACTTTTCATTATAAGATGATAGTTCATCACTATGAGAGATCTTAGTGTGCTCCCAGAATTATTCCGTGATATATTTTTCCTTTTTTTGTTAATTTTTTTTTCAATAGCTTTTACTTCATAAATCATTGCTTGATATTATTCTTTATCAAACAATATTGTCATTGTAGAAGAAATAATTGTATATTATTCACAAGGGAATTTTAATTGAAATAATTTGAGCTAGGTTTTCAGTCATTTCTCCCAATTTTATGAGTTTTGTGCCATGATCATTTATCCACTGATCTAATATTGGAATATACTTTTTGATAAAGGCAGTAAGTCTAGGTTCTTAGTTATGCTCATGAATTGGTAGAAACTAAGGTACTTCTTGGATGTACTACTCTTGAGGATGCTTTGTGTCCACAACTTTAACATCCTCCACTTCTTGATATTCTTATTCCTCAAACCGATCCATACATAAGTTAGATACTATTTCTTTGATGATAACAAGAGAATTTAAATGCGAAATTATTTGATCTGGGTGGGTGTTAAATTCCCTCAATTCATTGAGTTGGGCCTCATGATTATACATACCTTCAATGTATTATGTGAGAACCCGATTAGTCTATCTTCTATAAGATGCTCTTAATTTTAATGAACGTTGGAGTCATCATTTGTATAATGCTCAGCCCTGTAGTTTTCTTGGTGACCTAAATAGTCAGAATAAATTCCAATATCATTGTGATTGGTTTCATTCCACTATTGAGTCTGAATTTGATCATATTTGTAAGAATATGAATCATTTTGGTCATACACTTATTGTGACCACCACTCGTGATTTCATGCTACACATGAAGTAGACTCCTCTATATAACTGATGTACTTTGGTGGTGGTGTTCTATATGAATAATGTGCCTGATAATCCTTCCTTTATAATACCATAAAATTTTAAGCACTTAATATTGGAAAAGAATAATAATAATAATAATAATTTGAAACAATAAACTAAACCAAAATTAGTCAACTTAAATCAGATATTAAAAGACCTTGACATAAGAAATTAGTATCAATTCATCGACAACGACCCACTACTCTCTAGAAATGAAGCCAAAATTTTATTCATCTGAAATACATTATTAAATCCTTATAAAGAATAAAATTATAATTTTATAATTTTACCGAACCACACTAAATAAAAAGGTGTAGTAAAGTAGAAGTGTAGGGTTTATCCCATAGAGAGTGGGGAACACATCAAAGACTTTCAACTAAAGGTCTGATCATCCCAATTTCAATTTGATTTTATTAAACTAATGATTTAAATTTAATAATTAAAATGTGGGAAAAATGATAGAAAATTACGAGGAGAGGGGAAAAGGGTCAATTTTTGGGTTTTGGAAAAAGGGTAATCATAAATCTAGTTTGTGACAGACCAATGGATTAGGATGTGAAGGAGTGAAAATTTCACCAATTGGTTCTGGGAAAATAAATTAGATATACTAAAACTAAAGTTATTCTTTGGTAAGGATATATCTAAAAACCAAGATTCAGTACATATATATTCTATAGTAGAAAGTGTTATAAGCTAATGGTTATGTCTTACATAACTCTTACTTGATCTGGGTCTATCAATTGCACCCCCATGGTTAGGGTTGTGCGAAGGAATGAGATAGAAAAATGGGGTTTAACCTAATTACTGGTCCAAATATTACCAATATTTTATTTATATATTAATTTTTATTAAGTGTACACCTACTCTCTACCCCTAACCCTAATAGGATTAGTCTAACACGACAGAATTGAATGAATGTAGGGAAAAATGGCAGGCTCAACATAACGACTAAAGGATTCAAAATCCCATGATGAATAAACTATATTGAATAGGTAAGAGAATATACGGGATTAAATGAGAAATATAATTAATAAAAGAGATAGATTGGATTTAAAATATAAATCATTCAACATTATATTCAAGAAATAACAAAATATAGCAAAGAAAAAAACAAAACCTATCTACACAGAACTCATGGTACGAACCCTATGGCAGCCTCCTAATGGTTAAGCCTCTCCACAACTAGAATGGAATGTTTTTATCTTGGCCAGATCTCACATATATACCTCTAGATATCATCCCTATTCTTCCCCATATCAAAATATATGTTCACTTACCATTCATGTCAAAGTCGTAGGGTCTTTGTCGAAGATACGCTAAAAATCAGCATTTTATTATTATTCCTCACACTTTCACATCATATAATGTTTACATGATGAGTGTTTTTGGGTCCAAAAAACCTTCAAATCCTATAAAAGGTTCACATATTGTATATTTACCTGACTTATAATTATTACACAACTTGAAAAGTTATTTTCTAAAGTCGGAAGCTCTGTTCATCCTTGATTTTTCCATTTTGTGCCTCCATAACCTCCAATGATCATCCATGATCATGGAAATATTCATTTAATGGATTTATATGTCTCTTTAGCATCAATATTCAATATTAAATTTTTCAAATTTCTATTTTCTAAATGGAATCCCTTCATAATAGTACACAATGCTTCAATATATTTCATGAAACTCAACATTAATCAATTAATATTCAATGAATTGAAAAATAAAACCACATCGATATATAGATATAAAATAGAGATATCAAATACCCCCGCAATGGAATATTTTATCATTATCAATCAAAATATCAACATCAAAACACAAAGGGTCCAAACATTAAAAAATTTATTTTCAAATTATGATGTTCAAAATAACAACTTTTACCTAAATAAATAAAAAAACAAATCAAACCCAACAAAGAATCCAAAAATCATGCTTAATTTATAATTTTAAGTTTAATAAATTTTCGACTTTACACTTATAGATTACAACCTTTCATAAAAACCCATTCCATTTATTATTTATCTCACTATGAAATTTTCTACTCATCACTCCAGATAAAAATTTAATGGAGTTATGCTCATACTTCAGGTAATGGCCCAGACCCTTATAGTCCATTACTTTGCTGAAACGTGGTGTTTGAAGTTTTTTTGTAGGTTAAGGTGGATTATCCCCTACACTTTTCAAAATTTCTAGTTCTGTGAACTGTGTTTCCAGTTTTGTGATCAATGTCATTGATGAGATAGATGTAAACAATTTCATCGGTGTGAAATATGTGAAAAGTGTCATCGGTCATCAGTGAGATAGATGTGAACAGTGTTATTGATGATTCATTTTTACTATCGGAATTAGTGAGTCATTTGTACTATCAGCGTTGGTGAGTAATTTGTACTTTTGGCATGGGTGAGTCATTTGTACAGTCGGTGTCGGTGAGTCATTTGTACTCCCTACATTGGTGAGCCATTTGTAACATCCGCATCATTGAGTCATTTTTACCATCATCATCGGTAGGTTTATATGTTTCCTACCATCACTAGGTGTACAATTTTTCCAACCATCTGTAAGTGTACATTGTTACCAGCTACCTACAGTTTCACCCCTTTGATGTTTTCTTTAATGAAAAATGCATTCAAGGCCTTCTGTTAAGGGATGTAAGTCTGATTCAAATACCATAACTCCTGTCATAATTTTACTATGTCTTGGGATGCATTTTCATGGTTAAACTACATGGTTTAATGTGATCCACCATTAATGTAAAATACAATAAATCTTAAACTGGTTCTCTGTTAAATCTTCTAAAGGGATGAGATATCTTCCTCCCTTATTCTACCTTCTTGTTCCATCGTACGAGATGCTCAATTTTTTCCTTCTTCGCTTAGGAGTGGTGTGATCTAACTTTAATCCTTGGATCGTTTCCCCTTGAAGTTTCTTCCTGCTGCATGTGTACCCCCTGTTTTGGTGCAAGAAGCAAGTTTTGATATGTCATCAATATAAAGTATGATCCACCTCTGTTCTTGTGTTTATTTTATCCTTCATCTCCCTTTTATCCTCACTATGATATGGAATTTGATCTCTATTCCCTTAATGGTGTTTTCCTATGTTTCGATTGGTGTGTTCATGTTGTGGCGTCCTCAGGTGGATGCAGTTGTCGCAGGGGAGGCGATCGTAATCTGTTGTGTGGATTGTTCTCGTATAAAAAACATCAAGAAAATTTTGAGACCGTGAATTCATTTATTCTCTATATTCTTTTTTGTGAAATATAAATTTTATAATGTTTCATCCCACTGGATCATAATGGAATTTACATAATCAATATTTGAACCGGATAAATAAATTTGTATCGATCATATGGTATTGCCTCTTGTTTTGAAAGGTAGTGTGATATCTATGCATTCCATGTTTAGAAAGTCGTTCTTGATGGAAATTGGTAAATAATGTAAATTTTGATTAGTTGTAATTTTTTTTTCAACGATAAAGCGGAACGTAAATAAATTTGGTTGTTGTTTTTTTAATTTGATGTTAATTAAATTGATGTAGTAAGCATGTTTAATTATTTTTGATAACTATGATAGCTTTCTCATTAGGTTTCCCATATTTGAAACCTACTAATAATAATTTTTTTAATTCTATAAGGATTAAATAACCAGTTTTTTGATAAAAAGATAATGCATGGAAGGGTTCTAAGTTACCCTCTTGCTTATAAAGGCCAAGAGCCTTATGCTTGGAGTCGTGAGTGCTTGTCAGGTATGAAGGATGTATGCCTTGTTTAATGGACAAGATACTAGTTGATATGAGTATTGTTTTCTTCTTATTGTGTTGTAATGTGAGCCTATATGGATGTTATGATATGTGGGGGAAGGAAGGCCCATTTGTTGGGGCTGCAGTTGATGCCTAGAGCGGCGAGATGCATTGATTTATGCATGTGGGTGTCGAGGAGGACACCAGAGATGATGAAATGGGTTGGACATGAATGTTGGATTCTGGATAAATATTGTCTGTTTTTAATTTGATTTACATTCCCAACATATCAAGGCATATGATTTTTCTACCCTCCTTCAAAAAAGAGGTACAAATGTGTGGGGTATGCCATGTGCTTTACGTGTTTAGCTTCTTGAGGGAGGATGGGTCTACAATCCTACTATAGGTGTAAAAGTCATGAAGGGTAGTTCATCTACTCACCGTGTTGACCCCCTTGTGTTTGGTAGCTTAAAATGTTTTTATATAATTACTGGGAATATTGGAATTTAATTATTTTGATAATAAGTGATTGAATAAATGAGGTTAACCAATGGGGTTGGAGCTTGCTGGGATGCAATGCTAAGGAAATATTTCTGAGAGGTTGTGGACATGGTTTGGTTATCCCTAGAGGGCATAAAACTTTGGTGTGATGAAAATTAAATATAATTTGGAATTGTTAATGGTTAATTAATGTTTAAATAATTAATTATAATAATGTGAAACTGATAAAAATAGATAATGTAATCTAAGGTAGCTCTTTAAATGGTTTTTTCTTATAGGATACCTAGTCTTTGTAGTAGCAATCGGGAGTCTGAGAGACATTAGCGGTACTTAATTCTAATACTAGATTATTCCCATAGTGTGGTTTTGAGATATAGTATATTCTGTATTCTTTTGTTTCTATATGACACTCCACTCCGTGAGTTAGGGAAACTAACACAACAGGGATTCTGAGCCCTGGGGGTGTTTTCCCCAGCATTCTGTTGGGAGGATGGATGGATGACTACCCCATTTGGCTCCACTCTCTTCTCTTCGTAGTTATTAGATCTGGTAGGCACAATGGTTGGTTTTTTCCATATATGTGTGCAGAGGGATGTAATGGCTTGTGGTTATTAACACACATATATTCTGGATACAATTACCTATAGACAACAATAGGTTTAACGTGTATAAGTTATAATGGATTGAGGATCCTTACTCTATGTATGGGCTGTAATGGCTTGAGGTATAATTCCAAACGTATGATACATGTTATGCGAGCTATGATGGATCCTAGAAACTTCCAGGTTAATTTGGTTATGTGGATGTGGTGGTTGTGTTTCCTGAGGTGCATGTTGTGGTGCTTTACCCAGGTGTCTACAAGCAAGACTTTTTGGAGAGAGATTCTTAGGACGTGCGACATTAAGGAAAAGAGGTAAACTAGTGGGGAAGTAGTAGTTGGGTACCCTTGATACTCTTTATTATATTATATACTATTTTATGAGATACTTGTTGAGAGTACCCATGGTGAGGCTGGGAACATAGTATACCTATTTAGGCGACGAGTTAGTTTCACTTGTTATTCACTGTTCTTTAGCATGCTTTCATTACTTTTTCATGAAAGGATCTAGAGAGGGTCTCATTGAGTATACAGTTATACTCACCCTATGTATATATAAACAGTTTTTCAGGTCACTTGGAGTAGTTTGGAGATCAATATGGTTACTACTAACTTGGTGTTGGAGGAGCTGTTTCGGCTTTGTGGTCGCTATTGTTTTTTATTTTCTTTTGGTACTTGCAGTTTTCTATTGAATTTTAGTTATTTTTGCACAACATTACATATGTGTACAAGGGTTTTCTTTTATACTTCCGTCTGAGTTGGAGTTGGTTGGTGTCTATCTTATCTCTATCTTCTGCATGTGTTCTCTAAGAGGGTAATACTTCCCATTTGTGTGTTTATTACACCCTCGATGATAATCACCATCCAAGGGCCTACTGGAGGCGGGACATGAGGGTCACTATCACCCTTCTGACATTGTTGGCCTAGGAGGGGTACACCGTGTGGGGAGGGGGTCACAATATAGTGGTATCAAAGGGCTTGTTGAGGGATAGGACAGAGTTTGTTGTTAGGCAAAGGTGATGTTGCTTGGGTTGGTAGGGAAACAGTTTTAGTTTAATTACACAAGTGATGTAAAAGCTGGAGACCGGCTGAGACATATGTGTTTAGGTCCCCCTGTGATCTGATGCACATACCATTAATTTTACAATGGCTACTAAATGAGGAGATACTGGTTGCAGGGTAGAGACCTAGTAGAGGATCATGCTTCATTATTCATTATTCCTAAATTTTAATGGGTAGAACTTTGGATAGGTTAACCTAAAATGAAAAGAAAAGAAAATAGTTAATTAATTATTGTTGATTTTTCCATATTTCAAGTTTAGGAGCTCTAACTATTTGTTATTTGGAAGGTATGGCTTTGGGTCGACAACCTCATCATGTTTTCATAGAAGATGTATAGAAGGATGCGCCAGTATTTCTCTATAAGGTAGAGTTTGATGATGAAAAAACGTGGAGGAGGACACTCTGAGAGTTTCAGCGCCAGAGTTTTCAGAAGTTTGAGGGCCCCATTTCAAATGAAGTCATGGAAGACTGGTCAGAGGAGGTTGAGATATCCTTCAGATCAATCCTTTCTTAGAATATGTAGTGGGTGTCTTTTTTTGTGATGATGTTTTGTGGGGTAATGAGGCAGTGGTGGTTCTTATCCCTCATGGATCGCGAGGAGTCAAAGATCTCATTGGAGGAGTTCCATGAAAAGATCAATCTTGAGTTTATTTCTTCAATTTCAAATCCATTGAGTTTCCAGGAGCTACATACCCTTCGATATGGGAGATCCAGGGTGTATGATTTTGGAATCCTTTTCAGGAACCTTTTACGATATGCTTCGGACCTGTTCCTAGATGAGGAGGCCATGGTGAGGCATTTCATGAAGTATTTTCATCCAGATATCCAGCGCTAGGTCACCCTACTTTTGTTAAAGACATATCTTGAGGTACTGGTGAGGGGAGAGGTCATTGAGTGGACATTGTCCAGAACCAGATTCTCACAAGAGGGGATTTGTCACGATTCCTCACGAAGTAGAGCTATGGTCTGGGGTTCCCAATTTTCATGGTAAAAGATTTTCTATTCGACCATGGCTAGGTCCCGGCTCCCAAAACCTCAATTCTCTAGGGGAATCTATCAAGCCTATTCCATGGGATCATGTACTTTTTTCTTGTGGAGGCCGAGGTCATCAACACTGATATTTCCCTACCTTTAAGAGCGGTTATCATACACTAGTTGTTCCACTCCAAGTTCCTCCGTTGAGGCAGTTCCTGCCAAGGCAACAGCAAGAGGTTGCACCAACATTGGATCAGGAGAGAGAATATGGGGCATGCAGAGTACATCCTCATGACGCTCCCCTTCCTCATAGAGAAAACAGAACCATGGTGGTGGTCTTCATCTGGGGTTAGAGGGGCCATAGAGAAGGTCGTGGTCAGCTTCATGCTTTATCATTGCCACCACCATGTGAGCCTGATGTCGTTTGAGGTGCCCTTTTCTTGTTTTCTACATTTTTGTAAGCCTTTCTGGATTAAGTAGCCACACAATCCTTCCTATTACCTACCCTTTTCCATGATTTGGGACTTGAGTTAGAGAGGCTTCTAGTGCCCTTGGCATTGACTACGCCAGTTGGAGGTTGAGATAACTTGTTTTATGTATGTAGAGACTATGACCTAGTGATGGGGCAACACTGCTCTTGGGGAGATTTCCTATATTTATGGATACAAACATATTATTTCATCCTCATCATGGATTGTTTGTAATCAGTGTAGGCTATTGTGGATTGCTTCAGGAGGCAGGTGGTGTTCTTTGATGATGATGGAGATCCAACGATGTTTGTCGGTAAGGGAGACCCTTGGATGGGTCAGAGGCATGTTCCATCCTTATCATCCTTGATGGATGAGTTGATTCTGAGCTCTTTAATGGTCCATCAATGGAAATTTCTTAGGTTCATAGAAGGTAACTCTGATGTCTTTTCTGAAGACGTTTTAGAATTACCCCCTCGATGAGAGATCATGTATGGGATCGATCTAGAGCCAAGAGTGTCTCCTATCTATATGTCTCCATATAGGATGGCCCCTTATGAGTTACAGAAGCTACGTATACAGCTTGATAGTCTGTTATAGTGCACTTTTGTTCAACCAAGTGTGTAACCATGGGTGGCACCAGTTTGTTTCGTGAATAAGGATGATGTGAGTTTGTAGTTGTGTATCGATTATCGTTGCTTAAATAAAGTGGAAATGAATAATTTCTGTCCTCTTCCATGGATTGATGATTTATTCGACCAAATGAAGTGTTCAATTTGGTTCTAAAATATTGAATTATGGCCAGGATATCATCAGATGCATGCGAAGGATGAGGATATCCCAAAGACTGCTTTATGCTATCATCATGGGCATTAAAAGTTCGTTGTAATGTCGTTCGGTGTGATGAATGATCTTATTGTGTTAATGGGATTGATGAATGCCAGGTTTTGTTATTTCCTATATATTTTGGTGGTGGTTTTCATTGAAAAATTCCTTGTGTAATCTGCATATGAGGAGGAGCATTCAGAGAATCAACATGCCATTTTGGGAGTTCCTCTTTAATTTTAGTTGTTTGTAAAATATTGAAGTTTGAGTTTTGTTCCTGAGAGGTATGTTTATTGGGTCATGTTGTATCCCAGTAGGGAGTAGCCATGGATTCATCGAAGATATAAGCAGTTGTTTCTTGGGAAGCACTTAAGGTAGTGGCAGAGGTGCAAAGATTCATGTGTCTCACAGGCTACTAAAGGAGGTTCGTAGATGATTTTTCTTGGGTTGCGACTCCTCTAACAGCATTGAAAAAAAAAGAATCAGATTTTTATGTGTATTGATCTGTGTCTAGCATCTTTTGAGTATCTGAATGAGAATTTGGTAAGTACTCTGGTTCATTGTCTGCCAACAGGGGGAGTTCGGTTTGATGTTTTCTATGATGCTACACATCTGGGGTTAAGTTGTGTTCTGATGCATTAGAGATTGTTCTTTTCTTATGGGTATCAGAAGTTGTGTCCCCATGAATGTAATTCATCCACCCATGATCTTGATTTGGAAGTTGTGGTGTTTGCTATGATGTTTTGGAGACATTATCTCATTGGAGAGCACTTTTTGTTTTTCACAGATCATAAGAGCCTGAGGTATGTTTTCTCCCAGCATGACTTGAACTTTTAGCATCGTTAGTGGATGGAGTTCTTAAAGGAATACAACCTTAAAATATCATATACATATGGAAAGGGGAATTTTTTAGCAAATGTGCTGAGTAGGATGTCACGTAGTGATGCATCGCTTGAATCTGGACATTCCTTGAGAGTAATGGAATAATTTTCAGTATTGCATATAGATATAGGAGTAGTTGGGGGGAATAGGTTGTCTTTTTAAGATAATGGTGTATCCATCTCTTTTGTATAAGGAGGAAGAGTCCTAGTTGGGAGATCTAGAGGTGGAGGTCTGGAGAGTCCGAGTTGATTATGGTGAGGCCTCTGTTGGTTGGCGTGAGGATAAACAACACCAAGTGTTGTATCATGGAAAGATTTTTGTTCCTTTGGAAATGTGTGAGACAATTCTCATAGGGTTCCATAATTCACTTTTATCGGTGCATCCTAGCGTTAAAAATAATATACAGAGCCTTAAGAAGTCAGTTTTGGTGGCCTGGGTTGAAGCGTGTAGTTTCGGATCTTGTGTCTCAGTGTTTGGTCTTCCAGAAGTTGAAGGTTGAGCACCATCTCCCTGGTGGTTTTCTCTAGCCGTTAGATATTGCTCAGTAGAAGTTGGAGGACATATCAATGGTATTTTTTACTAGTTTACCTCGATCTTATGGAGGCCGTGATTTTATATGGTTGGTAGTTGATCATTTGATGAAATCAGCCCACTTCATAGCGATCAAGGAGTCAAGCTTAGTGGAAGTTTTTTCAAGGCAGTATCTGGAAGAGGAGGTGAGACTTTATAGAGTCCTGAGGATGATCATTTCTGATCGAGATCCACATTTTACCTCCGGGGTATAGAGAGGTCTCCAACATGCTTTCTGTTATCAACTATGCCTTAACACTTCTTTTCATCCACAAAAGGACGGTCAGACAGAGCATACCATCTAGACTCTTGAATACGTGTTGTGCTCTTCTGTCATTGGTTTTGGAGGTTTGTGTATGTGGCACTTTATATTGGTGGAGTTCTCTTACAACATTAGTTTCTACTCCACCATTGTTATGGCTCCATTTTAAGCCATGTATGGCCAAACTTTACATTATTGATTGTACTAGACTGGGGTTGGAGAGTCATCAATCATTAGGCTAGAGCTGGTACAAAATACAAAAGAGAGGGTTTAGGTGATTCACGAGAGGTTGAAGGTAGCGTAGGATCATATAAAATAATATTATGATCAAAGGATAATCCCTTTGGATTTGGATTATGTGGATCATTTGTTTTTCCGAAGGTGACTCCCCATCGTGGGAAGTGGAGGTTTGGTCATGGGAGTAATCTTTCTCCCAAGTTTGTTGGGTATTTCGAGGTGTTGGCTCATGTTGGAGATGTGGTGTATCAGGTAGAACATCCCCTCAGATGAGAAGGGTACATGATGTTTTTCATGTGTCACAGCTCTGTCATTATCTTCATGATGACTCTCACATCATCTATTGGGGTGAGATCAACATTTATGATGATGTGAACTTCAAGGAGAAACCTGGAGAGATCCAAGACAGCAAGGAGATGGTGTTGCGTGAGCATTCTATCCCCTTGATTTGTGTCTTCTGGTGACAAGATGGCATGGAGTAGAGTACATGGGAATGTGAGTCACAGATACGTTCTAAGTACCCTGAGTTATTTGATATTTAACTCTTTTCTTGTAATAATGTTCACTTTTTGGTTGTAGACCTTTCTTGCTTATGAGATGGATTTTATTTTTCTTTTGTGGCTTTCTCTCTTTTGAGAGGTATCTCAATGGGTGGTTGTTCGGACCACTTTTTTTTCCTTTTACATTGGTTTTTAATTCCTTAGGATGAGAATGTTTTGAGAGGTATATGATGTAATGGCTCATACCTCTCTAATTTATTCCTTTGCTGAAATTTGGTGTTTGAGGATTTCTAAGAGGTCAAGGTGGCTTATCCCCAATAGTTTACCAAATTTCTAGTTTTATGAACAGTGTTTCCAGTTATGTGAACAGTTTCATCGGTGAGATATATGTGAATAGTTTCATCGGTGAGATAGATGTGAACAGTTTCATCAGGGAGATAGATGTGAACAATTTCATCAGGGAGACATATGTGAACAATTTCATCGGTGAGATAGACGTGAGTAGTTTCATCGATAAGACAGATATGAATATTTTCATCCGTGAGACAGATGATAATAGTGTCCTTGGTGAAACTGATGTTAACAGTGTCATAAATAAGTCATTTATACTATTAGTGTTGGTGAGTCATTTGTACTATCGGCATCTATGAGTCATTTGTGCTGTTGAAGTTGGTAATTCATTTGTACTATCAGCGTCGGTGAATAATTTATACCTTCAGTGTCAATGATTCATTTTTAATGTCATCATCGGTAGGTGTACAGTGTTTACATCCATCGGTAGGTGTACAACGTTTCCAACCATCGGTAAGTGTACAGTGTTTCCAGCTTCCTACAGTGTCACCCCTTTGATGTTTTCATTGATGTAGAACGAATTCAAGGCCTTATTTTGAGGGATATAAGTCTAATTAAAATCCCATAACTCCTATCATAATTTTCCTAAGGCCTGAGATGCCTTTACTTTATCAAACTACATGGTTTAGTGCAACCCACTTTTAATGGAAAATCCAGCATATCTTAAATTGGTGCTCTATTAAATATTCAAAAGGGACGATATATCTTCCTCCCTTGTTCTACCTTCTTGTTCCCTAGTGAGAGATGCTCGAAACTTTCCTTCTTCCTATAAGAGCATTCTGATCGATCCTTAATCCTTGGATCATTTTTGCTGGATGTTTCTTACTTCTTTATGCGCACCCCCTATTTTTGTGCCAGTAGAAAGTGTGGATCCGTCCCCAATAGAAGGTATGATCTAACTATGTTCTTGTGTTTCTTAAATCCTTCTTCTCCTCTTTGTCCATTCCATGTTTTGGAATGTTATCTCCATGCTTCTAATAGATTTTTCTTGGGTGTTGGTTGGTGCGGTCGTGTCGTGGTATCCCCGGGTGGATTCCATTGTTGTAGGGGAGGCGGTCGTAATCCATTGTTTTGATTGTTCATGTATAAAGAACATCATGAACCATTTGAGGTAGGGTATTATTTTCTTTCTATATTCTTTTACGTGCAATCACAATGTTAGCATGTTCCAGCCCACCAGGTCAAAATGGAATTGACATAATAAATATTTGAACTGGATAAATAACTTAGTATAAATCGTATGTTGTTTCCTCTTGTTTTTCTATATAGTGTGATATATATGATTTCCTTGTTTATCATGTCATTATTTATGGAAATTGGTAAATAATGTAAACATGGATTATTTGTAATTTTTTTCAATGATACAGAGTCAGGTAAATAAATCTGGTTGTTGTTGTAATTTGATGTTAATCAAATTGATGCTGTAAGCATGTTTAATTATTTTTTATAGCTATGAGAGCCTACTATTTAGGATTAAAATAGTTAGAACCTACTAATAATAAATAGGTTAACTCTATATGGATTAAAGAACCAGCTTTTTGATAAATAGATAATGCATGGAAGGGTTCTGAGTTACCCTCTTTCTTGAAAAGGCCAAGAGTCTAATGCTTGGAGTCTTGAGTTCTCGTTAGGTATGAGGGATGAATGTCTTGTGTAAAGGTCAAGAGAATAGTTGATATTATTTTTGTTTCTTTTTTTCTTGTTTTGTGATGGGATCCTGGATGGCTATTGTGATATTTGGGGGTAGGGAGGCCCATTGGTTGTGGCAGCAGTTGACACCTTGAGTGGTGAGATGCGTCATTTTATGCATGTGGGTGTCGGGGAGGACACTGGAGACGATGAAATGGGTTGGATGTGAATGATGGATTCTTGCTAAATATTGTTTGGTTTTTATCTTATTTACTTCCCCCAATACTCAAGGAAGCATGTTTTGCTACCCTCCTTCAAAAAAAGGCATAAACTCCTAGGGAATGCCACTTACTTTCCATGTTTAGCTTCTCTAGCGAGGATGGGTTTACAGTCCTGCTATATGTGGAAAATATTTGATGGGTAGTTCATCTACTCACCATGTTGATCCCCCTTATGTTTGGTATCTTAGAATGTTTTTCTAGAATTCCTGAGAATATGGGAATGTAATAATGCTGTTAATAAATGATTGAATAAATGATGTTAACCTATGTGGTTGGATCTTCTTGGGATGCAATGATGAGGTAATATTTTTAAGAAGTTGTGGACTTGGTTTGGTTATGCCTATAGGGCATGAAACATTGGTGTGACGCTAATGAAATGTAATGTGGAATTTTTAATAGTTAATAAATGTAGAAATAATTAATTAATAGGAATTGAAACTGATAAAAAGTGAAAAAGTTATTTAATATAGATCATTAAATGGTTGTTTTCTTATAGGAGACCTAGTCTTAGAAGTGGTAACCAAGAGTCTGAGAGTCATTAGCTGTAGTTGAGTCTAAGACTGGGTTATTCCCACGGTTTGGTTGTGAGATATAGTATATTCTGTGATTCTTGTGTTTCTATACACTACTCCACCCCATCAGTTAGGGAAACCGAAACCCCAGGGATTATGATCCCTTTTGGATGTTTTCCCAAAAATTATGCTGGGAGGATGAATGGTTGACTACCCCCTTTGGTCCCACTCTCTTACCTTGGTAGTTATTAGTGTTGGTAGGAATAGTAGTAAGTTTTCCCCATATAGGTGTGTATAGGGCTGTGGAGGATTGTGGTTAGTCACTCACATATATTTTGGATATAGTTTCATGTGGACAATTGTATGTGTAAGGTGTATAGGCTGTGATGGCTTGAGGAACCATACATTGTGTATGGGTTGTAATGGCTTGAGGTATAATGCATGACTTATGATACATGTTATAGGAGTTGTGGGGGCTCCCGAAAACCACCTGGTTACGTTGGTTATGTGGATGTGGTGGATGCGCTTCATGAGGTGCATGTTGTGGTGCTTCCCCTGGGTGTCTACAGGAAGACCTTTTGGTGAGAGATGCATAGGACACGTGATGTTGGGGAAAAGTGGATAAGCTATGGAGAAGTAGTAGGGAGGTGCCCTTGATATTCTTAATAATATTATATACTCTTGTATGCGATACTTGGTGAGAGTATAAATGGTGAGACTAGGAACATAGCATTCCCGTTTAGGTGATGAGCTAGTTTCACATGTTATTCATTGTGCTATAGCATGCTTTCATTACTTTTTCATGAGGGGATCTGGGGATGATCATACTTATTATACTATTATACTCACCCTACGTATATATAAACTACTTTTCATGTCAGTTGGAGAAGGATGAAAATTAGTCTCGTTACTACTATCTTGGGGTTCTGGGAGCTCTTCGGGCTTTGTGGTCATTGAATTTTTTATTTTCTTTTTCTACTTGAAGTTTTCTATACAGTTATTGTATTTTTTTCATGAAATTATATATGTGTACTTGGGTTTTATTTTATATTTCAGTCTATGTTGGAGTTAGTTTGTTTCTATCTTATCTCTCTCTTCTGCATGTGTTCTCTTAGAGGGTAATGCCTCCAATTTGTGTGCTTAATATACCGTTGGTGCTAGTCTCCAACTCAGGGCCCACTAGAGGCAGGATTCGAGGGTCACTCCCTCCCATATCATATTGCTAGACTAGGAGGGGTACACCTTGTGGGGAGGGGGTCATGACACTTACAGTACAAGATCCTATCCATAGGCTTTCATTGAATCTAATTTATCCACTACATAAAAGAAATCTCACAAATAATCATGAGGGATTTTCAATTAGGATCAAATGTTTCTGAGGATAAGGGTGGGAGGTTATAAATTTTGAAAATAATGTTTCTTAAAAGGAGGAGGCTAAAATCTAAAATATAATAAATGATATTCAAAATACAAGGTCAATGAAATGTTCCTCGCAGTAATAGTGTCATCAAAAACACACCTCAAATTGCAAAGCAAAGTCTCAAAGATGATGTGATCATAATGAAAAAAACAATCTCTTGTTGTTCTTTTTTTCAAAATCTCTACTCTGGATAAGTCTTACACCTGCCACCCTACCACAAATGATATTGAGATCATTGGTCTAGAAGTGGTGATTTTGAGCTACCCAAGAAACATCCCATTGTTTTTTAAACATTCTTGATTGGTTTGAACCTCACATCCACTACCTAACCACATATGATAAAAATCATCAGTCTGGTAGTAGATATTTTTTATTCTCCCTATTCATATCCCATTATTTATTTTTTAAATATTATTATTATTTAAAACAAGAGTGATAAAAAATGAATTACAGTTATTGTAGATATGAACCTTTAATAAAACCTCAATCAATCACCCTAAAGTATCCTCTCAAGATAAGACATCCCATCTCCACTATAAACAACCCCCCACTCATTTAATTGAATATCATGAAAAATACAGTGTTCTGGGTAAAAAAAAAGATAATGGACCATAACACGGCTCAATCCCAACAAGGCCATTTGTGGATACTATGGGATAAATAGTGATCAATGTGTTTGTAGGTCTCAAGGATAAATGGGGTCATCAATAAAATGCCTCAATCATTTCAAAAGTGAATTTGATCAGTCATAACATTGAAAAGATATCAATGCAGGTTTCAGTAGGGTTATATTCTCCAATTACCCCTCAAGAAATATTAATATAAAAATGGAAAATATTTCATCAAGAATCCTCTTGGGAATGGGGATAGAATATAATTCAATCAGTTCATGGAATGAAAATCAATAATCACTTTACCCAATATATTATTCTAGGAATCGACATCAATAAATAAAATTATATCAGCAACCATTTTTAAGAATCTAAAAATTTAAGTAACCATGTGAATTATAAAATGTTCATTTACATCTCAAACCTTTATGAGCATAATATTTAAAATTTTCCAACATTTCAAAATATTTTTCCAATCTATTTATGTCCCCTAGATTAATTCAATAATTTATAGGGGAATCTAATTCATTTAAGTTTATGCAATAATTAAATTTATTTTTTTCTATTTTTTTTAAATCACATGGAATCAAAGAATTTGGATGTAAACAGATATTCAAGTAGAAACATAAATCATCTTACATTGAAGCTTTGGAATTTTTTTTATTTTTTGTATTAAACTGGGTTCATGACATTAAATATGAATTCATCAGTTTCTTCCTACATCCTGCTTCTAGAGGTTTGAAAGACAATAATATATAGTGAAATAGGAAGCCCTTTTAAAATTTAAAATATTTGGATCAAGCATATAAATACATTGACCTAGGGGAGACTCATTAAACAAAATATTAAAAATAATATATATATATATATATTTATATTTCATAGAATGTAGGTTTAAAAACTCGATTTAATTATGAAATATTCTCTTTTCTTATGGTTGTATATCTACACCTTTAACATTTTTAGATAAATAGAACATGATTTAGGGTTATCCATCTTGGATTTACCCACATTTGACTTTTTTTGTGGATATTGGGTAGTCTTTTTCTTTTATCCTCCATTGGTTCTTCTAGAATTGTGGTGGGATGAAATTTGAGGACAGATGTAATGAAAATAGTAGGAGATTAAAATCTGAACAGATTTTTTATTTTTCATTCTCTACCTCTATTTTTTATCTTCCGCTTTAACTGTTTGAGGTTATTATTTATTAAAATCTTCGAATATTTTTTATGTTTCAACATATGTCTACTTATTCCTCTTTTGTATTTCATTGATGATATCATCCATGGTTTTATTCTCTTCTTCTAGTATGTTTAGTAGGGAGTCTTGTGCTTCTTAGGTTTCCGAAATTTCAGTGAGGTCAGCACATGTCTACTTATTATTTTATTTATTTTTATTTTCATCTTCCTGTGATTCTATGGATTGTACTTCTTTGACCTCCTAATCCTCTTCCTCTCTGACCATCCCATAAAAAATTTCCATCACATTTCTTCCCTCCTCTTCTCATAGACGAAAAAGATATTCCATTTTTTCTTCTTGGTCTTTTTGTATGCATATAAGGGATGCATCAGTTTATAATTTTTCATCATAAGTTGGTGGTTCATCACTATGAGAGATCTCAAGGTGCACCAGGAATTATTCCTTGATATCTTCACCCTATTTTTATTCATTTATTTCTTTAAGAACTTATACTTCATCACCCACTGCTTTATATTCTTCTTCATCAAACAATTTTTTCACAAGAGAAGAAATCAAAGGTAGATTATTCACAAGGAAATTTCAATTTTAAATATTTTGATCTTGGATTTAAACCATTTTAACTTTTCTATGAGATTTTTATCATGATCATCCATCCGCTTATTCAATATTGGAATGTATATTATCAGTGGGTCAGTATATCTATCTTCGAAGTTCTGCTCATGAGTTGGTAGAAAGTACAGTTCTTCTTGAATTTAATGCTCTTGATGATTCTTTATATCAAAATATTTTACATCCTACACTTATTGATATTATTATTCTTTAAACTAACCTATAACTACATTATAAACTATTGGTATGATGTTAACTAGAGAGTTCAAATTACAAATGATTTGAGAATGTTTAATAGTCAATAATCCTTATATTCTAAGTCAGGCCTCATGATTGTACATCCTCTTATCCAACCCTTTAATATATTCTCTGATCAACCCATTTAGTCTATCTTTGGGATGCTTCTCCTGAGTTTTCTAACGGTATGAGTCATCATTGGTGTAATTCTCACCCTAGTAGTCACCTTGGTAACCTTGATAGTCAGGCGCTACTCCATTGGCCTAGTGATATGTTATGTTCCACTACTGTGGAAAGAATTCATCATATCCAAAAAAAATATGAATCATTCTGTTTATCTCTATATTGTGACCACAACTCATGATTTTGTGTTGCACACAAAGTAGAATCCTCGCGATATTCAATGTACTTTGGTGGTGGTGCAGTATATAAATAATGTGTTTGATAATACATCATGACCAATAATAAAAATATCAAGCACATATTATTGAAAAAGAATAATAATAATAATAATTAACATTGAAAAAAACTTAAACTAAAATTAGACAAGATAAATTAGATAAGATAAGTCCATGACCTAAGATATCATTCTCGATTCACCTACAACATTCCGCTACTCCCATGAAATGGAGCCCAAATTTTAATCATCACGTAAACATCATTAAATCCTTTGGAAGAATCAAATTATTAGTTTATAATTTTCCCAAACCAAACTAACTTGAAATTCATAGTAAAGTGGAAGTACGGGGTCGATCCCACATAGAGTAGTGAACACAACAATGACTTTCTACCAAGGATCAGGTCATTCCAATTTCATTTTGATTTTACTAAACTAATTACTTAAATAAAATAATTAAAATAAAGTAATAATTATAGAAAAGGTGGAAGAGAGAGGGAAATTGGTCAATTTCTGGGTTTAGGAAAAAGGTTAATCCTAAATATAGCTTTGAATAGACCTATGGCTTAAGCTATGAATCATTGGAAAAGTAACCAATTGTTTATAGTCAACACAATTGGATCTAGCTAAGCTACATATATTCCTTTGTATGGATATAGATAGTAACATAGATTCAGTATGATTTTCTTCTATGGTATAAAGTGTTGTAGGATAATGTTAATAGCCTACTCAACTCAAAATAGGCCAGGGTCCTTCAATTTCACCGCCCATGTTCAGGGTTGTGTAATGGAATGAGATATAATTTTTTTAACCTAATAAATATCCATAGGGATACCATGTTTCAAATTATAGATTCATTATCATTAACATAACCCCTACTCTCAACCCCTAACCCTAAGTGGATTACCCACGCATGACAAAATTGAATTAAAGCTGTGAAATAAATGGTATACTCGACATAATGATTAAACTATTCAAAATCCAATGAAGAATAAATCATATTCCATAGGTAAGAAATTTATGGGAGTGAATTAGAAATTGAATAAATAAAATATATATATTGGAGTTACACTAGAGTGAATTTAACATTAAATTCAAGAAAGAGATGTAAAACAACAAAGAAAAAATGAAAACCTATCTATACAGAACTCTAATTTTGAAAACTACAGTAGCATCCTGATGGTTCAGCCTCTATATGCCTGTAATGGAATTTTTTCCTAGTTAAACCTCATATATTTTACTATATAACATCCCCAGTCTTCTACATGTTAAAATATATGTTTACTATCGGTTCGGATCAAAGTTGTAGGGTCTCTATCAAAGATATGCAGAAAAAAATCATTTTTTATACCCGAAAATTTCACAATATTTAAAGTTTACACAACATGAAATGTTGAATCCTAGAAACCTTAAAATCCTATAAATGGTTCACGACTTATATATTTACATGATGTGTAATGATTAAACGATGTGTAAAGTCATATTCCAACACTGGAAGCTCTGTTTCCTTGGTTCTTCAGTTTTGGGCCTCTAGAACCTCCCATGATCATCCAACATCATGGAAAATATTAATCTAATAGATTTATAGGTATCATTGGATTCAATATTCAATCGTAACTTCAAAAAATTTCCATTTCCCAAATACCAATATTGCATAACAATACACAATACCTCAATATCTTCCATGAAACTCAAAAATAATTAATTATTATTCAATGAAATCACATAACACTCAAATATTTCTAAAACATGATTAAAATATCAATATAAAAACACAAAGGGTCTAAACATCAAATAAAAATTTTTCAAATTATGATGCTCAGAAAAAAAGTTGTACCAGATGATTTCAAAGAACAAAAATCATATCCAATAAAGATCACATAAATCATGACTCGTTTATAATTTGAAATTCAATACGTTTTCAACTTTTCACTTACAGATTTCAACATTTTATCAACACCCATGTCATTTAGGATTTATCTCACCATGAATGTTTCCTCTCATCACTCAATGTAAAAATTTAATAGAGTTATGCTCATACCTCAAGTACATGATCCAAACCCTAGGCTTAAATTGAATATACATTCTACACCGCATAAAGACAATATCACAATTAATCTTGAGGGATTTTCAATTAGGATCAAATGTTTCTGAGGATGGGGGTAGGTGGGTATAAATTTTGAAACCCAATTAAGGAAAAAGGAGGAGGCTAAACTCTAAATTATAATACCTGATATTCAAAAGGCATGTTCAATGATATACATCTCATTATAATAATTTCATCTCACACCCACCCAAATTTAATGTAATGGATCAAATATGATGTAATCATAATGAAAAATAATCTTCTCTTATTATTATTATTATTATTATATTTTTTTAGTAAAGTTGTACCTGGGATAATTCTAACATCCATCACCTAACCACATATGATTTTTATATCATTAATCTGGAAAGGGTGTTTTTTGACCTTCTTGAGCAACATCCCATTGTTTTTCTGAAATCCATGATTGAAATGAACTTCACATCCATCACCTAACCGCCTATGAAAAAAATAATTCGTTTGGTAATGGAATTTTTTTTATTCCTAATAACAACCCATTTATTATTATTATTATTATTTAAAACAAGATGGATAAATAATAAATTACAATTAAGGTAAATAATAACCTTCCCAAAAAACCAAGGAAGAATCATATATGCCCCTCTCAAGATACAATATTCCATATCCATCATAAACAACACTTCCCCCACACTCATTCAATTAAATATCATGAAAAATAAAAGTCGTTGGGTAGGAAAGGAAAATAATGGCTCGTAAAATTGCTCTATCCTATTAAAGTAATCCATAGATATCGTGAGATAATGAAAGATTAATCTGCATGTGCGACTCAAGGATAAATGGGGTCATCAATACAATTCCTCAATCATTCCAAAAAAGAAATATTTTAGTCATATATTTGACAAGATATCAATGTATGTTACATTAGGTTTACATTTCCTACGTATTTCTCAAGAAATATGCATAGAAAAATAGGAAATATTTTCTCCAGAATCATTTCGGTAATGGGGATAGAATATAATTCAATCAGTTCATGGAATGAAAATCCATAACCAATTTACTCAATGCATCCTTTTAGAAATCAACCTCAAGAAATCCAAAAATATCATAAATTAGTTATAAGAAACAGAAATTTTAAGTGAGCATATGAACTCTAAAATTTCCATTTATATCCTAATCAATTATGGGCATGATATTTAAAATTTTTCAACATGTCAAAAAAAATTCCTAAGATTCTATGTATCTAAAATTAGTTCAATAATTTATGGGGGAATGTAATTCATTTCATTTCATGTAATAATTAAATTCATTTTATTTATTTATTTTAAATCATATGGAATAAAAATAAGGATGTAAAAATACAATCTAGTAGAACAGTAAACCCTTTCCATCGAGTCTTTTGAATGAGTTAATCAGGTATTATCTTAAACTACGTTCAATATGAAAATTGTGATTTTATGATGAGTATTGAACTCATGATGTGAATTTGTCTTGTTTTTAGTGCTTCAGTTGATAAATACTTCTTTCTTCCAGGGGCTTGAAATATTAAAATATATAGTAAATAAATAGGCTCTTTTTTGATTTAAAATATTTTTCTTAAACAAATAAATAGATAGACTGTGTGAAGATTTATTAAACTAATATAAAAAAAATCTAAGTCCTAGAAATCATGTTTAAAATCTGGCATACCTCCATATAGATGATATTTTTTTATGGTCGTGTAGCCTAACCTTTATCATTATTAGCTAATTGGAAAATTAAATTTCGTTAATCATCTTGGATTTACCCACATATGACTTTTTTTCTTCAAGATTAGTCTTTTTCTTCCAATATGTTTGGTTCTTCTTAAATCGTGGTGGTATGTAATTTGATGACAGATGTAATAAAATAATAGGAAATCAAAATCTAAACAGGGTCTTTAGTTTTCATGCTCCGTCAATATTTTTCTTCTTCTACTTCAACTATTAAATGTTATTATTTCATAACTTTTAAAATATGTGTTCTGTCTCAACAAATATCTAATTATTTCTATCTTGTATTTCATTAATGTGATCAACCATGATATTCCCTTTGTCTTCTGGTATGTTAACTGGGAGTCCCATTCTTCTTCGGTTACTATAATGTCAATGAGGTCAACTCATGTATACTTATTATCCTCTTCATTTAATGTTTCTTCTTCCTTGATTCTATAAAATACACTGCTTCGACTTCCTCCCCCTCATCATCTTCGACTATCCAATAAAATTTCCATCATATTTTTTTTATATTCTTCTCATAGTAAAAAAATTTATTCTATTTATTCTTATTGTTTTTTTTTATTCATAGAATTGATACGCAAAGTTATAATTTTTCATCATAAGTCGGTGGTTCATCACTATGAGAGATCTTAGTGTGGTCCATGAATTATTCCTTGATACATTCATCCTCTTTTTGTTCATTTGTTTCTTCAACTTTTTTGTACTTCATCAACCACTACTTTATCTTCTTATTCATCAAACCATTATATGCGTATAGAATAAAAAAAGGTACATTATTAACTGGGGAATTTAAATTTTTAAATAATTTGAGGTATGTTGTCATTCATTTCTCTATGATCTTTGAGTTTTACATCATGATCATCTATATTATTTTCAAATACTAGAATGTACATTGTCAGCAAGGTGGTAAGTTTGACTTCTAAGTTCTATTCACAAGTTGTTAGAATGTATGGGTCTTCTTGAATGCATTTTTATTGAGGTTTATTTTTGTCAAAAACATTGACATCATCCCCTTCTTGATATTATTCTTCTTCAATCCGATCTATACATTCATTAGAAACTATTTGTTTGTTTCTAAAATGAGAATTTAAATTCTAAATTATTTGGGAAAGGTGAGTAGTAAATTCACCTTATTTTCTATGTTGATCCCCATGATTATTAATACTCTTGTGCATCCCTTCAATGAATTCCTTGAGAAACCCAGTTAGTCTATCTTTAGGATATTATACTTTATTTTCCTAAAAGTAAGAGTCTTGATTCATGTAATGCTTAGCCCAATAGTCCACTTGGTAGCCTTGATAGTCAGGAGCTCCACTACTAGTCCAGTGACATGTTTCATTCCACGGTTAAGTTTGTAATTCATCATATATGTAAGAGTATGACTCATTCAGATTGTCTTATTGTTATGACCACCACTCACAACATGGTGTTGCACACAAAGTAAACTCCTTATATTATTCAATATACATTAGAGGTGGTGGAGTATAGTAATAATGTATCTGATAATACATCCTGCAAAATAACAAAAATTACAAAGCACATAATATTTAATAATAATAATAATTATAATTTAAAACAAAAACCTAAACTAAAATTAGTCACATAAATTGGATTATAAATTTTTTTCATAATCAATCAGTCTTGATTCATTTGTAACACTCTACTACTCCCTAGCAATGTTTCCAAAATTTGATGTATCTAGAAAGAATTGTTAAATCCCATAGTAGAATAAAATTAGAAAATTATAATGATCCCAAACTATAGTAACTACAAAGGCACGATAAAGTGGAATTACAAGGTCGATCCCATAGTGAGTGGGGAACACAATAATAAATTTCGAAAAACGGTTAGTTCATACCTATTTTGGGTTGATTTAATTAAAATAATGATGAAAATAAAAAAAATAAAATGCTAGAAGAATGGAAAAAATGAAAAATAGAATGGGTAAAGTGCCAATTTCAGGGTTTAGGAAAAATGGTAATCCTAAATATAACTTGGGACAGACCTATGGATTAGGTTGTAAAGTAATGAAAAAGTCACCAATTGGTTATGGTCAAACCAATTGGATCTAACATAGATACAGTTATTTCATGGTCTAGATATAGCTAACAACCTAGATGTAGTATGATTATATTCTATAGAAGAAAGTGTTATAAGATAATGGTCATAGACTGATCAACTCCCACTAGGTCAGGGTCCTTCAATTTCACCCCCAATGGTCAGGGTTTCACAAAGGAATGTGACATAAAAATGTTATTAAAAAAAATTAATAGCCACAAGGATAACGAGTTTTGATTTCTTGATTAATTATGATTAATATCACCCCTACTCTCATCCACTAAACCAAATAGGATTAGTCGTGTGTGAAATAATTCAATGGAAGGAGGTAAATAAATGGAATGATCAACATTATGATTTAATTATTCAAAATCCAATGAAGAATAAAAAATATTCTGTATGTGAGAAAATAGATGAGAAAGAATTAGAAAGAAAATGAATAAAATAGAGAAATTGAAATTGAACTAGAAATCATTTAACATTACTTTTAATACTGAAAAGGAAAAGAGAAAATAAAAAAGAAAACCAATCTATAAAGAACTCTTGGTTAGAACCGTATGAAAACCTCCTAGTGGTTAAGACTCTCCACACCTATAATTTAATGTTTTTATATTGGTCAGACCCCATATATTTAGGACTCGATATCATCCTTGATCTTCACCATTTCAAAATATATGATTATTAGTCATTTGTATCAAATTCGTTTGGTCTCTGTCAAAGATATGAAAAATATCATCATTTTTTATTTTGTGTGACAATTTTAAATCATGTAAATTTTACATGACATGTAATGTTCGGGCCAAAAAAATCTTCATGTTATTTAAATGGTTCACACCTTGTATATTTACATGATGTTTATTGATTATGTGATGTGTAAAGTCATCTTCCAATTCTAGAAGCTTCAGTTTTCCTTGGTTATTCATTTTTGTGCCTCTAGAACCTCCTATAATTATCCAACATCATTTATAATATTCATTAAAAGAATTTATAGGTATCTTTGGAATCAAACATCAATATTAAATTTTTAAAATTTCCATTGTTTTATCGTTCCACTTCACGGCTCAGTGGGAAGTGCCTTTATATCCCCTAATCACCACATTTTCATTGGTATTGCTCCAAATTCAGGTCCTACATAACAATACACATTACATCAATATCTCCCATTAAACAAGACATTAATCAATTAATATTCAATGAATTCACATATAAAAACCCATCAATATATAGATATAAATAAAGATATCAGTATTCCCTTGATGATTGTTTCCACCACATGACCTATTGGAAATAGGCACCAAGTGTAACTCCATCTATTAATTTTTGGATCATGATGGGTTCTTATGGATAGGGGGTTTATTTAGTTGTAATATAGCTAATGGTTGAGAGTTAGGTCAAAATTTTGTGTTATGGACTGATGAGGATTGGAAGGGATTCATAGGGTATTAGTAATACTCTGACATAACATGTGATTTTCGCCTAAGATACCATCTTTGACATAAATATCTTATACCCTTGGGATTAGACACAACAACATTCACAATATACATAAATGTTTAGGTGAACGAGTAAATGTTTTTGTATAGATATTATTGGGTGGTAAATGTATCATTCCATTAGTTTCATTGAAAATTTCATTCCAGATCTCTTATATGATTCTATGATTATATTGAAATGTTGTAGTTTTTAATGAAATTTAATTAACATGATGAAATAATTACATAAACTTAAAGGAAAATTTTAAATTAAAGTTTATTAGGATATAATGCTTCATTGAAACCTTTTTGTTGAAATTATGATGTGTTATCATCATGATTTCTATAACTTCTTTCTCTTATTGTGATTTTGATTCTTATTGTTCAAATATGTAACATGTTGAAGTGCTTCTATAAATATTTAAATTTATACTAAATAATGATTTTTTTTGTAATTTATTTATTTGAAAACATTTAAAAATACGATTTCTAATAGTAAACTTCCTGAATATAGACTAGGAATATATATCATTAAATCCATGATTAGAAATATTTATATATAAGTATAGGTTTATATTTCATGTATTACATTCTACTCATGATATGTTATATAAATGTGTTATAAATTCACTACAAGGATAGGGTTTGGCCTTCCAATTCTATAATTTTTGGAAGACAAAAATTATGCATAGTTACAACCCATTTTAAGTTTGAAAACATTTATATGAAAAACTTATATCTTTCTTACAAGGATGACAACTATTTTTTTTAAAATATTTATATGTTACATGTCAAAATATGATTTTTATTCCATGCATAGTTGTTAGAATATATACGACCATGTGTTTTTTTAAAAGAGTAGGTTGTTTAAAATATATTAAAAATGTTTAAGGCTGAAATATATTTGTGTGAATTACTTACTTAAACATGTTTTGTTTTGATCATGTCATACCAAAATGCTTAGAAAAAATTATGTAACCCTAAAGGTAATATAAATCCTTTATTTTCTAGCTATAAGTTGTTTATAGAATGTTTAATTTGGGAATAATCAGTATGAATCTTGAAAATAAAATAGCATGTTTTTTTATTTTTTGATTGGAATACGTGTGATGTGATGGCTTGAGATGATGTTACATACTAAAATTATTAAGTGTTACAACTATAATTTAACTGATTAGGTCAACTTTCATAAAAATATAATCACTTAATGTTTCTAATGGAATAGTTTGTCTAAAAATTTTCGAAACTTGGTGATAATATTTTGTGTTCGTAATGTATGGATTCAAGTATAAGTTGAGGGGAAAAACTCCCCTATCAAGAAATATTATTTTGTGACATGTTTTAAAAACCTGATATGATGTTAAGGATTCCTTAGGAAGACCCTATCTTGATGTAGTGGATGGGTTTCATAAATCTATACTCTTATGGACGTTTTGTTCACACTGATGTGGGAGAGGTGAGATGATGTATTGTTTGGTTGGGAATTGTTATATTGCTAATAGAAATTTTGTGCAATGAGTTGGTTAGAAAGAGTAGTGTATGAATTTCTGGGTTGTGTTATGAAATGTTGTTGTTTTCTATGCTGATGATGTGACTTTTGTGGTTTATGGTAACCTTTTTATTATTGGTTTAAAGTATTTCATCTAAATTCAGTTAATATTTTGGGTGTGGAATAGAGAAATTTTATTTATGGGATAGATATTTGTTGAATTTTTTGTCACAAAACTTACTAAATATCTTTAGTAGAGTAATTAGCCCTAATATTGAGGATTGGATGGAAGAAGTTTGAGGCACATTTGAGCTAGAGGAGACTCCATATCTATATTTGGTTGAACTAGTATTTTTTTATTTAGGAAAGTGGCTTAGAGATGGTGGGAGATGAAATGTTGAAGCTCATAGGAAAAATCTTATAAGGAATTGTTCAAGTTATTCAAGAAGGATTTCTCCTACAAATTATATATGTGACATCATATGTGGGAGATTCTGGAGATTCTATATGGGGTGATAGTGTGCATGGATTTGAGATCAGTTTTATGGATTTGATCATCTGGTATCTCCACTTTCTATATAGTGGGAAAGAATGATCAGAAATATTTGATTCTACCTTGTGGTCAGAGATGCACTAGTTAGTCATTCCTCATCATTAAGTGTGTTGGGAAGTAGTTGGATACCTATCATAGGTCATGGAGAAGGGATTATCTATTATGGAGGGTTTTAGTGATGGACCCTCCTAAGAGACTATAAATGTTGAGGTGAATGCTTTGAATTGAGAGACTCAATGTTTACGGAAGAAGACAGTGAGGTGATCATCTAGAGTTAGATCATGGTTTCGATCTCTGGGGATGAGTACCTCATTGTGTCCAAAATTTGTTAATCTAGTTAGTTTCTAGTGTGATGTTATGGGTAATCGTCAGTATTATTTTCCTAATATTTATCATGTTTCTCATTAATTTGTGTGGAGTTTTTTGTGGTGATGTCTTGGTATAGTTGTACCCGATTCACTGATTCCGTTGTAATAGATTTTCAAACCCAATAAAATATTTTTTAATTTAAAATTAATTGGAGGGGTTAATTTTTTTGAAACCTTTCATATGTTTTAGTTTGAATGTTTTATAAATAAAAATGTTTGTTTTTCAAAAAGTTTTCATTTTGAAACTTGGTTACAGTGATAGTGTTGTTAGTGTGTGGTTGGGTATGAGAAATAGTGTGGTGGTTTGTCTATTCTGTTTGAGAGGTATCCTTTCATAAGGGTAATGTTTTCGGTGTTAGTGGCAAATGTTTTTAGTTTCTGTTCTTCCTATATGTGGTCTTGGTCTATACATAGAAAGAATTCTAAGAAGAATTTCATGGTGAAGTTGTTCATACATTCCCCCTCCTTCTTGTCCAAGTTTTGTTTAATATTATCATGCACTTGAACTGTTTGAGAGGTATTTGATGTAATGGAAAAAAACCTTTTTGAACCATTAATAAGTTTTTTTTGGAAGATGAAGTCATTGGTATAATGTTTATTAGTGTTATTAGGGGAGAGTGATGTGTTTTGTCCATTTAGAGGGTCATCATGCCATATATTAGGGTGTTGTACTGTCCGTTTCAAGATACTTTAGAGTTTGGGTTGAGGCATGGTCATTTTGTGTTGGGCGTGTTAATCCCTTGAGTGGTTTGAGTTTTTTGTATAGTGTTTGGGGTGATACAACTTATAAAATTTCAAGGGAGTCCATTTTGAGAGGGAGTTTTGGAGGATGGGCTTAAATAAATTTACGCTGGGACTCCTAAATCTCACATAAGTGTTTATAGGGTAGCCTTATATAGTTCATAATTCTTTCTATGTAAATTTAAGTCCACTGAGTGATGGGGTGTGCCATGTTCTGTGAAAACATTTAATCTATTACCTATAATATCAACATGTTTATTTTGTAAAACTTTCCTCCATCAAATGCTATATGTTAGCCCCTAATTATCCCTTAAAGTCATCCCTTTTAAATGAAATAAACATATGAATAAAATAAATATATGACTAAGTATTCAAACCAAAATGAATCTAAAACATCATTAAAATTGCTCATTCCATGACTTGGACATACTCCACCTTATGTAGTTTTGTTTAGAAATCCCCATGATCTTAAAAAAAATGGCTTCTTGATTCAAAACAACATAAATTTATGTATGTTTTCACTTTTAAAAATATGATATATTGACCGATCATGATCTGGTATTTTTATAAAATGGAATTTTCAATATTCTTTTCATTCTTGTAGCCTCCAAAACTCATAACTAGAAAAACATTTTTCACCATGATTTCCTCCATGGACAAAATTAAAATTCTTTCAACTATGCCTATTTTGAGAAAACAATAGAAATCCAATCACTTAAAAATGTAAAATTATACAATGTGGTCTATAATAACTCCCTATTTTTATTTTCATTCATGGCTACAATGACACGTTATTCCATTTTACCATGATGTCTTCCTCAATTTTCATTAAACCGTGACTAAAACCATGATTTTGTTACATATCGTATGTATTATAAGGATTTTCTATCTAAAAATGTATTCTTCCATAATCATAATCTTCAATATTTATCATGATATATAAAACCATGACATGATCCACCCCATTAAAATGTTTTTTGATATTATTCAACAAAACAACTTCAAACTCAATAATGTATGCTCTAATCTACTTTATGATTCACAGTATGTAAAATATTATTCGTTACACTCAATTACATTACATGTATTGAAAAAAGGCATACAAATTGGTAAAAATTATTTCATAATCAACTATTTTAAACAAACATTCTTATCTTTAAAGGATTAATTTCCAAAAATCTTCAATTTAATGAATTATGTTCTAAAATTATACCCCTTTAGGTTTGTTGGAAATACTATGTTCCCGAATATCCATTATTAAATATAAGACTCTTTATGCTTTATAAAAAAATATCAAAATAATAACTCAACTATCACTCAAATTTTATTCGAGCAATTCTTGGTGTAAAAACAATAGATCAAGATATATTTCTATGTATCAATGCATAATTTTATCCTTAATCACAATCCAACCACTTTTAATTCACTGAAATTCTCATAAATCACAATTTCTTCTTTCAAAATGGATATTTTCCCCCATGGATTATATCTCCCCTTTTATATGCACTAATTACTCCACCTCAAGTATAGATTTCTTCCCCTCTGATATAAGAGTTATTCTTTATTTTTCCTTATCAATCTAATCATTCTTTGTCCCTACTTGTTATGTACCTATTTAACACTTTTCCAATTTCAATAATTTCTCCCCCTTTGATAACAAATTGAAATCATATGACACTCCAAGCATTAAATAAACAAATAAAACAATAACAAAATATGCTGAGAGAGCATTTTCCAAACCTCCTTATGACAATGTATTTGGTTTAACATCAAGACAGAACTGATGCTTCTCAGATGTCAGTGTATCCAATGGTTTAGTAAATATATATACCAGTTTTTGATATGTTACAATATGCTCAATATTACTGATTACTCAATATATTTTTCATTAAAAAATGATAAAATTTTGAATATTCTTTGTTTGAGAGTGGTTTATCGGATTCATCATTAACTTGATATCACTTTTTTGTCATAATAAATCAGAATATGAACTTTCACCTATTCTTCATGATTCACTAATTTTTGTTTAAACTAAATCAATTACATAGATTAATTTTAACTAAAATATATTCCACATTGTACACACCAAGTGATGTTTTTCTTTTTTCTTTTTAATCCAAATAATGTATTTGTTTCTCATAATGAATGAATCTTCACATTTGAATTTCTTTATGTTATATCTCACAACTAGTACATATCTAAATATTACAATAAATCTTATTTTTATTGTATAAAAATTAAATCTATAATCAAGGGAAAATTCAATATACCTCGTGATTATTTTCACAATAGAGAGATGATCTTGTTTTTTGTTACTTTGAAACCTTTTATCCAATTAAGTAAATTAAAATATGTTCAAAATTATTTTTGTCAAGTATGAAAAACTTTCAATCATCCTTAGATATAAAGTTTAATATACAAGCTTTCCCTCCTCACTTTTACTGAATTTAATTCTAACCATGATTGGGGTTGAAACAGTCTTGTAATCAAACATATCAAATTTTTCAATAGACCGCTAATATATTTTTAGTGATAAAAAAGTGTACACCTTTTTCTAATTAAATTTTAGCTTGAGAAAATATGTAAGATCACCAATCATGTACATCTCAAACTCCAATCACATAAAATTTTTAAACACCTCCATTAACTGCATCTTTCTTCCACAAAATTGGTTATCTTTGACATAGATAATATCCCTAAACTACACTTCTTTTATGGATTTGACATAGAGGTTGTGATCAACACCTTCACTATTGAATTTCAAAATCCTCAAATAATATTTTAAAACTATAATACCATGATCATGGTTCCTGTTTTAATACATATAAATATTTCATTAAATGAAACACCTTTACTTCATCATCTCAAATTTAAAATCTTACTAGTTGTTTAATCTGGACTTCCTATTTGATCTCCCATTCAAGAATTTTATCTTCATGAATATTTGATAATCATTAAAACTATTATAAATCAAAACCACTATGAAATGTTTTATTGACTCAATTATCACTACCAATTTAATTATTTCTTCCACATTTATAACTTCATTTCTAGTATAGACATTAAAACCTAACCTATATTTACTTCCGATTACATTCCCATGCCTGTCGTATTTCTTTTTAAGTGATGACTTTATTTTTATGACATTTTGATCATTAGAGAATCACATAAGATCCAATGTTTTATTTTTTTCTATTTTATAAAAATCTTCATTTAGGGATTTGACCCATGATTCATATTTTTCTTATTCTTCAAAAGTTAATAGCTTTATCTGTGGTAATAGAGTAGTGTATTTGACTCTCCTTATCCTATAAGTTTATTAGAGTATATTTTTCTTTGATAATGATTGATTCATCAATTTATGTTCTAATAATTCTTGTTTGAGTTGATGATTGACTCTCTTCCATGATAACTTATTCCAAAAATTAATCCTTATAGTCCTTTTCATTTATTAGATTATGTGTAACACTATACGTTGTATCAAATTTATACTCCTTTTGACACAATTTATACAAAACAAAATTTATATATTTTTCCCCAGTTTTCCCTTAATTCAACTAAACATAAATATTTTCCATTATCATAATAATCCTCTTGATGAAGCATTTATAGGCTCTTATCCTACTATAGTAGCTTAAAAATAATCATCTATTATTTTCATCACCATATTTTCCTGGAATCCATTACTTTTTCTAGATGTAACATTCACATCTAAACACTATAAAGTCTTTCAATGTTTTATTTCATCCATTATATATTAAATTTTGTGTTTTCTCCTCTTTAGGACTTATTAAATCCATATTTGGATTATAAAATACTACATTCAAGTCCTCCTATCAGTAATTTCATGAAATTCCACATTCTATATGAAAATATTTCACCATGTTATGTACCATTCAATTTAAAATTTCAATAACTCCATTTTGTTGTGAAATTATTCTCAATGAATCCTTTTTTTACTGCTACATTTCCATAAATTATTTTCCACCTAAATGTTAGTATACTCTATGCCATTTTTTAGTCAATGAATTGTGATCAATCTCCCAATTTAATTTTTGTATCTCCTTTGAAACCATTTTTTGGATTCCATTACTTACCTCTTTGTTTACATAAATATAATACAACATTTCCTATTGTAATTTATAAATAAATAAGACCAAATACCTTTTTCTATGAGTTCTATAATGTTTCATTGGACCTCACACATCATTAAGAACTATTTATAGTAAATTTAATACCAACTTCTTATTTTTTTTCTATAATAATTTTCCTCCATATTCCCTCCTATATAAGCATCAAATGTTTTTTCTATATCCTATTTTAATTTTATAATATCATCCATTTTAATTATCTTTAATATAATTTTCATTATTTGTTAATGTATATGAACAAGACATTGATGCTATATGTTATTCCCCTCTTCCACTATGAGAAATGAAGTGTTTTAATTTCTATACACTCGATACAAAATCCCATTTATTATCTATATTTTCATTAAATAATTTCTACCATTTTCATTAATTAATAACACCTTGTGATGAAATGTTAAATCGAGTCCCATGTCACATATTTTAATTACAAAAAAGTTATCATGTTAAATTCCATCTATATAAAGTACATCCACATTTTCAAATCACCACTAACAATCCCTATATTTTCACTTATATTTATTTTCAATTCACTATCACTACAAATGTGAATGATTACATTAATATGAACCTTTAAATTCTTTAAAAATTAATGTTTATAATCATAAGGGATATGCATCCACTATTAATAATTTTTTAGATTCTATTCTTTGTTTCCATATGATCAAATTTTGATATAATTATCTTATCCTTGTCCTTCTTTTCAGTAGTAGAGATGTACTATCCTCCCCCATCTTCCAATATGTAAAAATTTTCTTCCAATGGAATCTTTCTCATTTGAATCATATCCATTTTCCATTAACTTACATATAAGTTATTTTCACTCTTCTCTAGCCTAAAATCAATAAATTTATGACCAATATTCGAGAAATAAAATAAATATTCTTAAAAATGAATTCATTTTATGAGATGAAGGATGTGTTTTCGTTATCCTTAGCCAGATTATGGGTCCCTCACATTTTTTATGGATTCCCTCCACCTCAATGTTTGTCTTCATATAACCTATGTAGTAGTGAAATTGAAATTTTATTCAGTGGAATATTCTTTCACCACTAATCCTAGTTTTTTTAGCCTCCAGATAGCTCCTTGGTTTTTTGATGAACCTTCATTGGTTTAGAGTTATCTTTTACCATATACATCCCTCTCTCCATAGAATTCAATGTAAAAAATTTGTTTGACTCATATTCAATTCAAATTATATTTTTATCCTTGATATTGGGCCTTTGATCATTTAAAACCATCTCGACACTCCCCAAGCATCTTTCTACCATTTTTTCAACACTTTATTATATAATCTTCCAAACTGAAACTTCTTCTTAGAATAAAAAATTTTTATTTTTTATTTATGATTTTTCATCCAAGATACTACTTATCAATCACGGGATTCAATCATATTTCCTCATTCATCAATGAAGACATTGTTTTCAGAAATCACCTTAACTTCTCCTTTGTTTTCAACATAAAATCCATAATTTATCCAATATTTTCCTATGTAATTGTTTTTTATTTCATAACATTATCAAATCAAGTTATCTAGGCTTTGAATTTATCAATATATTTCAATAACCAACATTAGTGGTTCACCATTGTTTATCTTCTTTCTTTGGGCATCCCAGTCCTAAAGAGATCCTTCATGTTAAACTTTTGAGATCAATGAATCCATCTAATTTATTTTACACTTTAATTTATAACCAATATTTCCCAATCAAAATTATCATAAATAAATTTTAACCATATTTAAACTAGGTTTAACTTTTCTCTAATAAAACATGATCATCATTATTCATTTTTAAAACCATGAATTTACCTTGAAACATTATTTTATATGTGTTTCTGGATTTAATGGTTGGTTCTAGGAGTTATTTATCTTATTGATTTTAGTGGTAATTTCCATCAGTATCCAAAATAAATTTCATCATATATCTCATGGAAATATTTCAGACCTTTCAATAATTGAAACAGAATAAAAATATTTTGACAATAAACCTTCCTTTACAAAAATCGAATTAACATTACATAAGTATTTTAAATTCATCACTTATATCTTCTTCTCTATCTCTAATTTTAATTATTTAAAATTTTTTCATGGCCTCGAATTCCATCTACTTGGATGATTAAATTAAAATTCCTTCCAACTCCATAAAAATATCATATAAAACCAAACTACTTTATAAATAATCCAATGGGAGTCCCATAAAATCTATTTCTTCAACCATTGAAACATCACAATTATACAAAGGTAAAAATATATTTTGGATATTCTTAACTATACCTACATATTTTATTTCATCACCAATTCCATGAATGGATCAAAAAACATCAATCATTTGGTTGAATAAATCATTAATGTTTTCATTTGGGTATATCTTCAAATAATCAAAAATTATATGACAAAATTATAACTTCACCTCTTTATCATTATTTTATTCTCGGTAAATATTATCAAATTTATACCAAATGGACTTAATTAATTATAAAATATTCCCTTTCATTTAGATTTTATTTTAAAAACCACAAAATAAGTCATTTTTGGCCTTATATCGCCATTAATAAACTTATTGTCTTATTCAATAAAAAACAAAATTGTAGGATCAATAATATAAAATCTAAATTTTTAGTGGAGAAAACATAAATATTGAGAGATCATAGATGTGATATCTTTGTATTTTTCAAAATCTCATAATTTCACCTACAAAAGATAGGAAAACTATCTTATTCACAACATTGTTCATGTTAAAACTCATTGCAAGATAGATTCACTAATAATCAAACATGTGGATTTGATAAAACTTTTTGAAACCATATTCCCAAAGATACCATAATATGTGGTGAATTGGGCCATTATATTTTTATTCCAACATCCTAAAAATATTATTCCATAATTGGTAAGAATGTGTTAAACCTTTCAAACCCAATCATGTATCCAAATCATCCAAATTATAGAAAGTAAATATAGTGACATAATGATTTTACTTTCTTCTACACAAAGGGATACATCCAAGAAGTATACACATTATGTTGTATTGGTGTACCAAAAATTAGTACTCATTCTATGCTGTTATAAGATTCATGTAAGGCTTAATACCAAACTACGGTCTAATATCTCAATCATTATATCTATATACTTATTCAAAGAATAGAATAATAATTGATGATGCATAGTTTTATATCAATGAATATCAACAAAACATTCAAATAATAAATTATAAGGGGTGTTTTTGTTATGATCCCACCTCCTTTTATGAAACCTATATCATCACTGACATTATTTTAAAAGATAAACATTAAACTCTATTATAATTCATCATGTGTATAATTATTTTTAATGTCCTTTTAAAACCATAAAACTTAATCCTCTAATATCGTACATTTATTATTTCAAAAATAACCTCCATCTAATTATTTATTTCAACCCCTTATTGGATGTAAAATTAATCCATTTTAAATAAATTTATGTCACAAATAAAATTTATATCTCCCCAAATATTAAAACCGAACCAAAATCTCAACATTTTTAAATATTTACACACCACATAGTGGCCATACCCGTCATGAAAAAGGTTTGGTCTTTAAATCACCATGATCCTAAAAACCGTCACTTCTAGATTCAAAATTCCCAAAATATATGACCATTTCGACTTTTAAAAATTTCATATCATGAATCACCACGATGTGGTATTTTCTAGAAAATATAATATCCAAGATTCATTATATTACAATATCCTCCAAAACGCATGATCAAAAAACATTATACTGTAAGATATAGACCATGAACAAACAATTTTTTTTCAAAAAATAATTACTCCTAAATGCCTATTTTACCTTTTTAATAATTTTATAAAAATCTCTATAAATCTTATCACCTAAAATGACCAGTTCTATGTCATGGCCTACAATAACACCCAATTTTTCTTTTAATTTATGACTAATATGACTAGTTCTTAAATTATACCATAATATCATCTTAATTTTTCATTAAACCATGACATAAATCATGGAATGGATATATATCTCATTGAATATAGGGATTTTCTCTATGAAAAAAGAAACTATTATGATTATAATCTCTAGACTTCATCATGGTTCGTAAAACAATATTGTAATCCACCAAATTACAACATGATTTGATCATTCTACAAAAAAACATCTTCAAACACTACTTTATCTTCTCCACTATACTTCAATCCTCAAAAAATATTAAATATTATTCTTAATACTAAATTTGTAGCCTTAGATTTACCAAAAACTCAACACTATGAAATAATGATTTTGAAATGAACTCTTTAAAACCAAAATTATCCTCTTTAAACTATTATGTTCTATCATTCTCCCATTGATAATTGTGATTTTTCAAAAATCCCTAATCATTTTTTGATCCCAAAATAATGATTTGTAACTATCACTAGGTTGTCTCCCAAAGAGGTGGTAGGATAAGTTAAAAACTACATCTTTTGTTTTTTTAATTCAAAATAAAAAAAATGGATTTAGTAATTCTATGTAAAATTTAAATAAAAAATCATATAATTAAATTAAAATAAATTGAGAGTTGTTATATTGACAGAAAAGGAACAGTTAATTAAAAATAAGTTTGAAATATGAATTTAAAATCAGTAGAGGTCAAAAAATTTGAACTATTTAGACACCCCCTTCATCCTGGTCACAAAATATTTCCAAATTGAATTTATGAATGTATACTTCAAGACCTCAATGTATAGAGATAAATCTTCTTGAACATCATACTAAGACCTCATTATGATTTTTTTATTCCTATGGAAATGATTTAACCACCAAATGGCCTCTTGGTAGTTAAATCTAATTAAAATCCCTGAAATCTCATGTGATACCTTTCATAATAAATTTAAACCATAAAATAAATTATTTTACTTCATAGATCACAATACTATTCAAAAATAGTTTAGAAGTAATTGAAATTAAAAAATAAAATGGACACCTTTATTAAAAAATATAGCTTCTAGATAAATTATAAAGGTAAAATTATAATAAAAAATAAATATAAAATATGTTTCCTTAGGTATTCACTATCCTTAGCTTCATAAGAGATTATCCATGCATGGCTAAATCATATCTCACATAGTTCTCTTATCTCTTTCTCTCTCAACTTCCCAAAACCATAGTTGTTGTATGTGAAAAACACCAAACCAATCCTTGTTTAAATATCCTCCAATAATAGGTTCCCTACTTATACATCCATGATGAAGTAAAAAGATCTAAAAGTGATGAATTCCTTAATGTAAAATCCATCAAAACCTTAATACATGAAACAACCTTCACAATTTCCTTCGAGGTGGAATCTACACTGGTCCTTGGAAATTCAACCTTTCATTGGTTTTTCATGTCGAAAATAGTTTTTAATTTTTCTTAAGTCACCCCAAAACATTTAACTCTTAATCACCATTTCAAATGAGTTTATGTTGTCGATACATGGGGCTGGCCAAAATGTTGAGCAAAACATTCTCAATGATTCCTGAAATTTCACAAAGTGAAAAGTTTTACGAGATAAGTTTAACTGGTTTATTTGACTTTACGGTGTGTGAATTTTAATTTTTATGACTTATAAAGTATTATGACATAAAAAATATCGTACAGGATCAATAAAATGTCTTAAAATAATTCAAAAATATTAAAACCTAAAAACATATCTTACAAGTTATTTTTTGGTAAAATAAAGCATATTATAGGATTAAAAAGACTTAAATTTCTCAAACCATTCATATAGGAAGAGTCTTACATGAATAGTAAAAAATTTATACAAAGCCTAATGAAACGTTTTACAATTTTAAAAGTATTTTATGGGAATTGGAAAGTCTTAATTTTATTACATGCTCTTGAAAATGACTTATGACACTTAGAAAAATATCTCACAGGAGCCCTAAAAAGACATACATATCTTAATAAAAGTCTTAAGAGCCAAGAATTCAAAAAAAAATTAACCTACTTCATGTACAAAAATAAATCATTCCAAAAAGTCACATAAAATATGGATTAGTAAAATATTTCTAAAAATGATTAAAGAAACTTAAAAAGCATGAATTTTACCATTTTAACGATTAAGTGAAATTTTTCCAAAAATAGAAAAAAAAATGATGAAATTAATTTTAAAATGAAAAAATGGATGGGATTAAAGCATTGAAATTCAATGAAAATGTGTTGAAAATCCCAACTCTATAAATTCCACCATACTTAAGAATTAGTCTTCTAGAAAAGTAAGAATAAAAAACAAAACTAATGTAAATCGAAAACATAAACTTATAAGAGAACCCAAAATTAAATAACTAAGGAACAAAAAATAATCATGCCTCCTCAAAATCCTTATTTCCAAATTCTCTATTTGTTATATTCAATCCATTCCCAATACATTCATTCTCCCATGTCCATAAAACATTTTCCCAAAAATAATTTTCCATAATCACACATATTTGGATTTTTATCAAATATTTTCTCATCTAAACTAATACAAAGGTCACCATAGGCCTGGTATGTTCCCAAATATCAACATTAATTTGTCAAGGAAAGATTTTTAGAATGTGGAATTTTTATGTTTATCTATTTATTGAGGGTTATAAGATTTTATATATTAAAAATGACAAGATATAATAATAATGATGGCTCTTTTAAAGAAAAAATACATAATTATAATTTTCAATCAAGAAGAATCTTCTCCTTAAATCCCATGATAATGAATCTACTCAAAACATCTTGAAAATTTTCTAGGACTGTTCACACATTCAATATTTTAGTAGATACATTTAATCAACTTAACTGTCTTTAATATAATTTAATCCTTATTTACAATGGTTTTAAATTCTTCATAGATTGTTTTTAAGGATGTGAGGTTTCTTTGATTCTCTAAATAGTGGTCTGACTTCCCTACAATTATTTATAATTATAATAGTCCTTTTATTTTCATAGATTTATTTTATTTATTTATTTTACATATTAGTATGGATACAATAACTTCTTTCATAATTTTATTTCAAGAATTATACTTAAAAATAGATTAATTATCACCACTTTAAAATAGGCTTTCAACCTTAGATCTTCCTCCCAAAGAATCCCCAAATTGTGCATCAAACCAAAAGTTAGTATCCCCCACACTTGAGTTCAACTAGATCTTTTAATTTTTACCTATAGAATTGGTTATATAGGGATTCCATGCATGAAATATGGATTCTTAAAAGATTTATCATGGATAATAAGGGATCAATGAGAGAAAATGTAGAACTGTGTCAAGAAAAAAAAATTGTGAAAAAAGGCTTTTAAAATTTAAATAATTACCTCAATCGTCTTCTATGCAATCAAATTTTAAAACTATAATATTTTGATATTAAAAACACAAATTCTGGTTAAAATAAGAATTGTTTAGTTCACTAAAAAAATGAGGTTATGGTGAATAATATTTTAAATGGGTTTAGAATCCTCATAGGTAAGTGATTTCGAAATTTTTATATTGATTTATGGAATGATATTCAATATTTCATAGGACATTTCTTGAATCTTCCAAAACATTAAATTTGAAACAAATTATATTTTAGAAATCATTTAAAATAAAATACATGGGTTAAATTATTTCACTCAAGAAAATGCGATATAAAAAATAAATGGGCATGTATTTGAGTACACAAGTTTTAAAATCTAATAAAATATTAAAAATAAACTCACAAAAATATAATAAAAAACAAAAACAAAAACAATTAAAATGAAAAATAAAAACAAAAAAGTTACAAAAATCCTAATTAGAAAAAGGATATTACTCTCTGAAAATTATTTTTTACAATTTATGCATTTTGAAATAGTTTATATAGGAAATAAAAATCATGGATCATAGACAAAACAAAAATAATTATAAAGGAATGAAACGACCAAGTAAATTGTGTAGTAATATGAAGTTATTCTCCTAGTTGAAGCCACTTCAAAAATACAGGAAAGTAATAAAAAAGTAATCATTTTATTGAATATAAATAAAGTGTGAAATGGTAAGAATATTATTGTTAACCCCCATGCGAGAACTAGGTTTTTATTATCCCTATTTAGATGTTGAAAATGGGTTACCCCAATCTGAAGGAGGAAATTGTTTTTATCTTATAACCCCTAAATTTTATTAGATTTGCTATTTTTCATCTTTTATTGGTTGTAAAAGTTCCCATAGATTGATTTATTCATGTTACCCTTCATGAAATTGTAGTTCTAATTGAGAAGTGGATAAGGGAATAAAATATGATGGTACCATTACAACAATTGATCATTAGGAATTGCATCCACTGGTTTCTAGAATTGCATTCTACAATTGGGTTTAACATCTATTTCATCATAGAATATGAATTCATCTTTGTAAATCAACATGGTACCATAATCCTCATGTGTATGAGTATGTATCTTAATTAGTTCTTCAATTTTTTCCTCCAATTCAGTCATTAATTCTTTGGAATCAACTTCTCCATTTGACAAACTATTCCATTCAAAATAAATATACAAAAAAATCATAGGAAAAATGTGTTAATAGTTTACTATCAATATAATTTTACGCAAAAAATGATATTTTTAGTATTATCCTTTTGTTATATCATATTCTAGTTCTTTTTTTGAGGAAACAACTTATATGAGGGTTTTATTGTGGAAATTTAGTGGATTAGTTTTCTCTAAGTGTTATTCATGGGTGAATGAATAAATTTTATCTTTTTACTTAGAAAATGTTTGATATAAATGTTTATATTTTTCATCTCTGTAATTAGGGTATCACATGGAATTTAATTCACAATAAATTCAACATAAAATTTTTATAAAAAATATCATTTCCCTATACCTAAATCAGTGTATTAAATAATGATTTATTCTAACAACAAAATAGGGAAATAAAAGTCCAATATATTCCTTAACTCATCATCCTAATGATCTTCAATGGAAAACATGGGTTGGATAAGGTTTTCCTTTTAATGATCTTATTTTTTAGTAGATAAGTATTTCAATCCTTTTATAAAATTGGTAAGATGTTCCATTTTTTACTAGTTGAAACATTATAGAATTTTATTATTCATTTTGTTTAAAATACTCATCATTTTCAGATTCATGTAATTTTTCATGAATGGGACAAGAATATGAGTACTTAGTAAACAGTTATTTATACTTAATGGCTCTAAATAAGTTTTTAATATTATGGTGAAAAAACAATAGAAGAAAGAACGCAAGAAAACTCCCAAAAAATGATTCAAATTGATAAAGGGGGTTCTTATTAGGAAATACCATTCAATATTATGACCACAAATAAATTAGTATAAATTTTCCAGGGATGTATCTTGAGGAGGTTTCATGTTAAGTTCAAAATTCTCAATTTTATTTATTCTATTTTTGTAATGGAAAAGTAAATTTCTGGTTTGGTAATTTTATGAAAAAATTAAAGGAAAACTAAACAAATTAAATTAAAATATATTGACAGTGAATATTTTTATATATATGGATAATTGGATTGAATAGAAGTATGAAAGAATTTTTTAAAAAGCAGTATTAGTGGACTAGTATAATAACTTCAAACACCTCATTATTACTTGTCTAAAAATATTACATAATGGATTTCCATATTGTATACTTAAATAACTAATATTAAACACCAAAATATTCTTAAACATCATACCAAGACCTCAGTATGATTTTTCTTTGTTCCTGTGGAAGTGATTTAACTATCTCAAGACCTATAGGTAGTTGAATCTAACTAAAATCATTGTTTTACTATGATAAACCTCACCTAAGAAATTTAAACAATGAAATAAATTATTTTACTACAAAGAACATGCATATATTAAAAATAGTTAAGAAAAAATATAATTTAAGAAATAAAATGATATCCTTCATTCAAAAAATAATTTTTTTAGATAAATTTGAAATGTAAATGAAATTTAAAAAGTCTTATAAAATATGTATCCTTAGGTCTCCACTATATATAATCACCTTTTAGTTTAACCACACTTAGATAAATTAGATCGCCTCTATTATTATTTTCTTTTTCTCTCTTGACTATGTGGAACTATTGTAGTCATTTGTGAAAAAAACTCTAACCGACCTCTATGTAAATATGCCTCAAATATGGGTTCTGTCCTTATACATCCATGATGAAGGAAAAAGTATTTGAAATTTTTGAAATCCTTTAATTCAAATTTGTGGAATCTTTCACACATGTATCAACCTTAAAGATTGGCTTCCATGTGGCAGTAATAGTGGTTCTTTGAATGAAATTATTTCATGGTGTGTTCACATGGGAAACAAGCTTTTAATTCTATTTAAATATCCCATCACTTACATTTATCAACTCCCCATTAAATTAGTTCATGACGATGAGAGAAGGGGTTGGACAAAATATTTCGTGGATCATTATCTATGGGTTTGAAATTTCACAAAGTGAAATATTTTATGTTATTGGTTCAACTGGCTCATATGAATTTACTATGTATGACTTTCAATTCGTAAAACTTCTGAAGTCTTACTAGATAAAATAACGTCACAAGAAATTATGAAAAACTATTATAAGAATTAAATTTTATTAATGGATTATAAAATGACTTATAATTTATATTTTTGTAAAATAAAAACATCTTCTAGGATTAAAGATAATCACACCACTCAGAAAATTCATACATACGGTGTCTTATAATAATGGGAAAATATACATACAAAACCCTGCAAAAAATATTACAGTTTGGAAAATATATTAAAAGTCTTACAAGCCCAATTTTTCTTTACAAACTATGGTAAACGTCTTATAACACTCAAAAAATATCTTACAGGTTCACTTAAAAGTAACACAATGCGAAGAAAAAGACATACGAGCCATGACATGGCCGAATTTTATCATAATTCAAGTTCAAAATAGATTTTTTTTTAAAAATCAAATAAAATAGGGCTTGTTAAAATATTTCAAAAAATTATTAAAAACATTGAAATCCCATGACTTTTTCTATTTTCACAATTAAATCCAAAATGTTCCAAAAATATAAAAAATACTAAAATTCCCTTGAAAATGTCAAAATAGTTGGAATTAAAGATTTAAAATTCAATGTAAAATTGATGAGAAAATCATTTATATGACCCACTTATCAACTTAGGTTCCAAAATCATAGTATCTATGTATAAGAAACATTTCCATTATGTTTATTTCTTTTCTATAAATAAAATATTTGAATATGGGAAGAATGTAATGATCCTAACTTTTTTTTGAATTATTTTTTCTATTAATGTAATTGAGCTCATATTTATTAATTTTGTGTTTGTATGGGTCCATTTTGATTTCATGTGAATGAATAAAAAAATTAATATTGAAATTTAAAGTGAAAAAAATAAACTTAAATAATTTATATTTTCCATGAACAAATGTCTCTAGTGAAAAAAATGAAAATATCGTACAAAATAGTTCTCAGATTAATAATTCACGAGTGGAGTATTTTTTGAATATATTTTTTTTATTTATGGGTAAGGGTTGTAATTTTTGAGTTTCAAATCCCGAGAATACCAACTTTATCTATAAATAGATAGTCCAACTTCTTATTTTAATGAATTATATCATTTTGTAAGATAGTGTGATGTATATAGAAATAAGGGAGAAAAGATATCCCTCTATTATAAGACTATTGAATATACCTTTCTAGTTCAAGTTATGTTTCTTAATATAGATTTATAATAATAATTTGTGGTTTTATTTTTTTATAATATACAATTTTAATGATTTAATTATATAGATCAAATAAGTGGGGGACCTTCCCCACCAAGAACCTAGGGTGTGACCCGAGCATGGTCATGTAAGCCACTAAAAATGGGAAATCATGCATCATTGGGAAACCATAGTTATAGATCCTCAATCTTAAGAGAAAAAATAATTAATATGGTAGACTGAGAAGACCATGAAGGCCATGATCAACCCATCCATTTTTTCCTTTTCTCCCTTAAATGATTACCTCTTTCTAAAAAAGTAACCTATATATATAATTGATAAACACAAATAAAACATTCACACTCCCACACACAGAGATATATATATGTTATTTGATAATATATTTGAGGGAACCATGAGTGGATATTTTAAAAAGGTGGGGGTATCATACATAGTTAATTTAGCCTGCGATGCTCCATACCCGCACTCCCAGATTCAATGCTTGTAAATAGATACAATACATTACACTCTTGATACTAGCTATAAAAATATGGATATTACAAAACATTATTTCAAAATAAAAATGATTGTGGTATCTCGTTCATCCAAAGGATATTTTTAGGTTTATAGATTTAGAAAATTAGGACACAATATAAACTCATAAATCCCATGTTCTTTTGTATCAAATGGAAAATTCTCCCAATATATGAAAAAAATACTTAATTCATTAAAAGTCTTCAATTTATCCAAAAAATTGTTTCACACTTGATATCCTTGAAATCATGTAACATGTACTAATTTTCTCTATAATACAGGGAAATGGAAAACTGAAGAAGGGGTGAGTTATAACACCTTGTTGCCTTTCTTTCAGGTATGTTCAAATATTTTATTTGGGTTTCCTTTTTCTCTGGGTGAGTATTGCCGACCATAAATTATAAGGATACCTGTAATGGGGAAATCAGGTATTTGTTGGACTATTCAGTATAAACATGTAGCTTAAGTTGCTTTCTAGGAAACATGTAATGTGATTACATGATGTGCATTGGCTTCCAGATATATCCTATGAATTTAATACACAACTTGAGAATTTTACATATCATGTAAGGGTTTCAAACCATGTAATTTTAAAAATTGGATTTTAATAAAAAATGATATGCATTTTTTAGTGTAATTTAAAATGAGATAAATTCATGACTTGTACGGTATTACACAACCTGTAATTCCCCAATTTTCATCTTTTAAGTTGTTATGTGGGATATTGAGGATTCGTTCTCTTTTGAAACCTTCTCCTCTAGGATGGAGATCCTACCCTAAGTGTTTTTGGGTGACTCATTTCCCTCCAAATTGTTCTTCTTAGCGATTGATCAGCACGGTTAGGCACTTATTCTAATAGGGTAAGCCTTCCTCTCATTTCCTCCCATTTTTGTCTTTATGGAACTATTTATGGTAGATATTGGTAATCATATAATTTTTTCTATCAATAATTTTTAGTAGCTAGTCATTCATTATCTTTCAATGGCAGATATTGTGGTTTACAATCCCCATTGTCAAAGGTGGATAGGAATTCTATGTCCTAGAGGTATGTAGATCTATCCTAGAATTATAATTTCTTGAATTTATTGTTTTTATTATTGATTCCATGATATTTGAAATGAAATTTCATGTGTTGAAATTGAAAAAGGCATGGGTTTTTGTTTTAAAGGGGTTTTTACATAGAAAACAGAATTTTCTTGATTTCAAAAAAATGTATTTTCAAACCCTATATAAGGCCCCATCCTTAACCATTACATAATTTTGAATTAAGTTAATAATTCTCATTGAGAATCTTTTTAGGTTTATTGTTTTAGGGAATTAATCCATAACTATTACATTACTTCTCAAAAATTACAAAGTAGAGACTTCTATGTAGTATCCATTTTTTTAATAAAATAAAAATTCATAAAAGAAAACAATAATTCTTTTCTTGATATAAATATTATAGAGTTCTTAATTTACCTTACCCTACCTTCTAACCTATGAAAAACATTTCAAAACTTGGTATGAGCATAAAAATCCTATTAAGGTTTAAAAAATAATGAAAGAAAACATTATTTCATCAATATGTACAAAATATAAGCTATTAAACATACCTCATGAAATCATAAGATTTTTGAATAACACATAGAAATAATAAATCAAAAAGGTAAATTGCGGAATACATAACATACTTACATTTTAGATTTCACATCTATATAGGGAGTTACATTTGGAATACCCATCATAGTATATTACCTATATCTCTTAGGAGAAACATTAAAGTTTACCTCTTTCACGTTACCCAATGCATTGGAGAGCTATCTCAGGCTCACCTTCCCTAGGTTTATCATGGAACCACCAATATACGTAAACATTTCCCAAGAACTATAACATATTCATAATACATAAAACAAGAATAAATTAAAGGTAAAATTTCCAAATTGCAATCATAATATATCATTTCAAGATATTTACATAATCAATGCTTTACCAAAACAATTTTCAAAACCATTTAAACATATAATAAAGATATTTTTGAATCCTAGTGTCCCATACCACATTGAAACTTTTAAAAGAATTAAAATTTTAAAACATTAATGACCATATAAATAAATCCTTAAAATCATTTTGAAAACATGGACATTAATGAGAAAGATTTTGAATAATAAATATTTAAAACAATATTTTAGTTAAAGAGTTATTAACCAAATGAGATATGCTAGAATAAAAATAATTTAGGAATGAAATTTAATCAAAACATTATAGTATCAAGAAAATAAAGGTATCAATGATATAATATTCCAAAGGACAGTATATACACCATATAAAAGTGAATTGGTTCATAACAATAATGAAGTCTCAGTGGAATGTAAATTGAGACGAAATACCTTATAAAAACTCTATCCTTATATTAAGGATAAATAAATTACATAATAATCTGTGAAAAATATAAATACACCATGTATTATTGGATATTTATTGTAAATAAATCAGAGGAAATTGATACATGTTATTTTAAAAACAAAACCAATTACTTGGATGTTCAACTCAATGAATGGAAATTGAGTTAAGATTACCCTTATCAAGTTCATATTAATGACATGATAATTTTTCAATGGAGTGATTATGTGAATCAAAAGTATATCCAAAAAAATAGGAGTGTAAATGTTAAGACCCGTAAATTTCATGGAAATTTTGTTTCTTAATTTTTTTGGGATTTTACGAGTACGCAGTTTCTGATGACACCTGATTCTGAGGGTCGGTGTGCCCGGAATCAATTTCCAAAGATTAGCTCGGGTATGTTCAGTGTACGAACGAGCGGGTTTTTCAATCTTTTGAACCAGTGCTTGGAATCAAAATCTGAGGGTACCGATGAAACCGCAGCAGCGATACTTGCCTAAGAGGACCTTTTCCGAAGGTGCGTTTTCTCGGGAGGAGATGTTAAAAATTGAGGAGTAATTGTGAAGTAAATAAAATTTGTGGTAAAAATTTTACTTCTAAACTAAGTGGTTTTATCCTAAGATTGGGAGTTGGGGTGGGACCCACTAGACCCTAACTACCCATGTTATGATATTTTTAAGGTGGGGCCCACACAATCCCCACCCCTTCAAATTAAAATAACTCCTCTAACTCCTCTTAAAGTTGGAAACTCCCAATTTAATTGTAACTCTCCCCACTCTCTTCTTTATTCAAGCCAACACACTTAATCAATTAAGCGAGTTGTCTTTGAATTTTAAAATTGAAAATGCATGGATTGAAGTAATAAAATAAGATAAGTCTTATTTTATTTTGGGGGTTAGTTGTTGTGTGAAGATATTGGGGGGGAGAGGGATCATTTCTCTGGAAGAACATCATCTTCCTCATCGAAGAACACCAAGAACGCCAGTGCCATCCCCGGCTTCTATCTTCTCGACATTGATGAAGCGACGCCGTCATTTTGCACCAACGTCAGCGGAACAACGAAAGAATCTCCATCCTTCGTCAAGCGATCAACCTTATTGATTTGAGGTAGGGGTTGAGATCAATTTTATTTAATTAAAATTGTTCTTTGTTTTTCGTTGAGAATTCTCGTTCTTTTGGCCACTTGTTATCATCATAATGGGAGGAGGTCGGACGACACAAAAACGGCCGATTCTACTCCCCTTATGTTTTTGTTTATCATTGAAGTTCGAAGATGACGGTGGCGCGGTGCCATTACACCGCGCCGAAATGAAAAAGGGGTCGCGACCGAAGCGGGCCGCGACGATGCTGTGCGGCGTTGTCGGGCCACACTGGTGAGGTCGAAGGAGGCCGCGGCCAAAAACGGGCCGTGGCGGAGGGGAGCGGCGCCGTTGAACCATGCCGGTCGGACATGAGCCATGGAATTTTCAGAGGAGGATGTCTGGCTCGGCCGGCCACCGACGAACCAGGAGGCGGGACCCCGCGGTTCCCGTGGCTGCTACAACAACTGGCCATAATGGCCGGCCGTTTCCAGGAAGACCAGGGGTTTGAAATCCCCTGCTGGCCCACTAGGGCAGACCCCACGGGTCCTCCATTTCGCGACAAGGGGGCGGCACCCCCTTCACACTTTTCTCGGCCACGAGCTACATGCCCAACCATGGGCCGGACCGCCCAGGTCGGGCTGGACCGCCCGCGCTGGGCCGGACCACCTGTGCCGGGCCGGGTCGCCCGCGCTAAGCCGGGCCGCCAGTGCCGGGCCGGGCCTCGCCAGCCAGGCTGGACCGCACCAAACCGGACTGGACCCGTACCCGGGTCGGGTCGACCGGGTTCTGGCCGACCTATGGGGTGTTGGGCCAGGTCGGACCAGGCCCAAACCCCCTATTTTCGGACAGATTCGTTCAAACACCCATAACTTGGGCTACGGACCTCCGATCGATGCACCGTCAGTTGCGTTGGGATCTTTAGATCGAGACGGTCATTTCAGGATATTAAAATCAAGGTTTTGAAGAACTTTGGGTATGGATAGGTTGGTTCTAACACGAAACCAAACGGGCCTTCAGAGTGGAAACGCTTATAACTTGAACTCCGAACGTCCGATTGGCGTGCCATCGACTTTGTTGGTTTATTATTAGTGAGACGGTTTTTTTTTCTTACGCCGCTCGAGTTTTGGACACAGATGGAGTACGTTCAGGTTGGTTTTATCTTAAAACCCAACCGGTCCCCTGGGATGAAAAAGCCAATAACTCTCAGACCGAGCATCTGATTGACGCATCGTCTGTCACGTTGACTTCCTATTGACGAGATGGAACTTTGTGATACATCAACTCAGGACTTTGTGATAGTTGATGTATAAAAACTTTGGCTATTGGAGTGGACCCTCCTTGAATCGAGCGTGCTTTGTGCGGGAACCCTAGAGCTGGTTGTGACTGCAATGTCGATGACGACTGTTCTTGGATACTATATGGGTTCGGCAGCGAGGACGACTGTGTAAGGCCCCATTACCGCGGAGGCATCAGTGTTACCTATACCTATCGATCCCCCAATGCCACTAGCATTGGAAGCTGAGAGTGCATGTCGCCCTAGTGCACTGCATGAGTTTCAACGTCAATGGCCGCCAAGGTTCCGTGGAGAGACGGACCCTCAGGTAGCCGAGGATTGGATGGAGGTAGTTGTTCAAGTTTTCAGGTAAGTTGGGACACCAGCTGACTTCATGGTGATCCTTGCGGTGAGTCTCTTGTACATGGCAGAAGGTAGATGGTGGATCCTGATGCTCCAGGTGAACGACGAGGCATCTCTTCTCTGGATGGACTTCAAGAGCCTCTTCTGCTCAGAGTTCGTTCCAGCCACCCTACATGCAGTGCGCATTCAGGAGCTACTACAGCTGCAGTAGGGCAGCATGACAGTAGCCCAGTACTCGGTGAGATTTACCTATCTCTCGCGCTACTCTACGGACATGGTACGGGACCCATTCTTCTGGGCCCGGACCTTCGAACAGGGATTGAGGCATGAGATCAGGGCTTCGATGATTTCCCTCAGTATTCCAACACAGGCAGGAGTACTGGAGTGAGCCCTTCTTGTAGAGCTCTTTCTTACAATGCCTACACCAGCAGCGAGACCTACCGCAGGGCGGCACGTAGCAGAGTCTTCTGCAGCTGGAAGTCGATAGATGTCACAGGGGTCCAAGTGGACCAGGAAATCAGGTGGGCGACCTCAGGATACTGGCTCGGAGGTGCGGGGCACACACAGCATAGCCAGTCATATGAGAGGCATACAGTTCTATGCATGTGGCTGGCAGGGCCACATGGCTCGTGACTGCCCGACTCGCCATGCAATGGAGCAGCAGACAGTTGAGGGACCACCCAGGCAGAGGTAGAGGTTCAACCGTGGTGGTCCATAGGGAACATGAGGATGAGGCAGAGGATCTGGCCGAGCGGTGGGTGGTGGACGTTGTTTTGAGGCTCTACCACCACCACCACCAAGAGGTCCACCCCGACCATAGTTAGCCGGCGGACAGAGGCATGATCAGCTTTAGGAAGTGGAGGCCTATGACCACGTCACACCTGAGATGATTCAAGGTACAATATTTTCCTACTCCACCCTTACTGTAGTTCTTATAGACACATGAGAGAGTCATTATTTCATTGTTTCTGCCCTTTTTCGGAGATCGGAGATTCTGACGGAGCCGTTGTATCGATCCTTACGGCTAGAGACTCATGTAGGGGTAGACTTGACAATTACGCACTGGTTCTGGTATTTTGAGCTCACTCTAGGAGGCGAGAGCTTCGGCTGGGATCCTCTTGTAGTGGCGTCGAGGCCTTATGGCTTCATCCTGTGCATGGATTGGTTATCTACAGTCCATGGTCATATTGACTGTATTAGGCGCATGGTATGGTGTGTCCACACCGATGGGAGCAGGTTCACCTTCACCGACGAGAAGGGAGCCTTTGAAGCGCCGGATGGACTCATGCAGAGGAGAGGATAGTCAATCACTAATCAGTTGGCTATCCAAATCCTAGGAGCAGTTGACGTGTGAAGTCCGAATTTTCTTGTTGTGGTGGATCAGTATGTGAACTTTTTTCCTGACGACATTCTGGGACTACCTCCTCGTTGAGAGGTAGAATTCTATACTGAACTGTACCCCAGGAAAACCCCGATATCTACTCCAGCATATCGGATGGCTCCCGCTGAGCTTTGGGAGCTACGGGTATAGCTAGAGGACTTTTAGGGAAAGGGATTCATCTGACCTAGTGTTTCACCATGGGCTTCACCGATTTTGTTCACCAAGAAGGTGGACGGGAGCTTGCGACTGTGTGTCAATTACCGTCGCCTGAACCAGGTGACCGTGAAGAAAAAGTATCCACTTCCAAGGATTGACGACCTCTTCGATCAGCTCAAGGGAGCATGATGGTTCTCAATGATAGCCGTCAGTTAGGCTATCATCAGCACATATTTTGATATGAGGATGTGCAGAAGACGGCCTTCAGGTGTCGGTATGGCCACTAAGAGTTCTTGGTTATGCCTTTTGGCATAACCAACTCTCCATCAGTGTTCATGAGTCTCATGAACAGGATCTTCCAGCCTTACCTCGATCGATTTGTCATAGTCTTCATCGACGACATATTTATTTACTCGACTATGGTGGAAGAGCACGCCTACCACCTGCGGGTTGTACTAGACACACTCCGAGAGCACCAGCTTTATATTAAGCTCTCAAAGTGTCAGTTCTGGATTCGAGAGGTCCACTTATTGGGGCACATCATCTCTGAGGTGGTAGTTTTGGTGCATCCTGCGAAGATCAAGGTAGTGCTTGCTTGGGAGCCACCGAGGAGCGTGATGGAGGTGTAGAGTTTCCTAGGTCTGGCAGGGTACTATTTGAGATTTGTGCCAGACTTCTCCATAGTTACAACACCACTTTCAGCTTTGACGAAGAAGGGGAAACCCTTCGTGTGGTCAGATATATGTCAGCAGAGCTTCCAAGAGCTGAGACAGAGATTGACCAGTTTACCCATCTTGATGCTACTAGAGGAGGGCGTAGGGTATGTAGTTTACTACAACACATCATGGACCAGAATCAGGTGTGTCCTGATGAAGGAGTGGGTAGTGATCGCTTACAGATCATGATATTTGAGGCAACATGAGCAGAACTACGCTACCCAGGACCTGGATTTAGCAGCAGTGGTCTTTCACCTTGATGATGTGGTGACACTATCTGATGGGCGAGTTCTTTACAGTCTACTCTAACCACCAGAGTCTCAGGTACATCTTCTCGCAGAAGGACCTGAACCTGAGACAACAGCGATGACTCGAGTTCCTTTAGGACTATGACTTTGAGGTAGTCTATAATCCTAGGAAGGGGAATGTAGTAGCTGATTCCCCTAGCATGAGGTCAGGTATCCAACTACTTGGAGAGGTGATGGAGCATCTAGCCACGTTGCAGATATCTTACATGGATAGAGATGGGGTAGCCTTCCTACAGTCGCTCACAGTCACTCCACCACTTCTTCAGCGGGTCAGAGAGGCACAATGTGGGTATGTTGACTGTGAGACGCGATGTGCACAGATATCCTCAGGATAGGCACCTGATGGATTCTCTGTAGTAGGAGAGCATGTCGTTATTTTCAGAGGACGCATCATGGAACCAGTTGCATTACATGAGGAGGAGATGAGAGAGTTTCACACTTCCCCATTGGCGGTACATCCAGGAGTAGCGAAGATGTACTATGATCTCAAACAACAACACTGGTGGCCAGGTATGAAGAAGGTTGTGGAAGAGTTCGTTTCACGATGCCTCATCTGTCAGTAGGCGAAGGCGGAGCACGAGGCACCTGCAGGCTTGGTAAAACCCTTAGAGGTCCCAGAGTGGAAGTTGGATGGGATATCCATGGATTTAGGGACGGGACATCCACGTACTTCCAGAGGACACAACATCATCTGGGTGATCGTAGACCGACTCACCATGTCGGCCCACTTTCTACCTATCAGATATCAGGGCTAAGTGGAGATCTTGGGATGCCTCTACGTTTAGGAGATTGTACGAATTCATGGTGTACCCTCTTCTATTGTCTCTGATCAAGATGATCTCTTTACTTACCGGCTTTGTAAGTGGTTGAAGGAGGCATTTGGTACGTAGGTACACATGAGCACTGCCTTTCACCCTCAGACGGATGGTCAGACGGAGACGACCATTTAGACTCTCGAGGACATGCTCCGTGCATGTGTCCTTGACTTTGGTCATAGCCGGGAGGATCACCTACCCTTAGTGTAGTTAGCGTAAAAAAACTTCTACCACTCCACCATAGGGATGTCACCATACGAGGTATTGTACGGCCGACCTTGCAGTCCACCTCTGTGCTGGACAGACCCTGGGGAGTCAGCACTTGTGGGACCAGAGATGGCCAAAGCCATGACAGAGAAGGTGTAGATCATCCAGGTGCGGATGAGGAATGCTCATGGCCGACAGAATTCTTATGTTGATAGGAGGAGTAGACCACTAGAGTTTGACGATGGCGACCATGTTCTCTTACGGGTCTCACCTCGAGGTGGACTGTGGAGGTTTGCTCGGGGCGCCAAGTTATCTCCGCGCTTCATCGGACCATTCTAGGTTCTCGGTTGGATAGGCGAGGTGGCTTATTGCCTGGCTCTTCCACCTCAGTTGCACTGGGTGAACGACGTCTTCCACGTATCCTAGCTGAGGAGATATGTGCATGAACCGACACAAATCATCGACCATGGGGAGATGGACATCAATGATGGGGCGACTTTTGCGGTGGTTTCGGTGGATATCGAGGATTGATAGGAGTGGGTCCTACGTGGATGGGTGATTCCTCTAATGCGCAACAAATGGAAGCATGAGAACCTCTAGGAGAGCACATGGGAGCAGCAGGCTCAGATGCGTGGACAATACCCTAATTTTTTTTCCCTAGTTTATGTTGTATCTTTACAGGGATGTAAATCCCTAAGGATGGAGTAATGTAAAGACCCAGAAATTTCAAGGAAATGTTTTTTCTTTATTTCTTTGGGATTTTACGAGTACACAATTTCTGACGACACCTGATTCCGAGGCCTGTTGTACCCGGAATCAATTTCCAATGTTTATCTGGGGTACGTTCAGTGTACGAACGAGATGGTTTTTCAATCTTTTGAACTGATGCTCGGAATCAAAATCTGAGGGCACCGATGAAACTGCAGCGGCGATTTTTGATTAAGAGGGCCTTTTCCGAAGGTGCGTTTTCTCGGGAGGTGATGTTAAAAATTGAGGAGTAATTGTGAAGTAAGTAAAATTTATTGTACAAATTTTACTTCTAACCTAAATGGTTTTATCCTAAGTATGGGAGTTTGGGTGGGACCCACTAGACCCTAACTACCCATTTTAGGATATTTGTGAGGTGGGGCCCACACGATAACCACCCCTTCAAATTCCTTTAACTCCTCTAAATCCTCTTAAAGTTAGCAACTCCCCATTTAATTGTAACTCTCCCCTCTCTCTTCATTATTCATGCCAACACACTTAATCAATTAAGTGAGTTGTGTTTGAATTTTAAAAATGAAAATGCATGGCTTGAAGAAATAAAATAAGATAAGTGTTATTTTATTTTGGGGGTTAGTTGTTGTGTGAAAATAATGGGGGAGAGAGATTTATTTTGTCTGGAAGAACTTCATCTTCCTCATCGAAGAACTCCAAGAACACTGGTTCCAACCTCGGATTCTTTCTTCTCGACGTTGATGAAGCGATGCCATCATTCCACGACAACGTCAACGAAACAACAAAAGCATCTCCATCCTTCATCAAGAGATCAACATTCTTGATTTGAGGTAGGGGATAAGATCAATTTTATTTAATTAAAATTGCGCTTTGTTTTTCATTGAGAATTCTTGTTATTTTGGCCTCTTGTTATCAACATAACGGTAAGAGGTCAGAACGCACAAACACAGACGATTCTCCTCCCCTTCTCTTGTTTTTTATCATTGAAGTTTGAAGATGATGTCGGCACGGTGCCGTTGCACCGTGCGGGAACGAAAAAGGGGCTGTGGACGAAGTGGGCCGCGGCGATGGTGCGTGGAGACGTCGCGCCGCACCGGTGAGGCCGAAGGAGGTCGTGGACAAGAGCGGGCCACGGCCAAGAGCGGGCCGCGGTGGAGGTGTGCGGCGCCGTCACGTCGCGCCGGTCGGACAGGAGTCACGGCCTAAGGCCACGACGGTTTCAGAGGAGGCGGTCGGGCTCGGCCGGCAGCCTGTGCACTAGGAGGGGGGACCCCGCGGGTCCCATGGAAACCACACCGGCCGACCATAATGGCCAGCCGTTTCTTGGAAGATGGGGGGTTTGAAACCCCCAACCAAGCCAATAGGGCAGACCCCACGAGTCCGACATTTCGAGACAAGGGGGCGGCACCCACTTCGCGCCCCGCTCGGCCACAGGCCGAGCACCCCGCCACGGGTCGTGCCCAACCGGGCCGGACCTGGACCCGGGTCGGGTCAACCCGGTTTGGGCCGACCCAGGGGTATTGGGCCGGGTCGGACCGGGCTCAAACCCCCTATTTTTGGACAGATCCATTCAAACACCCATAACGTGGGCTACGGAGCTCTGATCGATGCACCGTCAGATGAGTTGGGATCCGTAGATCGAGACGGTCATCTTGGTATATAACACTCAAGGTTTCAGAGAACTGTTTGTATGTCCGGGTTGGTTCGAACATGAAACCAACTGGGCCCTCAGAGCGGAAACACTTATAACTTGATCTTCGGACGTCCGATTGACCTGAAGTCGACTCTTTTGGTTTTCTATTAGTGAGACGGTTCTTTTGCCATACTCCGCTTGAGGTTTTCACGCAGCTGGAGTATGGTCGTGTAGGTTTTAGCTTAAAACCCAACCGGGTCCCTGTGATGAAAAATGCAATATCTCTCAGACCGGGCGTCCGATTGACACGCCGTCTGTCGCGTTGAGTTCCTATTGATGAGACGGAATGTTGTGACACATCAACTCAGGACTTTGTGATAGTTGGTGTATCAGCCCCTTGGCTCGTGGAGCGGACCCTCCCGAAATCGAGCGTGCTGTGTGCGGGAACACTAGAGCTGGCTGCGAATGCGACGTCGATGACGACTGTACTTGGATCCTACGTGGGTTCGGCAGTGAGGAGGATTGTACTTGGATCCTCAGTGGGTTCGGTAGCGATGACGACTGTACTTGGATCCTACGTGGGTTCGACAACGATGGTTACTATACTTGGATCCTACGTGGGTTCGACAGCGAAGTCATCTGTACTTGGATCCTACGTGGGTTCGGCAGAGGAGATGATTTAGAGGATACATCAATCATCTCCACCCCTCTTCATGAATAGTATACCTATGTGAGCTGAGTCTTGATTTTCTATCATTATCTTTGATATGATTGACTTGAATTCCTGTGTGGATTGGGTTGTGCTTTCCTGTGTGGATTGGGTTGTACTTTCCTGTGTGGACGGGGTTGAACTTGGGCTCGGAAGTTGGAGCCAAACTTTAATTGATGACTTAGGTATATGTATGGGCATATACCTAAGTAGAGTTGGTTGATACTTTGTACTTGTATATTTCCTTTGTGGTTTATCCTTTGTGGATTCTTGGAGGCCTTCGGGGGTCTCGGGGTCCCTACTGAGTATCTAATACTCACCCCTGCACGGGCTATGCCCACACTACATTGTGTTGGTTGCAGACGAGGTACATCGCTAATCGTGGTTGAGGCCTGAGGAGCGGGACAGTATTCAGTGGTGGACTATCAGGTGGGAGATACACGGAGTGGATGGCCGGACTTGAAGAGACGACGAGACTATCGGAACTCGCCCTTCAGGTGGGAGTTCCGGAGAACGACTTGGTGGTTGCCTCTTTACTTTACAGCTATTGTACATTCTTTTTCAGTTGTTCTGTGTAACACCCCAAGCTTCCACGATACATTTCTCTTTGAATAATATAGTAGCGTGTGTTGTACGCAACTTCGAGTTCTAACACACACCACAACCAATCAAAGTAGCTGTTATGAATAGTAATACCTACTTTTTGAAATTTTATAAATTTTATCCTTCCAAATGGACTTCGTTTTTGTATTTTGAATATCAAAATTATCCTATGTTGAAATTTTTGTAATTTTCTGAGAACTTCCGATTTTTTTTTGAATAGTGAAAAATACTTAAAACATCCTTTTTATTCAAAATAATTTATAGTGATAAATTATTATATTGAGTGGTTTTAAAGTGTAATTAGAATATATTTTTACCATTATATCCAATGGTGGTCATTAGAATTAATATAACATTGAAATTGGAGATAAACAATTGTCAATCTTTTGATATATATTATTTTTTAAAAAACACGCTATTTGTTGTGACAGCCGAAATTAATTATAAAATTAATTAATTCAACTTATATGTTTGTAATTTTTTAAAATATACATCATTTTTGAATTCGGAATCTCAATTATAGCTTAGGGTGAAATTTTGGCATTGTTCTGAAAAACATCAATTTTTGATGAATATTGAAACCATTAAGTGGTAGTTAAAAAACTGATTTTTCATTTAAATAAGACATTACCACTTCTATGATTTGATTTTCAAAAATCCTACATACATGGTTTTCATTAGGAAGTGAAATTTGGTTCAATGGGATTAAAATAATTTTTTGGTGAATAGTAACTTTTATGTTTAATTAATCGCGATTAATGGTAATTAGTGAAATTTAAGGTAAAAATGATATTATAAAAATATGAAAAATACCTTTACACTTGTACTAACCATATTTTATGAGTCATGGTCGACCAAGAAAATCCATGGGTCCACTTGGGGACCCCATCGAGCCACTTTGGTAGGAAAATGACATTAAACACTTTTTATTTAATGTTTAAATAAAAATTTCACAAACATGAGTTTTTTACTAAATACATTTTTAAATGGGTTTATACAAGTCATATGTTTGACTATAAATATTAATTTGAAATCTAAACATATTTCCTACATCATGATAAATTTTTTATAATTTTTAGACATTAAATAAATTAAATTCTGTATGACACCATGATGATGCAGCGATTACCTCATTAATTAATGATTTAAATAAAATAAAAAGATAATGTAAAATCTAAGACATACACTTGTCAAAAACCTATTGGATGAGTATATTTTGAACCCTTATAACGTTATCCTTGAAATATATAAGTGTGGGACCTTTAAAATCGGAAACTCATTATATAATAAAGTAACATTTCATGACTTTCCTAGAGTACCCCTCCTCTCCTCTTATAAAAGGACCCCACCACTACCACCTTAATCACACCATCAAAGCCTTTTGGCTCGGCCAAACTCGGGCCAAATACTCTCTCAAATTCCCTCTCTTACTCCTAGAAGCCTCACTTTGGGCATAATTCATTCCAAGGAAGCCTTTGGCTCAAATCAAAAAAGAGTTACCCGATTTTAAGGTAATGTCTTCCCTTATGTTATTTTGTTTTATTTTGCTTCTCTAACCCCTTAATCTCTTTTCATTCATTTCTTTTGTAACAAAAACAGTATCTTAAATATACTAGGATTTTGTTACAAGAAGGATTCTAGCTACACTTACAAATACCTACATGTAATGGTTAAAGAACATATTGTTTCTGTGGATGTCGAATTTCTGCCTCACGAAACGATGATTGTTCAACACTCATATAACACATTCAAAGGTGGCCATTAATATGTAACTATATTTATATATGATATATACTATGTTTATGTTTTTCTTATGCTTCTGTATTTCTCATTTATGTCATACCTTTATGATTTCCATTATGGGTAAACGCAATAATTTAATTTTAGGAAGTGCAAACTACCGCCCCCTCAAAGTGATTTGAATCGTTAATTCCATATGTGGGATGTATAAAGGATGATGTAAATGATATTATATATGATATTATACTGGAATTATATCATACCTTTATATCATTATGATTTCATTCCATTAAATATGAAATAGTTCATGCGTACGTACGGCTTACCATCTCCATGAACGGTGCATTTCATTTCATACCTCTAAATGATACGTAATATTATGAATGAATGTATATACTAGATATATATGATATATATGATATTTAAATCCTGAATATAATTCTGTAGATAATGGATATTCTACCACATAAAGAACTTCTAATTATAAGAAGTTTATTGTTGACTCAAGTACCTAAGATCGACAAAACGACCGTTATTAACTTAAATAATTAAATAATGTTCATAACATGGTAATAAGTGATATAAAAGGAACAATGAACCTGAAAAATGTTCTTAAGTAGGTAGATATTAACTCTAGTTTATTATTCAGGGGGTTAAAGAGCGGTCGAGTCAAGTCGGACATGAGGTAAAATAATTTCTTAACCCAATTTCCATTCGTTGGGTCAATCTCCTACATTCAAATTATGTTATGATATTATTATGTCATATCTTGTATTTTTACTTTATTTATGTGTACATATAGTGAATAAACATAATAAATTTATTTTATTTCAAAAAAATTATCTTTGTAAAAGACTTCGTCTCAATCTCCTTTCATTGAGGCATATTTTTTTTTTATACACAACTTTCTTTTATACGGTGTATAAACCCCCTTTTGACTTTTACTTTTATTTCAAAAGAATCTTTTTATACGAAGAATTTTTACTAAACGAAAAAATTAATGTTTTGTCTTACGTATGCGGATACAATGACTTCTCATCCGCTGTGACCATTATTTGAGTTTCGGATTCCTCTACAAGGCATAACCTTTTTAAAGTGAAAAATAAATACCAAGTTTTAATTTTTTTTAATTTTGGTACTGAAAATCTTTTTGAAAGTGTTTTTATTATATCAATATGTTGTATTGATATCTTATGATTCAAATGTAGAAAGTTTATGTTTCCTTTATGAATGTTTTATGTGATATGATTATGTTATGGTTTATGTTATGTTTAAACCTGTTCATATGAGGAATGCATTGGACTTAATAAGTCACGGGTGGAGCCCACTATAGATCCTCGATGCATCGATAGGTCTCATGAGACAAACTAGTGTCTCGGCATGATGCCTTGACAAAATCGTATTTGTAGTCTTGGCACGAGGCCATGGCTACGTGGTTATGATAGTCTGGCATTATGCATTCCATAATTATGAAAGTGGTTTGATATTGCATGTGATTATTCGACTAGTAGAATATCCATGTGAGTAAGTAATGAAATTATTTAATTTTATTTTTTCCATATTATGCTGATTTTCATGTTTAAAAATGCTTTTGTTTTAGTTATACATTTCCTTAAATGTTAATGTTTATTTATGAAATCTTCCGCAATATTGTTATCCTTAGTGAGCATCTGAGATCACCCCTTTCAATGTTTTAATATTTTCCTGGATGTGAAGAAGTATTTTATGAATGACCTGCATGGATAGTCAGAAGAGGATATGAGTGTGGACTATGGAGACTTTGTTATTTTAGTTTTTCACTTTATTATGTAATGTAACATTTATGGATGTATCTAGTGTTTCCGAGGCAACTAAACTAATCAGTCTTTCGAGACATGATGTTTTGTGATCATGACAATGTTACGATGTAATGAACCGACTCTGGGTAACTGGGGTCGGGGCATTACAGTTGGTATCAGAGGCAGTTTAGTACTATCTTTGGAAGCTATATTTAGATAAACTCTGATTAGAGATCATATCCCAAAGATAGACTTTGAGGATTAGTATAGAAGAACATCATAGAATTTTGGTATTATAGAGATTTTGTGAGTTTTCCGAGCAATAGATCTTTTCCTGGATACGAGCAGGTAGAGGCGGCTCTGGCACAGATGTACCTAGGGGTAAAACCCGAAAACACCTCTTTGAGCTAGACTCAAACGGGAACTGGTGCACGACAACGGGTGTTGCTGCACTCTTGGTTACGACACTCTCAGGGGATATTCTAAGGATAATTCTCATTTTCTTTACAATCCACTATGAAGGTTTATGAGTATATACTTCCTCAATGAAAACATTTTTATGATTATGTATTATATCCATAAATAGTTCAATTTATGTAATGTATTTTACAAGTATGGAATTATGTATTTTCATTCATAAACTAATCTAGTTTATGACATTGTTTAGAAATGGCACCTAGTGGAAGGAATGGAAACCTTATCAATGAACGCACTCTGTTTAGGGATTTCCCCCTACTCAAGATAATTATTTTGGATCTGGAGCTACAACTGGTGCTGATCAACTTATTACCATACTAGGACAAATCACTCATGTTATGAATAATAACCTTACCCATATGGGGCACCCTGATCCGCAACGTGGAGGATCAATGTTATAACGCTTCATGAGGAAACAACCGCCAACATTTAATGGGGTTAAAAATCCATTAGTAGATGAGAAATGGATAAAATCCTTAGAGAAAATATTCCACGCCTTGGGGAGTAGCGAAAGGGAGAAGGTTTTCATGGCAGTCTACCGCCTCACTGGGGATGCCGATCAATGGTGGTCGCTGATTCAAAACACAAAGGAAGATGAATAAGTATTAAGTATGTAATGGAGGGTGTTTAAGGGAATTTTCTTAGAAAAATACTTTCCACATAACCATCGAGCAGATATGGAAAGGCAATTTCTGAGTCTGAGGCAGAAGGAGGATAAGAATGTCGTAAAGTAGGAGGATAACTTTACAAGGTTAGCGAGGCATGCTGCAGATTATATATGTAAACCATGAAGTAAGATTGATCATTTATTTGATGGGTTAAAACCATTTCTCCATCGAGCATTAGTCTCACAAACCTTCTCGTCGTATGAAGATATTGTCTCGTGTGCTATCAATATGGAAAAGGAATTCTCTAATTCTTATGACTTTAAAGCAAATCAAGAAAATAAGAGATCTTATGATCAATTCGGAAATATAAATAAGGGGAAGAATGGAAGAGTTGAATATCAGTCCTGCAGTAAATGTGGAAAGAAACACCCCGGTACTTGCTTGAAGGGAATGGGAGTCTATTACAAGTGTGGTGAAAAAGGCCACCAAGCTCATGATTGCAATGGAAAGAAAGTTCCTGTCAATGTGGAATGCTATAATTGTATAGAGATGGGGCATTATGCAAATGAAAGTCCTAAGTGTCAGGGGAACATACCTCAGAAGAGGACAAGGGATCAAGTCCATGCTTATGCTATCCCTACTGCTGAGGTTGAAGCTCCGAAAGACATGGTGGCAGGAAATTTAATGGTTTCCACATGTTTAGCAAATGCATTATTTGATTCTGGATCATCGCATTGTTTCATATCTTCCCAGTTTGCTAAGAAAATTAGATATTTCCAATTTGATTTAATAAGAGAATTTTCAGTCAAAACTCCTAAGGGAAGTATTATTGCAACAATGTTTTTTGATTTAGTCCCTATTAGAGCACATAACTGTTATTTATCCGTAGATCTCATTGTCATAACTATGATTGAGTTTTATATAATCCTCAGTAAGGATTGGATTTCAGACTATGATGCAAAGATTTATTGTAAGAAGAAGGAGGTTATAATTTTTGATGTTGATGATAAGAAACAACTTATTTTTAGAGCAGAATCGTCACCACCTAATTCTTATTTAGATCCACCCCCAGTAGCTCAACTAATTTCAATTATTGGGGAGGAAGAGAATGAAATGACTAAGGGAAAGGAAATGAATGTTCAAATAGATGATGTACCTATTTTGAAAGAATATGTAGATGTGTTTTTGGACGATTTTCCTAGACATCCTCCAGAATGAGAAGTTGAGTTTTCCATTGATTTAATTCCTGGATCAAGGCCTATATCGAAGACCCCTTATAGAATGGCCACCGTGGAATTAGTTGAACTAAATAAATAGCTAGAGGAATTGAGTAATATGGGATTTACTCGCCCTAGAATTTCTCCATGGGGAGCCCCTGTCCTTTTTGTTAAGAAGAAACATGCATCTATGAGGTTGTACATTGACTACAGGGAGATCAATGCTATAACAATAAAGAACAAGTATCCCCTACCTTCTTTTGATGATTTATTTGACCAATTGCATGGAGCTAAAAACATTTCAAAGATTGAACTTCGATCTGGATACCATCTGTTGTGTGTGAAGACAGAAGACATTCTGAAGACAGCATTTTGAACAAGATACGGGCATTACGAGTTTACAGTAATGCCTTTCGGATTGACTAATACACCCTCTGTATTAATGGATCTAATGAATAGAGTTTTCAAGTAATATATTGATGATTTTGTGGTGGTATTTATTGATGATATCTTGGTATACTCCAAAATCTACGAAGATCATGAAAATCACTTGCGCATTATCTTGAAGACTCTTAGAATGCATGCATTATATGTGATGTTTAGCAAGTGTGAATTCTGGCATTAGGATATTTCTTTTCATGGCCATATTTTCTCTAAGGATGGAATTTCCATTGATACTTCTAAGACCAAGGCAATCCATGAATGGCCAGCACAGATGAGTATAACTGAGGTACGCAGCTTTATTGGTTTGGCAGGTTATTATCGACATTTTGTGCAGAATTTCGCCCGATTGGCTAACCCATTAACGAAGCTCACACGTAAATGGGATAAATTTTTCTGGACAAAAGAGTGTGAAGAATGTTTTGAAGAACTAAATAGAGGATTAGTCAATGCTCCTATATTGACTCTACCATCAGGGAATGATAGGTTAGTTATTTATAGTGATGCATCAATGAAAGGACTTGGTTGTGTCCTTATGCAGAATGATAGGGTTATTGCCTATTCATCACGACATCTAAAAATTCATGAGCAGAACTATCCTACTCATGATCGCAAGTTAGTTGCTGTAATCATTGCCTTGAATATATGGAGACATTATCTATATGGTGAAAAATGTGAGATGTATACCGATCACAAGAGTTTGAAATATATTTTCTCACAAAAAGAACTCAACATGAGGCAAAGGTGATGGATTAAACTACTCAAGGATTATGATTGGATGATACACTACCACCCAGGGAAGGAAAATAAGGTTGAAGATGCTTTGAGTAGAAAAGATCATGGAGTTCTGAACATGATGAGAGTGGAAAGGGATCCTATTTTCATTGATCTAGTAAGGATAGATATGGGAATCACCATGGAGGGTGAAACATGAAAAAAATTTCAAATGGTTGCCAAACCATCTTTACTGGAAAGGATAAAGTGTTATCATGCCAATGATGAAGAGATGAAAAAGAAGATTAAAGCTGTGAACGATGGGCGATTGAGTGACTTTGTGTATGAAGATAGAATTTTAAAATTTGGGAGGAGACTTTGTGTTCCCGATATACCTGATTTAAAGAGGGAATTGTTGGATGATTCTCATAGTTACAATTTCTCTATACAACCTGGGAGCACCAAAATGTATAGAGATTTAATGGGACATTTTTGGTGGGACAACATGAAGAGGGAGATGGCTGATTTTGTGTCAAAATTTATGGTTTGTCAACAAGTGAAAGCTGGAAGGCAACTGCCTGGTAGAGTATTTCAACCTCTTCCCATACCTGAGTGGAAATGGGATAATATTACGATGGATTTTGTCATGGGACTACCAAAGAATCCTAGAAGAAATGACGCAATATGGGTCATTGTTGATCGTCTCACGAAGTCAGCACTTTTTCTTGCTATAAGGGAAGATCTACCACATGAACGTCTAGAAAGACTGTATATTAATGAAGTTGTGAGACTTCCTGGGGTACCCCTGTCGATTGTCTCGGATCGTGATCCTCGTTTTACATCAAGATTCTTGAAAAGTATTCAGAAGGCCTTGGATACTGAGCTTCGTTTGATCACTTCTTACCACCCTCAAATAGATGGACAATCATAAAGAACTATTCAAACCTTAGAAGACATGTTGAGATCATGCTCACTTGACTTTTAAGTAATGTGGGATCAATATTTACCTCTGGTAGAATTTTCCTATAATAATAGCTTCCATTCAAGTATTCAGATGGAACTATATGAAGCGTTATATGGAAAGAGATGTTTCACACCAACCTGTTGGGATGAAGTTGGTGAAAGAAATCTTGTATGCCCAGAACTGGTAGAGGAAACGATAGAAAAGGTGAAATTAATCCAAAACCACATCAAAGCAGCTAAAAGTAGGCAGAAGAGGTATGCCGACAACCGAAGGAAGGATTTGGAATTTCAGGAGGAGATCATGTTTTCATGAAGGTATCTCCATGGAAGGGAGTTATACGTTTCGGTAAGAAGGGTAAATTGTGTCCCAGGTACATCGGACCCTTCGAAATTCTAGAACAAATTGGGGTTGTAGCTTACCATTTGGCAATGCCGCCAAGTCTCTCAAAAGTTCATGATGTATTCCACGTATCACTGTTGAGAAAATACATGCCTGACCCAACACATGTACTCACCTATGAGGAATTATAACTGGAACTCGATCTGTCTTATTGCGAAGAGCCCGTCAGGATTCTCGATACAAGAGAACAAGTGCTGAGAAACCGGACGACTCGTCTGGTAAAAGTTCTATGGAGAAACCATAAGATGAAGGATGCATTGTGGGAACCCATTGAACTTGTGATGAAGAATCACCCGAGTATTTTTATAAAGTGATATTACATGAAATTTCGAGGATGAAATTATTTGAAGGAGGGGAGAATATAACACCCCAAGCTTCCACAGTACACTTCTCTTTGAATAATACAGTAGCGTGTGTTGTACGCAACTTCGAGTTCTAACACACACCACAACCAATCAAAGTAGCCGTTATGAATAGTAATACCTACTTTTTGAAATTTTAAAAAATTTATCTTTCCAAATGGACTTCATTTTTTTATTCGGAATATCAAAATTATCCTAAGTTGAAATTTTTGTAATTTTCAGAGAACTTCCAATTTTTTTGAATAGTGAAAAATACTTAAAAACAAACTTTTTATTCAAAATAATTTATAGTGATAAATTATAATATTTAGTGGTTTTAAAGTGTAATTAGAATATATTTTTACCATAATATTCAATGGTGGTGATTAGAATTAATTTAACATTGAAATTGGAGATAAACAATTGTCAATATTTTGATATATATTGTTTTTTTTAAACACGCTATTTGTTGTGACAGCGGAAATTAATTATAAAATTAATTAATGCAACTTATATTTTTGGAATTTTTTAAAATATACATCATTTTCAATTTCGGAATATCAATTATAGCTTAGGATGAAATTTTGGCATTGTTCTGAAAAACTTCGATTTTTTATGAATAGTGAAACCACTAAGTGGTAGTTAAAAAACTGATTTTTCGATTAAATGAGACATTACCACTTCTGTGATTTGATTTTCAAAAATCCGACATACATGTTTGTCATTAGGAAGTAAAATTCGGTTCAATGGGATTAAAATAATTTTTTGGTGAATAGTAACTTTTAAGTTTAATTAATCGCGATTAAAGGTAATTAGTGAAATTTAAGGTAAAAATGATATTATAAAAATATGAAAATACCTTTACACTTGTCCTACCCCTATTGGACGAGGCATGGCCGACCAATACAATCCATGGATCAACTTGGGGACCCCATGGAGCCACTTTGGTAGGAAAATGACATTAAAAACATTTTATTTAATGTTAAAATAAAAAAAATGTCACAAACATGAGTTGTTTTACTAAAAAAAAATTTAAATGGGGTTATACATATCATATTTTTGATTATAAATATTAATTTTAAAGATAAAACGATTTCCTACATCATGATAATTTTTTTTATAGTTTGTAGACATTAAATAAATTAAATTATTTATGACACCATGATGCTGCAGCGATTACCTCATTAATTAACGATTTAAATAAAATAAAAAGATAATGTAAAATGTAAGACTTACACCTGTCAAAAACCTATTGGATGAGTTTATTTCGAACCCTTATCACCTTATCCTCGATATATATAAGTGTGGTACCTTTAAAATTCTAAACTCATTATATAATAAAGTAACTTTTCATGACTTCCCATGAGTGCCCCTCCTCTCCTCATATAAAAGGCCCCCACCACTACCTCCTTACTCATACCTTCAAAGCCTTTTGGATCGGCCAAACATGGTCCAAATACTCTCTCAACATCCATCTATTACTCCTAGAAGCCTCAATTTGGGCAGAATTCTTCCCAATGAAGACTTTGGCTCAAATCAAAAAAGAGTTACCCGATTTTAAGGTAATGTCTTCCCTTATGTTATTTTTTTTATTTTGCTTCTAAAACCCCTTAAACTCATTTTATTCCTTTCTTTTGTAAAAAAACCCATTATCTTAAATATACTATGATGTTGTTACAATATGTATTCGAGCTACACTTACACACACCCACATATAATGGTTAAAGAACATATTGTTTCTGTGGATGGCGAATTTCTACCTCACGAAACGATGATTTATCAACACTCATATAACACCTTCAAAGGTGGCCATTAATATGTCACTATATTTATATATGATATATACTATGTTTATGTTTTTCTTATGCTTCTTTATTTCTCATTTATGTTATACCTTTATGATTTCTATTATGGGTAAACACGATAATTTCATTTTAGGAAGTGCGGACTACCGCCCCCTCAAAGTGATTTGAATCATTAATGCCATATGTGGGCTGTATAAAGGATGGAGTAAATTATATTGTATATTATATTATACTGGAATTATATCATACTTTTAGATAATTATGATTTCATTCCATTAAATACGAAATAGAAATGAAAGTAGCGTTCCTGCGTACGTACGACTTACCGTCTCCATGAACGGTGCATTTCATTTCTTACCTCTAAATGTGACGTAATATTATGAATGAATGTATATATTGGATATAAATGATATATATGATATCTACATCCTGAATATAACTCTATGGATAATTGATATTCTACCACATAAACAATTTCTAATTATAAGAATTTATTGTTGACTCAAGTACCTAAGATCGACAAAAAGACCGTTATTAACTTAAATAATTACATAATGTTCATAACATGATAATAAGTGATATAAAAGGAATAATGAACTTGAAAAAGGTTCTTAAGCATGTAGAGATTAACTCTAGTTTATTATTCAGGAGGTTAAAGAGCGGTCGAGTCAAGTCGGACACACGGTAAGGGAATTTCTTAACCCGATTTCCATTCTTTGGGTTAATCTCATATTTTCAAATTATGCCATGATTTTATTATGTACTATCTTGTATTTGTACTTTCTTTATGTGTACATATAGTGAATACACATAATATATTTATTTTATTTCAAAAAAATGATATTTTTAAGGGACTTCATCTCAATCTCCTTTCATTGAGGCATATTTTATTTTATACACAACTTTCTTTTATAGGGTGTATAAACCCCTTTTTGACTTTTACTTTTATTTCAAAATAATATTTTTATACGAAGCATTTTTACTAAATGAAAAAAGTAATGTTTTTTCTTACGTATGCGGAAAAAATGATTTCTCTGCCGCCGTGACCATTATTTGAGTTTCAGCTTCCTCTACAAGCCATAACCTTTTTAAAATGAAAAATAAATACCAAGTTTAAATTTTCTTTAATTTTGGTATTGAAAATGGTTTTGAAAGTGTTTTTATTATATAAATATGTTGTATTGATATCTTGTGATTGAAATATGGAAATGTTTTGTTTCCTTTATGAATGTTTTATGTGATATGATTATGTTATGGTTTATGTTATGTTTAAACATGTTCATATGAGGAATGGATTGGAATTAATTAGTGACGGGTGGAGCCAGCTATAGCTCCTCGATGCATCGGTATGTCTCATGACACAAAATAGTGTCTTGGCCTGAGGCCTTGACAAAATCTTATTTTTAGTCTTGGCATGAGGCCTTGTATATGTTGTTATGATAGTCTGGCATTATGCATTCCATCATTATGAAAGTGGTTTGATATTTCATGTGATTATTCAAGTAGTAGAATATCCATTTGAGTTAGTAATGGCATTATTTATTTTTATTTTTTCCATATTATGCTGAAGTTCAAGTTTAAAAAGGCTTTTGTTTTAGTTATACATTTCCTTAAATGTTAATGCTTATTTATGAAAGCTTCTGCAATATTGTTATCCTTACTGAGCATCTGAGGTCACCCCTTTCAATGTTTTAAAATTTTCCAGGATGTGAAGAAGTATTTTATGAATGACTTGTAGGTATAGTCATAAGAGGATATGAGTGTGGACTATAGATACTTTTTTATTGTAGTTTTTAACTTTATGATGTAATGTAACATTTATGGATGTATCTAGTGTTTCCGAGGCTACTAAACTAATCGGCCTTTCGAGATTTGATCTTTTGTGATCATGCCAACGTTACGAAGTAATGCACCAACTCTGGGTAACTAGGGTCGGGGCGTTACATTCTGTACTTTCAGTGGGGTATGTATACTGGACCATTTACATTCCAACACTTACTTTTGTACTCAGTTTACATAGTGTTTACTTTATTTTGCGTACTCGGTGGTGTTTTTTTTCTTTTATAAAGGAAATGCCTTCCCTTTTATCGGGATTTACGCCTTTGGTGCTAGTCGCCAGCCCCGGGCCTATAGAAGGAGGGCTTGGGGTAGTCACAGAATATGCCCCGAGGATGGGTCGTTATAGTAAATTACAACATAAATAAATAAACAGAGATTCCGCACATAATCATATCGTGATATAATTAAGAATTAATAAGATTAACATAAGGAATGGAAACTAGGTTAAAACATTACCTTACAGATTTGGTAACTTAGGAAACATACACCAAATGAAAGAAGGATAATACAATGAAGATGAAAATACAAATAAATTAATATATATTACAAAAATAATACAATAACGGTCAGTACATACTCAATAAAAAAGTAAATAGTGGTAGATATCGCATGAATCTCATAGGAATAAAAATTGATATGAAACCCCCTTACCATGTTGTAATCAATCGAGTCATAAGGTAAAAAGTTAATAACCACCAAATGAATCACAAAATACCATAAATATAAATATAATCATGATAATATATATCAAATTACATTACAAAATACACCACATTCAATAAATAAGTGGTGGAGAATGGAAATATCATGAAATTAAAGGTGAGATAAGAAACCCCTTACCTCATGTCTGAATTGACTCGTATGTTCCGTGTTATTCCAAAATAATAAAATCAAGATAATTTATACCTCCTTAAGAAATTTTTTCATGTTTATTATTCCTTTTATATCACTTATTATCTTTCTATAACAATTAATTGATTATTTGAGTTTATATCGGACATTTTGTCGATGTTTGGAACTTTAGTCAAAAAGGAAATTGTTATAATTACAAATTGTTCATGTGGTCAAAATTCCATTATCTCCAGAATGATATTCATGATTTAGATATCATATATATCATACATATCCTTTGTATATGTATTTATAATATTCCGTATCATTTGGAGTTAAGAAATGAAATTCACCGGTGATGGAGACGGTAAGCCGTATGTACGCATGAACGCTACTTTCATTTATATTTTATATTTAAAGGAATGAAAATATAATAATAAATAGGTATATAATAATTACATTATAATATCAATTTTATGTAATTTAAATAATTCCATCCTTTATACATTAAACATATGGCATGAACGAGTCAAATCACTTAATGGTTGGTAGATCACACTTCTTCAAATTAAATTATCATATTTACCCACTATAAAAACCATAAAGGTATGATATAAATGAAAAATAAAGAAGTTTAAAGAAATTATAAATATAATATATATCACATTTAAATATAGTTCCATATTATTGTCCACCAGAAGATGTGGTAGGTGATGATTGAACAATCATCGTTTCGTGAGGCAGTAGTTTGCCTTCCACAGAAACAGTATGTTCTTTACCATTAGATGGAGGTGTGTGTATGTTTAGTTCGGATACATATCATATAAACAACCTAGAATATTTACAATACTGGTTTTGTTATAAAATAAAGTAATAAAAGGAGTTTAGGGGGTTGGAGAAGTAAAATAAAATAAAAGAACTAAAGAGAAGACACTGCCTTTAAATTGGGCAACTCCGTTTGGTTTGCACCAAAAGGATTTCATGAAGTGCCTTCTGCCTAAGGTAAGGAATCTAGGTGGAAGAGATGGATCATGAGAGATTAATTTAGAAGAGTTTGGATTAAAAGGGGGCTTGATATGTGTGAGTAATGGTTTAATGGTGATGGCTTTTTATAAGGGAGACAAGTGGCTCTCTAGGAAATTTTGAAAATTTTATTTTATCATATATTGATTTTCAGTTTCTAATGGTCCAAAAATTATTAAATTCTAAGATAAGATTACAATTTTTTGAAATAAAATCCTCCAATTAGAATTGGATAGGTGTTGGATATTGTTTTAATCTTTATAATCTTATTTATTTAAATCATTCATTAATGAGGTAAACACATCATCATTATTGTGACATAAATAAGTTTATTTATTTGATGTCTAAAAATTATATAACAAATACCATTAGGTAGAAAATATTTTTAGATTTAAAATGATTATTTATTGTCGAAGAGATAACTTATATAAACCCATGTATTAATTGATTTACTAAAAGATATATGTTTATGTTATTTTTTTCATTACTTTATATTAATTAATATAAAGTGTCATTATCACTCCTAAGTGGCTCCATGGGGTCCCAAAATCGACCCAAGGATGCCAATGGTCAGAAATGTATCAACCAATAGGATTAGGACACCTGTTAGGGAAATTTAATAATATTATAATATTATTTTTACCTTTAATTACCCTATTTACCATTAACCGTGGTAAAGAAAAGTCAAAACTTATTATTCACAAAAAATTATTTTCATCTTATTGAAGCACATTTTACTTACTAATAAAAACAATGTATATTGGATTTTCAAAATTCAATTCACAGAAGTGGTAAAATTTCATTTAAATGAAAAATTCAACTTTTTAAACTACTACTGAGTGTTTCCACTATTCATAAAAAATTGATGTTTTTCAAAGAAATAAAAAAAATTCAGTCTAAGATATATTTGATATTCCAAATTAAAAATGATGTTTATTTTACCAAATTCATAACATAGATGTTTCATTAATTAATTTAAAATTAATTTCCATTGTCAAAACAAAAAAAAGTTTTTTTTAGAAATAATAACTATCAAAAGATTGACACTTGTTTATGTCCAATTTCAAAGTGAAATTACTTCCAATGACCAAAATTGGATTAAATGGTATAAATATAATAAATTTACACCTCAAAACCAATTTAAAAGATAAATATCTATACAAATAAATTATATTGAAAGGATGTTTTGAATTAAAACACTATATTTTTTACTATTCGTTAAAAAATGAATTTTTTCAGAAAAAATACCAAAAATTTTCCAAAAGTAAATTTTGATATACCGATTCTAAAGAAGAATTTTAATTTTTCAAATATAATATATAAAAGTGACCAAAACTATATTTAAATAGGGTTCTCCATCAAAAGGAGTTAAATCGACCTTTTAAATAATATTAGAGTATTTATGTTGAAAATTAGATTTATTCACATTTTATGCCTCTAACTTTTATTGGATAAGTGTAAAAAAAATTAAGAAAAATGTTTAATCATAATATGGTTAGTTCTATTCATTATCACCAATACAACAGATAGACATTAACAGCCTTTTGAAATAATATTATATTATTATTTTTCAGTATGACCCAACATTGTGTGCAAGGTAAACTTTCAAAGAAACCCAGTGTTGTGTATCAGGTACACCATTGAACATATAATCCCCTTTAAAGTAATATTAATATTTAATTCACAAGTATTAATAAATATGAAAATGTATTACTGTTTATTTACTTGGGATGTTATATCCTTCCCCACTTTTAAAAATTGAATCCTTGCAATTTTAAAATGGAGTTTGGAATCTTCATTAAAAGTACCACATAGGAAAAAGAGTCAATAAAACTATCACTTTAAAAGAATGAAAGATAAGTACAAAGGTCACCCGAGATTTCCCATACTATGATTTCATAAAAACATGGATATGGAGGAGAAACTTAGTGTTATGTTCTGATGGAGAGTGATAGAAAACATGATTAGGAGAAAGTTAACCACCAGAAAATCACATACTTGTGATTGGTTAAAAGGACATTGATTTCCCAGTAGGTAAAGTAAACATAAAATCTTTTTTTATTCCTTTTCATAAAGTTAGATAATGGTTCTATGACATTGAATAAATTCATAAGGAAATATACATACTTTTCAAGTTGAGTTTCATCCTTTTATAAGTTTGTACCAAAAACATATGTTTTCTCCAAATGATGAGAATTGAAGATGAATTTATCATATCTGATGTACTAGAATCAACTTCTATAGAATCACATAATCCAAAAAAGTTTAACTATATATTTTCCTTTCCATTAGACATTAACCAAAACCAAAATGTCTAGTACAAGATTAGATAATCCCAAAAAATGATAATCCTCTAAAAAAGAAATATTATTCCTAATCACCAAAATTCGAAAAAAATACCCAATGTTAAAAAAATACCATTCAATAAACAAATGTCTATAAAATTGTTCAATGGAAACCAAACTAATATTGAAACCCAATACTCTGAAGGATTTAATAACATAGTCTTCAATAATAAATCTTAACATTTATCTCCAAATAACATCTATTTCTCACAATGTCTCATACTCAAGTGTAATTAACCTAATCACATATTCTCTATGATAGGATAATAATTTCCATAAATAACCCAAATATTCATAAAACATCGATTCTTCCAAAATAAAATTTCAACCAATATTCCACTAATGAAATCCCGTAGTAATATATTTTCCTTAGGCATATAGTGTTTCCTCAAAATAGATAACATCTTTTAAAATAACTTGTATCACATAATCACCAAATCATTTTCCGATAATAAGGATATCCATTTGATAAAACATATGTTCCCAAAATCATCTTATTCTTGATCTATAAAATCATATAACTAAAGGAAATACACTTATTTACTACAGGCTTCATGTAGGCCAGTGGTATGTGATGCACCCATGTCTCCCTTCGGTTGCGGGTTCGATTATCATCGCCTTGCCAGATGTGATGGGTTGTCACCCATCTTATGGGGTTTCCTTTTTATAAAACTCAAAAATAAAACCAATATATTTTATCCTCAATGGATGTCTTATACCTATCATTTTCATCCCATCTCATTAAGACATTAACATCATAATGAATACTTATATATATTGTCATTTTAATATTTTACCTCCATATGATAAAATAAAACTTTCCCAGAATAAAGAACATCATACCTTGATCATGGTGTCCACAAGGTTTCATTGTCTACTTGTTCACATAGGTAAAATGTCCATGCATTGAAACAGTGATTTTGATATCCTTCATCTCATTTTCTTCATTCATCCAAATACAACATGTACAACAATGTCATATGGGTTTTCACAGAAAAATAGTTTCAAAAAATAATCATGTATAACATATAAATTCAAAACATCTGATAAACATTCTTTTTATAAGACAATCTTTCTGAATTTGAGTTAAAACATTAAATAAAGGATCCTTTTAAAATACCATAAGTATGTGTTGAAAGACTGTAATTTAAAATCAAATATAAATAGGTTGTGCAAGGGTCTACATCTTCAACACCTTTTTCAAAATCATAATATCCTTCAAAATCTTGTGATAAAGTAAAATATTTGAAAATTCATTGATAATATTTACCATTCGTGAAAATAGGAGAATATTGTGAAAATAGTATTTGATTAAATACAACCCATGATCTATGATGATTTTGAGGTTTAGTGGATGCGTTTAATATCTCAAATTACTTCTTTCAGGTGACTTGTATGCTAGAAAAAGTTTCACAATCATCTGAACATGACTTTGCAATAATTATTGCAAGCATGTCATCAGGAAGAGATATGAATGTTGTTTGAGATCCTCCTCCTTCCATTTGAAACAAACTTTCCTTGATCTGAAAAGGTTATAAAACAAGGATTTAACTTAAAGAGTAGACATAGAGACTAACCATGTTTCTAATAAAAACTTCTAATCCCTAAAGTTGTATAAACTGACCTTTGATACCAACTATAAGGCCCCCGCCTTAATCATTACATAATCTAGAATTATGTTAATAATTTACATTGAGGATCTTTTCAGGTTTAGAGTTTTAGAGAATTATGCCATAACTATTACATTACATCTCAATAATTACAAAGTAGATGATTCTACTCAGTATCCATTTTTTTCATAAAATAAAAACTCTTAAAAGAAAAAAAATTATTTTCTTGATATAAATGTTCTTGAGTTATTACTTTCTCTTAACCTACCTTATACCTGGTGAAAAACATTTCAAAAACATGGTATGAACATAAAAATCTCAGTAAGTGTTAAAAAATAAAAAATGAAAACATTAGATAATTAATACATACAAAACATAAGCTCTTTAACATACCTCATGAAATCATAAGATTTATGAATAACACATAGAGATCATAAATCATAAAGGTAACTTGTGAAATACATAACATAATTATATTGTAGCTTTCACTGTGACAAAGGGAGTTACATTTGGAATACCCATCACAGTATATTCCCTAATTCTCTTAGGATAAATATGAACATTTACCTTGGTCACGTTACCTAACACATTGGAGAGGTATCTTAGGCTCACCAGCCCTAGTTTTATCATGTAACCACCCATATGTGTAAACAATTACCAAGAACCATAACATAATAATAACACATAAAACAATAATAACATAAAGGTATCATTTTCCACATTTCAATCACAATATATCATTTCAAGATATTTACATAATCAATGCTTTATCAAAACCATTTTTAAAACCATTAAAAACATTTAATAAAGGCATTTTTGAATCAATGTTTCCCATACCTATTTGAAAATTTTAATGTAATTAAAATTTTAAAACATTTTTTTCCATATAAAAAAATCCAAAAAATCATTTTGAAAACATGAACATTAATGAGAAATATTTTTATGAATAAAAAATTAAAACAATATTTTAGTTAAGGAGTTATTAAACCAATTAGATATGCTTGAATAAAAATAATGGAGGAATGAAATTTAATAAAAAATTTATAATATCATGAAAATAAAAAGAATCATGATATAATATGCCAAAGGATTTTATATACACTATATAAAAGTGAATTGGTGCATAACAACAATGAAGTCTCAATGGAATGTAAATTGAGACGAAATCCGTTATAAAAACATTATCCTTAGATTAAAGATAAATCAATTACATAATAATGTGTGAAAAATATAAATACACTAAATATGATTGGATATTAAGTGTAAATCTACCATAGGACATTCACACATGTTATTTTAAAAAAAACCAATGACATGGATGTTTAACTCAATGAATGGAAATTGTGTTAAGATTACCCTTATCAAGTTCATATTAATGACATGAGTATTTATCAATGGAGTGATTATGTGTATCAAAAGTATATCCAAAAAAAGGGGAGTGGAAATTACAACATAAATAAATAAATAGTGATTCTACACAAAATCATAGCATGACATAGTTAATAATTAGAAGATTAACCCTAGGAATGGAAATTGGGTTAAAAAGTTCACTTACCAATTTGGTAACTTACGAAACATACACCACATGAAAGAAGGATAATACAATGAAGATTAAAATACCCAAAAATTAAATTATACTACACAGATAATAAAATCATGTGTAGTACATACACCACAAAATGGAAATAGTGGAAAATATCACATGAATCTCTCATGAATAAAAAGTGAGATGAAAACCCCTTATCATGTTGTAATCAATCAGATCGTAAGAACAAAAGTTAGTAAACACCAAATGAATCATAGAATTACATGAATATAAATTTAATCAGGATAATAAATATCAAATTTCAGTAAACAATACACCACATTCAATAAATAAGTGGTGAACAATGGAAATATCACGAAATTAAAAGTGAGTTAAGAAACCCCTTACCTCGTGTCCGACTTTACTCATAATTTCCATGTTATTCTTGAATAATACACATAAGTTAATTTATACTTACATAATAAAAATTTTATGGTTTATTATTCCTTTTTTATCACTTATTATCTTGCTATAACAATTAGTTAATTTTTTGAGTTCATATCGGACATTTTGTTGATGTTCGGAACATTAGTAAAAAATGAACCTGTTATTATTACAAATTGTCCAAGTGGTGAAAAGGTAATTATCTCCATAAATTTATTAATGATTTAAATATCATATATATCATATATATCCAGTTTTTATGTCTTTATAATATTCCATATCATTTGGTGTTAAGAAATGAAACGCATCATTCTTGGAGACGGTAATGCGTACATACGCATGCACGCTTCATTAATTTCTATTTTATACTGGAGGGAATTAAAAAATAATAACACATAGTTATAGTATAATTCCTATATAATATTTATGTTACGTAATTTAATTAATTCCATCTTTTATACCTTCCACGTATGGCATGAATGAGTCATATCACTTTGAGGGGGTGGTAGTCTGCACTTCCTCAAATGAAATTATCGTATTTACCCATTATGGAAACCATAAATGTATGATATAAATGAAAAATAAAGAAGCATGGAAAAAATATAAATATAATATATATCACATGTAAATAAATTTCCTTCTTAATTGACACCATAAGAGGTGGTAGGAGAAGATTGACCAATCATCTTTTCATGAGGCAGTAGTTCATCGTCCATATAAACCTAATGTTCTTTACCCATTAGGAAGAGGTGTGTGTAAGTGTAGCTAGAATTATTCTCATATCAGAAACCTAGTATATTTATGATACTTTTGGTGTTATAAAATAAAGGAATAAAAAGTGTTTAGGGGTTTGTAGAAGTAAAATAAAAAAAGAACTTAAGAGAAGATGTTGCCTTTACATCAGGTTACTCCGTTTGATTTGAACCAAAAGAATTTCTTGAAGTGCCTTATGACTAAGATAAGGCTTATAGGTGTAAAATAGGTATCTTGAGAGATTATTTGGGTAGAGGGTTGATGATACATGGGGCTTGAGTTTTGCAAGTAATGGGTTAGAGGTGAGGGATTTTTGTAAAGAGGGGGAGCGGCTCTTTAGGAATATTTGAAAATATTATTTTATTATATAATTATTTTCAGTTTCTAAAGTTCCAAAACATATTAAAGTAAAATATAAGATGACTAATGTTAGAAATAACATCATACAATAAAAATTTGACAGGTTTGGGATATTCTTTTAATCATTATAATCTTATTTATTTAAATCATTCATTAATGAGGTGAAAAGTGCATCATTATTATGTCATAAATAATTTTATTAATTTGATGTCTAAAAATTATAAAAAAATATCATGATGTAGGAAATAATTATATATTTAAATTTATTGTTTATATTTTAGGAGATAACTTATATAACCCAAACTAATAATTTATTTACTAAAATATATATATTTATGTCATTTTTGTCATTACTTTAAATTAATTAATATAAAGTGTCATTGTCACTCTTAAGTGGCTCCATGGGGTCCCACAATCTACCTACGTATTCCCATGGTCATCAATGTATAAAAAAATAGGATTAGGATACATGTTGGTGTAATTTAATATTATTATAATATTATTTTTACCTTGAATTACCTTATTTACTTTTAACAACGGTAAATAAAATTCAAAATTTATTATTCACCAAAAATTATTTTCATATTATTGAACCAAATATTAAATAGTAATAACATCCATGTTTATCAGATTTTTAAAATTCAATTAAAAAATGGCAAAATTTCATTTAAATGAAAATGATGGGTTTTTAATTACTACTCAGTGTTTTCACTATTCATAAAAAATTGAAGTTTTTCAGAAAAATACAAAAAATTAAGCCTAATATATATTCAATATTCCAAATTCGAAAATGATTTCTATTAAACCAAATTAAAAACATATAAGTTGAATTAATTAATTTAAAATTAATTCCTATTGACAAAACAAAAAACGTTTTTAAGAAATAATAACTCTCAAAATATTGACACTTGTTTATGTCCAATTTCAAAGTAAAATTACATCCAATGAGAAAAATTGGATTAAATGGTAAAAATATAATCTAAATACACTTTAAAACCAATTAAAAAGATAATCTAACCATATAAATATATTATATTAAAAGGTAGTGTTGAATTAAAATACAGTATTTTTCACTATTTATTAGAAATGAATTTTATCAGAAAAATGCCAAAAATTTACCCAAAGTAAATTTTGATGTCCCGATTCTAAATAATATTTTTTTTAAAATATAAAATATAAAAGTGACCAAAAATAGATTTATATAGGGTTCTCCATCCAAAGGTGGTAAATCGACCTTTTATAGAATATTAGAGTATTTATGCATAAAATTAGATTCATTCACATTTTAAGCCTCTAACTTGTATTGGATAAATGTAAAAACATTTAAAAAACATGTTTAATCATAATATGGTTAGTTCTATTAATCCCTGCCAATACAAAAACTAGGCGTTAACTACCATTTAAAATAATATCATATTATTATTTTTCAGTATGACCCAACATAGTGTGCAATGTAAGATTTGAAAGAAACTCGTTGTTTCGTATCTGGTATGCCTTTGAACATAGAATCCACATTAAATGAAAACTAATATATAATTAAAAAATATTAATAAATATGAAAATGTATTATTATTTATTTATTTGGGATGTTACATCATAAATCATATTGTTTTATAATTATAATGGTTCTATAAAAAAGAGGTCTTGGTTTTTAAAACGGAAATTAACAAAAATTGCATAGTGAGAACCTTAGGTGCATTGAGAAAGAGGAACAGGTAGCCTTACTGTGTGTGCCACCACTAGGAGGTAATCTCTTTCATATCAATGGACTGTGGCAGTAGTCGATATTTTTTAGATACATCCTTATTCTTTATTAGTCTTGTGAGTGTCTAGTACATATTGTCCCATAGGACAGATCTCAACTGTGAGGTGCATTGTTGTTTTTAGTTGTTTATTACATGACAAATTATTTCATTGATGTTGGCTCACAAGTGTATTTATATTCAGTTTTTTACCTTCATTGTTTCACAACTGGCATGTTTATGGATTTGGAAAGCATGATATGAAATTTATGGAAAACCCAATGAATGTTTTGATAATTGTTTTCCATAAAATTGTTTTATTAAAAAGTTGTATTAAAATTGTTTTGTTTTAAAGCTCAAAATTTTTCTTTTTTGGCTGACTGAAAATTAAATTTTTTATTATCAAAACACTTTTGAGGAAAAAGTGATAAACTACAACATCCATAATTACAACCAAAAACCCATTAAAAAGGATAATTCAGCTCAAGGCTACAGAATATGACCCTCCCCATTGATTATATCATGGTGACTAGACTTCACAATCACATGACCATTCGGCTAGCAGTCCCATGCAGAGTTACACAGTCACGATACCGATGGTAGAGCCATAGCATCCCGAAAATCCAAATCCAAAAGTCATGTGTAGGTGAAAGATTCTTGATCTAAACCTCATATGAAGCAGATACATATAGAATTTCCATTGCGATCACATCAAAACATCATAGTGGATTTGAATAGAATTAATCCACAAACAGATCTCCAACAATAGAGACAAAATCCCACCTTAACCTTATACACTGATTCGCAAAAAACTCACTGCCTCCATGAGATTCAAACAAATTCAAAACCAGTACATTCCTGAAATCTAGTTCATTTCCAGTAGAAAATCCAAACCAAATACTGCTAAAACTTGTACTGCCTCCATAGTTTTAAAGACATTCAAAAAATAACATGAACCCATGTGAAAGAAACAACCGCGGAAGAAAAACCACATCAACTTCAGATTCAAAACCACAAAACACCCCAAAACCAAATAAAAAACATCCAAATCCATGCCCCTAAACCAAAAATTACTAAAACAAATTGCAGAAAGAGAAAAAACAGATCGTAAAATCAACTGATAGAAAAAGTTATGAATTAAAAATATTTAGCTAGATCATTTGCAACCCGAGCAATAAATATTACTAGAAAAGGACCCCACCAAAAACCAGATCCCATGTCTCATCCCCACTATCCAAAATACCCTCGAGGACCAAAAAAGACCACCCAAAGAACCAACAAGAAGATGATGCTACAAACCTGAGTCATGGAACCTAGATCTTAGCTGTGAAACCATCTTTATGCTACCAGAAGAATCCCTATCCATTAGATATGGATTGAGGCGGGAACATGCCAACAACGAAGATAAAGGTCAGGCCAGCTGATTCTATGAGGTCACTGATGCCTCTGAAAAAGTGAAACAGTAGCCATAGTTGTACCAAGGAAACATTGAGGAGGAGAGCGATGCCATTTCTTGGCGGTTGGAGGTGGAAACAGATTGAAACCGTAGAGGTATCGCCCATTACGGGGACATAAAACTTATTCATTGATAATATTATAACTTTTATAGATTCTTTGGTGGTTACCTACTGGGATCTTTTTCTCACACCCTACTTTAACCTTTGGGAATTTGTAGACCTTGTTTTTTAGGATACAGGTAATGGTAAGGGCATTTTGTAACATGATGTCTTCTCTTTATCTCGTTGTTTTGGTTTGTGATTCTTTTTGGAGGTGACAGTTGTTCACATAGAGACTTGCTATCGCAGACTTGTTATACATTCTAGTTAATCTGTTTTGGATCAGTTGTCTTGTTACCTATTTGTACTCTAACTGTATGTCTTGATTTTCTTATATTCAGGATTTGACTTTTTATTATTGTTTTATCTCACCCCATAATGGGATGACTTGGGTGACTAGTATGGTTGACCTAGGTTAGTCTGTTAAAATTGGGTATCAGAGGTGGTTACTCAGCCGGAATTGTGTTAATACTACCAGAGTTGGTTCTGTATCATGGGTAGACAGGAGGAGGTTAATTGGAATTCAGATAATAGGTGTGGAAAAGGGTTCTATCCAGCTCACTCCCATGATTGAATCTGAGTTACCACGGGTGGTCAGAAAAACATTACAATGTCCAAGGCCCTGTATTTATGTTCATTTTAATGAATTGTATATGACATTTATTTGAATCAACCTATCTAAAAAGTTTGGTGACTTGGTTTGTATAAGTTTTTTTTAATAATCTAAGTCCAGAGTTTATTTAGATGGATCAGTTCCTTTCCTAAAAGTGTTTCCCTTTCTTCTGGAATTCATAATTTCTTTACATTCCTATCATTTTGAAACATTGTTTTCAATTCTAGATGTTGGTAAAATGCATTTGGAATTTTCTCATGACTGATTGGTTGTTGTCTTCTGTCTGACATACAATGCCTCCTATGAGAGCTCTTCCAAATACAAGAAGGGAAGCTATGAGGAAGATTCTGTAGTCTGATCCTCCAATGGATGCTTCTTTGGTTGAAGCTATGATCTATACCATTCAGACTCTGGGATCAGTGGACGTAGTGAACCCGAGATGAGTATTTGATCATGGATTGGAATATACTAAACCAAATCCACCTATATTCTAAGGTGACAAAGAGACCCAATAATTAGAGGAGTGGGTTGAACAGATTGAGAGTATCATGAAAATTTTGAAGGTGGGGTTTTCCACATACATGATCAAGGGGCTAGGAAGATGATGATGATAATATATTGTGCAAGATAAGTTCCATGAGGTTCATACATGTGCTTATTTCATGGAAATATATAATCAATATTTTTATCCTGATACATTACATGTTGAAAAGACCCATGATTTTTTACTTTGGAGAAAGGGGGGCATACCGTTATAGACCACTCCATCTATTTTGTCGAGTTGGTGCATCTGGCACCAGATCTTTTCAACAATGATTACCTGAAGGCTTAGAGGTTCGATATGGGGCTAAGGGATGATATTATATCATTGATAGTTTTTTTGTGACATCCATAATTTTTGGAGGTAGTGGATAAAGAAAATTTGGCTGAGGAATACATAGCTAGGAGGACAGGTGTGGGCGGAGCATTAGATGGTACAATTATTAGCCAGAGTGCTTCATCTTCTCAGAAAAGGAAGAATAAGAGTGGTTAGTTTTCTATGTGTTCAATTTTAGGGCTTATTTAGTGTATAAACAAGTTATTTTCTACCAATGTAAGAGTTTTGATAATACTAGGCCTCATTATATGGAGGATCTAAGTACTTTTAATCTTTGTGGGAAATTTGGCCATATGAAACGTTTCTATGAAAAGATGTCCCAAGGATGTAAGGCAAGATCCACCCCCACTAGGGTATATTAGGTTCAAGTTAATTCTCCCAAGGGTGGTGGGTCTCATTCTTAATCTATGGGATATTTCCAGGGAACTATGCTGTATGGATTTATGTGGAAGAGTATGTGATAGAGGAATGTGAAGCAGGGCCAATGAATGTTAGAGGTACAATGTTTATTACATATTCTATGGTGCTAGATTTGTTTTATATAGGTGATACAAATTATTTTATATCATATAAGTTGGTAGATGTTCTAGGTTTGCATTCTATGATTATTCCATTCTTGTTAGATCTTTCCACACCATTGGGAAAGGGGCCCAAACAAGGTTTCAAGTGCACCGCGTGTTAGGTGATGATTGATGACCTTGAGGTGGTTTGGGACTTCTTAGTGCTTGATCATGACATCTTCAACTTGATTTTCAACATGGATTAGATGATCTTCATGAAGGACTAGATATGATATTATTTTCATTGGGTATAGTTATTATCTATCTATGGGGTCACTCGTGTTTTCTAGGGTGAGTGTGACTCTACATTGAGAAGGGCAGGCATGTTGTTCCTTATGCCGATATAATATCATGCCAATTATTAGAAATGTTTCTTGATGCAGTTAAACTTTATTTGGTTCTCAGCTACCTGTTGTTGTGTGTTTGTAACCTGAGATCTTTTTGGATGATTTTTCTGGTTTAACACCACAAAGAGAGGTCGAGTTCACAATTCACCCCCTCCCTTAAACGATGGCCATTTTTATGTCATCTTATTGAATGGAACATTCTAAGTTTCTGGAAAATAAATTCATGCTTGAGGACCTTGAAACTAAAGGATTTATTCATCCTAGAGTGTAACTATGGGATTCATCTATACTATTTTCTACGAAATAAGAAAAAATTTGCTGGCTTTTATTGACTATTTAAAGATGAATCGGGTGGTCATTAATAACAAATATCCTTTACCCAAAATTTATGAACTCTTTGATCAACTTATAGGGGTTGATTGGATCCCTAAAATTGTCATGCAGTTAGGGTCTCATTAGTTGATATTATAAGAGTAGGATATACCCAAGATAGTTTTTTTGAGTTGATATGGGAATTTTGAGTTTCTGGTTTTTTCATTCATACTCACTAATTCTCTAGAGGTATTGATGGATTTGATGAAACGAATCTTCTATAAGTTCTTGGGATATTCTATTATTGTGTTCATAGATGATATCTCGGTGTACTCTATGTTATAGGAGGAACATTTTGTCCATTTAGATAACATTCTTTGACCCATGAAATAAGATCATATGTATGGTAATCTATCCATATGTAAATTTAGGATCTGAGAAGTTATCTTTCTAGGGAATGAGATATCTGAGAAGGTTGTATCAGTAGACCTTGAAATGGTGAGGTATTTATTTTCTAGGATTAGCCCAAAAATGTGTCTGATATCCATAGCTTCTTGGGTTGGCTGGTTATTACAGACGGTTTGTTCTGCACTTCTCTAAGTTTATATCTCCAATGAAAAAATTGACTTATAAGGGTTTAAAGTTTGAGTGGAATAAAAAATGTCAGAGATATTTTGATGATATGGATATGAGGTTAACCATAGTGCCAATTTTTATTCTTCTGAAACCATGTTTGGGTTATGATCTTTTATGCGATGCTTATGCTATGGGTTTGGGATGTGTCTTGATGTAGTGGGGGATTTTTGGATTATGGATCAATCCAATTAAAAACTCATGAAAATAAATAACCTACCCAAGATCCTGAGTTTGTGGCATTTATCTATGCACTCGGGAAGTTGCGTCACTATTATTTTGGGGAGCAATTTATAGTGTATTTTGATCACAAAATACTGAAGTATATTTTCACATAGAGGTATCTGTACTTGCGACAGAGATGTTGGGTTGAGTATCATTAGACCTTTTATTTTGATATATCTTATAACCTTGGGAAGAGAACATGGTTGTGAATGCACTGAGCATAAAATTATAGACACAATCCATAAAGGAATCAGTTGATCATCAGTCTCTGCTAAGTTTTGTTTTGCTGAGATGGGCTTGGGAGTTAAGGATGTCGGTGGATAGGTGTTCTTGGCATTGATAATGGTTTACTTTCCATTTGATGAGCAATTTCGACTTTAACAGATGATAGAAATCAAGAGTTGATACTTAGGATAAATCTTAAATGGTGAGGAGACCTTGGGTGAGTGGTCTCAATCTCCTAGTAGAGATTTGTGCTTCTGTAGGAGGTTGGTTGTTTCTTTTTCCTTGACACAAGAGTTGTTAGATAGTGAAAATAGATCATACTAGTCCATACTCCTTGGTTCTATAAATATTTACCAAGATTTTGGACTTCATTTTTGGTGTCCAAGGATGAGGCGGTCAATTGTGGATTTTGTATTGTGGTGTCTCTCTTGCAAAAGAGTTAAGGAGGAATACCAGAGACCTGCAAGTTTTTTATAGCCTTTACCCATTCTGATATAAAAATGGGATGAAATATCCATGGATTTCATCATTAGTATACCATGGACTCATAGTTAGAATGATGTGATTCGTGTGATTATTGAAAGACCCACTAAATCAGTGCATTTATTTCCAATAAAGGATACAACAAAAGTTGAACATCTTAGGGACTTATATGTCAATGAGATTGTGAGACTTTATGGAGTTCCCTCTATAGTTTTTTTTGACAGGGGCTAAAGGTTCACATCCATATTTTGGAAAGGTTTTTAAGAGGCCGTGGGATCCATGTTGAAAATAAACACAAAATATCATTAGTATATGGATGGAAAAATAGAGAGGGATATCTGGGTTCATGAGGATATGCTCCAGGCATGTTTACATTATTTCAGTGGATCTTGGGACAAATAGTTTCTTTTGTTCAATTTTTCCTTTAACAATACTTATTAGTCATCGACCAGGATAGCACCCTGTGAGGGTTTGTATGGGTGGGCATGTCGATCTCCCTTGTGATACGCAGAGTTGGGATAGTGGTCCTTGGTTGGGATTAGTTTTGTTCAAGAGATAAGGGAGATAGTGTAGTTGATCCAGAGAAGATTGATCACAACATAGAGTCATCAAAAATATTGTGCAAACCATCGTCGTTAGCCGCTGGAGTTTGAGGTTGGTAATCAGTTCTTTATCAGAGTTTCACCTCTCTTAGGAAATCATTAGTTGGGTAAGCTGGGTAAGTTGTCACCAAGGTTTGTGGGGCCCTTTTAGACCATTGAGAGACTTGGGAGGGTGGCATACTGATTGGAATTTCCATCTGGTTTGACTTCTATCTATGATATGTTTCTTGTTTCCCATGTGAGGAGGTATATACCATATCATTCCCATATGATTATATGGGAGGATGTTGATCTTGAACTCGATACCACTTTGGCTGAGTAGGTAGTTCAAATTATGGTTCTCCAGTATAAGGTATTTCATGGTAAAATAACCCCCCTTGTCAGGGTACAATGGTATTGTGGATAGGATCGCCATGAGACGTGGGAGTGGGAGTCCTTGATGAGGTAGCAGTGGCCTAATCCTTTTGTCAATCCAGGATCTTCAGCACTTTCTTGGGGCATAAAGATTTTATAGTTGGGAGATTGTAATGTCCGATTATCTTTTTTTTTCAGGTATGTTCAAATATTTTCTTTTGGTTACCTTTTTTTTTGGTGATTATTGCCGACCATGAATTGGTAGGAAACTTATAATAGTTAAGATAGGGATTTGTGGGACTTTTTAGCATTAAAATTTAGTTTCTACTACTTGGTTGGTAGTTACACTATATGTAATTAGATTAAATGATGTGTATTGGTCTTTGGACATATCCTATGAACTGAATACACAATGTGAGAATTTTACATGCTGTGTAAGGGTTTGAAATCATGTAATGTGAAAAATCGGTTTTTAATTAAAAATGCAACATGTTTTTTTGATGTAACTTAAAATGAGAGAAATTAATGACATGTACAGTATTTAACACCATGTAATTCCTCAAGATACGGATTTTAAGGTTTCATGTGGTTTATTGGGGCTTCAATGACTTTTTCATCATTTTCCTCTCGTCCAGAGCTCTTAACATGGGCATTTTTTAGGGGACTCATTTCCCTCGGAATCACTCTGTTCCGTGATTGATCAGTAGGGTTATGCACTTTTTCTCGTTGGGTAATCCTTCATATAAATTACCCTTTATTTTTTTGGTTTCAACAAATTTTTTGATATGGATTGGTAAAAACATTGTGTTTTCTATCAATCCTTTCAATCCACTAGTCATTATTTGTCTTTCAAAGGATTATCTATTGGTTTCTAATACCCATTATCAATGGCGGATAGGTTTTCTGCATCCACTAAGTAGGTGGATCTATCAAAGAATTATGATTTCATAAATTTATGGTTTTTCTTAGTGATTCCTTGAAATTTGAAATGAAATTGCATGTGTTGAAATTGAAAAAGGAATGGGCTTAATTTTTTTAAAGGGGGTTTTTCTTTAAAGACAAAGTTGTCTTCATTTGGAAAGGAATGGGTTTTCAAAACATGATGCAGATTGTCTTAGCTTTGAAATGGTTTTTTAAAAAATATGAGCCTAATTTTTAAAATGAAAATTGACAAACATTTCACAATGGGAACCTTGGGTTCTTCAAGAAAGAGATATGGGTAGCCTTAGGGTGTGTGAAATCACTAGGAGGTAAACTCTTTCTTATCAATGGATTGTGGACGGACTAAATATTATTTAGATCGAAACATATACTTTTTTAGGATTATGAGGGTATAGTATGTATTGTATCACAGGCTAGAGCCTGACTGGAAGGTGCATTATTATTTCTGGTTGTTTATTGAATTATAGATTTTTCCATGGATGTCCGCTCACAAGTGTATTTATATTCAATATGTTCAACTAGTTTGTTTCCAAATTGGAATTTTTTTGGATTTGAAAAATATTATATGAAATTTATGGAGAACCATAAGAACATTTTGAGAAATGTTTTTCTTAAAAAGAATTTTTATAAACATTCTTGTAAAACTATTTTATATTAAATAAGGAACTTATGCATTCATGATATTAGATTTGTATAGATTATTTGGTTATTACCTACTAAGCTCTATTTCCCAAACCCTAATTCTTTCTTTGGGCAGCCGTAGACCTTGACTTGCTATATTAATGTAATGCGATGGGCATTTTTTAGTATGATGGATTCTATTTACATCATTGTTTCAGTTTGGGATGCTTTTTTGAGGTGATAGTTGGTCACATGGGGAATTTCCAATCGAGACTTGTCATAAATTTTAGTTTAGCCTATTTGGATCATTTTTATCTTCCTTTGTTTCAACTTTGTACTCTGGTTCTATGTCTTTATTTTCTTATATTCATGACTTGTCTGGTTTTCTTTGTTTTACCTCACCCCATAACGAGCTGACTTGGGTGAGTAGTCTGGTTGACCTGGGATGGTCTATTACATGAGCTCAAATGCTCTGTAAGGGAAACATATAACTGAAACAATATTTTCATAAACATAACATAAATATTATGGATGGAATAGGTAAACAACATGAATCTAAAATCATCTTGAAATTCAGATAATACTAGATCCATGAAAATAAAATGAAAACATGGATATCAATAATATCGATCTCATAATGATGGAATATGTAAATCTAGTCAGCAAAAACAAGTTATCAAGGACATTTTCCATGAATTCTTAGTTGTCATCAAGACCGTAGTAAATAAAACTTTTTATCAATTATATGTTCTAGGATAATATCTTTTTATGGAAATATAAAACACCAAAAACCAACATACTTGGTCACATGAGACCTATCAGTACATTGTGGATGTATATAATGTTGGATCCCACCTATTTCCTGATTATGTTCAATGAATTTACAAGAGTGAAGAAGACCTTTCATAACATTACATAATAAATATTTAGCTGAATATACATATGGTTATCCATGTAAGGAAGAATACGTAATATTAATACATGATCATCTAACATTAGCAGTCAATAATCATCAAGAATTTCAATACTTCTCCCCAAGTAATTAAAATATATAACAAGATCATAACCTATCCCAAGAGAGAAGGTGGATGGATAAAAAATATATGGTTAACTTTACAACAATAATCCATATTAGAATAAAAATATATGAAATAGGAATACCTTCCCCTATGTTAATAAAATAACAACATTCAAAAATCCAACACATTCTACCATCATCTAATAAAATTTTATAAAATGTAATGTTCACATCGTAGAGAGAAATGAGAGTACGAATAAGTATCTACATTAATAACATTGTAATAATAAATACATAGGTTTAATTTTAATTGATTTAAAATGGTACATTCTTAGTGTAAAAATGGAAACTCGGTAGGATATTGACATGGTTCAAAATTAAAATTGCAAAAGAGTGCTTCAATAATACCACCCCGGATGGTGTCATGAATTGGATTATTTGGTATCATGAGTCCATTACCCTAAAAATATATATAAATATTAGATTATAAATAGTGAAACATAAACTTTATTTGATTAAATCCTTTTGAAAATTAAAATGTAAATGGAAGTTAGAACATAAAAGATATTTTAGAAAACATTTTTAACATTGATATAAAAGAGGATGTTATGGCTGCGTTTGAAAATTATATTTCAAAAAGAGAAGTGTAAACTCTTTGAAAACCATTATTTTTTAAAAGTAATCAACAATAATAGGGACATGAAATGAAATAAGTTTTTTTCTGGTAGAAATGTGGAGGAAAAGAAAATATATAAAATTGAATGGAAAACGCCAATAAAATATTTTCAAAATACCTTGTTCAAAGAAAAAATCATAAAAAGGGTAACAACAAATTATTTGTATAAAAAAATCATTTTCCTAAATATTATTATAAATTACCATAAAATATTATATGGGTAGAACCTAATAATGGAATAACAATGTGAAAGATTATTACTTAATGAAGGGGATTTGAGTGACCAAAAATCATTACTACAAGGAAAAAAACTAAATAAATAGCCAATTAATAACTTCATTTGGATAGTAAATCCCAAGAAATAAAATTAGTATGATATAAATATATTCATTGGTAGTGAAGACACCATTAAAAGAAAACATGGTTCACAAAAATTATTATATCTCAAAGAATCAGAATTAAGACCAAGAAAACACTTGCATCTTGAGTGACACTTTAATCAAAACAAATTGAATGTTAAGTCTTGTTTTTGAAAAAAATATACCATGATTAAAAGATAATTCATGATATCATATCTCAAATAGGGAGTCTATACACCACATAAATTAAAATAGTTTCATAAAAGAACATGTGTCTCAAAGAAGGAATTTTTTAGATGAAACTCTTACCTCTTATATTAAATTCCATGAATGTAATATAAACTTATATATAATAAAAATATCTATATGAATAATATGATTCATAATTATACTCATATATATTTTAATTCATACTCTTCATAATAAGTCATTCTCTACTGGAATTCTATCAATTTTCCACATTGAGTGTTATATAGTTATGATCATTTGTACAATTTTCATAATGGTGGTGTCCATGTATATTATTCATTCAATGTTAATGGTTAATAGATATTATAATATAATTTAATATATTTTACAAGAAATATTATAATGTTAAAATTTCATTTCATGACAATTTTGGTTACAAAACATGATGATGAAATCGACAATGATCATGTTTTTGTGATTCATGATGAACAAAAGATTATTTATTTATTAATGAGCTAAATGATGACATGAACCTTCCAAAACCAAAAAAACATTATTTATATATTTATACCATATTAAATGAGTGAATATGTTCTCATATTCATCTATGACATTAATTCATAGTTTTGTTCAATTAGGATGTTAAACCGACACAAACATGAACATACCCTGATTTAACGAATTATTATGAGGTGGTTCAATTGTAATACCATTATAATAGAAGGATAATGATATTTTTTAGTGATTAATAGTTTTATAAATTATAATTATAAGGAAGTTTAATAATATGTAATGGATATGATCATATTACACAATTTGAATAAAATATAATCCTCATAGCATGCTTATTTTAAATGATTAAATTAATAAAGAACATTTATTGTTCCTATAATATATAGGTTATTATATTTTTCATACAAAAACCATAATGATATTATAAAAATAATATGTATACACTAATCCCAAACTATGATATACCCTTGTAAGGTGGTGAAGGAAAATGAAACGTGTTACATCGTGGATGCGGTAGTTTTCCCAACACATGAATGACAATTTTGTTTTTTGAAATTAGATGGGATGTATGAAAAAATAATAATAACCATAATATAATATCATTAATGAAAATAAATTATTATAATATCATTATATTATTGTGGTTAGAATAAATGTGAATGCATAAAATTGAGAATAAAAACAAAGTAGTTGATAATACTAACATCGGGGATGTCGATTTTCCTTAGAATTAACCCTTGAATTTAAAGGTTTCAGGATATCTATTACTAACCAGAGGCTTATGTTACAGAGATAGGGATTTTGGGAGAGTAAAATGGATGAGTTTTGAGAAGTAATTAGTATATAATGTGTGACTCGAAGTGGGGATGATGTTACCCTTTTATATGTGATGGAAATAGTAGTTTTGGAACACCTTTAAAGTTTTCAATAATTATTTGATACTATTGAAGGTTAAATGGATCAAAAGTGTCAAAAAGTGTATGGGAGACATGTATTGGTCATGAAAAATCTCAAAAATTCATTTTTAGTAATTTTTCTAATTTTTTACGTCCTTTACATCAGGTTAAACTCAATTTACCCCATTTTTACTTTTACCTTTGTAATTAATTTTTAAACTAAGTAATTAATTTTAATGAAAAACATTAAGATTGAAATTTGTACCTAAATTAGTGTTAAGAAATTATTAATATGAAACATTTTATTAGAAAAAAATATTTTAAAATATTAACTGATATCATTCATATTTTGTATCATTTACCAACTAAATTAGTGTTAAGATTTTATTAATATGAAACATAATTTATCATTAATCATTATCTTCTTAAAACAGAAATGCGTATCGTATAAAAGGAAATTTTTAAATAACAATACTTTCATAAATAATAAATGATCTCATTGGTAATTTTAGGAAAACTAACTGAATATTATTCATATTAAAATTAATATTAATTTAATTTATGCACAGATTTCATTATTCATATCCATTCCATAAAATTCAATGGCTAGGTTTTAAAGAATGTATTTAAACATCTATATTTTATCTAAATACATTAGGGTTTTTGTATAAGTTAAGTGTTATGTGGATTGAAATATATCAAAAAAATGATTTATTTAAATATAATAATATATCATAATTTTGAGGTGTTACATTCTCGACCCTTAAATAAATTTTGACCTCACAATTTGACTCCTAAGATCAAAGTAATTTCTACAAGGAACTCATAATTAACCATATACTTCTATGTTATCATGAGTTTATTTAGGAAGTGGAATGAGATTTATCTATATGAAAAATAATTATAGGAGTTTTATAATGATAAATAACCAATTCGTAAATTCAAAAAGAATTATAGTAAGGGATTTTGATCTAGATACATAAGAAATAACTTCCCACAAAACATGAAAATGATTTACATAAAAATCATACCACTATGGGTTTTTATTATTCAATTTACAATAGTTGGTGAAAAATTACATGGCACAGGACTCTATAAGACTAGAGTGAAAAATCAATATCAGATTCATTTGTAGTAGTTTCAAATGTTTTTCATTATTCACATGATTTATGGCGACTAATTTCCTCTTTGGCCCTTGGATTGGGACATTGAGTGGTATAATGGACAAATCTCTTGAAATTGAATCAAAAACATTTTCCACCTTATATCTTTTCCTTGCACTTGTGAATTTGATGACCTTCATCTCCACAAATAGATTACTTACTCATCCCTTTAAGGAAAATTTATCCATGTTTCTTCACACATCTTTGAAATGGATGAATTTGAATATTTTTTCCCTTAATCATTTTCATCGCTTGATATTTGATGAGACTCCATCTTTCTCTTCCTCGATGTTTCTAAGACATCAAATATATTCCTTTCATTAATCATATTTTGTGATAGCTGGTTTGGAATAATCAAAAGGATTCTCACTCTAGCTCTCATTTTGATGGGTTTTTAATCGAGGTAACCATCACATTTTACCTCACACCCATGGTTCCTTCTAGATATATACATTACTGAAACTAAAAGATTTAACATGAGTGAAAATAATTACAAGTGAGTTATCAAAAACAACCATAAGAAAATTGCATCTCAAGAGGACACTATTTATACACTATCATTTTATCTTATAGTTCTTACAACTCAACATGTATCACACTCAAATAAACCTATATCACTCTTATACATCATTCTCAGTTGAATTTATGTTACATTGTTTCTGCTTCTCTCATACATATTAACCAAATCCTCAAAAATAGGGATCCCAAATCACAATAAACATTCTTAAAATATAATAAACCCAATAATAATTGAAATCTATGATCTCGATATCCAACTTATCCTTCCTCAAAAAAATATTAATCATACACCTAGTTATGTCCATAACCTAATAATATACTCTTAATAACATACCATTTCCAAAACATATTTTGATCTCAAAGACATTAAATCACAAGGAGATTGTATGTTCCTCAAATAACAAACTCTATCATTAACCCTTAAATGGCAATAACCACTAGTTCATAAGGTCACACATTGGTCACTATATATTATAATCAAAAAAATGAGATGACCATCCATCCAAATATCATGAATAAATTATCAATCTCATGATTACCCATTACTATCTAACTTACTTCTTCATAATCTATCCACCATTTATTATCTCAACATCAATCATATATTAAACTTAACAGTTATCCATATCTCAATTTTCTGTTCCCCAATAGTTATTTCCCAAAATATAACATTGACGTAAAATCAATTTTCAAGGTTATTGATACTATTTAATACATTCCACTATACCATTAAAGTAAAACTAGAGAAGAATAATCCATATAGGTTTCACAAAATCTATATAGAATTTAGAATATATCAGAATATAATTGATAAATAACACCCAATAATGAAATAATTATGTGTTTTTGGATTATATTAATCTCACTATCTTTGGTAAGATTAGGAAACTTGTATTTTCCATTATTATAGGAATATAAAAAAATTCATGACCAATTATGTGTGCTCCCTTATTTTGTTATATGATATAGTGGTTTCCAAGTACATGCCTTTCTCATCTTCAATTTCATCATCCTATTTCAACAAAATACCAAATATAAAAATTTTATGATAATATCGAAAATATGAATAGGAAAACATCAATCTGTATACATCTTCCATTATGACAATTTTTTTTAAATATATGATTCTTTCGAATCATCCTATGACTCTCTTTGTCCAATCCTTTATGATCCATGTTCATTTATCTACTAGGTTATCTAAAATAATTAGTTAGCATCATTATTAAATCCTTCATAATCGTTCATAAGAGAATTTTGATATCCAAAGCACATCCCCAGTGAGTGTATCCCTATTTGTGAAGTATTAGGTACACTCATAATGCATCAAAGGGATGATTGATTCAATGTTGAAACAAACATTTTTAAGGTGATTATCCCTAGGTGCATCTAAAACATAGCCACATCCACATTCCTATATCCAGATAGGGATTTATTTCTAGGAAAAATCACAAGTCCTAATTTTTCCAAAACATCAAGATGTTATCAAATACTACTTATTACTACGGGTTTCATTAGGGTTCTCTAAGAATAATACCTGAATAACATATGAATTATCACCTTAGTATCAAGTCATATACTATTCCAAAGGGTTATTTATACCTTCAAAATTATGATCAATAATATATTAATAACCTAAAAAAACATCATAATCTCCAATGCTATCTAAAACATTCCTTTAATACCAAATATGATGCTCTAGATCCGCACACCCAGATCAAGTGCCCATAAACACATATTTTAAATTACTTTATTGATATTGACCATAAAAGATTGGATATAACAAATCTTAATTAGAAAATAAAAATTTTAATCACATATCTTACATCTGGATGATATTTTATGTTTTAGATCCTTAATGAATTAGGATAAACATGTCCTAATAAATTTCAAGTTCTTCAGATCAAATGGAAAATTATCCCATTATATGAAAAACTACTTAATTCATGAAAAGTATTAAACATCTCCCACAAATTGTATGACATGTGATATCCTTCAAAACATGTCACATATAATAAATTTCTCCATAACATAGGGAAAAATAAAATTTAAGAAGGGGTAAGCTCAAATACATAGTAAAGTAGACATACAGCTGATACAATATTGGAAGAATCATGGAAAAAATATTGTGTTAGGAATATGTATATAAAATTATGTCACAATCAACCTGAAACTGGGAAAATTATACATCCATGATTATAAAATTAAAACATAGATATCAAAAATATTTATCTTATAATGATGTAATGAATCATGTCGGACATCAAAAAAATGATGTCAAGGCCTTGCGCCAAGACACTTTACTTGTCTTCAAGACCACAATAATGACACTTTACTATCAAGGATTTTTTCAGGACAATATCTTTTTATGGGAAGAGGAATACACCAAAACCCAATCTGTTTTGTCTCGCGAGACCTTCTGATGCATCAAGGGGTATATAATGTCAGGCCCCACCCATCACCTGATTACGTCCAATGCATTCACCATAGAGTCAAGAATACCCTCCATAGCATTCACTATGGAACATTTTCTTGAATAAAAACATGGCTATCCATATAATGAAGTATAAAAAATATCAATACATGATCAGACAATGTATTAATAAATCCTCAAGAATGTGAATATTTTTCTCTATGTCAATAAAAGGGATAACACGGTCATAACACATACTAAGAGAGAAGGATGATGGTCAAGAAAATACATTTTCAACTTCCCAATAATCATTTATCTTGGATTAACAACATATCAAATTCCAACATATTCTCCCATGTCAATAAAATAATAATATATGAAATTATAATATCTTCCAATATCATCCAATCAGAATTATGTAAAATGTGATGTTAATGGCACACATAAAAATGAGTATACATCTATGTAAATACATCTATAACATTATCATAATCCATACATAGGAATAATGTGGAAGGTTTCAAAAGAACATATTCCTTCTGTAATAATAGAAACCTAAAAGGATGTTGACATAGATTTTTTTTGAAGGGTGAGGGGGCAACCCCCTTTGATAAAGAAATAAAAAACTTCTTTTAGAATGAAAAATAAGAAAACCATTACCAGCAGAACACAATCCGGAAAAAACCAAATGCAACAAAAAAGTCAAGAGAAACAAACATCCAAATGGATATCAGGAAAACCTCATCGCCCCCACTCCAAGCATCACAATGTGAGTCCCATCACGAAATTGTGCCGCCCCTTTTTTCAATGATGTTTACATAGATGATGAACATCCTTGTAAAAGAAAGATTGATTGATACCACCCAACAAGGGATCATGAATTGGATTTCATGGTATCATTATTTCATTCCCCCAAAATATATATAAACTTTATATGATAAATAGTTAAATATAAATCTGACTTGAGTAAATCCTTTTAAAAATAATTTTAATGTAAATGAAATCTTAAAAGATATTTTGGAAAACATTTTAATGTACACATAAAATAGGATTTTATGAGCCACTTAATAATTTTTTTTCAAAAGGTAGAGTGATTTTTTTAAAAACAACTAATTTTTAAAAATAATCTTCAATAATAGGGCCTTGAAAAGACATAAGGTTTTTCATGTAGAAATGTAGAGAGGATGATAGAATATATGAAAGTGAAAGGAAAAAACTCATTAAAATAATTAAAATATTCATTTTTTAAAACATACATCCTAAAAAGAGTAAAAATACCTTATCTATATTAAATTGTTTTTTCCAAACATATGATTATAAATTAATATAAAATATTAGGGTGTAATAAGAAAGGGATAAAAATGATAAAAATTATAACTCAATAAAGGGGATTTGGGGTGCCAAAAATCCTTACTGTTGGGGAAAAAAGTGAATCAATAGTCACTTGGAAACATGATTTCCCTAGAAAATAACATTAAATACAAGGATTATCATATAAATATATTCATGGGAATAATACAAACCATTCAAAGAAAACATGGTTCACAAAAAGTATTCTGTCTGAAAGAATCATAATTGGGACCAAGAAAACCCTTGTAACTTGAGTGACATTTTAATTAAAACCCCTTGAAATATAAGGATTGTATTTGAACATAAAATACAATTACTAAAAGAAAGTTCATGATATTATATCTCAAATAGATAGTATTTACACAACATACATGAAAATTGGTTCCTAAAAGAACATATCTCTCAAAGAAGGACGTTTTAAGAAGAAACCCTTACCTCTTATACTTACTTCCATGAACATACATTAACCTCCCATATCACCAACAAAACATTCATATTCACTTAATTAATAACCTTAGTCATATCCATTTTCATCATGATCTTCACAACTAGTCATTATCTACATGAATTCAATCAATTTTATGCATCGAGTGTTTATAGTTTTGTTTGTTGGTACTTGATTCATAATAGTGGTGCCCATGTTTATTCTTATTTCAAAAATTATCATCATTAGATCATATAAGAAACTGGAATGTATGTTATGATATAGTTTATAATGTTACAATTCCAATTCATGCCAGTTTGTTTATGAACCATGACAATGAAATTGATTATGATCATGTTTTGGTGATTCTTAATGAAAGAAAGGGTTTTTATTAATTAATGAGATAAATTTTGATAAAGCCTTTCCATAAAAATATATTATTTACATATTTATAGCATATTAAACTATTAAATATGTTCTCATAATCATCCATGAAATAAATTCATTGTATTGTTTTATTTTGTTGTTAAACTAATGAAAACATGAACATACTCTAATTTAAAGAAAAAATATTAGGCTGTTTAGTTGATATATTATTCTACCATAAGTATAATGATATTATTTTTGTGATTATTAGTTAAATAAATCATAATTATAATGATGTATAATAGTGTGTGTTGGTTGAGAAAATATTAGAAAATTTGAATAAAAGATTATCTTCATAGCACACTTATTTTAAATGATTAAACTAATGATGATTTTTTACTATTAATACCATTAATAGTATCATATATTTGTTATAATCAAACATTAATGATATCATAAATATCATAGTAATCCTTCAATCTTATATTTATTTCCTACAATGTATGGTGGTGAAGGAAAAAAGAACGTGTTATTTCATGTGGGTGATAGTCCACACAATTCATGAACAACCGTTTTTTTCTTAGTGGATGGGGTATATGAGTAAAAACGATAATAACCATAATATAATTACATTATGGTATATAAATTATACTAATATTATTATTTTTTACTAGTTATTATATAATTGAATAAATAAAATTAAGAATAAAAACTATGTAGTAGATAATACTCTAGTCGGGGACTTGGGGTTATCTTCTAAGTCTCCTATAATTTGAAGATCTAAGGATAAATATGAATCATCAAAGGATTATATTCATAGGATAGGGTTATAGGGATAAATAAATGAAAGAGTTTAAATAATGAATTCAAAGGTAAAATATTCCATGAATTGTTGAAGATGTTACGCTTTTATAAGTGAATGCAATGGTAGTTTTTGGAACACCTTTACATTTGTCAATAATTTCATGACACTATTCAAGTATCAATGGATCCAAAGTGGACAAAAATGTTGGAAAAAAATTAATGGACGATCCAAATCTCATCCATTCATTTATAAGTGTATTATTAAATGTTTTAGGTATTGTAAAATGGGGTAAACTCAATTTTTCACTTTTTTATTTTTATCTTGGTAATTAATTTATAACATTAGTTATTAATTTTAATGGAAAAGATTAAGATAGAAATTTTTACCTAATTTTATACATATAATTTATAATTAGAAAATACTTTAATTAAATAAAATTTATAATGTTTTGAAAATAATATTTTGATATAAACACGCTTCATCGCGTAAAAACTGTTTTTTTGAAAAATAATGTTTTAAGCATGAAAATTATATATAAGATAAAAATATCATGGTCATTTATTTTAATTACATAAATTGATTTTTTATATAAATAATTAATGGTATTATTCTTTTAATACAATACAAATCTTAATCTCTCTTGAAAATACATGCTTTTAAAAAAAATATTTAAAATAGTTTCTATATTAATGTGACATTTTAATTGATTATAAAAATATTTGGAAGTGGTTTTATATCTACAAATAATAATTAAAAAAGTATAATATTATTAATTTACTTCATATGTGATCATTTTAATTGTTTATAAATCTTTTATTCTAAGCATACATTTTGATAAAATCATAGAAATTAATATTTTCATAAATCTCAATTTTTTTTACTAAAAATCAACCTTTTTTGAAAATTATAAAAAATTTATGAAATGTTAATTTTAATATGAATAATTGAAAAATGAAGTTAATTTTATTAATTTAAAATTTCAAAAATATAAATTCAGTTTTTGAATAAAATCATATAATATAATGAAAAAAGAATTTCATCAAAAAATGACATTTTAAAATATTTACTAATATTATTCTTATTTCATATAATTTATCATCAAAATTAGTTTCATTAAATTATTAATATAATATAATTTCTCATTGATAATATGTTACTTGGAATATAAATGTGTATCTCAAAAAAGTATTTTTTTAGAAAAATATACGTGCTGAATAATAAATGATTTTATTAGTCGTTTTAGGTAATCTAATTGAATTTCATTGATAGTAAAAGTTATTGTTTTTTATTTATATGTAGACATCATAAAGAAGTTAAAAATATTCAATCCTACAAATTCAACAACCTGGTTTTAAAGATCATATTTAAAATTTTATATTTTATCTATATACATTGTGTTTTCCATTTAAATTTGATGTTATGTTTGGAGCAAGCTATCAAAAAAATTGAATTACGTAAAGGTAAGGGTATATTATAACTTCAAGGTGTTAGAAATCCCAACTTATTTAATGAATTGAATTAATTTATTTAATATAGTTATTTTTATACGTTATTATAATATATTAATGTTATCTATGTCAAAATGGGTATGTATGTTGAGAAGTCTGCAAAAAAACAGGGAATCACAATCCTCGAAAACAGGGGAGATTGCTTGAGCATATTCCATTCATGTACTGAGTGTAAATATGATACATTTATGATGTTATATTCCATGCAGCCACATTTTTTATCTCATCCTTTTATACTCCATGTGGTGTGAGCTTGACCAACCACATAGCCCATACTTTTCCAAAAAAAAAATATTTTCTCTCTAAATTAAGATAATGTCCAATTGGGCACTATGAATAACCAATTTTACTTAATTTTAAACATAGATACCAATGGTGATAGTTTTGATAGAAATTGTGATCCTCTAAGATTAGTTTCGAACATTTAATGAAAACTTTCCTTCTCATTGATGAAAACTCAACCAATAAAATTTTTAGGAATATCATTTCATTTTCATTCATGAGTAGAACACAATGAGATAATTCTCAAGGATTTTTAATGCCCATAATTCCATAAACCAATTTTTATAATTACATATTTTAACATTTTGGTTTACTAAAGTTTATTGAAATGATGAGGTTTGAGGGGGTTATCAAATCCATGGAACAGTCTTTGAGATCATTAGGACCAACAATACAGTTCAAAGTAACAATTTGAAAAGGCTTATATTATTCATTATGGTTAGGTAGTGTTCACAAAGGATAAATTTAATCTAGTAGGGAGTTATCTAATGGTGTTTTCAATTATTGTAACAAGATATTTAGTATACTAATAACACCAGGGAGATGCGTAATTATACCAAACAACCCAATTACCTTATTATATAACATTTGTGGTTTTTCCAAATATATACAGAGATATTAGAAACAAGTTATTTTATCAACCAAACTATTGATATTTGGAGATGATTCTTTAAACATTTCCTCATAGAGACCAAATTTACAATTGAATGGGTCAATGAGATATTTCCTAGATGGTTTCATGTCATTTTAGTTCTAATGTTCTATTTAGTCACAACCTATAGTTCTTATTAGTAGGATCATAAAACATGGAATATGTGTCTATTGACTATCGGTATATGATTGGTTATTATTGAATTTTTATATTCCTTTACCTTACACTTATGCTCAGTAGTGTGTGATCCTCGACAACCAATATATGGTTTTTAGTATTCCTTGTGTTAAAACTTTATTTGGTAGTATGTGATAGTTAATGAAGGTATTGGTATTATTAACTAGGTTGATACTCCACTTGATAATGGATAATCATAATATTTTAGAAAATCTTTTGGAGTAGTTAATGGAATGGTTTTGAGGCCCTTATTTTGATGTGTGTATCTTTTTGTGACTTCTGGGGGACTGATAATTTTGGAAATATTTGGAAATTATTTCACATCCAAGATAGAATTCTAAATGATGATATATAGATTCCAAGAATGAATTTGTATGTTAGTTGATGATTTAATAAATATGAATCTAGGTTGGTATAGAGTGATGACATTGTGAGTATATATAATGGTTTCAGTTCATTATTTTTCTGTATACATAAGTTTATCCTTAGTTTTGTTCAGTACATAGGGTATTCTACAGGGTGTTATTATACTCACTGATATGTGCATACTTTTATAACAATTCACCCATAGATATACATACATATTTCATTTAAATAAAATGATATAATAATTATAGAGTATTCATTATTGGTTTAAAAGTGTGATCTCATGGTGATAGTTGTTGCTATAATTCTCGAGGATTCATCATATGTTGATTTTGGTGTTTACATCAGTTTTTAATTAAATGGAATAATTTTTTAATTATTTCTCAAATTTTTTGATATTGAAAACTTTAGTATGATATAAAATTTCATTCATACACTCATTTACATTTCTCAAGTTAAATTTATCTTATTGCATCATATGTATATGTTTCTATTGGTAGATTACTGAAATATTGATACAAATTCTATTTGGAGATTTCTCTAATATTATATTTATATCCTCTCAATGCTAGTCATCATATCAGGAAATATTTGAGTTGGGATTGGGATAATATTCTCATCAATGTAGCAGACATGAGCTAGGTATTGATGGGGTCATTTCATGTCAGAGTGGAGGTACTCACTAATGTTCCCCAGTAGATATTATATTAAGGCAATGTATTTAACTGAAATGTGATATAAAATTTCTGAAAAGGTGGGATACAACCATATAGAGTCAAGGGAAAACATACACAATTTCCACGTGGAAGGGCCCGAATATTTTCATGTTTCATGTCTGATTTAGACATAGTGAAAGGGGTCATTTTGCCACATGCTTGTTGAAGAACTGTAAATCATGTGACCTCCTTAAGGAGAGTTATAACACCACTTTATGATGTTACAATAAAATTTTGATCATATTTTAAAAACCCAAAGGGGCACCATAACTATTGGTGTAGTGTAAGGTATTTCATAAGATTACAAAACACAAAATATTTACTTTGGGACAACGATGTAGAACTAGTGATGACCTCAGGGCTTTCCTCTCTCAAGGAAAATGTTTTGTTGACTTTGCCTATGTTTTTATATGAAAATATTCTTATAATTTAAGGCATTAAAATTTGTGGTAATAAGATTATAAAACAAAAATCTACACCAAAAATCATAATTTTTATTTTTGATCATGTTTTTAAAAACTAAACTAATGTATATGTTTAACATTCAAATAGTTGTATTATTGTTCAATCTACATTTTTATAGAATGGTTCACTTACGATCATTAAAAGTTTGAATTAATTTGTAAATTTACTTATTCAAATAGAAATTTTACAATGGACATAATACATAAGATAAATGAAATAATCAAACTGATACAAATCCCATAGTATTTAATATTTAACTGTAATAATTTCACATATTTAGAAAAAGTGAAGTAGAACAAAAAATTATAGAATATATCAAGAAATCAGAACACATGAATCAAAAATAACATTGTAGCCAGGGTTTAAAAGAAAAAAATCCACATACAATGATTTGTTTTAGTAGATGAAAAATATAAATTGGAATTGAAAACATTAAAAAAAATATAATTCTATTTCCTCTTGTAACACCTCAACCTGAATCACTAGGTTCAGGACATGATGTCACATGACATCATGTGCATCTTCTTGTATGTAAGATGTTAGTGACTAGTGGTTAGGGTTTAAATGGTGTCATCGGAAATTTAATCCCTTGGTAGGAAAATAAATACATCAATAACATAATAAAACATAAATAAATAACCCCAAGACAACATAACTGAAAATAAAACAATAACAGCATACACTAATAAATGGTATACAAGTCCTAAAAGATAAATTAAAGGTCCCAAAATATGGTAGGTCAACCAATGTATAAATATAAAAGGAAATAAACTAAATACACTGCAGTAATCATTTGGAGTCCATCTAGATATCACCTCTATCCTCCAGTCTTTACCTACTGAGTTTCCCGAAAAAGGTCCCTTGTCATTTGTTAGATCCATAAAGATAGAATTTCCATGAGAATCAAGATGATTATACAGGATGTGAGTATAAACTCATTAGGACACCACCAATGTTTCCTTAACCTAAGTGCAATAATATATGAACGTTTATCCATGAAAATAAGTGAATTTATAAATAAAAAATCTAGTATTGAGTCATCAAGCGCTAACTGAGCTTCCATGAACCCCACCTATACCTATTTCGATACCATGCCCGATAAAGTCAAAAGAAATTGTTCTTTGAATCCATTTCCAACCATTAATGAACAATTTCAAGCCTTCCTTTAAAGGAATGTCACACTAAACCTTTAAAGAGTAATTATCTGGATCACTTCATGGTTATTATCTCTCTATATGATGATATTTACACTTGATATGCTAGAATCAATGCCACTCTTCTCATGTGCATGGATTTTCCTTGTCTGTAAAACTCACTAAGTATTGTGAATCATGGACCTCATCCAATGTTGCTTGGTCATTTCCATATGAACTAAACTTCCCAAGATCTAAAACTAACTAACATGTCACCCTATTCCATGAGATATAAATAAAATCATCTATGCTCCCCCTCTAAGGATACAACTAGACATCATAGATTAACTTGTTCATCTTGATGTATATAGTAGAGTGTCTATGTGCTATGCACACGTACACATATAATGAATCACAAAATATAGAATAATATGTCATATCCTATAAGGTATCATGGGAAACACACACCATCATGAATATCCTAAAAATAAATGGTCTTATGGGCAATACACAAACCCACATCCATACCATATACACAAATTCATTCAAAGACCCCAAATGGTATGGACTTCCAACCACAATATTATTGATGCCCAATGCGAAAAGAATCACCACCAAGTTCAAGACCATGAAATTAATTCTTTATAATTAATCCCCATTCATCTCATGAGGGATCATAGAATCATGTTCCAAGAAGAAGATCCTAATAAGGGATATGATTCAATTAGAACTACTCAACCGGAACCGTTGTCAGCAATAGAAGATCTTGTCAAGAGAGAGAGAACAATCCTCAATAGACCAGGGATTTGATCATTAAATGGTTTAAGAATTCTCTATTAGTTCACATATTAATATTTATATGTGGATACAATAGCCTAGATTTATTGTTTATCTAAATAGAAATATGTGATTTTGGTTTGAACGGATTAAACGTACCAAACGAGGGTTGTTGGATCGATCAAATGATTATGAATTTAAAGAGAAAGGAGAAAGGATCTAAATCCACCTTTAAGAATAACTTTGGTTTATTTTGGTCAAATATGAATTGATCCAAGAAAGGGAGGTATAAGATAAGGGTTCTGGGCTAAAAACACAAAGTCTCCCCCATATACAATCTCTTCTAGATCCCACTAGTCGATCGGTGGGATCTACATAGGGGTAGGTCCTATGAAAAAACCATCAGCATTCCATTAGTCTTGGGTAGACTAGCTAGTGTCCTGAAAACATCATTTATGAAACTATTCTATCCTTATTCTTCCTATAATTTTGATACTCTGACCTCGACACCTCTAATACATCTCCAAATAAGGAAACAATTCATTCATAATATGCCAAAACTGGAATAAATCATACCTTTAAATTTTTGGATGTTACAAATATCTCCCTCTAATGAATTCATGTCCATGATAAGTTTATCTAGAGACCATGTTAAAAATAATTGGCCAATGATCCCTATCATATGATTCCTGCTCCCAAGTCTCCTTTTTGGTATGCTCGTGTTGCCACAAAGACCAAACATGGGGCACTGTCTTTCCTCACAAAACTTCTCGCTCTGGTCAATGATCTAAACTAGATGTTCCCCTAATGGTGTGTCCGTTTCAAACTCAACATTGTCATTATCAATTGCATGCATAGGATCATGATATTATTTCAGAATCTAAAATTCATGTAACAAATTATGAATTACTAGATATTGTGCATGATGGTCTAATTATTAATCCACTGACCCAATGTGATTGATGATTCTGGATAGTCCTGCAAAAGGTGATACCAAATTTCACTAATTATATAACCACCAATTCCCTAATTGAGGTGACACCCATAAGAAAACATGATCGTCCATAGTAAGCTCTATGGTCTGTCTCCTCTAGTTAGTATATGAATGCTTCATATATTAATCAATTACCAAAAACATCCTAATTAATTGAAACTGCTTGGAAGTCTCCTACACCCAACTTTACCTTATAATAGTTGGTTTATCCGCCTCATTCCCACATGATATTGAATGATGAGGCAAAACATAAAAAACATCAAACACATTAATCAAGATAGAATAATGGAAACTGTTATTATAAAATAACTCTATCAATGAATGATGATCATCCTGTTGTGAAAACGTCTGGAGAAATGAAGTGAAAAATAGATCATAGAAGAGTATAAGGGAAAAAAAGAATGAGAACATGGAGTATTTATGTGGTTTGGGAATAATCTCTATGCTCGTGGAGAGGTATAATTTCACTATGATTCAAGAGCATAATTTACATGGAGTTTCAGGGTTCTCAATCACTAACTAAACCCTATCCTAAATTGGGCTAAAAATGAGGAAACGGTCCACTGTTTCACCAATCGCACAAGAAGTCTGCATCACTACAGTGAAAGGAGATCACCCAAGTCAAAATTTTTACAGTGGATGATGGATGGAAGTCTAAGGAGATATAATACTATTGAATCCAAAGTCTACAATGCTATAGTGCCTTGTCGGGGTCGGATGGTCAACCCTGCTACAATGGTCAGAGTTACTATAGTACCAGAAAAATTTGTGCTTGGGGCCTTCATCCCCCAGACCCACGAAGAAAGGGTGCATTTCCCCTGCAACCCCCAACGAGCTCACCACATAACTCGACCTTTGGAAGTTATGGCTTGGTTCGTAGTATGGGCTGAAAGCATTCCACCCAATCACCTTCCAAAATAGATCAAGATAATCTAATCCAACACATCTGATGTTCCATAAAAATCCACAACACATTCCTTAACCATATCCTCTAAAATATGGATTATTTTTTATGAATGTCTATATGTTTGAGGTTGGAAAGTTGTACTCATCTTATACTATGTCCCCATTGCATTTTGTATGCCTTTCCAAAATTTCAACATGAAACAAGTATCTCATCTAGATCCTATGCTCATAGGCACTCCATGAAGCCTCATTATCTCTCATATATAAAACCTTCTTAACTCATCAACTAATTGAGTCTCTCAAATAAGAATAAAATTTGAAACAATTATTAACCAATCAACCTAACCCATAACACATCTAGACCTCTTAGGAAATTGGGTAACGATGTAACAAAATTCATTGTCACTTCATCCCAATTCCACAAAGGATATATACGAGGATGTAGGAATCCACCCTATCACTGATTCGTAGCCTTAATTCTATAATAGGAAAGACAATGGAAGATGAAACCTATAATATCCTTTTTCATACATGATAACCAGGCATGCCATATGATATGATGATATATTTTTTTCAATCCTGGGATCAGTCCCCAATACGATGCATGAGAGTCCCTCACTAGGACTTATTTTATAGTATGAACCACTACCTTCTCATGAATTTATATCACATCATTCACATCCAAATAATATATCGGAACTTGGTCGTTTACCACTAGCCATTCCTGCATCACTAAACATTAAAAATCAAACTCTTGGATGTCTTTCACTCATTCAATTAGGGTAGAAGTAATGATTAAGGGATCATAGTTCATCACTCCTTGATTATCATATGCACCCATAAACTAATTTTCCAATAATCTTATTAACTTATACACTTCTTCTAATGATTTCTTTTCATGATGATGTTTCTTCTATCTAAGAGAATCAATATAAACATTCCCTTTCCCAGAAGAATAATTCATCATGAATATAGAAATCTATAGGTACTCAACCCAATGCCTCTATAAGAGGTTCATGTCTCACTAAGAGAAGATATACCATAATATATTTTGGTCCATATAAGAAAAATATCCCTCTTACAAGATAGTGTCACCAATATTTATGGGGATGAACTCTCGTAGCTAACTCCAGACTGCGAGTATGGTATTTCCACTTATGGGGCAGTAGCTGATGGGACCCATAAGTGAATATCTGATCATTATACATAAAAAATATCCCAATCATACACATGAAGAATCACAGTAAACTACATAAATGATCCTAGGTTTTTGTAGAATCAAAATTTGAGATTATTTCAGCCATCTCTTTAGATCTAGGGAAGCTTCTTCGCATTGGTTCATCTATTAAAACATTCCCCCTTTTGGTAAGATCATTCATAAGTGATTTAATGTGGGAGAATTCATGGATGAACCGTATATAGTATCCCGTTAAAACATAGAAACTCTAAATCTCAAACACATTCCTAGGCTATGTCCATGATGTAACTACCTGCACCTTCTCCAGATCAACAGAAAATGTCTCTCTCATAAATAACATACCTGTGGAAGCATACCTTCTGGACCCAAAATTGGCACTTAAAAAGTTTGAAATAAATCTAATGTGCTTGAATTGTAATCAATAATATTTCAAAATCTCTATCATGCAATTCTATGTTCTGTTAATATATCAGAATTTCATCAATGAATATAATGATGAAGAAGTTTAGTTATGGGCGAAATATCCTTTTTGTGAGATCCAATAACACTGATGTGGCATTTTTCATCCAAAAATGCTTCACGGTATACTCATACAACCCATATCTACTTCAAAAACCTATCTTCAGTATGTCCTCTTTTCTGACCTGAATCTGATGGTATCCAAAACAGAAGTCAATCTTAATGAACCAACATGATACTCTCAATAGATCAAACAAATTATCATTCCATGATAGTAGATACATATTATTTATCATTATTAGATTCATCTTCCTATAGTCCACGCACAACCAAAGGTCATTTTATGCCTTTTTAATAAAAAAGTTGTAGTGCCCCTTGAAGAAGTGATTTGTCGAATGAAGCCCTTCACCTCTATATCCTTAAGTTTTGCATTTAGTAATTTTAGCTTAGTTGGTGCCATATGGTAATAAAAATTGATATAGGTTGTGCACCTCTCATGAGTTCAATATCAACCTTATTCACCGTATAAGATGGAAGATCAAATAAGTCATCGATAAAATCATTAGGATAAAGATCCACTATACGAAGAACAGAGGGTGAAACTATCCCTAGATCTTTCCCAAGAACAATACTCACCACCTGTGATGTAATTTCTCCAACTTGTCCAAGGTCTAATCCAACTCTACATTATTCTAAATCTAATTCTCTGATGATGACATGCTTTTCTCCCTTGGGAGTAGTGAAGTACACTCGTCATCATTAACAATCGATGTGATCTCAGTAACTTGTCAATCAATCCATACTGAAAATTACATCAAAACTAGTCATATATAAAATCATCAAATCCCACTAATGTAAATAACCATAAACAACTATAGGACATTTTATTCATCCCTACAGACCCCTATATTCTTTCCCAATGGTGTGTAAAGATAAATAAACTCGACAAAATACTAAATTGGAAAGTCAAAATCTGCCACAACTTGAGCAGATATGAAGAAATAAAGAACCTCTAATATTAAATAAAGAAGAATGTATAGGTGTAATCAAGAATGTACCTCAAACAATAAAAGTTTACTCTTTACCATAATCTGGGACCATGTCTACCATATTAACTTGGTCTCTGTTAGATCCACGGCCATGAACCATAGGTCCATGACTCACTTGGGTCACTGAATTATGTGGAGTTTATACCTGATGCTGATGTTCATTATCCATATCATGGTCTAACCACCCTGATCCCGTCTGTGTCAAATTCAAACTAACGGGTTGATGATGATCAGAAAGTAAAACAATAACATCATATAGTAATATAAGATGAATAAAAGGACCCACATTATGGTAGGATAACCAATGAATGAGTAAAACAGAAATAAACTAAAGATACTACATTAATAGTCCATAGTTTTTTATGACATCACCTGTATCCTTCAAAATCAACCTTCTCATCTGCCTCAATGCAGGGCCCTTAGCTATATTCCCAACCATAAAATATGTATGGGCATTCGGATTCTAGTGTAAGGTGTGAGTATAAACCAATTAGACACCACCAATGTATCTTCAACATTTTTTCACGAATATATGAATTTATATTCCATGATAATAAGTAAATTCATAAAAAAATAATCAATTGTTGAATCATCCTACGCTAACCAAGCTCTCGCAAACACCGCCTCCACCTACTTCGACACCAAGCTTGAAAAACTAGAAGTAATTGTTCCTTGGATCCATGTCCCAGTATTAAAGAACAATTAAATGCCCATATTTAAAAGGAGAGTTACAATCCACCATTAAAGAGTAATTAGATATCTCACATTATGGTTATTCCCTTTCTGCATGATGGTACATACACATAACATTCCAGAATCATTGGAACTCGATAAATGTGCATGGACATTCCGTATTGATATAAAACACTAAGAATTGTGAATCATGGACCTCTTCTAACATAGCATGGTCATTCCCACATCGACTGAACTTTCCATGTTCCAATTCTAACCAAAATTCCACCCTTAGCCATGGGCTATCAATCACATCATCCATGCTCCCCCTTTAAGGATCCAACTTCCCAACTCAGAGGAACTTTTTCTTCATGATATCTATTGCAGAGTTTTCCACAAGCTATGCACACATCCACATATAAGGCATAAAATAGAAAGGAACAATACATCATATCAAGCAAGGTCTCACGAGCCACATAGACACACACATGTTTATCATAGAAAGAAAATTTATCATCTACAACATGCACAATCACATGCATATCATACATACAATTACATATAAAGGCCCTTAATGGTAATGACTTCCTACTTCAAGAGTATTGATTCCCAATGCTAACTATAACCACCTGACTCAAGATCTCAAAAATAATTCCCCATTACCAATTCCAATTCATCACATGATGGATTCTAGAATCATAATCCAATAAGAAGAACATGATAAGGGAAATAATTTAATTAGACTGAGAAAACAAGAACCACAGCCATTAATGGATCAATATCCAATCGAGACAGATAATTCTTCTCGATGTATTGGAGCCCTAATTATTCAATGGTCTAATAATTATTCATTAGATCAAATAATAATCCTTATATCTGGCCATAATATCATAGATATATGGTTGATCCAAAGAGAAAGAGAATATTTTGGTCAAAACGACTTAATCTTACCAAATGGGAGTTTATGGATTGATCAAAACATCAAGCGATGATGAAGAGAGGAGAAAGGAGATAAATCCACCGTAGAAGATCCCTTAAATTATTTTTGGTAGAATTAGGGTTGATAAAAGCAAGGGAGGGTGTCAAATAGAGGTTTTAGAGTGAATAGATGGGGTCATCCACACATATACTATAATTTGGATCCCACGGGCTGGTCAATAGCCTTAGTCAAATCCCAAGGCTACTACATTTTCCATCAGCTAGTCGGTGGGATATATAAAGGTTCAGAGCCTCTAGACATGACATATGATAGAAAGTGGTGCAAGAACGACCAACCGATTGTCCTCCAATAGCTTTTATGCTGCTGGTCTACCCTTCTTCCTTTTGGAATCTCGATACCCAGTCTCTAACATGTCTTCTACAACTCTAAAGGAAAAATTTCATTCAAGATAATTAAAAACTAGAATAAATCATACGTTGAAATTTGATAATATATCAACACTGTATATAATAACTACTATTAAGAATAAAGAAATAGATTATTTTTTTTACTATTATGGGAGAACCATAGATCAATAGCTGAAAAATAACGTTCTACTCTCTCTTTATAAGCTTCTTTCTAAGAAAACTATCTATCTCTATCTCTGAACTATAATATCCCCTTACTCTCCTATTATCTACCTACTCTAACTCACCTATCTCTTTATTTAAACAAACTCCTTTATATAATGTCTTTGTTTACTAACACATCATCGTTGGGTTTACTCACAACCAACTTCCTCTCCTCTCAACCAGTTTTTACTTGATCAACCTCCCTCACTTCAACAGGTTTCTCAATAATCCACTTGATCTTCCACTGGACTTCTAAAGTATCATCTTATTAGATTCATTATTTTGAATCCCCTTTCTTTCAGCCAACAACTCTTCCAAGGGTTTATTTGATATCAATCAAGAAAACACTCATGGTGTCAGTCCACAAGTTTGACCCTCTAAGTTCAAATCAATAATTCGATCAAATTCCACATCGGCATCACGTGACATCAATATATGATTATTTATCATAGTAATCTCATGATTCTTTACTTTGGGTTCCAACATCCTCTTAATGCTTCTTCCATTACAACAGATTAAACAACTCAGACATTTCTTTCTCCCCAGAGTGATTCTGGAACCTTGTACCTTTAAACAACTTTCATATCATCAACCCACTCATTACATAATCTATATCAATGATTTTCTTGTTCGTTCAAATTTTTGATCGTAATAGGCAAGTGGGATTTACCCTAAATCTATGATTGAATCATTTTACGCCATCAGGTCAATTAATTATCTCAATTCGTCTCAAATTATCTTTATTTTCACATTTTTTCATTATAGATTGGTCTCAACCTCTGTGATTCCAACAATTCTTTGTTCATCAATGTGTTAACTGATTTGACCTCAAAATTTCTTGAAGATTCCTTAAAGATGAATTATCTTCATTAAGCCTTTATTGATAGTCCACCTTATGTGGTTGTTTTTGGATCACTATTCATCATTGATTACACCTACAAACTAATTTCATCTGTATGTGATTTAATGATTAGCTTAAAATTTTAAATGACTAAAAGTGTCTAAATTTACAAATTCATGGATTTGAATAATTATTCTCACTCCACCAGCCTTTTAAATCATACATGACTATCTTTCAACTAGGTCGTATCATATAAAACTCCATGATTTAATCTTACTAGGATTGTTCTTTTGTGAAAACAGTAATGTGATTGGGTGAAATCACATAAAATTAATGCAGTACCTAAATAAAAATTAACATAAAAAACCACTTACATAATATTAAACTAAAAATTACATCATTAAAATTTAAAATAAATAAAAACTAGTTATGTAATATAAACATAAAATTCAACCACCTATCTAACATTAACTTAAAACCATAACAAAATATGTATTATTAAATTTCAATTTATAAAAACTATAAAATATAAAATATATAAATTATAATACTAAAAACTATCTATGATTAACACTACTTGCATAATATTTAGTTGAAACAAATCACTATAGGAATAAAATAATTTAAGCATTGTAAGATAAAAATGAACTTAACACTACTTCAGAATGATTAAACTAAAATAAAACAAAGTTTATAAGATTAAATATAAGTTTAAATAAAATAAATATGACTGAAAATAAACTTATAAACAAAAAAACTACTTAAATAAGAATGATAACTAATTTATAAAAGTCATGTAAGATCAAAATATTCACAAACATAAATTTTAATCGTACAATATACTAATGGAAAACACTAAATACAGTTTCCATAATAAATTTAACAAATTAAAATACAAAAATAATATTCAAAAAAATTAATTTAAAATTATAAAAACATAAAAATAAATATAAAATATTTATTACATTAATAACATAACAAAATTATTTAAATATAATAATAAAAATAAAAAATAAATGATAATTATGAACTCCTATACACTTAAGGATGGGAATGTTCTCCAGATCAAATGGTGTAATAAAATAGATGGAAATATAGCTATAAGTAATAATTCATATCAATTGAAACTTTCAAAAATTCACTTATATCAAAAAAATAAACTTAATATTCTTATAGTTAAAAATATAAACTATATAAATCATTTTCCTCTCTCTTCACTAAACCATGTTATCAATTTCTTTATTAATTTATAATTTTCATTAATATAAACTATCATAAAGTTTCATTCACTCCAATCATAAATTGAATATAAAATTAAAAACAAAGAACCAGAGTTTCCCTCATTCATTCATTAGGTGGAGATTCCATCATTTGTTCATTAGTTGGATCATAATATGGTCTTACAAAGATCCTATAATATACATTACTAGGAAATTCATGAACTCAATAGGACTTTTCCAAGTTGTTATTTGGATTTGCTGGCTAGAAGAATAAAATATATAAAAAGAAATAAAAAGATAAATGAACAATATTTGGAGACAAGAATGAACATGAGACAAATAACGACAAGTGAATAAATAAAAGTAATAAATAATGGAATAAAATGAAATATTTTACTATTGTTTAAAATTATTTATATTTAAGGGAATCATTAAAAATTTTAAGACTTATTAAATAAAATTTTTTTATGAGAAAATAAAATTGAAAATGGGAAAAATTAGAATATCAAAGAAATATGAGTAGTAAAAGAAGACAAATATTTAATTGATGATGTCATGGTTTCCTTTTATTGGGTTTTCAAATTTTTAGGGGGGTTTCACTGCCTTTTATAGGTAGTGAAAAAAAGGATTGGTGGGTGTGGGCATCCCAACCCCATAGAATGGTGCAGCTGCAAAGTTCCTAACATTCGATTTTGGGATACACATCCCTACCAATGTCATATGTGTTTTTATACTTCCTTATTAGAAATCTTTTTTGGAAAAAATAAGTGGGATAAAAATCGAAATGAGAAAAAAAAATCACATAGACTCCCCCTGAAGGTTACATTACCTTAAAAATTTAGGAATCTACGGATCCCCATATTATGTACAAAAATTATAAAGATGAGATATGTTGGTTCCTTTGTAAATAAATCTGCAACATTGTCATTGGATCAATCATACCACATGTTGATATCTTTGTTCTTTATTAACTATTATGTGAATGAGAACAATTTCAGTGGTATGTATTTTGTCTGATCATTCTTGATGAAACCTTCCTTGAATTGTTTGATGCACAAAACATTATCATTAAATAAAATTATTGGGCTACTGTCCATAGACAATCCACTTTCTGCTTGAATGTGTTGAGTAATATACTGCAACCAAACATATTCTCTACATGCTTCATGTGATGCTATCACTTATTCATGATTTTATGATGTTGTGACATGTGTATGATTTTTTGATCTCTAAGATATGGCAGTACCTCCTACTATAAACACATAACCAGTTTTTGATCCCACATTTTGAGGATCTGATAAATAAATCACATATACAAAACCATTGATCTTCCTTTCTGATTTGTTAGAATAGAATAAACCAAAATAAATAGTGTCACATATATAATGAAAAATATGTTTAATACCATTCCAGTATTTTCATGTAGAGGTTGAACTAAATATTTTATACAAATTTGTAGAAAACGATATATCAGGATGAGTATAATTAAGAAGATACATTAGTGCTTGATAGAATAGAGTTATTGTACTTTTGGACCAACCAACTTCTCGTTTTCATCATAGGACAAAATTTAGCTTTCTCAATATTTAAAGATCAAATAACTGTTTGCGTACTTATAGGATTCTGTTTATTCATATCAAATCATTTAAGACCTTTTTAGTGTAATTTGTCTGATGAAGAAATATTTCGCTTGACATATGCTCAATTGGTAATCCAAGACAATACAAGGTTTCACTCATGTCATTCATTTAAAATCCATTAAGTTCTTCATAATTAATTGATCACTTCTGATGTTACGATGATATTGAAATCCTTAACATAAACAGCAATGATTGCATATCCAGTGTTTCTTACTTAATAAAAACACATAGGAATATGGGGTTATTAACATGCTCTTTATTTAAAAAATATTATCTCAAACAATTATAGCACATATGCCCAAATTATTTTAATTCGTATAGGAATTTATGAAATTTAAGTGAATATAGGTCTTTGGGATTTGATTTCAATACTACAGGTATTTTGAATCCTTATAGAACTATCATATATATACTACTATCAAGTGACCCACATAAATAAGTTGAAACAAAATCCATAATACTCATATGGTTATTCTCAGATACTGTAAGTATGATTAGATATCAGAATGTTATGGCATCCATAATATGAGAATCTGTCTCTTCATAATCAATTTTGGGTCGTCGAGAATAACCTTGCATGACAAGACAACATTTTATCTTACAATCTCGTTTTTCTCATTATGCTTATGCATAAAAACTCATTTATATCCAATAGGATTCATATCTTATTATGTGAGCTTGATATGTCCATAAACTCTTCACCTATTAAGTGAACTTAATTAAACTTTCATTTTGTCTTTCCATTTATTCAAATTGGGTTATTTTTTGGCATTCCATAATAGTCCTTGGTTTAGGGTCTTCATTTTCTATATCATGTGACATAGAATATGAAAATATTCCATCAATATGTTCTATATTACTTTGATTCCAAATATAATATGTAATTAAGAGAGATTTCATTATCTTCCAAACCATCAGGGTTCTCTATATCGTATGAATTCTCTTTATGATTCTCATCATGTGTTTCTTTAAGAACAACTAAATTATGTGTTTCTTATGGAAAAGATGCCTCCATAAGGGGTTTTCAACTATACTCATCATTTTTATTTTATGATAATTTATGTCTTTATAGTCAATTGGTCATCCACGCTTCAGGCATGTTTTTGAGATTTCTGTAACATCATTTTGTAATTGTGTCTCTGGGACATCAATTATAGTCAATGCATTTATAGTCGGTATGTGTCATTTAGTCACGCCATTTGAATCACTAAATGAATTATGAAACATATTTTATAGTTCATGAAAACTTAAAATATGTTTCACTTAGATATCTCACTCTCGGGTGGGAGGATTGAGAAAAGATAACATTTTCACATTATAGGAAATATATTTTCATTTTTCATTTCTTTCCCTAATGATAGGAATACTTCTTCATTGAAGTGACAATAAAAAAACATGTTGTGAATACATCACCAGTTTTTTGTTCACGATATATGATGATGGATGAGGATTCATATCCTATATATATTATCATCCTTATTTCAGGTCTCATCTTTTTTATGGTGTGGGGGAGCAATTAGTACATATACTGCACAACCAAAGATTCTTAAGCATGAGATGTCAAGATCATAGCCAAAATTCAATTGGAGTGGAGAGTGTTTATGATATGCACTTGGTCTGATGCGAATTAATGTTGAGGCATGAAATATTTCATGACCTCATATGGATCTAGGAAACATTGTTCTCATTATTAATGGTTTAGCAATAAGTTGGAGGCGTTATACCAGTGATTCAGATAAACCATTTTGTGTAAGCACATGCACTACATGATTCTCTATAGTGATCCCCATTTCCATAAAATAGTCACTAAAAACATGAGAGTTAAACTCTCAAGCATTATTGAGTCTTACTTTCATTATGAAATGATTAGGGAATTATTTTCTCAATTTAATTATTTAGGCAAGAAAATGTGAAAACACAACATTATGAGTTTAGAGAAAACATACATGTGACCATATTCTAGATACTTCAGTTGACACCATAAAATATTTAAATGGCCTTCATTATGGATGAATTGGTGCACATATATAAGTTTTTAATTCGTTCAAGAAAAGTTGTCACATTGGCCTTAATTTTAGCTGGAGATGGGTTCACAATCATTTTTTCAAGTAAACAATCCCCGCAAGGAATTTTTCTTAGTCGATAGATATGTTTGACCATTACTTAATGTCCATTAGAACATTTAATTATTTTTTGCATCATTCTAGAACCAGGATGACCTAATCGAGCATGCCAAAAATTAATTATTTATGGTCCATTATTTTCTAATACATGTATTTTGATTGAACTTATATATGTATAATGTAATCCAGGTGATAATTTTGGTAGTTTATCTAGAACATGACTCTAACCAGATTTATTAATGGTAATACACATGTACTTTTCATTTCTCTTAGATAAATTTTGAGTATCATACCCATTATAGTATATATCATTGAAACATAACAAGTTTCTTTTGGACTTTGGTGAAAAATGAATCTCTTGTAAAAAATTACTTCTTATTGGGTAAAGAAAAACTCACTTCCCCAGTCTCTTCTCTCAGATATGCAGGAACTAATATAGTACCCACAATTGGTCTTATTGATTTAATATCATAAAACTATTTTTTTATTCTTAAGAATTGTGTGCATTGTGCCACTATCTGGTAAATTTTTTTTTCATTTAATCAATCTATTTCAATGCTTTCGAGTAAAGATAATAATATTTTATGAAACTCATTGTGAAATTCAAAAAGTAAAATATCCAAAATATAAAGCATATAGAATAAAAACAGAATATCATCTATCATAGTGACTATAATTTTCCTAAATTATTTCCAGTTATTATCTCATCAAATTCACATGTAAAATCACATGCTTCGAGGTAAGTGAAATCATCATTTGATGGCTCCTGATTCTCATTAAAATTCACTTCTTTTTCTTTCCATTTAAGAATTGTGTGGATTGTTCCACTATCTAGTAAAAAAATATTTGTCTTATTTAATCAATATATTTCAATGCTTTAGAGTAAAGATAATAATATTAAAAGAAATGCCTTGTGAAATTCAAAAGGTAAAATATCTAAAATATAAAGCATATAGAATAAAAATAGAATATCATCTATCATAGCGACTATAATTTTCCTAAATTATTTCCAGTTATCATCTAATCAAATTCACAAGTAAAATCACCTGCTTCAGGGTAAGTGAAATCATCATTTGATGGCTCGTGATTCTCATTAAACACAATTAAGATATTTTTTGCATTGTAATAACATGTGAACACCATCATCATGTGTTCTTTTAAAACATGGTAACACCATTAATTACCATAAAACCATATTGACTACATTCATGCTCCCTTATTCTTTGTAGAATACTGGATATATTCCTTATATCTGAAAATTTTGAATACTCCATCAATGATGAAATAAACAAACTATTAATGAGTTCTATGGAAGTCAAGAATATCCAATATAATTTACCCAAATTAACCATCTCTTATTCCAAAATCACTACATCATTATCAAGACCATATTAAGGATTAAATTTCCATAAACCATGTATTTTACAAAAAGTGTAGCTTACTATTAAGTCGCATTTCATATAACCATATAATCAAAAATCATAAATAAAATAGTACTATAGTACAATCCTTATTTATCATTATAATTCATATAACCAGTATATTGTTGATACAACACTAAAATGAAATAATTCTATAATAACAATATAAGAACACTAGTCATTCCTCTTCATCTGAGGTGGTATCATAACTTGATTTTTATCCAATAACATCATTTTCATTATACTCTAATGACTGGGACATTGATTCGCGTAGTGTCCCAACTCCTTGTAGATGAAGAATTTTACATTTGAAACCTTTTTCTTACCCTTGAAATCACGTACTTGGTGTCTTTTTTTTCTCCACACTTATAAAAACTCCCATTCCCATCAATCATTTACTGAGGATATTATTTATACTTTTATCACATATGGGAAAATCCTTCTTTTCCCTATTCTCTTTATCCATCATTCTCTCTACCATGCTTTTCTTCTCTTGCTTCCCTTCAAAGCCATATGACTTAGTGAATTCTTTAATTATCTTATTAACACATGATATTATTTCCTCATATGTTGAGAATACATGGGAGACTATTTCCCTTCTAAATGTTCACTTAATAACATGAAATATATGACCCTTCTTACTCTTTGGATCATACATATTGTTGGAGTTATCATTCCTTATACAAGGAACCATTTCTCAACAATGGAATACACTGAGTCAGTTTATGAATCGCAACAAATAATTCCAAACTTGTAAAATACCTAACGTAAATTGAACAGTTAATGGATATAATCCATAATAAAAATAATATTTTCTATGAGAATGTATTTACTCTTAAATCCTTCATAATGGATTGTAAATTTTTGGTATTTTTCTGAAAAACTTCAATTTTTTATAAATAGTGAAACCACTAAGTGATAGTTAAAGAAACTGATTTTTTGTTTTAATGAAACATTACCACTTATGTGTTATGATTTTCAAAATTCTGACATACATGGTTGTCATTAGGAAGTAATATGTGGTTCAATGGGATTAAAATAATTTTTTGTGAATAGTAACTTTTAATTTTATTAATCGCGATTAGATGAAATTAGTGTAATTTAAGGTAAAAATAATGTTTTAATAATATGAAATGACCTATACACATGGCATACCCTTATTGGATATGTCATAGACGACCATGAAAATCCATGGGTCAACTTGGGGACCCCATGGAGCCACTTTGGTAGGAAAATGACCTTAATAACTTTTTATTTAAAGTTAAAATAAAAATGTCACAAACATGTATTGTTTTGCTTAAAAAACTTTTACCTGAGGTTATACAAGTCATAATTTTGACTATAAATATTCATTGGAAATATAAAAAGATTTCCTACATCATGATATATTTTTTATAATTTTTAGACATTAAATAAGTTAAATTATTTATGACACCATAATGATGTTGTAATTACCTCATTATTTAACGATTTAAATAAAATGAAAAGATAATTTAAAATCTAAAACCTACACTTGTCAAAAACCAATTATATGTGTGGATTTAGAACCCTTATCACCTTATCCTCTAAATTTATAATTGTGGGACCTTTTTTATCCGAAAATCATTTTATAATAAAGTATCTTTTCTTAAATTTCCAAGAGTGCCCCTCCTCTCCTCTTATAAAAGGCCCCCCACCTCTACCTCCTTACCCACACCTCTCAAGCCTTTGGATCAGAAATATCTGCTCATTTTATCTTTCCACATCCCTCCCTTAATCCTTGAAGCCTCACTTTGGGTAGAAGTCTTTCCAAGGAAGCCTTTGAGCTCAAATCAAAAAGAGTTACCCGATTTAAAGGTAGTATCTTCTCTTCTGTTCTTATGTTTTATTTTGCTTCTCCAACCCCATAAACTCTTTTTATTCCTTTATTTCTTAACAACACCATTATCTTAAATATACTAGAATTTTTTTATTGTAAGGATTCGATATAAACTTACACACACCTACATCTAATGGTTAAATAACATATTGTTTCCCAGGATGGTGAATTTCTGCCTCACGAAACGATGATTGTTCAACATTCATATAACACCTAAAAAGGTGGCCATTAAGATGTCACTATATTTATATATGATATATAATAAGTTTATGTTTTACTTAAGCTTCTATATTTTTCATTTATGGCATATCTTTATGGTTTCCATTATGGGTAAACAGGATATCTTCATTTTAGGAAGTGCGGACTACCGCCCCCTCAAAGTGATTTGATTCGTTAATACCATATGAGGTATGTATAAAGGATATATTTAATGATATTATATATGATACTATTCTATAATTATAATACTATTATGTATCATTATGTCTTAATTCCATTAAATATGAAATAGAATTGGAAGTAGCGTTCATGCATACGTACGACTTACTGTCTCCCTGAACGGTGCATTTCATTTCTTACCTCTAAATGTTATGTAATATTATAAATGCATGTATATACTAGATATGTATGATATATATGATATCTAAACCATGAATATAATTCTGGATATAATTGATATTTTACCCCATGAACAGCTTGTAATTATAAAGAGTTTATTTTTGACTCAATTACCAATGATCGACAAAACGACCATTATTAACATAAATAATTACATAGTGTTAATAAAATGGTAATAAGTGATATAAAAGGCATAATGAACTTGAAAAAAGGTTCTTAAGAACATATAAATTAACTCAAGTTTATTATTCAGGAGATTAAAGAGCGATCGAGTCAAGTCAGACCCGAGGTATGAGACTTCGCCGCAATCTCCTTTCATTGAGGCATATTTTGTTTTAAACAGAACTTTCTTATAAGTGGTGTATAAAACCCTGTGACATTTACGTTTATTCAAAAGGAATATTTTTTATATGAAGTGTTTTACTAAATTAAAAAAGGAATGTTTTTTTGTCGTACGTATGCGGCGACAACGACTTCTCCACTAATGTGACCATTATTTGAGTTTCGGCTTCCTCTACAATCCATAACTTCTTTAAAATGAAAAATAAATACCAAATTTTAATATTATTTTATTTTAGTATTGAAAATGGTTTTCATAATGTTTTTATTATATCAATGTGTTGTATTGATATCTTGTGATTGAAATGTGGAAATGTTATGTTCCTTTTATGCATGTTTTATGTGATACGATTATGTTATGGTTCTTGGGAATTGTTTATGAAGACGGCTGGTTCCGTGATAAACTAAGGGCGGGTGATCCCGATATAGCTCTCCAATGCTTTGGGTAAAGTGAAGGAGTTAAAGGTTAAGGTTTCTCCGAATAGATTTAGGGAATATACTGTGATGGGTATTCCAAATGTAACCAAGAGAGTTACTCCCTACGTAAAAATGTTATGAATGCCTCAATTTACCTTTATGTCTTATTATTTCTATGATTTATTCATGATTTGATGAGGTATGTTAAAATGATTATTTTTTATGAGTAAAGTATGAATTCATACATAGACTAATGTTTTCTTTTCATACATTTATATCCCTTACTGAGCTTTTTATACTCACCCCATGTTTTTTTGAAATGTTTTTCACAAGACATAATGTGGAATTGGGTCAAGGATGGGATCATGGAAAATTCATGCTGTCTTAAACATGGAACTGGACATGACCTTTTTTTAGAGTCCATGTTTTGTAAAAAAAAGTGACTTTGTAGAATTGTCTACTCTATAATCTTTTGAGATGTAATAGTTATGATCTAATTCTATAAAACTCTAAACCATGAAAATATCCTCAATGTGGATTATTCATTTAATTCAATATTAAGTAAGGTTTAAGGCCTGGGCCTTATAGTTGGTATAAGAGGTCGGTTTAGATAACTTTAGAAGTTATAATTATATTAAATGATTACCGAAAAATATTTTTTTAATGGTCAACTTGAAATGATGCAGCATTTGAAGATTACCATGTTTCTTCATCTAAGACATGTTTGTTCAGAATGGTTTTCCACAGAGGAAATAGGGAAGCCGTGCTAGGAAGGTATACTGAAGGAAATGACCTTCCGAATCAGTATCCTGAGATGGTCGGAATTGGAACTGAACTATTTTTGGCAGTAATGGTGCAGTTGACTCAAGCGATAAATGTTGGTGGTATCCATGAACGAGATCATCCAGATCAACCGCAGAGGAACACGTCAGTAGTGGAACATTTCATGAGGCAACATCCCCCATCATTCAGAGGATCATCTGGCCCTGTGCTAGCTGAAGGGTGGATTAAAGAATAGGAGAAGATTTTCGATGTCATGGGGTGTTCAGACAATCAAAAGGTTCGTCTTGCTATTTACCATTTAGAGGGTGAAGCAGATCAGTGGTGGTTGATGGTTAAAGATATCAGGGACGCTGATGAGATTGACGCTCTCGACTGGGATGAATTCAAAGCTATGTTTCTTGGGAAGTATTTTCCTACGGTTGTTTGACTTAGGATGGAAAACATTTCCTGGAATTGAGGCAAGAGGAAGACTCAGTGGCTGCCTATTAAGAAAGGTTCACTCGATTGGCAAGGTATGCTCCAAATTTTATCTGAGACCTTGATAGTAAAATCAATCGTTTTTACTCAGGATTAAAGCCAAAACATTGAATGGATTTAACATCTTGCGAGTTCAAGAGTTATGAAATGCTTTTTCGATGTGCTGAGAAGGTGGAAATGGAGTTTTTCGATGATCAAGTGTTCTATAACAACCATCAGAAGAAGAGACCGAGGTGGCAGGAGAAAGTAATGGATTCTTCAAGAAAGGTCTGACGGTAAGAAAACTAAGTTTCCATTTTGAGATAAATGTGGTAAAAGGCATGCTGGGGAATGTCTTCTGAATTCTGGAAAGTTCTACTGATGTGGTAAGATGGGACATAATGATCGTTATTACACTGAAAAATATCAGGGTGGTGGTAAGTCCAAATTTTATTTACAGTTAGTGAAATGTTTTAAGTGCAATGAGATGGGTCATTATGAAAACGAGTGTCCGAAAAAGAGCTTGAGTGATGGTAATGAGTTATACTAGAAGCAGCAAGGGGTGGTGAAATCCTTTGTAACTACTTCGGAAGATGTTGGTCCATCAAATGAAGTGGTATCAGGTACTTTTTTTTTCAGATTATGCCAGTGTGTTGTTTGATTCGGGGTCTACACATTCATTCATCATTGAAAACATTTCTAGTAAAATGGGATTACCATATCAAGAAATGAATCCTGAACTTGGGGTAAAAAACCCTGGGGGAAATGTTGAGGCAAAAATAATTTATAATAATCTTCCTATCCTTATCTGTGGAAAGAAACTACTTGAAAACCTTATTGTTTTACCTCTAGTAGAGTTTTATGTTATCCTGGGTATGGATTTTCTCTCTATTTACCATACTAAGATTGATTGTAGAGCTAAAGAAGTATCTTTTTAGAAGGACTTTCAGTTTGTGTACACGAATGAACCCTTGCTGTTGATAATATATCAAGAGGCTAAGAAACTTGTAAAAGATGGAAATGAATGTTACCTTACACATATTGTTGAAAACAAAGGAACTATTCATATTAATGAGGTGCCAGTGGTAAATGAGTATCCTGATGTTTTTTCTGATGAGTTTTCTAGAATAATACAAGATCGAGAAGTTGAGTTTAATGTGGACTTAGTTCCCGATGCTATTCCAATTTCAAAAACCCCTTATTAAATGGCTCATATTGAACTTTTAGAGTTGGAAATGAAATTTCATGATTTATTAGGGAAAGGATTCATTCGACCTAGCACATCACCATGGGGTGCTCCTGTTTTATTTGTTAAAAAGAAATATGGTTCAATGAGACTTTGCATTGATTATAGAGCCTTGAATAACATTATTGTTGAGAAAATGTATCCTTTGCCTCATATCGATGATTTTTTGATCAGCTCCACGGAGCTCAGTATTTTTCGAAGATTGACTTGAGGTCCAGGTACCATCAGTTGAATGTAAAAGAAGTAGACGTACCGAAGACTGCACTCCATACTAGATATGGCCATTATTAATTTCTAGTTATGCCTTTTGGGTTAACCAATGCACCTGCTGTATTCATGGACCTTATGAATAGAATTTCCATGAGTTCTTGGATATGTTTTTGGTTGTTTTCATTGATGATATTTTGGTGTTTTCTAAAAGTAAAGAGGAGAATGAAATACATTTAAGGGTTATTTAGAAAACCTTAAAAGAAATGAAATTGTATGGGAAATTCAAAAAGTGTGAGTTTTGGTTGTAACAAATTTCATTCCTTGGTTATATTGCTTCTGAAGATGGGATAACTGTTGATCCTGTAAAAACAAAGGTTGTTGAAGAATCTCCAAGACCCACAAATGTAACTGAGATACTTAGATTCCTTGGTTTGGCAGGCTATTACAGAAGGTTTGTTAGAAATTTTTCACGGTTATCTAGTCCAATTACTAAGCTAACTCGGAAGGGTGTTAAGTTTATCTGGACAACAGATTGTGATGATTGTTTTCAGGAATTGAAAAGAAGATTGTTGAATGCTCCAGTTTTGGAACTACCTTCCAGGAATGGGGAGTTTGTTATCTATAGTGATGCTTCATTGAAAGGACTTTGCTGTGTCCTAATGCAGAATGATCATGTAACTTATTATGCTTCACGATAGTGTAAATCTCATGAGGTAAATTACCCTACAGATGATTTGGAATTAGCTACTGTTGTTTTTTCTTTAAAAATTTGGAGGCATCATTTGAATGGAGTTTAGTGTGAAATATATACCGATCACAAAAGTTTAAAGTATATATTCACTATGAAAGAATTGAACATGAGACAGAGGAGATGGCTATAATTAATCAAGGATTATGATTGTACAATTCATTACCATCCGAGAAAATCAAATAAAGTGGCTGATTCTTTGAGTCGAAAAAGTATTGCTTCATTAACAATGTTGCATTTGGAATGTGATACTTTGGTTAAGGATTTGATGAAATTTGGAATAGAAGTTGTTGGTGCATGATGTCCTTCTATTTTGTTTCAGGTATCAGTGAAATCTTCTCTATCAGATAGAATTAAGCAAGCACAGAAGCAAGACAACGAGTTGCAGAAAAAGGTAGAGCTGGTTCCGAAGGGTAAGTTTCCTGAATTCAACATTGATAATGATTGTGTTTTTGGATTTGGGAAGAGATTGTGTGTGCCTTGTGATTCACAGTTGAAGAGATATTTTTTATGTGAAGCTCATAGTTCTCCATTTTCAGTTCATCCAGGAAGTACTAAGATGTATAGAGATCTTCAGGAGTATTACTGGTGGGAAAAAATGAAAAGGGATTTTGCTGATTTTACTATGAAGTGTTTGACATGTCAACAGGTTAAAACAGAGTGGCAGTTATCGAAAGGGATGATTCAGCCTTTACCATTACTAGAGTGGAAATGGGAGAATATATCCATGGACTTCGTTGTGGGATTGCCAAAGACACATCGAGGTAATAATGCAATCTGGGTTATTGTTGATCGCTTGAGTAAATCTTCTCATTTCCTTACTATACAAGATACTTTTTCCCTAGATCAACTTTCTCGTTTGTATATTAAATATATAGTCAGGTTACCTGGAGTTCTTCTCTCCATTGTATCTGACCGTGATGCCAGGTTCACTTATAACTTTTGGAAAGGCCGTCATAAGTCGTTGGGTACTGAATTAAATTTTAGTACAGCTTTTCATCTGCAATCAGGTGGGCAGTCAGAACGAACAATTCAGAACTTAAGGGATATCCTACGTGCTTTCTCTATGGATTATCAGGGAAGTTGGGACCAACATCTTTCTTTGGTTGAGTTTTCATATCAAAACTATTTTCATTCTAGTATACAGATGGCTCTGTTTGAAGCATTATATGGAAAATGGTGTTGAACTCCAGCTTTTAGGGATGAAGTAGGTGAAAGGAAGCTGATGGGACACGAATTGGTAGAAGTGATGGTAGAAAAGGTTCAGTTGATTCATAAACACATGAGAACAGCTCAGAGCAGACAGAAAAGTTATACGGATAACCGGAGGAAGGATCTATCTTTCGAGGTAGGTGATCATGACTTTCTCAAAGTTTCACCACGGAAAAGTTTGATGTGATTTGGTAAGAAAGGAAAGCTGAGTCCAAGGTTCATTAGACCATATGAAATTCTGGAGAAAGTTAAATCAGTTTCAAATAGAGTTGCATTACCTCCGAGTTTATCTCAGTTACATAATTTTTTTCATGTTTCGATGTTGAGAAAGTACATGACAGATCCATCTCATGTTTTGAGTCCAGAGGTGGTTCTGCAGGAAGAGAATCTATCTTATAAGGAACAACCGGTCCAGATTCTTGACCATAGAGAGCAATTGTTGCAGAATAAGGTAATTCATCAGGTAATGGTTTTATGGAAAAACCATATGGTTGAAGAAGCAAAGTGGGAATCTGAAAATTCTATGAGGGATAAATACCCCCACTTATTTTCTTAAGTGAATAAAATTGTGAGGACACAATTCCCAAAAGGGGGGAATGATGTAACATCCCAGTTAAATAAAGAATAATACATTTTCATAATTATTAATATTTTCGAATTAAATATTAATTTTACTTTAAAGGGGTTTCTATGTTCAATAGCATGCCTGATACACAACAACGAGTTTCTTTGAAATCTTATGTTGCACACTAGTAATATACTAATTTTTTTAAATGGTAGTTAACACTTAGCCGTTGTATTGGCAGGAATGAATAGAAATAACTAAAATTTGATTATATATGTTTTTTAAATGTTTTTACATTTATCCAATAAAAGATAAAGGCTTAAAATAAGAAAAGAATTCAATTTTTGGCATAGATACTCTAATATTCACTAAAAGGTTGAACTATCGCCTTTTGATGGCGAAACCTCGTTAAATATAGTTTTGGTCACTCTTATACATTCTAGAGGACCAAATAAAACTCTTCTTTTGAATCAGGACATCAAAATTTACTTTGTGTAAATTTTTTGGTATTTTTCCGATAAAGTTCATTTTTTAATGAATAGTGAAAAATGATGTATTTTAATTCAAAACCTCTTTTTAATCTAATTTATTTATATGAATAGATTATATTTTGAATTGGTTTTAATGTAAATTTAGAATATATTTTTACCATTTAATCCAATTGTTGTCATTGGAATTAATTTCACTTTGAAATTGGACTTAAACTAGTGTAAATCTTTTGATACATATTGTTTCATAAAAACACGCTTTTTGTTTTGACAGTGGGAATTAATTGTTAAATTAATTAATGAAAATTATATGTTATGATTTTTTTAAAATAGACATCAATTTTGATTTTTGAATATCAAATATATATTAGGGTAAATTTTTGGTAATTTTCTAAAAAACTTCAATTTTTGATGAATAGTGAAACCACTAAGTGGCAGTTAAAAAAATTGATTTTTTGTTTAAATAAAACTTTACCACTTCTCTGTTTTGATTTTCAAAATTCCGACATACATGGTTTTCATTAGGAAGTAATATGTGGTTCAATGGGATTAAAATATTTTTTTGGTGATTAGTAACTTTTATGTTTATTAATCGCGATTAGAGGTAATTAGTGTAATTTAAGGTAAAAATAATCTTTAAATAATATTAAATGGCATAGACACGTGTCCTAACATTATTGGATGTGTCATGTCCGACCAAGACAATCTATGGGTCAACTTGGGGACCCCATGGAGCCACTTTGGTAGGAAAATGACATTAATAACTTTTTTATTTAAAGTTAAAAAAAAATGTCACAAACATGTATTGTTTTGATAAAACAATTTTTACATGGGGTTATATAAGTCATAATTTTGAGTATAAATATTCATTGGAAATATAAAAATATTTCCTACATCATGATATTTTTTTTATAATTTTTAGACATTAAATAAATTAAATTATTTATGACACCATGATGATGCAGCAATTACCTCATTATTTAACGATTTAAATAAAATGAAAAGATATTGTAAAATCTAAGACCTAAACTTGTCAAAAACCTACTGGATGGGTGGATTTATAACCCTTATCACCTTATCCTCGAAATATATAGTTTTGGGACCTTTTTTATCCGAAAATAATTTTATAATAAAGTATCTTTTCTTAACTTTCCAAGAGTGCCCCTCCTCTCCTCTTATAAAAGGCCCCCACCTATACCTCCTTACCCACCCCTCTCAAGCCTTTTTTTCGGCCATTATCTTCTCATTTTATCTCTCCACATCCCTCCCTTCATCCTTGAAGCCTCACTTTGGGAAAAAGTCTTTCCAAGGAAGCCTTTGATCCCAGATCAAAAAGAGTTACCCGATTTAAAGGTAGTGTCTTCGCTTGTGTTCTTATGTTTTAGTTTTCTTCTCCAACCCCCTAAACTCTTTTTATTCATTTATTTTGTAACAACACCAGTATCTTAAATATACTAGGATGTTTTTATATGAACTATTCAAGCTACACATACACACACATACATCTAATGGTTAAATAACATACTGTTTCCATGGATGGAGAATTTCTGCCTCACGAAATGATGATTGTTCAACATTAATATAACACCTTAAAAGGTGGACATTAAGATGTCACTATATTTATATATGATATATAATATGTTTATGTTTTACTTAAGCTTCTTTATTTTTCATTTATGGCATTCCTTTATGGTTTCCATTATGGGTAAATGTGATATCTTCATTTTAGGAAGTGCGGACTACTGCCCCCTCAAAGTGATTTGATTCGTTAATACCATATGTGGTACGTATAAAGGATAGATTTAATGATATTATATATGATACCATACTGGAATTATAATACTATTATGTATCATTATGTCTTAATTCCATTAAATATGAAATAGAAATGGATGTAGCGTTCATGCGTACATATGTCTTACCATCTCCATGAACGGTGCATTTCATTTCTTACCTCTAAATATTATGTAATATTATAAATGCATATATATACTGGATATATATGATATATATGATATCTAAATCATTAATATAATTCTGGATTTAATGGATATTTTACCCCATGAACAACTTGTAATTATAAAGAGTTTATTTTTGACTCAATTACCAATGATCGACAAAACGACCATTATTAACATAAATAATTACATAGTGTTCATAACAAGGAAATAAGTGATATAAAAGGAGTAATGAACTTGAAAAAATGTTCTTATGCAAGTAGAAATTAACTCAATTTTATTATTCCAGATATTAAAGTGCAATCGAGTCAAGTCAGACCCGAGGTATGGGACTTCGTCTCAATCTCTTTTCATTGAGGCATATTTTGTTTTATACACAACATTATTTTATGCGGTGTATAAAACCCTTTTACATTTACTTTTATTCAAATTGAATATTTTTTATACGAAGCATTTTACTAAATGATAAAAGGATTTTTTTTGTCGTACGTATGCGGCGACAACGACTTCTCCACCACCGTGACCATTATTTGAGTTTCGGCTTCCTCTACAAGCCATAACTTATTTTTAAATGAAAAATAAATACCATGTTTTAATTTTATTTTATTTTGGTATTGAAAATGTTTTTCATAATTTTTTTATTATATCAATGTGTTGTATTGATATCTTGTGATTAAAATGATGAAATGTTATGTTTCTTTTATGCATGTTTTATGTGATACGATTATGTTATGGTTCTTAGGCATTGTCTATGAAGACGGGTGGTTCTGTGATAAACTAAGGGCGGTTGAGCCTGATATAGCTCTCCAAAGCATTGGGTAATGCGAAGGAGTTAAACGTTATGGTTTTTCCGAAGAGATTTAGGGAATATACTGTGATGGGTATTCCAAAGGTAATCAAGAGAGTTACTCCCTACCTAAGAATGTTATGAATGCCTCAAGTTGCCTTTAAGTCTTATTTTTTCTATGATTTATTCATGATTTGATGAGGTATGTTAAAATGCTGTTTTTATGAGTAAATTATGATTTCATACATGGACTAATGTTTTCTTTTCGTACTTATATATCCCTTACTGATCTTGTTATGCTCACCCCAAGTTTTTTTGAAAATTTTTTCACAGGACATAATGTGGAATAGGGTCAAGGATGGGATTAGGGAAAATTCATGCTGTCTTAAACATGGAACTAGACATGACTTTTTTTAGAGTCCATGTTTTGTAAATAAAAGTGACTTTATAGAAGTTTCTACTGTTTAATCCTTTAAGATGTAATAGTTTTGATCTAATTCTCTAAAACTCTAAACCATGAAAATATCCTCAATGTGAATTATTCATTTAATTCAATATTAAGTAAGGTTTAAGTCTGGGGCCTTATACTCCACCCGTCACTTACTATGTCCAATACCTTCCTCATATGAAAAGTTTGAAACAAAACTTAATCATTATTATTAAAACTTGAAAATAAATGTCAATACTTCAACCATAAACCATGAATGGTATAAAAATAACACATCCACAGTCAAACATATAACGAAGCCTTCAATACAATATGGAAGATCTGTATCATAATAAATAAAATTCAAACAAGTTTAAAATCCATCAAACGATGTTGACATAGATGAAAATGATTTGTAAAACTCTTTGAGAGAAATATACCTTTTTCCTGAAAACATTTTAACGTCACACAATTTATAAAGGAATAAATTTATAGAAATTTTTCAATCAAAGTGTCCCATACCACTTCGAATCATTTGATTGAAATTAACATTTTAAAAAAATTTATTTCCATATAAATAAATCCTTAAAAAACCATTTTGAAAACATGGACATTAAAGAGAATGATTTAGAGGAACAAATATTAAAAACATTTAAAATGATGTTTAAATAAAAGTTCCCCTCAAAATAATAACATTAAAAAATCATTTATGAAACATGGACATCGATAATAAATATTTCCTAGTAAAAACTTACCCATAAAAAATCTCGAATAATAATGAGATTGAGGAATTATCCTTTACCTTGCACATTCCTTTGGTCGAGGGTACATTTAACCTCCTGTATAATGACCATAGTATGTTATTAAATTATAACAGAACCATATTCATATTTATTATATAATACATGATTAATTTATGAATTTATACTACCCATTTAATAATGATTTCCATGTTAAATTAACATTTTGGGTAATAATTTCTTTCTTTATCATATGTGTCTTAACTTTTATTTTTGATTGTATCATTTAGATGATGACTTTAATGATTCCAGAATATAAAAATTGATTTATATACCATATATATTTAGAATATAAATATTTATAATAAAATTATATCTAAAATGGAAGGCACTGTTTATGGATACGGTAGGTCGTATGTACGCATAAACGTTGTTTCCGTTTTCACATCATATTGAACGGAAGTGAATAAGATTTATATAAGTACATACATACATAAATAAATAAATATATATATATATCTTCAGTAGAATTATTATGTCATATATGACATACTTATTAATAATATATATTTTTATAATCATCGTTAAATGGACAACATGGAAATGAATCTCATCGAGTTGTGGAGATGGTGTTCTGTATGTACGCATGAGTGATAATATTATTATTTTGATATTAAAATCATATATAATTGGATGGTATATCATATATACATAATAATTAACATTTAATATTTATTATATACATCATTTATACATCATTATTATACCCATCCAATATAATAATGTATTGAATAACAACTACACCCCGACGTGGAGACGGTAAGCCGTATGCACGCATGTATGGCGACATGTCATTCAATAGATGGATAGAATAATGAATATGGTTGTACCATATTTTTAATAACATCAAATTATATTGAAGATACTAGATTTATTATATTAAAATGGAAACAACAATGAAAGAAGAAGTGGAAGAAGAAAAGAACATGAAAGAGGTGATGAAATATTTACCTCTTCTTCGGGTCCTTCCTTTTGATTTGATCAAAAGGGATCCATATGTTGGATTTCTGACTAAAGGGAGGCATCTAGGATGAAGGGAGGACAGTTGAGAGGATATTTTGGCAGGGTTTGGTCGAGAAAAATGGCTTTGATTATTTGAATTTGAGAGAAGGGGGAGTGCCCTTTTATAAGAGGGGTAAGGGGCACCTTAGGAAAAGATTAAAACATTATTTTATAATAAAATAATATTCCCTTTATAATGGCTCCAAATTAATTTATTTAGAATATATAGTGGGGATGGGTCTAAATCCTCTCAACCAATCGATTTTAGACATGTTTAGGTTACCATTTTAACCATATCTTTTATATTTAACTCTATGTTAAATAATTTAACTTTTACATTGTCTTCATGTTTTCTTACACTATATGGTTAATAAACATACTATAAACATCCAAAAGAACCTCAGGTGGTTTATTAATGACATATAAAATATTATTTAAGACCTTTTGCTGATCCTTATATTTTTAGGAAGTAAAGCCCCATAAATTTCAAGGAAAATTGTTTTCATAAATTATTTGGGATTTTAAAAGTAGGCAGTTTCTGACGGCACCTGATCCCGAGGCCCGGTGTGCCCAAAATATTTTTCCAAAGTTTAGCTTGGGTACGTTCAGTGAACGAACGAGCGAGTTTTTCTATCTTTTGAACCGGTGCTCAGAATTGATATCTGAGGGCACCGATGAACTCGCATCGCCGATAATTGCTTATGGGGACCTTTACCATAATCGCATTTGCACGAGAGGGGAAGTTATGTTTTGTGGATTAAATTATAAGTGAACAAAAATTGTGGAACAATTTTTATTTATATCTAAGTGGTTATATACTAAATGAGAGAGTTGGGATGGGACCCACTAGTTCCTAACTACCCATGTGAGGATAAATGTGAGGTGGGGACCACACGATCCCCAACCCTTCAAATTCACTAAAACTCCTTAAACCCCCTCTTAATTTTGTAAACTCCTCATTACTTGTGAAACCTTTCCACCTCCTCTCTCTCTCCCTCTAAAACTCAAGCCAACACACACTTTAATTAATTAATTGAAACATTTCCATTAATTAATTTAGTATTTGAAATTTGAATTTTGAATACATGGCATGATTAAATAAAATAAGGAGAAGCCTTATTTTATTTTCAGTTGGCTTGTTGTGTTGATATTTTGGGGAGAAAGCTCTTGAGTTTTGAAGAACGCTTCATCTCATTTGTTGAAGAACGCCAACTCTCCGACGAAGAACATTGACTCGACGACCCCGAATTCTTCATTCTCTTCTTCCTCCGCGACATGGGAGGAGACACCAACGTGGGAACTCGCCAACGACGTCATGCCTTGTTTTCATCACTCCATGATCAAAAGAGGAGATGCCGCTTCCTCCTCGGGCGCACTCCGTTGCCGCTTAAGGAACCTCACCCCGCGACGCCGTCTACTGCGATGCCCGATGTTTGATATCTTTTTTTGAGGTAGGGGTTATGTTAAATTTTATTTAATAAAAATTTCGCTTTGTTTGTCATTGATAATTCTAATTCTTTTGGCCACTTGTTATCAACATAAGGGGAGGAGGTCAGACTGCACAAACGTGGCCAAATCTCCACACCTTCTCTTGTTTTTTATCATTGAAGCTTGAGAAAATGGTGGTGCGGTGCCATTGCACCGTGCGGGAATGAAAAAGGGACGCGGCCAAGGTGGGCAACGGCGATGGTGTGCGGCACCGTCGCTCCGCGCCGGTGAGGCCGCAGCGGAGGGGCGTGGTGCCGTCGCGCCGCGCCAGACAAGCATGAGTCGTGGCCTATGGCTGCGACGGTTCAGAGGAGCAGGTAGCCGCCAGAACCAGTTGGATGCGGGACCCCCTTAGGTCCCGTGGATACAATAAAGGCCGTCCTTAATGGAGGGTCGTTTCCTCAATCAAGGGGCGCAGCCCCCCCCCCCCCCCCCCGTTCGGATCCCGCTCGGCAAAGAGTCGAGTCGCCGGCCACACGGGCCGGGCTGCCCGCGCTGGGCCACCAGCACCTGGCCTGGCCGCGTCCAATTGGGCTGGACCCGGACCCGGGTCTGGTCGCTCAGTTCGGGCCGACCCAGGGGGTATTGGGTCGGGTCAGTCCGGGCCAAAACCCCCAATTTCGGACAGATTCGTACAAACACCCATAACATGGGCTACAGACCTCCGATCGATGCACCATCAGTTGAGTTGGGATACTTGGATCGATATGTTCATTTTGGTATATTACACTCAAGGTTTCAGAGATCATTTTGTACGACTGGGTTGGTTTGAACATGAAATAAACCGGGCCCTCAGAGGAGAAGTGCTTATAACTCGAACTCCGGACGTCAGATTGACTTGCTATTGACTTTGTTGGTTTCCTATTTGTGAGAAGGTTCTTTTAGATTACTCCTCTTGATGTTTGGACATAGATATAGTATGGTCAGGTTGGTTTTAACTTAAAAACCAATCGGGCCCCTGGGACAAAAAATCCAATAACTCTCTGACCGGGCGTCTGATTGACGCATCGTCTGTCGCATTGAGTTCTTGTTGACGAGATGGAACTTTGTGATACATCAAATCTAGACTTTGTGACAGTTGATGTATCTACCTCTTGGCATGTGGAGCGGATCATCCAAGAATCAAGCGTGCTGTGTACGGGAACCCTAGAGCTGGTTGCGACTGCGATGACGATGATGACTGTACTTGGATCCTATGTGGGTTCGGTAGTGAGGACGACTATACTTGGATCCTCTGTGGGTTCGGCAGTGATGATGACTGTACTTGGATCCTATGTTGGTTCGGCAGCTGTGGTTACTATTCTTGGATCCTACGTGGGTTTGGCAGTGATGACATCTGTACTTGGATCCTACGTCGGATTGACAGAGGAGATGATTCAGAGGCTACATCGATCATCTCTACCCCTCTTCGTGAGTAGTATACATGTGTGAGTTGAGTCTTGACTTTCAATTATTATCTTAGATATGATTGAATTGCTTTCCTGTGTGGATTGGGACGTACTTTCCTATGTGGATTGAGTTATACTTTCCTGTGTGGGCTGGGTTGTACTTGAGCTCGTGATTTGGAGCAGAACTGGAATTGATGACTTAGGTATATGTATGGGAATATACCTAAGTAGTGTTGGTTGATACCTGTATTCCTATCTTTCCTTTGTTTTTTATCCTTTATGAGTTCTGGGAGAGATTTGAGAGTCTTGGGGTCCCTACTGAATATCGTATACTCACCCCTGCATGGGCTACGCCTGCACTACGTTGTGTTGGTTGCAGACGACAGACAGCACTGTCGTGGTTGAGGCTTGAGGAGCAGGACAGTACCCGAAGGTGGACTATCAGGTGGGACGTAAATAGAGTGCATGACCGGACTCGAGGATCCGACGAGACTATCTGTACTCTCCCTTCTGGTGGGAGTTCCGGAGGACATCATGGCGGTTGCTGCTCTACTTTTTGACTATTGTACTTTCTCTTCTCAGTTGTACTGTACTTTCAGTTGGGTTTGTATACTGGCCCATTTGCATTCCATCACTTTCTTTTGTACTCATTTTACTTAGTGTTTACTTCATCTTCTGTACTATGTGGTGTTTGTTTTCTTATATAAAGGTAATGCATTCCCTTTTATTGGGATTTACGCCTTTGGTGCTAGTGTCCAGCACCTAGCCTATGGAAGGCGGGCTTGGCATAGTCAGGACACGGGCCTCGAGGAAGGGTCGTGAAAAAATGGTATTAGAGGAGTCGGTTCTACTGCAGAACTCAGGACTCTGATAATTTCATCTCTATGAAGCAATAATTTTTAGAGAATTGAGTGTAGTTATCAGTCCAGGGAGTCCAGTGTTGGTGCAGCGGCTGACGTATCCGTACACCAGGACCGTGACTTCTGATTTCTAACTCAATGCCCGAAAACATTGATTGCATGTGTGTTTTAAAAGTATTCTTTGTGATTAATTTGTGTCAGCTCACCAGGTATACTATATTAACCATGGAGCACCTGTTACTTTTCAGGATGGCCCCATGATGGCAGCCAGGTAGGGTTCCAAGCATTGTGCGAGATGGCCGCCCACCGAGCGACGAGGGTTCAGTGCAGGGCCCCATTACATCAGAGGCACCAGCGGTACCTCTACCCACTGAGCCACCGATGACACCCACCCCAGTAGTTGAGAGTGAACGTCGCCAAAGTGAACTGCACGAGTTTCAGCATTAGAGACCACCCAGGTTTCATGGGGAGATGGACCCTCAGGCAGCCAAGGATTGGCTGGAGGCTGTTGTTCGAGTTTTCATATTGGTAGGGACACCAACCGATCTAATGTGGATCCTTGTGGCGAGTCTCCTACACACGGCAGCAGGTAGATGGTGGAGCATGATGCTCCATGTGCACGACGAGGTATCTATTCTTTGGACGGATTTTGAGATCCTTTTCCGCTCGAAGTTCGTTCCTACCACCCTCCGTGCGGTGCACATTCAGGAGCTACTATAGCTGCGGCATGGCAGCATGACTGTAGCCCAGTAGTCTGCGAGATTTACCGATCTCTCGCGCTACTCCACAGACATGGTACGGGACCAATTCTTCCGGGAACGGAACTTTGAGAAGGGACTGATGCATGAGATCAGGGCTTCGATGATCTCCCTCCACATACCGATGAAGGAAGGAGTACTGGAGCGATCCCTTCTTGTAGAGAGCTTTCTTACTGAGCCTACACTAGCAGCGAGACCTACCGCAGGGTGGCACATAGTGGAGGCTTCTACAGCTGGCAGTCGACGGATGTCACATGGGTCCAAGCAGGCCAGACCATCAGGTGAGTGACCTCAGGATACCGAATCAGAGGTGCGGGGCTCACGCAGCAGAGCCAGTTATGCGAGAGGCTGACAATTCTATGCATGCGGCTGGAAGGGCCACATGGATCGTGACTGCCCAACCCACCATGCAGTGGAGCAGAAGATGGTTGAGGGACCACCCTGGCATAGGCAGAGGTTCAACCGTGGTGGACTGCAGGGAGCAGGCAGACGAGGCAGTGAAGCTGGCCAAGCGGTAGTTGGTGGATGACGTTTTGAGGCTCTACCACCACCACCACTAGGAGGTCCACCCCGACCACAGGGAGCTGGCGGACAGAGGTAGGCTCAACATCAGGCAGTGGAGGCCTATGACCACAGTTCACCTAAGATGATTCAAGGTACTATTTGTGTCTACTCCACCCTTTCTACAGTTCTTATAGACACAGGAGAGAGTCATTCTTTCAGTGCCGCTGCCCTTGTTCGGATGTCAGAAATTCCGAAGGAGCCGTTAGTTCAATCCTTATGGCTAGACAATCCTACGGGAGTAGACTCGACGATTACGCACTGGTTCCGGCAGTGTGAGATTACTCTAGGAGGAGGGAGCTTCGGATGGGATCTTCTTGTAGTGGAGTCGAGGCCTTACGACGTCATCGTTGGCATGGAATGGTTATCTAAGGTCCATACTCAGATAGACTGTATTAGGTACAAGGTGCGGTGCTTCCGCACAGACGGGAGCAGGTTCACCTTCACCGGCGAGAAGGGAGCCTTTGCAGCACGGGATGGACTCCCGCAGGGGAGAGGACAACCGATCACATATCATTTTGCTAGCCTCATCCTAAGATAAGTTTATGTGCGGAGTCTGAGTATTCCTGTTGTGGTGGATCTGTATGCTGAAGGTTTTCCTGACAAATTTCCATGACTACCTCCTCGCAAATTGGTAGACTTCTATATTTGACATGTACCCTAGGACATCGCTAATATCTACACCAGCGTATCGGATGGCTCTTGCTGAGCTTCATGATCTATGGGTACAGCTGGAGGATTTGCAGGGCAAGGGATTTATTGCGACTGTGTGTCGACTACTGTCGCCTGAACCAGGTGACCGTGAAGAACAAGTACCCACTCCCAAGGATTGATAAACTCTATGCTCAGCTCAAGGGATCATGATGGTTCTCGAAGATAGACCTCAGGTCAGGCTATCAACAGCTCAGAGTTTGAGATGAGGATGTGCAGAAGACGGCCTTCTGGTGTCGGTATGGCCACTATGAGTTCATGGTTATGACCTTCGGTGAAACCAATGCTCCAGCAGTGTTCTTGAGTCTCTTGAACATGATTTTCCAGCCATAGCTCGATTGATTTGGAATAGTATTCATCGACGACATACTGATTTACTCGACCACTGAGTAGGAGCACGCCTACTACTTGAGGGTTGTACTGGATACATTCTGAGAGCACCAACTTTATGGTAAGCTCTCGAAGTGCCAGTTCATGATTCGAGAGGTACATTTCTTGGGAAACGTCATCTCAGAGGCTAGGGTTGTAGTAGACCCATCGAAGATCTAGGCGGTACTTGCTTGGGAGCCACCCAGTAGCGTAACTGAGGTGCGGAGATTCCTAGGTCTGGTAGGGTACTATCAGAGATTTGTGCTAGACATCTCCAGAGTTTTAGCACTTCTTTCATCTCTGATGAAGAAGGGTAAACCCTTCGTGTGGTCATATAGATGCCAGCAGAGCTTTCAGGAGCTGAGACAGTGATTGACCAATGCACCCATCTTGAGGCTAACAGAGGAGGGCATTGGATAAGTAGTATACTGCGATGCATCGGGGACTAGAATCAAGTGTGTCCTGATACAGGAGCTAGCGGTGATCGCTTTCGGTTCACGAAAGTTGAGGTAGCATGAGCAGAACTACGCTACCCATGACTTGGAGTTAGCAGTAGTGGTCTTCGCCTTGAAGACGTGGAAACACTATCTTATGGGCGAGCACTTTACAGTATATTCTGACAACCAGAGTCTAAGGTACAACTTCTCACAGAAGGACCTGAACCTGAGACAACAGTTATGGCTCGAGTTCCTCCAGTATTATGACTTTGATATAGTATGTGCTCCTAGGAAGGTGAATTTAGTAGTTGATGCTCTCAGCAAGAGATCGGGCATTCAACTACTTGGAGAGGCGACAGAGGAGCTAGCTGCGTTGAAGATATCCTTCGTGGATAGAGATGGAGCATCCCTTCTACAGTCGCTCACAGTCACTCCTCCACTACTTTAGCAGGTTAAGGAGGCACAGTGTGGGTACATTGACTGTGAGACGCGACATGCACAGATATCCATAGGACAGGCACCTGATGGATTTTCTGTAGGATGAGAGCACATCATCCTCTTCAGGGGATGTACCATGGTACCATTTGTATTACAGAAGGATGTGCTGAGGGAGTTTCACACTTCCCCTCTAGAAGTACATCCAGGAGCAGTGATGATGTACCAGGATCTCAGACGATAGCACTGGTGGCCGGGTATAAATAAGGTTGTGGAAGAGTTCGTTTCACGATGCCTCACCTGCGAGCAGGTGAAGGCGGAGCACCAGGTACCAGCAGGTTTGGTACAACACTTAGAGGTCTCGAAGTGGATGTGGGATGGGATATATATGGATTTTGTGACGGGCCTTCCACGTACATCGAGAAGACACGACTCCATCTGGGTGATCGTCGACCTACTCACCAAGTCAGCCCACTTCCAACCTATTAGTGACCAGGGCTCAGTAGAGAACTCGGGATGCCCCTACGTTCAGGAGATCGTATGGCTTCATAGTGTGCCATCGTCTATCGTCTCCGATCGAGATGCTCTCTTTACTTCCCAGCTTTGGAAGGGGCTGTAGGAGACTATTGGGATGCAGCTACACCTATGCACTTCCTTTCAACCTCAGATGGATGGCCAGACGAAGAGGACCATTCAGACACTTGAGGACATGCTCCATGCACGTGTCCTTGACTTTGTTCACAGCTGTGACGATCACCTACCCTTGGTGGAGTTTGCATACAACAACAGATACCACTCCACCATCGGGATGGAACCATACGAGGCAATGTACGGCCGACCATGAAGATCACCTCTGTGCTGGACTGACCCTGGAGAGTCAGCACTCGTAGGACCATAGATGGTTCAGGCTAAGACGGAGAAGGTGCAGATCTTCCAGGAGCGGATGAGTACTGCACAGAGCTGATAGAAGTCATATGCTGATAGGAGGCAGAGACCACTGGAGTTCGAGGATGGTGATGACGTTTTCTTATGGGTCTCACCTCAACATGGATTACGGAGATTTGGTCGGGGCGGCAAGTTATCTCCTCGCTTCATCGGACAATTCTAGGTCCTCAGCAGGGTAGGCAAGTTGGCTTACCACCTGGCCCTTCCACCTCAGTTGCACTGAGTTCACGATGTCTTCCATGTATCTCAGCTGAGGAGATACGTGCATGACCCGACACATATCATTGATCATGGGAAGCTAGACATTGATGACGGGGATACATTCACTGAGGACTCGGTGGAGATCGAGGATCGACAGGAGCCGGTCCTACATGGATGGTCGATTCCTCTGGTGCGCATTCGGTGGCAGCATGAGAACCTCCAGGAGAGCACATGGGAGTGGGAGGCTCACACGTGAGCTCAGTACCCTCATTTGTTCCCCTAGTTTATGTTATAGCTTTATGGGGAAGTAAATCCCTGAGTTGGGGGTAATGTAAATACCCATAAATTTCAAGGAAATGTTTTTCTTAAATTCTTTGGGATTTTGCGAGTACGAAATTTCTGACGGCACCTGATTCCGAGGCCCAGTGTGCCCGTAATAATTTTCCGATGTTTAGCTCGGTTATATTCAGTGAACGAATGAGCTGGTTTTTCTGTCTTTTTAACCGGTGCTTGGAATTGAAATACGAGGGCACCGATAAACTCGCAGCGCCAGTAATTTTTTAGGGGGACCTTTACCGTAATCATGTTTTCATTAGAGGGGAAGTTAAATTTTGTGGATTAAATTAGAAGTGAATAAAAATTGTGGAAAAATTTTTATTTATATCTATGTGGGTATATTCTAAATGAGGGAGTTGGGGTGGGACCCACTATTTCCTAACTACCCATGTGAGGATAAATTTGAGGTGGGGCCCACACGATCCCCAACCCTTCACATTCTCTAAAACTCCTTAAAACCCCTCTTAATTTTGTAAAATCATCATCACTTGTGAAACCTTCCAACCTCCTCTCTCTCTCTCCCTCTTAAAATCATGCCAACACACACACTAATTAATTAATTGAAACTCTTCCATTAATTAATTAAGTGTTTGAAATTTGAATTTTGAATGAATGGCATGATTAAATAAAATAAGGAGAAGCCCTATTTTATTTTTAGTTGGCTTGTTGTGTTGAGATTTTGGGGATAAAGCTCTTGATTTCTGAAGAACACTTCATCTCCATTATTGAAGAACACCAACACTCCAACAAAGAACATCGACTCGGCGACCCCAGATTAATCATTCTCTTCTTCCTCCGCAACAAAGGAGGAGACACCAATGTGGGAGCTCTCCAACGACGTCACGCCTTGTTTTCTTCTCTCCGTGATCAAAAGTGGAGACGCCGCTTCCTCCTTGGGCGCACTCTGTCGTCGCTTACGGAACCTCACCCCACGAAGTTTTCTTCCATGACGCCCGACATTTGATATATTTTGTTGAGGTAGGGATTATATTCAATTTAATTTAATTAAAATTGCACTTTGTTTTTCGTTGAGAATTATTTTTCTTTTGGACACTTGTTATCAACATAACAGGAGGAGGCCAGACCGCACAAACACGGTGGAATCTCTTCCCCTTATCTTGTTGTTTATTATTGAAGCTTGAGATGATGACTGCGCGGTGATGTTGTACCACACGGGAATGAAAAAGTCCCACGTACAAGGCGGGCCGCAGCGATGGTGCGCGGCGCCGTCACATGGCACCGGTGCGGCCGAAGGATGCCGCGGCCAAGAGCGGGCCGCGGTGGAGGGGCGCGGGGCCGTCGCGCCGCGCCGGACAGGCAGGAGCCGCGACATATGGCTGCAGAGGTTCAGAAGGGTAGCCGGCTAATCCGGTCACCGGCACAAGCCGGAGGCGGGGCCCCCTCATGTCATGCGGTTACAATAAAGGTCGGCCTTAATGACCGACCATTTCCTCAATCAAGGGGGGAAGCGCCCCCCCTTCGCATCCCGATCATCTGAGAGCAGAGCCGCCGGCCACGTGGGTCGGGACACGCCCAATTGGGCCAGACCCGGACCCGGGTCGGGTCAATCTGGTTCGGGCCAACCCAGGTGGTAATGGGCCAGGTCGGTCTGGGCCCAAAACCCCCAATTTTGGACAGATTCGTACAAAGACCCATAACATGGGCTACATACCTCCGATTCACGCACCTTAAGTTGTGTTGGGATCCTTGGATCAATCCGGTCGTTTCGGTATATTAACCTCAAGGTTTCAAAGAAATTTGGGTATGGCTAGGTTGGTTCGAACACGAAACCAACCGGGCCCTCAGAGCGGAAATGGTTATAACTCGAACTCTCGACATCCGATTGACGTGACGTTGACTTTGTTGGTTTCATCTTTGTGAGACAGTTCTTTTGGATTACTCCTCTCAATGTTTTGATGCAGATGGATTACGGTCGGGTTGGTATTAAATTAAAAACCGATCTGGCCCCTGGGATGAAAAAGCCAATAACTCTCAGACCGGGCGTCCGATTGACGCACCGTCTGTCGCGTTGAGTTCCTGTTGATGAGACGGAACTTTTTGATAAATCAACATTGGACTTTGTGATAGTTTATGTATCTAACCCTTGGCTCGTGGAGCAGACCCTACTAGAATCGAGAGTGCTGTGTGCGGGAACCCAAGAGCTGGTTGCGACTGCGATGACGATGACGACCGTATTTGGATCCTATATAAGTTTTTCAGCAAGGACGACTGTACTTGGATCCTCCGTGGGTTCGGCAGTGATGAAATCTGTACTTGGATCCTACGTGGGTTCGGTAGCGGTGGTTACTGTACTTGGATCCTACGTGGGTTCGGTAGCGATGACATCTGTACTTGGATCTTACGTGGGTTCGGCAGAGGAGATGATTCAGAGATTACATCAATCATCTCCACCCCTATTCATCTGTAGTATACCTGTGTGAGCTGAGTCTTGTCTTTCAATCATTATCTTAGATATGGTTGACTTGCTTTCCTGTGTGGATTGGGACATACTTCCCTGTTTGGGTTGAGTTATTCTTTCCTGTGTGGACTGGGTTGTACTTGACCTCATGAGTTGGAGAAGAACTAGAATTGATGAATTAGGTATATTTATGGTCATATACCTAAGTAGTGTTGGTTGATACTTTTATTCATATCTTTCCTTTTTGGTTTATCCATTGTGAATTCTGGGAGACCTTCGGGAGTCTTAGGGTCCCTACTGAGTATCGTATACTCACCCCTGCACAGGCTATGCCCACACTACGTTGTGTTGGTTGCAGAGGACGGACATCGCTGATCATGGTTGAGGCTTGAGGAACGGGATGGTACCCAGAGGTGGACTATCAGGTGGGACGTACACGGAGTGGACGACCGGACATGAAGAGCCGACATGACTATATGTACTCACCCTTCTGGTGGGAGTTCCAGAGGACGTCATGGTGGTTGCTGCTCTACTTTTCGGCTGTTGTACTTTCTTTTCTCAGTTGTACTTTACTTTCAGTTGGGTTTGTATACTGACCCATTTACTTTCCGGCACTTACTTTTGTACTCAGTTTACTTAGTGTTTACTTTATCTTGTGTACTCTGTCGTGTTTGTTTTCTTATATAAAGGCATTGCCTTTCCTTTTATTGGGATTTACGGCTTTGGTGCTAGTTAACATCCCTTGGCATATGGAAGGCAGACTTGGAGTAGTCACGGTATGGTCCCTGAGGACGGTTCATGACATAAGAATATTATATCAACAAATAATATAGTATTTGTTTTAAAAATTAATTTGTGTCATTTTTGAGACTATTTGGTATTTTGTTTTATTGAAAGTTATAACAACCTTATCACTTAGAAATAAATTTATCTAATAAACCATAACATATCACATTATCCTAGAAAATTAGTGGAATTCATCAAAAATCTCAAATTACATTTATTTGGATATTTATAATATCAATTATTTTAATCATTCAATAATAAAGAAAATTATCGCATCATCATTGTGTCATAAATAAATTAAATTATTTAATATCTACAATTTATAAATAAAATACCATTATATAAGAAATATTTTTATATTTCTAATGAATATTTATAGTTGAATTTATCTTATATATAACCCTATATTAAAATGTTTTAGTTATGAAAACTTGGATTTAACACTTTTTACTCTTCTTTAAATTAAATAATAATTAATTTCGTAATATAATCCATGTGGACCTAAAGGGCCATATTTAATTCTTAATGTTGTTTTTGGTAGAATTAAAATTATCCAATAGAATTAGGACATGTAATAAGGTAATTATAATATCATTTTTACCTTTAATTACCCTGTTTACTTTTAACAGTATTTTATAAATGCCAAAAGATACCATTGACCAAAAATTATTTTTATCTTATTGAAAAATATTTTACTTACTGATATCAACCATGTCTCTTGGAATTTTGAAATTCAAATCACAGAAGCCGTAAAATTATGTTTTATGAAAATTTTCAAATGTTTCTAGGAGGTGGGTAAAAGACGGTAAAAAGTTCAATAAACTTTTTATATATCGAAACTTATTATAAAATTACTCCAATGAATTAAATTGAATTTATATAGGCATTATGTATCAATTTTTACCTAATATAAAATAAAATAAAATAAATAGTTATTTAAATAAAAATTAGGCTTTAAATAATAACTCCGTGTTTTACACTATTCATCAAAAGTTGAATGTTTTCTGAAAAATACCAAAAATTAACCCTAAGAAAATTTTGATATTCTGAATTCAAAAATAAAGTCTATTTTATCAAATTAAAAACATATAATTTTCATTTATTAATTTAAAGTTAATCTCGTTGTCAAAACAAAAAAATCAGGTTTTTTAAAAAGTAAAAACTATCAGAAGATTGACATATGTTTATGTCAAATTTAAATTTGAAATTACGTATGATTACATATATTGTATTAAATGATAAAAAAATAATCTAATTATAATTCCAAACCATTCAAATGTATATTTTAACACTATAAATTATTTTGATAAAAACAGTTTTTTTTAGTTAAAATTTATTAATTTTCACTATTCACCCAAATATGGATGTTACCAGAAAACACCAAAAATTTATCAAAACTAAATTATTATGTCCTGATTCTAAAGAAGAAGTTTATTTTTTCAAATTAAATATATAAAAGTGTCAGATATTGGATTTTAAATGGGTTCTCCATTAAAAGGCGGTAAAATTGCAATTTTTTGAAAAATACTTCTTTTATATGAAAAAATGAATTTATTATTATATTATGTCCCATAAACACATAATATGGATGTTAAAATTATATAGAGTATATAAGATTCAAAATTATGTTAATACTATTTATAAACTCTATTTTTGAACAACTAGTTTGGTAATGCTGAGTTGCGCTCGAACTCAGTGTTGTGTGTAGCGCAAGCTATTAAATTACTTTAATGAGATAAAATACTATGATCTCTTGGGGTGTTACAACATGTATTTCACATTGGACCAGGGAGTCGGAGTTTATCACCTTAGAAACATGTGGAAAGGAAGCTAAATGAATTAGGAATCTATTATTGGATATTAGATTGGGGCCTAGTCTGATGCCTCCTATCTCTATCAGTTGTGATAGTGAAGCAACATTATTAAGGGAATATAGTTGCATGTACAATGGAATGTCTATAAATATAAGTTTGAGACACGATTATGTGAGACAATTGTTACAATATGGAACCATAACAATTGTTTATGTGAGATCGTTGAAAACCCATGAGGATCCGTTAACAAAATCTCCAACAAGAGAGGTTATTGACGCAACTAATAAAGAGATGTGGTTAAAGCTCATAGAATAAATCATTTCTATAATGGAAACCCAGCAGTTTATCTAGGTTCATCCTAATAAAAGTGTTTAATGGGTAAAAACAAGTTACAAAAATGATTGTTGATATTGAAAATTATAACCCCAATTTTTTGTGCCAATATCATCTGTTATGATAAGAGGTTGAGTTTTAAACACTAAAAAAATATTAAGACTCAATGAGTTATGTGCTCGAATAATGGAAGCGCACTGTAACATTTTTCCTAGGTGAACTTAGAATTTGTTCCAATTCTTACAGGATTTAATGGGTTTGCTCCTTATAGTTCTCATGAAAAGGATATAAGTGCATGGCCATAAAAGTGCTAAAAATGAGTTGTTGGATGGTAGTCCATTATATGTATGATTTATTCGATTTATCTGAAATGTAAATAATTTTAATGTTTAAAAACCTTACAAATCTGATAAACATTGAGATATTGATACTAAGTAATGGATTCAATTGAAAGATACCATTATTATGTATAATGAATCACATGTGTTCTAGAGAATTAATATTTATGAATAAAAGTGGTGGATTGTTATATATTTTATATACATTATTCAAAATATTTATTAAAATAAAGAGACTGTTTTTCAAAATTAAACTCGTGTTTCCCTCACTAGGAGTTGTGTCGTTTCGGTTGAACTAATGTGTTCTTTGACTGAAATGGTGTGATTGAACTGGTGTTTCCTTCACCAAGAGTTGTATTGTTTAGGTCCAACCAATGTGTTCTTTGACTGAAAAGTTGTAATTAGCACAAATTTTGATTTTAAAATAAGCGATAATGGGATCCCTTAAAGGTTAATTAATTTTCCAATAGTAGAAATTTTCCAGAGTTCTCCCAACATCAGTGCAGTGGGGAAATTAGAAATTGGTGTTCCATTTTTTTCCAAACCGTGATAAATTACTTGAGGGATACTTACACCGAGAACCCTACACCATCAACATGGGGGTGGATCAAAACCCTTTTGTATAGTGAATCCAATTCACGTATCAAGGTTCTATCTGTCTTCTCCTTCTGCCAGCCTATTTTCTACCATTCACAAGAGTTTGATCGAGGAAAAACCTAGAAGATGTATTCTGAATCTCTCAAACTCATAAACCAATATATGGTCAAAGTTGACCATTTCTATGGAAAAAACTTCTCTTAGTGGAAAGACAAGATGAAATTTCTTCTCACAGTGTTGATGATTTCTTACATTTGGGAACCGATTCTTCCTCCCATACCTGAAGAGCTCGTTTAAAATACTAACGGAACACCGGTTGACATGAATGAAGTTAAGAATATTTTGGAAATGAGTAAGAAACATAATTATTATGAAGTCTTGTGTTGAGGACACAATCTCATTACATTATCAAATCGTCTCTATGACTACTTCCTCCAAATGAATACCACTCGATAGATTTTGGATTCTCTTGAATTCAAGTATAAATCGGAGGAAGAAGGTACCAATAAATTTCTTATTACAAAGTATCTAAACTACAAGATGGTTGATAACATGACCATGTTGGTGAAAATTCACAAGCATCATGTTAAAGAAAATAAACATATTTCCCTTATGATTTATATACCCAAAATTTTTCATGTGGGTGTAATTATTGCTAAATTTCCACCTGTATGGAAATATTTCATTTAGTCACTTATTAAAAAAGGACAATATTTCCATGGCGCAATTACAAAAGTTTCTTCATATCAAAGAAGAATCCATGTTGAGATATGCCAGTATGGATTATAAATTTGATACCAAGGTTAATATCATTGAGGGAAAGCCACAACCAAATTCTTCCTCACATTTTAAGAATAAAAGTCCATTTTTTATGAAGAAAGGAAATCCATCCAAGAATAAATGAGATTGCATTGTCTATGGAAAACTAGAGAATTTTGCAAGGGAATATTGTTATCGAAAGAAATTTGACAAACACATTGAAAATATACTGACTAAAGAAAATATAGTCACAATGAAATATGAAGTCAATATGACTTTGATGAAGATGAGATGATGGCTAGATTCTGGACGAATGGGGAATGTTTGGAAGGATCGTTCAACGTTCAAAACATTTGACGATTGTATTATCACGAAAGAAGTACATCTTGTAAACAATGCATGCATCAACATTAGCGTACAAGGATGTGTGGAGATTGGCTTTACTTCTGGGAAGAAGTTGACAATTCTTAATGTGTTGTAAGTTCCCGATATTTGAATGAACTTAGTTTATGTTGATATTTTGTGTAAGAAGGGATTTTTGAATTCCATTCGAATCCAGTAAGTTTATTATGTCGAAGGGAGACATATTTGTAAGGAAAATATATTTTATTACATTTTTTTATGACTATAGTAGATATATAAATATATATCTTCCTAAAAAGGATGAAGCCATTAACGTGTTTTAGAAATATAAATCAAAATTTTAAATCCAATTAGTCAAAAATATTAAAGTATTATGCTCAGATAGAGGTGATGAATATTTTATGAACGAGTCTAATGAGTTCCGTGAAGAAAATGGTATAATTGACCAAAGGAATGCTCCTTAAACACCTCAGCAAAATGGCTTAGACGAATGGAAAAATCACAATTTAGTAGAAATGGTAAATTTCATGATTAATAGATCTAAGTTACCATTAAATTTATTGGGTGAAGCTTTATTGGTTTCATCTCATATTCATAATAGGACTTCATCTAGAAAAAACTAAGTTATCCCCTTAAAAAATTTGGAATGGAAGAAGACCTAATCATTTATATTTCAATGTGTGGGGATTTTTAGCGTATTATAGAGTTCCTGATCCTAAAAGAACTAAAATTGGTCCTAGATAAATTAACGATGTTTTTGCTGGATAAACAGAAAATAGCAAAGCATATAAAATTATGGATTTAATATCTAATATTAATTTTGAGTCGAGGGATTCAATGTTTTTTGAAAATAAGTTTTTTAAAGATGATTTAGAGGATGTGATTCCTCATATCCCTATATCATGTAATCCATATAGTTCAAATAAAATAGAAGATAATTATGATGATTCTCGAGTTGAACCTAAATGGAGTACCAGAATTAGGACGGAGAAACATCTACATACATATTTTTATTTCTCCTGATTCCATAATTTATCTTGTTTAAGGAGATCAAAATAATCATGTTCTGAATAAGTATCATATGGTATTGTCTATATAAGATGACCCAAAGAATTATAAAGAGGCCATGTCATCTAGATATGTTGTTTTTTGGAAGCAATCAATTAATGATGAAATATATTCTATTATTGGGAATAATACTTGGGTTATTATGGATTTACCAAGAGGTTCAAAACTTATTGGTTGTAAATGGGTCTTTATAAAGAAATATGATTCCAATTGTAACATTAAAGACTTTAAAGGTAGATTGGTTCCCAAAGGTTCCAGACAAAAATACAGGATCGATTATTTTGATACATATTTCCCTGTAGCTCGAATTACTTTAATAAGGATATTATTTTTAATAGCTTAGATTAATCATTTGTATGTTCATGAAATGTATTTCAAAACTGCTTTTGTAAATAGAGAATTAAATGAAGAGATTTACATTGAACAACCCGAAGGGTTTGTTTTATAAGTTAATGAAAACAAGGTATGTAAACTAGTTAAATCTGTTTAGGGTCTTAAACAAGCTCTGATGAAATGACTTGAGAAATTTTATTCTATTATATTATCAAATGTTTTTTCTCATAATAATGCTGATAAATGTGTTCATTAAAAGTTTAAAAAAGAATATGGAGTTATTGTTTGTTTATAAAGTGGGGTTATTCTGTAAGTCAGTGTCATTGCATAGGAATAACATTAAATAAATTTGATCATCTTGGTTTCAAGGATGTAAATACTCCAATTGATTCTAGTTTTAAACGTTTTTATAAATATGGGTAGAGCTATAGCGCAACTTGAATATTCTAGTTTAATTTCTTCTATAATGTATGTAATGCATTTCAGTAGACTTAAAATTACCTTTTCAGTATTTAAAATGAGTAGATATACTAGTAATCCTAGTATGGATCATTGGAGATGTATAAAGAGAATTTTTGGATTCCTAAAAAGGACCAAAGATTTATGTTTATACTATAATGATTATCTGGCTATATTAGAAGGATGCACTGATGCAAGTTGGATTACCATTATTGGTGTTTACCAATCCACTTCTATATGGGTGTTTACTCTTGCAGGTTGTGCTATTTTTTGGGAGAGAAAGAAACAAATATGTATTTCACATTCACCCATGGATTCAGAGTTTATCGCATTTGCGGCATGTGGAGAGGAAGTATAATTAATTAAGAATCTGTTATTGGATATTATATTGGGTTCTAGTCTGATGCCTCTTATCTCTACCAGTTGGGATAGTGATGCAACACTATCAAGGGAATATAATTGCATGTAAAATTGAATGTGTAGAGAAATACTTTTGAGACATCATTAGGTGAGAAAATAGTTACAAGATGGTACCAAAACAATTGTTTATGTGAGATCGTATAAAAACCATGCGGACCCATTAACAAAATATCTACCGAGAGAGGTTGTTCATGCAACTATTAAAGAGATGGGGTTAAATCCCATAGAATAAATCATTTTCGTAATAGATTCCCAACACATTCTCTAGTTACATCCTAATAAAAAAATTTAATGGGTAAAAACATGTTATGAAGATGATTGTTGATATTGAAAATTATAACCCCAAATTTTAGTGTCAATATCATCCGTTCTGATAAGATGATGATTTTGAAACTCTTAACAAAATATTAAGACTCAATGAGTTATGTTCTCTAATAATGTAAGCACATTGTAATATTTTTCCTATCTAAACTTAGAAGTTGTGTCGCTTCTTACAAGAGTTAATGTGTTTTCTCCGTAGAGAGTTCATGAAAATGATATAACCACATGGCCTTAAAAATTCTACAAAATCATATGTTGGATTAATGTTCATTATATTGATGATTTCTCTAGTTTATCTTAAATGTTAATAAGTTTAATGTTTCGAAAACTTATAAATATCATTAACTTGAGATATTGATACCAAGTAAGGGTTTAAATAGAAAGATACCATTATTATGTATAATGAATCACTCGTGTTCTGGATAATTAATATTTTTGAATAAAAGTGGGGAATTGTTATATATTTTATATATTTTATTCAAAAAAAATTAATATAAATAGATTGTATTTCAAAATTGAACTGGTGTGTCCCTCACCAAGAGTTGTGTCGTGACGGTTGAACCAATGTGATCTTTGATCAAAATGGTGTGATCGAACCTCTATGTCCCTCACCAAGATTTGTCTCGTTTCAGTCAAAAAAATGTGTTCTTTGGCTGAACTGGTGAAATTCACACTGATTCCGGTTGATAAATAAGCGATGATGATATCGCTTATGGTTTAATTAATTTTCCAATCCTAGAAATTATCCAAAGTTCTCCCAACATCAGTGTAGCAGGGCATTCAGAAATTGGTGTTCGATTTCCCCCAAACCGTGGTGAAATCCTTGAGGGATAATTCAATCAAGAACCCTACACCATCAATTTGGGGGTGGATCAATCCATTTTGGATAGTGAATACAATTCATGTATCAAGGTTCTATCCATCATATCCTTCTGCGTGCCAATTTTCTAAGAAGAACATTGGATAGTGAACTTCAAAACTATAATAGAATGAAGAAATACATAAAATCTGGACAGCTAACCACTATCTCAAAAAAAATCATCATTGAATCTTCAATGGGATGATGTTAACAATTCCTGATATGATGTAGCACCCCTGTGGAAAGAATCACCTAGTTCTCCATTAGACACCTTGACCAAGAATTTCCATGGTTCTGTCTAGAAAAGATTCCATTGGAAAAATCTAGAGGAGGACCATGAGTTGCTCAAAATGAGGAACACCATATTCTCCTATTGATCTCAAGGTTTTCATAAAGAAATATCCACGGTTTCAAAAAACCATATGAGAGCTAAAAGATGGGAATCCAAATTAAAAAGAGATCCACGAAGGGATGAACTACTAGGTGATTAATTCTTCTTACAAGCATTGGTGGCGAGGTTACCTCAAGAAACCAACAAGAGCCATGTGGTTGTACTGAACAGAACCAACATAATGCATGGGATATGTGGATGATCTAGATGCAAAGGGTTGAAAGGCTAATAAATGGTTGAGGAAAATGCCACATTAGATTAATGAAGTGTAAAACAAAGAAGACACGAAGCATGGGACATTACTCATGGGCTAGTAGATGAGGCCTAAAAGTACACCAAATAGAGTGCCTATATGGGATGGGAAAGGCCAGCACCAGCTAAAATGAATTGTGAAAAAAACAAAATAGTTAATGCATGTATGCCTATAAGTAGTAAATAAAAAAATGAGAAAGGAAATTTCTATGGAATAAAATCACAAATCTCCACCATTTTCAAATAAACTTTTGACTATCTTGGACCTATTGTAATTGAATCAAAACCAAATTCAATATTCCTATGTAGCGTTTGAATTTAGATAAGGTTACGGCCTTAGTCAAACTATCGTCCAAATTGTTATCAATGTATATCATATTGACATAAACAATTCTTAATTTAATAATAATTAATATAAAAACTAATCTACCAGCTATCACTACAAATGGTTTTAAGATAATTTTAATGACATGATTTATAAAGTAAACCATTAAGCCAAAAAAAAATTCACACCCTCTTTCAAGGAAATTTATTCATCCCCAATAGTTGAGTGCACCATTACAGACTATATGTTACATTTCCATGAAATGGGTCTATGACAAGCAGTGAATACAGAAAGTGAGAGAATTTTGGGTGTCAACATTCCTTGCATAATTATAGTCTATGAAACCAGTAATAAGAGCATTAATATCAACTTTTCTACAAAATCATATAGATAATTAAAGTTAATGACATATATTTCTAAACAAAAATTGAATAGAATGTCAATGATGGCTTCCCAGATTGGCCATGAATCTTCTAAGGGTGTATATTGCAATGGTTGTATTAGGTCTAATGTATATCATGGCACACATGATGCTCCAAATAACATTTTTATAGGGAATTATCTGAATTTAAACATTATCAGTATCACTAACAGGTGCTTGTGTGAGCGAGAGCCTGAATTATTGTTCACAAGGTACACAAGAAGGATTAAGAAACTCGATCAAGTATCACATATGAATTATAATAATATAGGCATTTTGGGAAAAATACAACATTTTCTTACTCTAATCTATAGTCATTTGCATTCAAAATATTTGTTTTCTTGCACCTAAATCATTCATTTTGAAGTAATTATTTAGTTGTGACTTGATTGAATTAGAAGTTTTCATATCTTTTCATATGATTATCATGTCATCAACATAATGAAATATGTAAATCATAAAATTATTAATAGATTTAAAATACACACATGTATCATATTTATTTCTTCTAAATTGATTAAGAAGAAAAAATGGGTCAAACATTCTATATCATTGTTGTGAGATCTATTTTAAACAATATAAATATTTATTTAAATAGTATAACTAGTTTGGTTTGTAATTATTCATGTAACCTTTAGGAGGTTTCGTGTGTAGTTTCTCATCAATGTTACCGGGAATAAAAGCGGTTTTAACATTAAGATGCTCACAATCAAAGTCATAGTAAGCAATAAAAACATGACAAAGATGGATAGTTGAATGTTTTATAATTAATGATAAAATTTCTATGTTTTCAACACCTTCTCATTAGAGAATGACATTGGCTATAATCCTAGATTTAAAAATAGTCTCTTTCTCACAAGTGATATCTTCCTTTTATTTAAAAATCCATTTACAACTAATTACCATAGTATAAAGTGGTTTATTCACAATAAAACATGTGTGGTTTTTGTTTATGGAATTCAAATCGTCATCCATGGAAGAGATCTAGTGAATTGAATATCTATTATTAAGGGAATTTTTAAAAGTATGAGGATCCTAAGATTCAAGATCCTCAGAGACATAGAAAGAAAAAGAGGCCATATAATACTAGTCAAACTAATCAGGAGGTCTTACACTCGTCCTAGCTCTATCTCAAGTAAATTGGTAGTCACTAGAAGAATTCAATGTCTAATTTTCTGGCTTAGTATTTGAGTTGGACTGAGGCTAAATTATAGGATATGGATTTGTGGTTAAGGCTCATAAGAAACCTCAAACAATGTAGAAGAATTAGTCTGAAAAATCTCTATTTGAGGTATGTAATCACTATCATCAATGAGAGACATATCTTTATGAGAAAAATTCTCATGGAAAACAACATCTGTACATATTATGCATATTTGGTAGCAAGGATTTCCAGCCTAGAACATATTCCCTTCAACCCCTTCAGTGTAGATAAAAACAAGACATTTGAGGGCGCTAGTTTCATGTTTATCAATTTTATTTTTTGAATAGGCAATGCACCCAAAGATTATCAAATGACCATAAGAGGGGGTTCGATTACACAATAACTCTTTAGGAGTCATAAATTGATTACCAACTAAAGGGGATCTTTTAATAAGTTATATTATATTAGTTACAGCCTCGATCTAGAAGGATTTGGGAAAAACCAACCATTTAAGAATGTTGTGAACCCTCTATTGTATATTACAGTTCATGCACATAAAAACCATTACATCCGATATTTTTTTGCTAAATGTACGGTTTATTATAATACCCTTAGACAAATAATTTCACAAATTCTGGTGATAGGTACTCTAAGCCATTGCGTATTATTATAGTCTTAATTCCTCTTCCAACATGATTTTAAAGAAGGCATTTCTATGTTTTAAAGGTTATAAATACATCATATTTGTTACAAAAAATATGAATCCTATATTTTATGGAAATTTAATCTATGAAGGTCGCAAAATAGGAGCCTCTACTATCATTGGAAGCTCTGATAGGACCACATAAATCAGAATGGATATATTCTAAAGGATAACTGACTTTAAAGAAGACCAATTGAAACTGGATCTCTTAGCCTCACCTATAACAAAATCTTCCCAAAATGGATGATTATTAGGTGTGATGTCATTTATCAATCCTTGTATACAACTTTCTGAAGACCTTTATAGCTAGAAATATCCAACCTCCTATTCCAATGAATAATATTTTAAGTATTAGTAACATAGATACCGCCTAATTATCTAGTGTTAGTTTTTCCATCCAAAACATAAATCCCATTAACTAAAGACCCTTTATTAAATATCTTGAAGCCCATGGAGATCTTTATACAACCATGTTCATACTTGAATAAATAGAATTTCTATTCTAGAATTCCTAAGGAGATAAAGATCTTATGTAGGTCGAGGACCCACCTTACATCATGCAATGTGACAAAAAAAAAAGTCATTAAGCTCTAACAAAACAGAACCTATACCCTACACCCTACACCTCCTATCATCCCCAAGAATGACCTTTGACTCTAATCTCTTAGTTAAATCACAAAATGATTCTCAATAGGGAAACATATGGAATGAAATACTATAATCTTACACCCACTCACTAGACAAGGCATGCAATGACACATTATGAACCACAATAGTATCATAAACAACATCAATGGACAATGATATATCTATAGGTTCATCATGTTTGGTATTCTACTTATGTTAAGGTTTATATAAATTTAGATTAATGTGACTAGGTTATACAATGTTTTAGTAGGTTACATTACGAGACTTAGATTTGGATTTATTGTGCATTGGTTTCTTATTATTCTTGTTATTACCCTTATTCCTATATTTCTTGTAGCTTCTATTCTTATTCCTATGCCTAGTAAACAATCTATTACCTTTATACTTTACATTAGGTCTATTTTGATTTTATTTCTGTAGTAAAGCATATTTCACAACTTCTTGAGTTAAATAGTCACACCAATACATTATAGCTCCAACCGGTTTAATATAATAATTATCAGGAGAAATAATAAAAAACATGGCATAGTCTTCACTATCAATAGAGACATTGATATTTGAATTTACATTAATGATTTTGTTGAATTCATCTAGACGGTCTTTAATAAGAAACGAAAAACCACATCTTAAAGGTAAAAGTTTTATGCTCTTTATAAAGAAGAAATATAGATAATCATTCATATATAATTTCTCATGTTTCAACCAAATTCTAGTAGTGGTTGACTCAGAGGGAACCTCCCTAAGGAATTAGTTTCATGAGTATAATAAAATGGAATTATGTTCTTTTTGTAGGAAATTATCAGGGACATATTGGTATATAATTGTAGTTTTACATCATCATATAGACTAGATATAGTTTACCTAAGACCATTTAAATAATTGATGAACCCTATTGTAAAAGCAGGGATCTCATCTTGATGCACAAAAGATTAAAGTCGTTGTCTACATCAAATTTAGATTTCTCATATGAATAGGATTCCATCATTTATTTGAAGAGATTTGATACCATGTTATTGGGGATAATGTTAAATGTACGCCCCCAAGAACGACCTAGGATATCAAATATACAATTGGCTTCAGTTAGGTATATTTGATAGAAATTAATTGATCAGGCATAGATGACAGTACTCAGTTCTTTAAATATACAGATGAGATAAAAAAAATGATAACACAAAATAAAAAAAATATGAAGAATGAAAGAAAGTAAAAAAATAACACAAGGATTTATATGTTTCAGATCTATTTGGGACTTACTTACACGACTAGAAAATCATACACACACGTGATTTTTTTGATGATAAAAAAATGGATTATGGAATAGAACTCAGGAAATAAAAAACATTAACAAAAGAACATTGGAAAGTAACCTTGAAAACTATAAAAGAACTGAGAAATTCATACAAATCCAGATATCTTACCATTGTATGAAAAAAAAAATCACATATGCTTCAATGGGATGATGAGAAACATTCTTGATATGAATTCATGAACTAGTGGGGAACATCGCCTAGTTCTCCACTGGATACCTTGATCGGGACTCACCAAGGTTCATAATCTTGAGATGATTTCATCAAAAAATCCCATAGGAGGAGCATGAGAAGACTGGGAGGAGGAACACCTTCTTCCCATAATCCTGTATAGGATTTCATAATGAAATCTCCAGGATTTCAAAAAACTGAACCAAAACTAAATCTGGGAAGCCGAATGAGAGAGACATCCATGATGATATAGCCTATTGGTTGATCAATTACCTTGAAAAGTGTAGGAGGTGAAATGAACTTGACAAACTAGCATGAGAAACATGGATGGACTAAAAAAACAGATGAAAATCATGGAATATGTGGGTTAAAGTGCCATGGGAAACAAGGATGGCTAATTAGTGGTTGAGGAAAATCCTATTTACGATTAATGAAGTTTAAAAAATATCCATGGAACATGGGAAAACGCACATTTTCCATCACAAATGGCAAGGTATATAGAAAAATGGTAAGTATGTTCATTTTCGAATAATTCAGATAGGAGTAGATCCTCTTGTTAGAAAAGGAAAATATCTAACAGTCTTAATTGCAGTAGTTTATGTGCATCATCCAAAAGTTCTTTCTTCAACCATAGACTTCATGGAACACATATTCTTGACCCAAATCTCATAATTCCTTCTTCATTAACATTGAACTCCAAGTATTTACCTTTTCAAATAGTTTCCACTTTATTCTTAATTCCCACATCATCCTTTTGATCATCCTTTAACCCTTCCATAAGAGATGATTGAGTAATCATTTGTGAAAGGATTAATGGTGAGCCCTTATTTTTTATTTCCATGTGCATCTTTATCAAATTTATGAATTTTATATCCTTTTAAATTCCCATCAATGATAGAATTGCTGGGTCCTTTCTATATAGAGAATCTTCTACCTTGTTCTCTTTCCCAGGCCGGTAATGGATTGAACAGTCATAGTATATGATGAGATCTAACCATCTTCGTTGGCGCATATTCTACTCTTTCTATGGGAATATATACATGAGGCTTTTTTGTGATCCATGTATATTTCAAACTTCTCCCCAAAGAGGTAATGTCTCCAAATCTTCAAAGCAAAGATTACTGCAGCTAACTCCAGATCATGTGTTTGATAGTTCTTCTCATGAACTTTCACTTTTCTTGATGCATAGGCAATGACTTTGTCATTTTACATCTAAAAACATCCCATTAACTTCTTTGAAGGATCAATAAATACCACAAAATGTTCTCCACTTCTGGGTAATGTGAGCACATGCGCAGTGATAAGCCGCATTTTCAACTCTTTAAAGCTATTTTCACATTCATCAATCCAAGCAGCCTTGACTCTCTTTTGAGTTTGCTTGGTAAGAGGGTTTGAAAATCAATGGAAAATTCTCACAAATCAGTGATAATATCTAGCTAACCCCAGAAAGATACTGATATCCATTACCAATGTTGGCCTTGACCATCCCTCAATTGCAATTTACTTAGAGGGATCAATATATATCCGATTTCTTATGAAGATATTACCCTAGAATGATACCTCCTTCAACTAGAACTCACACTTGTCGTACTAAACATAGATATTCTTCTTTCAAAAGGTCTCCAACATAGTTCTTAGATTCTCCTCATGATCCTACTTGGTTATTATGTATATTAGTATATATTCTATAAAGACTAAAACAAATTTATCACGGTAATATCTAAAGCCTATATTCATCAAATATATGATGATTGATAGAGAATTAGTGAATTCTAAAGGAATTACTATGAATTCATAGTGCCCTTATCTTGCACAAAAAAGTAGTATTGGGGATATCCACCTTCTTCACCCTTACATGGTAATATAACGTTCAAAAATCCACCTTGGAGAAGTATTGTGAACCATGCAGCTGATCGAACAAGTCATCAATTCAGGGAAGTGGACACTTGTTCTTCATCATGATTTTTTAAGCCCGCGATAATAAATGCAAAGGCGCATTGACCAACCCATATTTTTTATGAAGAGAACTAGTGCACCCCATGGTGAAACACTTGGGTGTATAAAACCATTATCCAGATTCTCCTGTAGTTGTTTTCTCATCTCATCATTCTCCATAACAGCCATTCAATATGGAGTCTTGGATGTTGGAAATTCACCAGGTATAAGATCAATTAAGAATTCAACATCTCTTCTAAAAGGAAGACCAGGAAATTCCTTGGAAAACACTTCAGTGAATTCCCTCACAATAGTAATTTCTTCAAGGACGGTTGTTTTCATGGATTTAATCAGATGAGAAAGATATACATGCTCATAGGGTAATGACATACACACATGAGATGATGGTGATAAGGAATATTCATCCACCACCTTGCACTTGTATAGAAATAGGGGTTGATTCTCCCTATGGAGTGTGATTTCCCTCTCACAGAAATTTATGTTGGCTCTATATAATGAAATGCTGACCCATGCCAGGAATTGCATTAAATTCCACTAGAGAGAGTATGAGAAGGTAATCTAGGAAGTTCAATGTAGAAATTGTGAAAGATGAGGATTTATATTCATGGGTTGCAATGGCTTTCCCATTTTCTGTTCTCACTAACATATTTAATTCCATGATTTGTGGTAGTTTTGGGATTGTTATACTAAACATTCAGGATTTAAAAGAATGCATAGAACCAGAATAAAAAAGTATGTTTTATATTATTGAAGGAATAATTGTAGTACCTATCACCACTTTTTTCTCGGTGTTTACTTCAGCGATAATGATGGAAAAAGCTCACCCTTGCTACCTTGGAGGTTGTTGGATGCCTTCGAAAACCATTGGATTATGGAACTGGTTGGCATAGTGCCTTTGTTCTTTGCAGTTGATGCAAGGAACAATGAGTTGAGGGTTGAATAGAGCATTCCTCTACTCTGTCAAAGCCGCGGGTTTCTCTTGTCTGTATTTAATATCCCGGTTCCCTTTTCATCCACACCTAAAGTATTTCCTCATCCCCTTCAATAAATTTCTAGGGTACTTCTTTCCGCACCTTTGGAAAGTGGGATGATGGATTTTTTTAGCACCATTGGATTTATCCATCGGACCACTAGAATTGAAGTCCACCTTAAGTTTCTTATCCCAATGATACCCATGAGATTCACCGATTTTCATTTATACTTTGAGGGAAAATCAGATAATTTACTCATAAGTATAGATGTCACAGATTGTGAGGGATTTCTGTAGGCTTGGTTTTAGACCACCAAAGAAGCGATCAACCTTTAATTTGGGGGTAATGACAAAGCTAAAGTCATATCATTCAAAAATTGAGAATTTTTCCACGTACGCTCTGATGAATTAGTTGTCTTTTTTCTTGTGGGTGAGGATGTCCCTTTCCATCTTATATAGGAGGGTGTGCAGAAATTATTTATCGAAAAACTTCTTCCAGAAATCCTTCCATTCCAATGCCACGATCTCCTCCTCGGGCTTCATATTTTTTATCAATGTCCACCATTTATTATCTTCACCCTCCATACGATAAGTAGCTAGAATAAACATCAATTTTCAGAAAATTAAAGGAGGGGGAATATATTTTCATTGGAGTTGATCCATTGTTCAGTGATCGAGGGACCATATGATCCATTGATAGTATGAGGCCTTTGTCTCCTGAAGCTACTGATTGCGACTTGTTCTTTCTTGGGGGGTTGAATGTTCCACCTAACCCGTGATTCTATTAAAAACATGAGTCAACTGAGAGTGTATTATGACAACGTTCACGATTCCATCTACCATTGGATTGGGAATCTCATTATAACAGTCGTCACATTGATCTTCGCAATGGTTGATAGACCGATTCCTCCTATTACCGACCATTGGCTGGAATAAAAAGAATCTTAGGGGAAACACATAACGGGTAATGCAAAGACAAAAACAGATGACCAATAAATTACTTTTATTTCCTTAACATATGAATTTATAAGCTCAATCTAGGTTATCCATGATCTAATTCTCATCATATATTCATAGGGGCATCATTTTTATTACCTTAATAATGCTTCATACTATGATTATGAATTCACCAAAGAAAATATCTCAGGACTGTCATAACCAATAGTGCATCAAGTCCCGTTTTCATGAACCAGTTCCCATTTGAGTCTATCTCAAAGCAGTGTTTTCGGGTTTTACCCCTAGGATAAATCTATTCTTGAGCCACCTTGATTAGCTCGTATCCGGACATGGATGTAATTTATTGATAAACCACATACTCAATACTCTCCAAAATTTAGCGATGTTTTTATTATTCTTAGTCTATCCCAAAGGATTTCTCTACAGTTTTCTAATCCTAATCCAAAAAATAAGTAATCATATCCTTTGATACTGACTATAACAACCCTACTCTTTATTACACACTTAAATATGATTTTTTACATAAACATTTCACTTGATAAAATATAGAATATCAATAGGTATAGTGACTTTGGGGCTTAGGAACATTACATAACATCATAGAACATAAAACACAAAATATTTATTGAAGAAATTCATTACATGACTACTACATTCCCTCGTACATAACATTGCATGGGATAACCTGAGAAAATTCATAAGAAAAGGGTGAACGATAAAGCCCAGAAAGGGAGTAAACACGACATAAAATTTATAATATAGTGAATGTTATGAAATAGGCATATCAATGGGGCACTAGAGAAACATGAACATAAAGACATGATATAACATGATTATCATAACATAGAAATGTGGAAACAACATTTTACATGATATTAGCATGATCCATGGCTCATTACACATAGAGAATGAGTAAACCCTCACTGCACATGAATTATATTTATTAAACCATATTTTTTCTTGAGTTATCATGATATTATTATTTTCCCAAGGCATTGGAGTGCTATCAGGGCACACCCTTCTTAATCAATTAATTCCATGCATAAGTGTGCAACATGGATCATATAACACAGATTCATTAAACATCATTTTTTATTACACAACAATGGAATGTGGGATTCATTCATGAAAATATATATCCAATAATTAAAATTTCTATAAAGGTGAATACCCTTGATAAAGAAATGGGCACGATATTCACTACACAATGACTTTGGCTTGGAAAATTGCGGTGCAATTTTGGTAGTGTAACAATGTCACCTATGATTTAATAAAAAATTTTGATGAGTGTGAAAGGGGTGTATCATCATATTTACATGAAATGTAATGTAAGTTGGTTATATAGATACATGTCCCAACATATGTAAAATAATTTAGATTCACAATTCAAAATAATTTATTGAATGTAAATGAGAAGAGAGAAATCCCTTACTGAATTTCGGCATGGTCACAGGTGTATATGGGAGGCATTAATGAGATATAAATGGGTCTATCATCATTAAAACATAATAAGTGAGGTACGGGGGAGGTTTGAAATTATACCCCAACATTTCTAATTGAAATTAAATGGGAATAACAACATTAAGAAACTTGGAAAAAATGAGAAAGGAAGAAATCCCTTACACGGAGGTGTGATCCCAAAGGATAGGGAGAGGCTTGAGAGAGGATTCATGGGAACTTGAAGCACATTGGTAGGATTATAGATATACGAGGTCAGAGGTTAGTCGAGCTCCAAAGGCTTTGAGTTAATAGGAAGTGAGAGTTTGGGTGGGTTTTTATAGGAAAAGTGAGAGAATTCATTATTATTTATGTTTTGGACACCACACATAATACTAATCAAGAGAACAAACCAATCCATGGTTTTCTCCCAATGGTTTCACCAAAGGGGAGTGGAAGACAATATTTTATAAGGACAATGGCTGAACGTCCTAAAATACATGGCTAGTGTTTTTGGAGATGAGTTACACTCTAAAGGAAATCAATTTAAAAAGTTTAAATGTTTTATACGTCATGGAGGGTCCACTAAAGCTTTTTATAATAATAAAAAACCTAAAATCACATTATTTTAATGGTAAAATATATTTTGTCCGAAATCCCATTTATATTATTTTGTTACATCCCTATTGGGTCATTATGATGTCATAAAACACATTATATATTTTAACGGTATTTAATTTTTACCAAAAAATTCAATTGCCTCAAAAATTTATGAAAAATTAACCATTGGATAATTTTGATTTCCTTATTTAAAAATTAATAATAATCTTATCTAAATAATTTCCTAAATATGTGAATTTTTACTTTTAAAATTAAAACTGACATTTATCAAAAATTCACCAGTTTTGACAAAAACTACTTTCAAACATTAATATAAATCACTATTATATTCCTAAAAAATCTTTGATAATTTATATTTAATAAAAATAAATTTTAACAAATATTTTATTAGAATATTATTTAATTAAAAAATCCATTAATTCATCAAAATAGATTTATCAATTGCATATTAACTAAAAATACTATTTGCGCTTTAAAAACTATTATAAAGTGACAATAATAAAATGACTGTATATTCTTTATTATGTAAATAAATAATTTACATAATTAGAGTGCTAATGTCATGTTACATAACCCCTTATAACACCCACATATTACCAAAGGTTAAGGTGTTCGATGGTGAGAGACTATTGGGGTGGCTCAAATAACATCTTTAGGGTGGTAATCTCTATCAACTTCCACTTCTCCCATATGTGGTTTTGTTTGAGCTTATTGTATGGAAGCTAAGCTTGGGCTTGGTTAAGAGAGAAGCCCAATGAATCCACCTCCTTTACGAGCCCTGAAAAATGGGCTTTGTATGGATCAATTCTACTAGATGAGGCCATCACTTCCATTTTCTGAGTAAATTGGATTTGTTAAAGCCATATGTTTCTACTAATCATGGGGTCACTATTCAACGACTATATTAGTAACTGTCACAATTATTAACGATATTTTAAAATCCAAAAACATAAAACCAAATAAAATCATATGTTTTACATAACCATTTATCATAATATGAAATTAAATTGGATCAAGAGGAATTTTCATTAATGAATGTTTGGGTCATTACAGATGAAGATAGAGAATACCATAAAAGGATTGAGTAGTGGAGAGAACTGGTTGGATTGATAATTATAAGGATTGATGAAGTAGGGTTATTAGCTAATATAAAAGATTATTTGTCAGTAAATTGGTCAGATACCCCTTTGAAACTATAGAAGAAGGTAATTCTAGAGGCTACAATCACCCATAAAGATCCTAATACAGTGATCAGAAGTAAGTGAATTTCCTATCTAGATGAGATGGTTAAGTAATTTGAGAAACAAATTCCTAAACTAATTAGTCGTGGACTAACCAGGCGTATTGAATTTCCTCACAAGAGTGCGACATTCATGGAAATTAATCATGCAGAAAAATAGCATGGTAAGAACAGAATGGTTATATATTATTGTGATCCTAATTGTGCCACAAAGGATGATGGATACAATATTATTAACAAAGAATGTTTATGAATCGAGATTAGAAATGAAAGGCCAATGGTGTATTGTATTTTTTATCTCATGTACGGATATTGGAAGATATAGATCAAAGAATATGGTATACCATTTACATCATTCAAAATGCAAGTTGGCATGTTTGAATGGCTAGTTATTCCATTTGGACTCAAGAATGTACCATGAATATTCCAGAGAAGAATGGACCAGGTATTTAGTGGATTATCACAGTTCGTGGTAGTCTATATTTAAAATGTGATCATATTTAGTGAAAATATAGAAGAGAATATAAAGAATTTGAATAAGGTTTCTGAAGTGTTTAAGGAAGAATAGATGATACTTTTATAATTAAAAATCATTTGGATGAAACCAATGATAGATTTATTGGGATTTCAGATTCAAGTAATTAGAGAAAAGATTCCATAACATATTTCAAAAATATAAAAACTTTCCCCGATAATCATACATACCGTATGAAGATACGTGTGTTTCTCAATATACTAAGTTATTCTAGATAATACATAACATATTTGTCAAAAATATTAGTTCTAGTATAGATAATGTTTTCTAATAAGGAACCTTGGGATTCGATAGAAAAATATTCTGAAGTAATCAGAATTTTAAAGAAAAAATATTAGAATCTCTTAGAATTAGAGTATCCATATGCGAGTGAAGATTAGATTATCTTAGAAACAGATGTATCTAACTCAGTATGAGGATGTTTCCTAAAGATATGTAAAATCTATAATGATAGTATTAGTAGATACTGTAGTGGATGTTTTAAAAAGGTAGAGAATAATTATCCTATCCATGAAAGATAATTTCTAGAAGTCCTTAAAGGAATTTGGGATAGTGATTTTTTTTGGGAAAACCATTTACTATAAGAACATATAGTTATTATATAATGATATTTGGGAATTAAATTAAAAATTTTGGCCTCATAATGACTTTTACATTGCGGGAATGAATTACAGTACTATAACATTAATATAGAAAATATTAACGAAAAATATAATGTCATTACAAATGAAATAACATGCTATTATGACTCTTGAAGGTGCAATGGAAGAATGTATAAAATCAAGAAGATGTCCTATTTTCAATGATAATAAATCTATGATAGAATTATCAGTTATCAATTAAACGAATGATATAATTTATAGACTTGAATAAAATAGGATAATCTAGAAAATAATCACATCCATAAGAAGGTATCTTCATCCAGTGAGGTTTAAAGATCAGAAAGAACAGATTCCTAGGATAGAAAGGCTGAAAACCTAGGAAATTATTTATAGAGACCTCTAGACAGCAAATCTAAAGATAAAAGTCATATTGAAATAATTCAATGTGCTCAGAAAGTCCCTTACAGCACTCAATGTGTAGATATTCCATGAAACATAAAGGCTCAAAATAACCAAAATATTAACATGAATTAATCCTCTAAAGGAAAAGTGGGAAACATTAAGAGCTGGGGTGATCACGTAGAAGGAGAATGTGAAAAGCAACAAAGGTCTCAAAACGAAACTCAGTGATAGAATTTTCAAAAATAACAAGACCAAGAAGATTAGGATGATGATCTAGATAAGCAGACCAATCCAGTAATGGAGATACAGAAATATTTATAGAGGATTCCAAATATTTTATGGAATAAATCCACTACCATTTATAAACTAATCAAGAAAAGTAAAGATGACTGGATATTCAACAGAGGTCTAAAACATATTTTCAAAATGCTTGAAGAATCCAAATATCTTATATAGAATATAAATATATTGATCGAGATATGATTAATATGATCATCATTGAAGGTATTAGGCTAAATGTCTATGTTTCTCGTCTCCTTGAAAATGTTATAAGAATCAAAGAGATGAGTATGGGAGAATATCTAGTGTTGAAAAGTTTTTGTACAATGTCTGGAACATGATTTCAAAAATACTGTATACCAGATAGAACATTAGAACTAGAAGAGTTCCTTGAATTCCAAAAATCTTTCAGCACGAGAGGAGTACAAATCTTGGGATTTAAGAAAATAAATTCCACATTCAATTCGGTACCTCAGATGGTGAGAATGATTCTAAAAAATTCATATCCAAGTTTTCTATCGTGGGTTTCACATATTGAACCTATCATATTGGAAGACAGAGTGATCATGCTATGGAATCCTTACCCATGGCACTGGACAAAAGGACTTGTCTAGAAAGCATTCAAAGATTCTAGTTTAGAGATGATGATTGGCTACAGTTCAAATCGAATTAGAGCCATTACAATTATATCCAAATCGGAATGAGTAGTTATATAATTGAATCAAGATCAACACACAAATATTTAATATTATTTGAAGGATACAATGCGTTAGTCTCTATTAACTCTATAGACATATAGTATGCAGAAATGGCACATCTGACAGAGTTCGCAGTGGAGGTAGATACAGTTCTTGAAGAACTCTAGTCATGGAAATAACATAAATAATATATCTTTATTGTGAGAGATGATACCCAACATTCCATCAAAAAACTGATGAAAATGAAAGAGCTAGAGAAATAAGTATTAATTGGGGAAATGATTGATGCTCTGCGTGACTTGGAGGGATTCTAGGCACTGATCTAGAAATGTGTCATACCCAACATGGATGATAGGATCAAATCAGATATGTCAATTATGTAATTTGTTTTAGTATTAAGTGTGTGGTGGAAGTTTCATGGTTGTGCATCCCACCTTTTACTTTTACTTTTTTGTTTTTTTCATTTTCTCAAGTGTGCCTTGTAAGATTTGAGTCGACTTCTTAGGAAAGCTGGGCCCATAGCTCTATATAAGGGACCTCTAACCCTTTTATTTGGAGAGGTGATTTTGAATAAAAATAAGAATCATTTCTAAAATCCTCTCTATATATTCTCTCTAAGACTTTGTGTAATTAGTGTCAAGCGATTCCCAAAATGTTCATGTGATATTGGTGACAGGTATTCCACTTATCCTATTCTTGGATGATGCTTTTTCTTCTTTTTGTGATTTTTGTAGCCTTTTAGGACTCCCAAACTGGGATCTCCTAGGATACCTTGTCAGAGACTTCACCCATTAGTGGTATCAGTGCATGGGGGTGGGGGGAGGAGAAAGCCACCCCGAGCACTACTTCAAAAAATTTTCCAGTAAAGTATTTATGGATCCCATGGTTAAAGGCCTATTATGAGAAGTAAAGGTTAGAAGGCAGGGTAAGATATTATGAGAACAAAGCTAATCATATTTGGCTTATAAAGTATCAAAAAATTCAAGAAGCCAGATTTTCCATTGAAAAAGAACCCAAAGTAATCCAGTTAGTGCAGAAAGCTTCTGAAAGTCATGATAAGATTGAGGAATTAAAGGTATAAATTAGGCTTAAATAATCTTAGATTTGACAGGACAAGTGGTTAGTCCAAATCCTAGAAAGAAAACTAGGATATCCATAAGGGGAAGTAGTCAACTTTGAATAGTAAAATACAACCGGAAGAGGATCTGGTGTCAGACTAAATATCTGAGATATTTTTAAGACTCTTGAAGGTAAAGCATCAGGAAAATATTCCAATCACCACGATGCAACTGTATCTAATATGCATCCACACAGAGATACAAAGAGTATGTGTATCAAGATTATATACTGTAGATGATTACACATGGCATTTATTTGGAGAAACTCAAGAATATCAAGTAGAAGTTTTGATTATTCATCAGAGTGTCTAGGAATACCATAAATAGATCCATGATATTATTACTCAGGATAAATTGGAACTTGGGGATATAGAATATGTCCCCAAAAACCTAAATGAAAAGATCATCAAATCTGTAGGCCTACAAGACAAACTCTAAGGGAAGAGGGAAAAGAAAGATACTATGCCATCTCCTACTAAAAGACATAGTGTAAAACCTTGGGATTCTAAGAGAGTATGGAAGGTGATCTCCGAAAAATGAATTCCTTAAGAATGATAGTAAGGATCATTCAAGGAATTTTATTAGAAGTCCAATAGGGAATCCAATCCCTCATATCCTGGCTATATTCAAGAAGACTATAGGCCTAAGAAAACACATCTAGAAGGTGTTCCTCAACATGTGATGATCCTAAAGCTATTCAGTGAAATGGATCTAGGAGATCCAAATATTAATGGTTTCTAGACCATTTATATAATATGTTTTCAATTGTTATACAACCACAGTCCATAGATAGTTCATTTAATTTCATAGGAGCTTCCTTGAGAGGTAATTCTGGGAGATTTTGGGATATGCTACAGAGACACTCATAAGTGAGAAAAATTATACAGGAATATGTTATATTCCCAATTTAAGTCATAGAATTAGTAGTTAATTTCCTTAAACAATAGTTCACCTACAATTAACACGTAGATTGGAATAGAGAATTGGTAGAAAAATATAGAACAACTTTAACCAAGATAGAAATTTGTGACATGTGTTACTTTGAAGAATATTTTTGCGAGTTTAAGCATTGGTATTATCGTCTTGGACCATGATATCACGATTTTATCTAGATATCTTTATCCAAAAGATTCTAGGTAGTTGACATGAAATTGCTCAAAAAGCATTGAAGACTCGTCTTTCCCAAAGTGAATATTTGGAAGACACCCTAGGAGTTCAACCAGAAATAATAAGGAAGGTGATAATACATTATTCTATGTAGAGGCATGTATTATATGATGTAATAAATATTTCATACATGAGTTATGCTTGGTTCCCAAAAGTAGACAGTGTTTCCGCAAGATATGGGTGTGTTCTAACCTTGAACGATCTTGGAAAAACACTCAACAAAAAACATTCAAAAAATAGTGCTGGAATGGCCAGTGTGAATGAAATAAGTCACATAAGAAAATCTAGAGAAGATTTTTGAAGAGAAAATAATCAAGTATATTTTCAGGTAGAAATCCTAATAAATCCTCGAGATTTCCCTGACCAAAAATAATCTTGAAGGATATGAGAGAAAATTTTAAATCAAAATATGAGAACTATCCTTGATTCAATAAAGGGAAATCTCTATCCAGTAGTGATTTTTTTGGTTCTGTGACAAGAATGGTCATATAGCTAATAGTTTCCCTGATGCATATAGATGAAGTGGAAGTATCAGAGCAATTAAGATTGAAGATTCATCAGAGGTATTATTTGAGCCTATCTGGGGAGAAGATATTGACTCAGATGATGAAGGATTGTATTCTTTATATTCAGAGTACTTAGAGGAAAAATATTTTGTCTCAGATGAAGAATAAGGAAAGAACCCTATTTTTATCCATCTTTGAATTGACATGATTCAAATAGGGGATAGTTCCCATGAAGACAATCTAGAACTAGTAAAACTATAGGATATGGAAGGATACATGGTTCATTCTTCAAAAACTAAAATCCCTTTAGAAGGAAGAGATTGTCAAGAATGGAAGAAGCCCTAAGTTTATTGGTTCGAGGTATACTAGATGTCTTGGTTACCATATTGAGAAATAACCAAGATCATTGAAGATGAAGAGAGTGCTGATGTCTATAAAACATATAGAGGATTATTTAAAATGACATTCCTAAATACAGAAAGGGTTAACAACACTATCCAGAGGTCTGATTCAATGTATTTTCTAGTATGGAATTTCTAGATCCCATGGCTAAAAGGAATTATTGTGAGAAGAAAAGGTTAGAAGGTAGGTTAAGATATTATGTGAATTTTTTTTCATTTTTTGTCTTAGAAAGTATGATCAAATACGAGAAGCCATATCGGCCTTTGAAAATGAACACAATGTAATCAGGTTACGGTAGAAATCCTAGCCAACTTGTGATAATATTGAGGAATTGTTGGATGAAATCAGGCGTACAGAGTCTCAACTCGACAAGATAAGGGGTAACTAAAAAACCTATAAATAACACTTCGAGATCCATAAGGAAAGGTATTTTTCTCGAATATTAAAATATGACCGGAGGAGGATATGGTGTTAGACATAATATCAGAGATATTTGGAAGAGGCTTGAAGGAATTCTTTAGGAGAAACTTCTAATCAGCTGATGCCACTATCTCAGATATGAATCCACATAGAGATATAGAAAGAGAATTCATATCAAGATGACATATTGTAGATGATTCACATGGACTTTATGAGGAGGAACACAATAATATCCGGAAGAAGTTTTGAGTACTCCCCAGAGTATCCAGGAATACCATAAACAGATCCACGATATAATTACTCAAGTGAAATGTAAACTTGGGGATATAGAATGTGTCTCTAAAAACCTAAATGAAAAGACTAATAAAATTGAACACCTATAATCCAAACTCGATGAGAAGAGGAAAAAGAAAGACAAAAATTCATCTCCAACTAAAAGACTTGGTGTAAAACCTTGGGAAGACAAGAAAGTATGGAAGGTGATCTCCCAGAAACCAATTCCTTGGGAATTAATGAATAGATTTTTCAAGGATTTGTTTTGTAAGATCAATAGGGAAGAGAATGCATCATATCCCAACAATATTCTAGAAGAATATAGTTAAAAGAAAACACATAAATAAGGTGTTCCTCAACATGGTATGATCCTAAAGTTAGACTACGAAAAGGATCTAGGAGTATCCATAGATGAATTGGCTATAGACCTTCGATATTATATGCTATCTGTTGGTTTATAGTCATAGACCATAGATAGTGCACTTAATTTTGATGGATCAACCTTCAGAGGTAATGCAGTGAGATTTTGGGATATACTGTCGAGACACTCAGAAGTGAGAACAACTATCAAAGAATATGTTACATTCCCAATTGATGTTATACTAGTAGTAGCTGATTTTCTTAAATAGGAGTTTTCAAGAAATTACCTGGTATATGAGGATGGAGAATTGGTAGAAAAATCTAGTATATCTTTAACTAAGATCCAAATTTTTGACATGTGTTACATTGATGAATATCTTGGCATGTTTCACCATTATTATTATCTTCTTGGAGCAGGAGAACAAGCATATTCTTTAGAGGTATTTATCCAGAAGCTTCTAGGAAGTTGGACTAAAATGAATCAACAACAGTTGAAGACTCATCATTCCCAGAGTGAGGATTTGAAAGACACCCTAGGAGTTCAAGAAAAAACAATAATGTAGGTGATATGACTTTATTTTTTGTAGATTCATGTCTTATAGGATATGAGAAATATTCCATACATGAGTTCTGATTGCTGCCAAAAGGTAGAGAGTGTTGTGGGAAGATATGAATGTGGTAAAACCAAGTAGGAGCTTGAATAAACTCAACAAATATCGTTCAAAACACAATGTCAGAATTTCTTGTGTGAAGGAATGAAATAACTCACGAAAATCTAGAAACTATTTAGGAAGAGAAAATCATCATGTAGATTTTCAGTCAGAAAGCCAGAAAAATCTAAGTAATTTCTTAGAACAAATAGAATCTAGTAAGATATGAGAGAATACATTAAGTCCAAATATGGGAAGTATCCCAGATTCCCTAAAGGAAAATTTCTATCTAGTTGTGATGGATGTTGGTTCTATGGAATAAAAGGTCAAATAGCTGACAATTGCCAAGTTGCTGGCAGAAGAAGGAGATGTCTCAAAGAAATAATGATGGAAGATTCATCAGAGGATTTGTTTGAGCCTATTTGGGGAGAACATATAGAGTCAGATAAATAAAATCCTATGTTCCTAATATTAAGAGTACTCATAGGATGAAGATTCTGTATCAGATGAGGAAGATAGAAATAACCCTATTTTGAGGAAGCTTTGAATATCCTTTATTAGAAAATGGGCTAGTGAACCTGAAGAATCTTCAAAACTAGTAAAACAATAGGAAATGGGTTGAGATCTACTTCATTCATTAGAAACTAAAATCCCTTTAGAATGAAGATATTTTCAAGAATGGATGATGGATAGAGTTGATTGGTTCAAGGTATAACATAAACCTTTGGCACCATATCTATAAATGACCAAGATCATTGAAGATGAATAGACAACTGAAGTCTATAAAATAGATAGGGGTTATTTACAATGCCTTTGCTAAAATTGGAAAGGGTTAACAAGGCAATCCAAAAAAATGATAAATATGATCATTTTTAAATAATACTGATAGGATTAGATCCTATTGTCAAAAATTGACAAGATCTACCTGTCCTAATTACAATAGGGTATGTATGTTTAGCCAATTTCTCCAATGTACTATTAGTAGGAGTATGATAAAATTTGCAAACAGGAGAAACATGGGTAAAGGTGATACTAGAATTGAATGTAGTTCATATGGAAAGAAGTATTAGTAGAACTATAGATGTTAAGATCAACATGAGGTATTGAAAAAAGACATTGGGTATCCCATCCTACAGGAGATGTGTCTGAGTAATTATTCACCTCTATGTAAATATTTACAGTATTGGAAGACCAACTATAAAGAAGGGTGGGTATATATTTACACATCATTTTCAAGATGAAGGAACATTGATAAGTGAAATTAAATCACATGTTATACACCCCAAGAGGCTAATGTGTCCTAGAAAATGGGTTTCACTATATCCAGAGGAAGAACAAAGTCAAAAGAAACGTCAACCAGATGTTATTTAACAAGTCAGAAATAGACTTGTCATCTTAGAGGTCAGAGAATATGAAGATGATCATAGATCAGAAGGATCAATATCAGGTAGATCATATATGAAAAAAGAATATTCCGTATAAGAAATATTACAGAACCCTTTGTAAAATCCAAGGATCTCAAATAGAAAAGGCAACGGTACTTCATTTGAAGCACCTAGAACATCAAATTCTATAAAGATGGTCGGACAAACGAAAATTCAACATCCAATATATGAGGATGAAGAATCTCATGTAGGACATATGAGATCTTCATTACACAGTGCAATGATAGTGGAGTGGGATATATTAATAAAATTAAGTATTAATGAAACTTCATGTATTACCCTAATTGATACAAGATGTACATTATCATGTACAAGAATCTAATTTTCAGAAGTATCGTGGAAATCTTCCGAGTTTCATGTTATAGTTGGTAATAATACAATAGTTCAAATTCATGAAGTGTCTAAGGATGTTCCGATTGAACTCAATGGAAGGATATTTATAGAACAAATTCATTGTTTATTTCCTCAATATCCAGATGACTTCCTGATTGGAAATAGATTTCTTAGAAGATATCATCCCGTAACAATATTTTCTGAAGGAATTATCCTTGATAATTATCTAATTCCAACTACTTTTATAAAAACTAGAATGGTTCAATATAAGAATGTATCTATTATAAAAATGAAAAACTATATATATGGAGGTATAGAATAACATAAAAGGATTGAATAGTAGAATGAACTGGCTAGATTGAAAGTACTAATGATTAATGAAGAAGAGGTACTGGCTTAGATAAAAGAATAATTATCAAAAAATTGTTCTAAAAACCCACTGAAACTATGGAAGAAGGCAATGATATAGGCTACAATGACCCTTAATGATTTTAGTAAAATTATCAGAAGTAAGGGAATTTCCTATCCATATGAGATGGTTAATATATTTGAGAAACAAATTCCAGAACTAATTTTTCTTGGACTAATCAGGCATAGTGAAAGTCCTTATAGATGTTTGACATTCATGGTAATGAATCATGTAGAAAAATAATTTGGTAAGGCCAAAATGGTTATAGAGTATCGTGATCTTAATTGTTCCACAACGGATGATGGATACGATCTTCCTAATAAATAATCTTTAAGAAGAAGGATTATGAATGGAAGGCCAATGGTATATTATATGTTTGATCTCATGTTAGGATATTGGAAGACAATGGTCAAAGGAAAGGATATAACATTAATATAATTTACAATTCCAGTTGTCTTGTTTGAATGTATAGTAATGGAATTTGGACACCATAATGTACAAAGAATATTCCAGAGAAAAATGGACAAGGAATTCCGTAGATTATCACAGATTATGGTAGTTTATATTGATGATGTGATCATATTTATTAAAGATACATATGATCATATAAAGAATTTGTAGTAGGTTGATGAAGTGTCCAGAGAACAAGGGATGATACGCTCAGAAAGAAAGATCATTTGAATGAAAAAAAATATAGAATTCATGGGATTGCAGATCCAATTATGTAGCGAAAAGCTCCAGTTGCATATTGTAAAAAAGCTACAAACATTCCTCGATGAGATTACAGATTGAAAGTAGATACAAGTGTTTCTTAGTATACTGATTTATGCCTGAACATACATCAAATATTTAGAAACAATATCCGTTCCAATATAGAAAAAGGTGTCCAATAAGTTATCTTGGGATTGGATTGAAAAAGGATTCTGAAGTAATCAGAATCTTGATGCAAAAAGCATGGAATCTCTTAGAATTAGAGTTTCCAGTTGGGAGTGAAGATTAGCTTATCTTAGAAACAGATGCATCAAAATCATCATGGTGATGTATCCTAATTATATAGAGAATCCCTAATGATAGTATAAGTATATTTTGGAGTGGATTTTAACATATAAGAGAAGTGTTTTCGGTCCATGAAAGAGAATTGCTTAAAACCCTTAAAATAATTAGGAATAATGAGATTTTCTTGGGAAACCCATTTAATATAAGTATATATAGGTCATATATAAATAATTTAATGAGAATTAAATTAAAAATGTTTACCCAGGGATGAATTGTATGATGGAGGAATGAATAACATTACTATAAATTTAATATAGAAAATATTAATGAAAAAAATATTCTAATTTGAGATGCACTAACACACTATTTTTACTCTTATAGGTGGAATGGAAGAAAGTATCAAATCAACAAGATGTCCTTTTTCATTGATAATAATTATGTGGTAGAATGCCTGGTTATCATAAAATGAATGACAGACTTGATATACGTGAATAAAGAAAGGGGATTCTAGAAGAGAATCACCTCCATAAGAAGGGATCATCATCAAGTAAGGTTAAAAGACAAAAAAGCACAAGTTCCTCAGATATAAAGGATAAAAATATAGGTTATTATTCAAAGAGACCTCTAGATAACAATTCTAAAGATAAAAGTCATATTGAATGCATTTTATGTGTTCAGAAAGGCCATTACAGCACTCAATGTGCAAACAATTCGAGAAATAGAAAGGCTAAGAAGAACTAGAAGATTGAGAAGAATGAAAGTGCTAAAGGAAAAGATAAAACTATTAAGAGTAGGGATGATCATGTAGAAAAATAACTTGAAAAGTATAAAAGGTCTCAGAAAGTACCTCAAAGGCATAATGTTTAGCAAGAACTAGATATAGAAAGTCTGGATGATGATCTGGATGAAGAGACTAATCCATCAAAGTAGATATGGAATTATTTGAAGAGAATTCCAAATATTTCATGGAATAAATCAACAACTGTTTATAATCTGATCAAGAAAAGTAAAGATGATCAGATATTCCATAGTGGTCAGAACCATGTTTTAGACATGACTGAGGAATCTGATGATCTTTTGAAGAATTATAAAAATATTGATCGGGATACGATCAGTATGATCATCACTGAATAGACCACGATGAAGTTTCAAGTTTCTGGTCTCCTTGAAAAAGTTATATGAATCAAGGAGATATGTATGGAAGCATATCCAATGTTGAAAAGGTTTTGGATAATTTTAGGAACAGGGATTCTAGAACTCCACATACTAGATACGGAATTAGAACTAGAATTGTTCCTTGAATTCCAGAAAGCCTTCATCTTGGGGGTAGTACAATTCTTGGGATTTAAGAAAATAAATTTCACATTCAATTGGGTACCACATATGGTGGGAAAAATTCTGAACATTTCATATCCAAGTTTCTATGGTGGGTTTCACATATTGAACCTATCATATTGGTAGACAGAGTGATCGTGCTAGGGAATCTATACCCAGGGCACTAAACTAAAGGACCTCTCCTGAAAGATTTCAAATATTAACAGTTTAGAAATGAATATTGGATAGAGATTAGTTTGAATAAGATTCATTGAGACTATATTCAAATCACATGGAGTATTTATCTAATTAAATCAAGATCAACAAGAAAAGATTTTATATTATTTGGATGAGATAATGTGTTAGTCTCTATAAACTCTTGAGACATGAAACATTAAAAAATGTCACATCTCACAGACTTTGTGGTGGAGGAAAACATGATTCTAGAAGAACTCAGGGTAGAAAAATGTCATAAAGAAGATATCTTGATTTTTAGAGATCTAATCTAATGCACCGTTAAAAAATTTATGAAAATGAAAGAGTCAGATAAATAATTATCAGTTGGGAAAATGATCGATGATCGGTACGACTTCGAGGGATTCTTGGTGTAGATCCAGAAACATGTCATACTTGACTTGGATAATAGGATCAAATCAAACCATTCAATTATGAAATTTGTTTTTAGTATGAAGTGTTTGGTGCATGTTTTGCAGTTGTGCATCCCACCTTTTACTTTTACTTTTGATTTTTATTTTTTCATTTTCCAAATTGTGCCATGAAATATTTGAGTAGGCTCCATAAGAATGTTGATCCCAGAGCCCTATATAAGGGACCTCTTACCAATTTTTTTAGAGAGGTGATTTTGAGTAGAAATCAAAATGATTTCAGACATTATCCCTCTATATTTTCTCTAAGACATTATGTTATTCATGCAATTTGATTCCTAAAACGATCCTGTGATGTTGGCGATAGGTAGTCTCCTCATCCTCTTCATGGATAATGTTTTTCTATTATTTGTGATTTTTGTAGCCTTTCTGGATTCCTAAATCTTGATCTCTTTGGAGACCTCATCGGAGACTTCACCCACTAGTGGACCATAAGATAGTGCACTTAATTTCACAGGAGCTACCTTAAGAGGTAATGGAAGGAGATTTTGGGATATGCTGGTGAGAAACTCATAATTGAGAATAGCTATCCAGGAATATATTACATTCCTAATTGAGGTTATACCAGTAGTAGTTTATTTCCTTAAATATGATTGTGCATGAAATTCACTGGTAGATCAAGAGGGATAATTGGTAGAGAAAGCTAGAATATCTTTAATTGGGATCAAAATTTTTGAGATGTATTACATTGATGAATATCTTTGTCAGTTTCAACATTGAAATTATCTTCTAGTGTCAAAAGATCAAACATATTATCTATATTTCTTTATCTAGAAGATTCCATGTAGTTGGCCTAAAATTGTTCAAAAAGTGTTGAAAACTCATCTTTGCCAGAGTGAAGATCTACAAGAAACCCTATGAGTTCAAGAATAAATAATAAGGTAGGTGATATGACTTTATTGTTTTCAAATTCATGTAATAAAGCATTTATTAAATATGAAATACCTGAGTTCTTCTTGCTTGAAAAAATTAGAGGATGTTATAGAAAGAGATGGGTGCTGTCCAACCAGGGAGGAGCTTAGAAAAAATTCAACAAATAACATTCAAAACGTACTATCAGAATGGATAGCGCAAGTGAAATAAATCACTCAAGAAAATATAGAAACAATTTTGGAAGAAAAATCATCAAGTAGATTTTTAGGCAATAATCCAGAAAAATCTGAGAGATTTAAAAAACCAAATTAAATCTATAAGGATATGAGAGAGAACATTAAGGCCAAATATAGGAAGTATCCCAGAATCTCTAAACAAAAATCTCTATCTATTTGTGATTTTTGTTTTTTCAATGGACTGAATGGTCGTAGAGATGATAGTTTCCCATATGCAGATAGAAGAATGGAAATTATGAAAACAATAATGATGGTGGATTCACCATAGATATTTTTTGAGCCTATCTAGGGAGAAGATATAGAATCCGATGATGAATGTTTCTATTGATTATATTCAGAGTACATAGGGGAAAGAGAATATATCTCAGATGTGGAATAATAAAACTACCCTATTCTGAGACAACATTAAATTGCCATGATTCAAACAGGGGCTTGTGCACCAAAATACACTCCAGAACTAGTAAAACTAGAGGAGATGAAAGGATATCTGGTTTATTATTCAAAAACTAAAATCCCTTAATAAGGAAAATAATTTCAAGAATGGATGTTTCCTAGAGTTTATTGGTCTGAGGTATACTAGAAGTCTTGGGTACTATATCAATAAATGACTAATATATATGAAGATAAAACGTTAATTGAAGTCTATAAAATAGATAGTGGATTATTTAAATTGCCTTTGATAAAACTAGAAAGGGTTAACAAGACAATGTAGAAAAATTCTAAGTATGTGCATTTTGAAATAATACATATAGAAGTAGATCCTCTTGTTAGAAAAGTAAAAGATCTACCAGTCCTAGATGCAGTAGTGGATGGCAGTTTAGCTGATTTCTCCAATGCACTATTTGGAAGAGCATGAGAAAATATGCATGCAGAAGCATCATGTGTAAAGGTGATATCGGACTTTCATCTTGTTCATATAGACAGAAGTATTTTTACAACTCTATAAGTTAAGAACAACAAGAGTAATTGTAAAAAGATATTGGGTATTCCACCTGACAGGAGATGTGTCAGAGTAATTACTCTCTTATATGTAATGTTTTTCAATACTATAAGACCAACACTATGGAAGGGTGAGGAATGATTTAAAATATTTTTCAAGATTAAAAAACATAGATTAGATAAATTAAACTGTAGGAGTTAAACCCGAAGATGCTAACACAGAATAGTGAATGGGATTCGCTAGATCTATAAGAAGAATTTAGTCAAAAGCATCATCTTCTAGCAGTTATTAAACAAGTCAGAAATAGACATGTCATCTATTAGGTTAGAGAAGATGAATATGATCATAGATCAGAAGGATCAATAACTGGTAGATCATATTTTAAAATATAATATTTTAAATAAAAAATATTAGAGAACCATTTCGAAAATCCAAGCATATCAACTAGAAAAGATGAATGTACTTCAGTAGAAGCATATAAAACATCAATTTCAAGATAGATAGTTCATGAAAGACTATTCTTGTACCTATATATGAAGATGAAGAATTTCATATAGGATATATGGTATCTTTATTACACAGTGAAAAGATATTGGAGTGGGATACAATAGTAAAATTATCTATTCATGAAACTGCTTGTATTTCCCTAGTTGATACATGATGTATATTCCCTTGTACAAGAATCCAATTTTCCGGAGTATATGGGAAATCATATAGTTGGTAACAATGAAACAGTTCTGATTCAAGAAGTTGTCAAGTATTTTAAAATTTAACTAAATGGAAGGATATTTATTGAGTAGATTATTTTTTATTCCTCAATTCCCAGATGTCTTCTTTATTAGAAATATATTTTGTACCAGATATCAGCCGGTGATGATATTTATTGAAGGAATTATACTCGATAATTATCTAAATCTAGACGCTTCTGTAAAAACTAGAATGGTTCTAAATAATCATGTATATACTGTTAATGTGAAAAAATATCAAGATAAAGAAAGATTATACCACAGAACGATTGAGCAGTGGAAAAAATTTGTTGGATTGAAAGTACTGATGATTAATAAAGAAGATACATTGGCAGAGATAAAAGATTATTTATCAGAAAATTGGTAAGAAAACCCTCTAAAACAATGGTAAAAGGCAATGTCAGGGGCTACAATCACCCTTAAAGATCCTAGTACCGTGATCAGAGGTAAGGGAATTGCCTATCCATATGATATGGTTAAGGAATTTGAGAAAAACAATTCTAGAACAAATCAGTCTTGGACTAATATAGCATAGTGAAATCCCTAATAAGAGTGCAGAATTCATGGTAATGAATCATGCTGAAAAAGAGCATGGTAAGGCCATAAAGGTTATAGATTATCATGATCTTATTTTTTCCATAATGGATAATAGATACAATGTTCCTAATCAAGAATATTTAAGAAGGAGGAATAAGAATGAAAGTAAAATGGTGTATTCTATGTTTCGTGTCAAGTTATTATATTAGCAGATAAGGATCAAAGATGAGGCTATACCATTGACAACATTTAAAAATCTAATCAGCTTGTTTCAATGGAAATTTATGCCATTTGGACTTAAGAATGAACCATGACCATTCCAAAGAAAAATGGACAAGGAATTCAGTAGATTAGCACAGTTAGTGAATGTTTATATTGATTGTGTTCTCATATTTAGTAAAGATACGGAAGATGATATAAATAAATTGAAGCAGGTTGCTGAAGTGTTCATAGAAGAGGGGATTATACTTTCAGAAAGAAAGATCATTTGGATGAAACCAATGATATAATTTGTGGGATTGCATATCCATGTTAGTAGAGAAAATATTTTACCTCACATTTTAGAAAGCTACAAACATTCCCTGATGAGCTTACAGATCGTAAGAAGATATAGGTGTTTCTTGGTATACCAAGTTATGTCAGAGCATACTTCATAGATTTAGCAAAAATCTCAGTTCCATTACAGAGAAAAGTGTCATGTAATTTACCTCGGTATTCGATAGAAAAATACTCTTAAGTAATCCGAATTTTGAAGGAAAAAGCACTAAATCTCTTAGAATTGTATTATCCAGAAGGGGGTGAAGATCAACTTATCATAGAAACAGATACATCAGACTCAGCATGGAGATTTATCATAACGAAAAGAAAAACTCATAATGATATTATTAGCAGATACTGGAGTGGATATTTTAACAAGGCAGAGAAGAATTATCCTGTCCATGAAAGTGAATTTCTTGTAGCCCTCAAAGGAATTAGGGCTAATAATATTTTCATGGGAAAAAAATTTACTATAAGGAAATATAGTTACTATATAAATAATTTTATGAGAATTAACATAAAATGGTTTACTCATTAATCACTTTTACAGTGGAGGAATAAATTTCATTACTATAACTTTAATATAAAAACTATTAATGGAAAATATAATGTCATTCTAGATGTAATAACATTCTATTTTTTCTCCTTTAGGTTTAATAAAAAATATATAAAATCAAGAAGATGTCCTATTTTCATTGATAATCATTCTATGGTAGAATTCCTGGTTATCAATGAAATGAATGAATGACTTGGTATACTTGAACAATGAAATTGGATTCGAGCAGAGAATCAACTTCAGAAGAAGGGATCTTCATCCTGTAAGGTTGAAAGATCAGAAAGCATAAGTTCCACAGCTAGAAAGGTTGAATAAAAAGTAAATTCGGGAAATGGACCTCTATACAACAAGTCTATAGATAAAATACATGTTGAATATTTTTTATGTGGTTAGAAAGGCCATTATAGCTCTCAATGTGCAGATAATCTGAGAAACAGACAGACTCAGAAGAACCAGAATATTGACATGAATGGAAGCTCTAAAGGAAAAGAGAAAACCATTACGATTTGGGATGATAATGAAGAATAATTACTTGAAAAGTAGCAATGGTCTCAGAAATAACCTCAGGGATATAATATTCAGTAAGAAAAAGATCAAGAAAGTCTATATGATGATCTAGATGATGATCCTAGTCCAACAAAAAATATACGGAAATATTTGTGGAGTATTCCAAATATTTAAGGGAATAAATCCACACCTCTTTATAATCTGATCCGTAATGTGATGTTTTTCAGATATTAAAAAGAGTTATGTACTATTTTTTATACATCCTTGAAGAATCTAAATACCTTATGGAGGATTGTAAAATTTTTTTATCGAGATATGATTAGTATGATCATCAATAAAGAGATCTGATTGAAGGTCCATATTTTTTTATCCTTGAAAAAGTTAAAAGAATAAAGGAGATATGTATGGAAGAATATCCAGTGCTAAAAAGGTTTTGGAAAATGTTAGGAATAAGGATTCCAAAACTCCACATACCAGATATGACATTAGAACCAGAAGAGTTCATTGAATGCCAGAATGCTTTCAGTATGGGAGCATTAAAATTTTTGGGATTTAAGAAAATAAATTCCACATTTAATTTGGTACCTATGATGGTTATAATGATTCAAAACAATGCATATCCAAGTTTTATATGGTGGGTTACACATATTCAATTTATTATATTGGTAGACTCAGTGATCATGCTATAGACTCTGTTGTTAGGGCACTGGACTAATGGACCTGTCTAGAAAGCATTTGAAGATTAATAGTTAACTGATGAAGATTGGATATAGTTCACATTGAATAATATCCCTTATTATCAAATCCGAATCACATCTATTATTTATATAATTGAATCAAGATCAACAATAAAGGAATGTATATTTTTTGCAGGTGACATTGTGTTAGTCTCTATCAACTCTAGAGACATGGAATATGTGAAAATGGCACATCTGACAGACTTCGTGATGGAGGTAGACAAGATTATTAAAGAACTCAAGGTGTTGAAAATAAATAAAGAGGATTTCATTCTTATCAGATATTCGATCTAACATGCCATCAATGAATTGATGAAAATGATGGAGTCAGAGAAATAAGTCTCAGTTGGGGAAATTATTGATGCTCTTTATGACTTGGAGGAATTCTAGGCACTTATTTAGACACGCATCATACCCTAAAGGATGATGGGATCAATGCTGACATTTCAATTATGTAATTGGTTTTTATTGTGAAGTGTGCAGTGGAATTTTCACAGTTTTTCATCCCACATTTTACTTTTACATTTAATTTTACTTTTTTTCTTTTGTCATTGTAGAAAGTGTGCCTTGTAAGATTTGAGTCTGCTTCTTTGGAAAGATAAGCCCAGATCCCTATATAAAGGATCTCTAACCAATTTTTTCAGATATTTGATTTTGTATAGAAATCAGAACAATTTTAGACACTCTCCTTATACATTTTATCTAAGACTTTGTGTTCTTCATGCAAAGTGATTCCCAAAACGATCTTGCGAATTCAGAAATAGGTAGACACAAATCCTCTTTGTGGACATTTTTTCAATTGTTTGTGATGTTTTAAGCCATTTTTTACTCCCAAATTGGGATATCCTAGGAGACCTCATCAGAGACTTCACCAACTAGTGGTATTAGAGCATGGGGTGGGGGAAGAACAAAGCTATCTAGAGCATTGCTTCAATGGATTTTCCAGTATAGAATTTTAGAATCCCATGGTTAATGGTATTTATTATGAGTATAAAGGGTTAGAAGGTAGGGTAAGATATTATGAGAAAAAAGATAGTCATATATGTCATAGAAAGTATCGTCAAATTACAGAATCCAAATTGGACTTTGAAAACAAACCCGAAGTAATCATGTTAGGGTAGAAAGCTTAAGAAACGCATGATAATCTTGAGTAATTGAAGGCAGAAATCCGGTGTATAGAATCTCATGTTCTACAAGACAAGTGTTTAGTCAAAAATCTATAATGAACACTAGGAGATCCTGAAGGAGAAATATTTTGAGTTGAATAGTAAAATATAGTCGGAAGAGGATCTGGTGTCGGGACAAATATCAAAGATATTTGGAAGAGGTTTGAAGGGAAATATTTATAAGAAGATTCCATTCATACCAATGCCACTGTCTCTGATATGCATCCACACAGAGATACAAAAAGATCAAGTATATCAGGATGAAAATATTGTAGATGATTACGCATGGCCTTTAGCAGTAGAAGATCCAGAATATTAGGAAGAAGTTTTGAGTATTCCTCATAGTATCAAGGAATAACAGAAAAAGATCTATTATATTATTACTCAAATGAAATGGGAACTAGGGGATATAGAACATGCCTCTAAAAACCTAAATGAAAAGATCAAGAAAGTTGAAGACATGGAAGCCAAAATCAAAGAGAAGAGGAAAAAGAAAGAGACTAAGTCATCTCCCACAAAAAGACTTCCTGTAGAACCTTGGAAATCCAATCCAATATGGATGGAGATATCCTAGAAACCAATTCTTTGGGAATGACATAAATAATTGTTCAAGGATTTGTATCATAAGATCAACAGGGAATCCAATCTCTCATATCCCAACTATATTCAGAAAGAATATAGGCCAAAGAAAACTCATCTAGAATGTGTTCCTCATCATGGGAAGATCCTAAATCCAAACTGAAAAAAGTATCCAGGAGTACCCATAGATGAATTAGATATAGGCCTTTGACAATATATTCAATCAGTTGGTTTACAATTGTGGACCATAGATAGTGCACTTAAGTTCATAGAAGCAACCATGAGAGTTATGCAGGGATATTTTGCGATATGTTACTAAGACCCTAGGAAGTAAGAACTTCTATCCAAGAATATATTATATTCCCAATTGATGTTATACCCATAGTATCTGATTTCCATAAATAGGAGATTTCTGGAAATTCACTGGTAGATAAAGACTGAGAATTTTTAGAAAAATATAGAACAAATTTAACCATGATCCAAATTTTATCTCATGGGTTACATTGAAGAAGATCATTATGAGTTTCAGAATTGGTATTAACTTCTTGGACTTGTAGATGAAGCATATTCTCCATATTTCATTATCCAGAATCCTCCAAGGAGTTGGCCTAAAATTTTTCAGGAATCATTGAAGACACATCTTTCCCAGAGTGAGGATCTTCAAGAAACCCTTGGAGTTTTAGTAGAAACAATAATTTAGGTGATAATACATTATTGTATGTAGAGGCATATCTGATAGGATTTAAGAAATATTTTATACATGTGTTTTGATTGCTTCCCAAAGGTAGAGGGTGTTGTGGGAAGATATGTGTGGGGTCCAACCAGAAAGGAACTTGAAAAAACACAAAAAATATTTTTCAAAACACAATGTAAGAATGGATAGTGTGAATCAAATAAATTACTCAAGAAAATATGGAAACAATTTTGGAAGCAAAAACCATCAGGTGTATTTTCCGGCAGAAAGCTAGAAAAATCTAAGAGATTTCATAGACCAAATATAATACAAAAGGATATGAGGGAAAAATTTAAGGCCAAATATGGGAAGTATCCAAGATTCCCTAAAGGAAAATGTCTATCCAGCCGTGATTGTTTTATGTTCTGTGGAAAGAATGGACCTAGAGATGATAGTTTCTGAGATATAGATAGAAGAAGGGGATGTCTCAATGAAATAATGATTGAAGATCCATCAGAGATATTATCTGAGCCTATCTGGGGAGAATATATAGACTAATATAATGAAATTTTATATTAATTATATTCTATGTACTTAGAAGAAGAATATTATATCTCATATGAGGATGAAATAAATAACACAATTTTGAGCCAGCTTCGAATAGCCATGATTTGAATAGGGGATACTGCACCTGATGATCCTCCACAACAAGTAAAACTGGAGGATATATAAGGAGACATGGTTCAATATATTGGAACTAAAATCCCATCATAAGGAATATATTTTCATTAATGGAAGATTCCAAATGTTTATTGGTCCAAGGTATATACTAAGTATTGGGTACCATATCGAGAAATGACCAAGATCATTGAAGATGAAGAGACAACTGAATTTTTTAAAATAGATAGAGTATTATTTACAGTTCTTTTCCTAAAACCATTAATGTTTGATAAGGATATCCAAAAAATTTATATGTATGTGTATTTTGGAATAATCTAAATAGGCGAAGATCCTCTTTTCGGAAAAGGATAATATCTACCAGTCCTAATTGAAGTAGCGGATGACAGTTTATCCAATTTCTCCAATGCACTAATAGGTGGAGGATGAGAAAATATATATGTAGGAGTAGCACGCGTAAAGGTGACAACTGACTTTCATATAGTTCATTTGGAGATAAGGACTAGTATAACTCTAGAAGTTATGATCAATGTGAGGAACATGAAAAAGACGTTGGGTTGCCCACCTGAAAAAATATTTATCAGAGTGTTTACTCACCTCTATGAAAAGTTTTACAATACTCAATGACCAACTCTAAAGTCGGGTGTGGAAGGATTTACACATTTTTTTCATGATTATGGAACATCAATTAGAGTAATGAGAACACAGGTGATAAACCCCAAGAGGCTAACTTGGACCAGAGAATGGGTTTCTCCAGATCTATTGGAAGAAAACAAGGAAAAAATAAACTTCTTCTAGACGTTATTAAAATAATTGGAAGTATACATTCCTCTCCGAGGTCAGAGAAGATGAATATGATCTTAGATCAGAAAGATCAATATCCAGTAGATCAAATTCGAAAATCGAATATTTCAAATCAGATATTTTAGAGAACCCTTTAAAAAATCCAAATATCCCAATTGGAAAAGATGAAGGTGCATTAGGAGAAGATCCTAGAATATTAATTTCCAAACATATATTTGGAAAAAGTACTATTCGACTACCTATCAATGAGGATGAAGAAAATCATGTATGATATTTGGAATCTTCATTACTCAGGGAAAACATAGAGGAGTGTACTACTTTAGTAAAATTATGTTTTAATGAAATTTCATGTATTTCCTTAATTGATACAGGATGAACATTCTCTTGTACAAGAATCCGGTTTTCATGAGTATATTAGGAATATTAAGAGTTGTATGTTACAGTTGGTAAAAATGAAACAGTTTTGATTCATGAATTAGCCAAGGATGTTCAGATTGAAGTCAATAGAAAAATATTTGTAGTGAAATTTTTTTGTTTTATTCCCCAATTTCGAAATTACATCTTGATTGGAAATATATTTCTTAGAATATATCACCTTGTAACAATATTTTCAGAAAGAATTATCCCAGATAATTATCTAATTTCAAATGATTTTGTTAAAACTAGAATGGTACAATTATGAAATTACCTACTATTAAAGTGGAAAACTATCCTGATGACAATAGGGAATACCACAAATGGATTGTGTATTGGAAAGAACGGGTTTGATTGAATTTATAGACGTTTAATGAAGAAGAGGCATTGGCCAAGATAAAAGATTATTTGTCAGAAAATTGGTTAGAAAACCCTCAGAATCTATCGAAGAAGGAAATGATAGAGGCTACAGTCACCCTTAAAGATCCAAGTACAGTGATCCGAAGTAATGGAATTTCCTATATAGATGATATGGTTATGGAATTTGAGAAAAAAATTCTAGAAGTAATCATTCATGGACAAATATAGAATAGTGAAAGTCCTCCCAAGACTTCGGCATTCATGGTAATGAAATATGCATAAAAATATCATTGTAAGGCCAGAATGGTAATAGATTATTGTGATTTTCATTGTTCCACGAAGGATGTTGGATACAATCTTCCTAGTAAATAATCTTTAAGAAGTTGTATTAGGAATGAAAGTCCAATGATATATTCTATGTTTGATGTCAATTCAGGATATTAGCATATAAAGATCAAAGAATAGGATATACCATTAACAACATTAACAATGACATTTGGTTTATTTGAATGACTAATTATTCCATTTGGGAACAATAATGCACCAAGAATATTCAAGAGAAGAATGGAAAAGGCATTCAGTAGATTATCATAATTCATGGAAGTCTATATTGATGTTGTTCTCATATTTAGTAAATATAAAGAAGATTATATTAACAAATTTTAGTAGGTTGCTAAAGTGTTCATAGAAGAAGAGATGATAATTTATAAAAGAAAGATCATTTGTATGCATACAAAGATATAATTCTTGAGATTACATATCCAAGGAAGTAGATAAAATATTCAACCACATATTGCAGAAAAGCTACAAACTTTCCCTGATGATCTTATAGATCGTAATATGATACATGTGTTTCTTGGTATTCTATGTTATTCCAGAGCATACATAATAGATTTAGAAAAAATATCAGTTCTAATACAGAGAAAGGTGTACAGTAAGGTACCTTGGGATTGGATAGAAAAAGAGTCTGATGTAATCAGAATTTTAAAGAACAAAGAATAGAATCTCCTAGAATTGGAGTATCCAGATGTGAGTAAAGATCATCTTATCATAAAAACAGAAACATCAGACTCAGCATGGGGATGTATCCTAATGATAAGGAAAACCATAATGACAGTATCCGTATATTCAAGAGTGGATGTTTTAAAAAGGTAGAGAATAATGATCATGTCCATGAAAGACAATTTCTTGTAGCCCTTCAAGGAATTAAGGCTAATGAGATTTTCTTGGGAAAATCATTACTATAAGAACATATAGTTCTTATATAAAGAATTTTATAAGAATTAAATTTAAAAAATTTACCTAAGAATTTGTTGTACGGTTGAGGGATGACTTGTAATACTATAACATTAATATAAAAAATAATTATGGAAAAGATAATATATTTCAAGATGTACTAACATGATAATTTGACTCTTATAGGTGAAATGGATGAAATTTGAAAATCAAGAAGATGTCCTATATTCGTTGACAATATTTTTGTGGTATAATGCCTTATTATCAATGAAATGAATCTCAGACTTGATATACTTGAAAAAATAAAAAGGATTCTATTAGATAATTACCACCATAAGAAGGGATCTTCATCCAGTAAGTTCAAAATATCAAAAAGTATAGGTTCCTCATCTAAAAAGGAAAAAAAACAAAAAAAGATATTCAATGAGCCCTCTAGATATCAAGTCTAAAGATATAATTCATTTTGAATGCTTTGTATGTGGTCAAAAAGGCCATTATAACAATCAATGTGTAGATAATCTGAGAAACGAAAAGGCTCTGAAGAACTAGAAGATTTACATGAATGTAATCTCTAAAGAAAAGGAGAAGACAATTTAGAGTTGGGAAGATCATGTAGAATAAGAACATGAAAAGCAGTAAAGGTCTTAGAAATATCCTCAACAACAAAATTTCCCCCAAGAACAAGATCAAGAATGTCTGGATGATGATCCAGATGAAGAGACCTATCCAACTAAGAAGATATGGAAATATTTCCATAGGATTCCAAATATTTCATGGAAAAAAACCAAAACCGTTTATAATCTGATCCATAAAAGTAAATATGATAAGATATTGAAAAGTGGTCTGAACCATGTTGGAGTCATGTTTGAAGAGTCTAAAGATCTTATTTGGGATTATAAAAAGATTAACCGAGATATGATCAGTATGATCATCACTGAAGAGATCAGGATGAAGCTTCATGTTTCTGGTCTCTTTGACAAAGTTAGAAGAATCAAGGATACAAGTTTGAAAGAATATCCATTGTTGAAATGTTTTTGGAGAATTTTACGAATAGGGATTCCAAAACTCCACATACCAGATATGGAATAAGAACCAGAATACTTCATTGAATGCCATAATGCTTTCAGCATGGGAGTAGTTTAATTCTTTAGATTTAAGAAAATAAATTCCACATTTAATTGGGTACCTCAGATAAAGAGAATGATTTTAAACAATGCATATCCAAGTTTAATATAGTGGGTCTCATATATTTAACCTATCATATTGGTAGAAAGAGTGTTCTTGATATGGAATCATTACCCAGGGCATTGGACTAAATGACCTCTCCAGAAAGCTTTCTAAGATTCACAATTTAGCGATGAAGATTGGATAAAGATTAGTTTTAATACAAGACATTAAGATTTTATGCCAACCACATGAAGTATTTATCTAATTGAATCAATATAAAAAAACAAATACTATTTGGATTGAACATACTGGGGATTAATGAAGAGTATACATTGGCTAATATGAAAGGTTATTTATTAGAAAACTGGTCAAAAAACCCTTTAAAACTATGGAAGAAGGAAAATTCCAAAGGCAAAAATCACCCTTAATGATCCTAGTATAGTGATTAGAAGTAAGTGAATTGCCTATCCAGATGAGACTGATAAGGAATTTGAGAAACTAATTATAGAACTAATCATTCTTGGACTAATTAGGCATAGTTAAAGGTGTCTAATGAGGTACCTTGGGATTAGATAGAAAAATATTCTGAGGTAATCATGTTTTTGAATAAAAAAGCATAGAATCTCCAAGAATTGGAGTATCCAAATGGGACTGAAGATCATCTTATATTAGAAATAGATGCATCATACTCTACATGGAAATGTATCCTAATGAAAAGAAAAACCATAATGATAGTATTAGTAGATACTTAAGTGGATGTTTTAACAAGGTAAAGAAGAATTATCCTGTTTATGAAAGAGAATTTCTTACAGTTCTTATTAGAATTAGGGCTAATGGTCTTTTATATAGAAAACCTTTTACTACAAGAATATATATTCCTTATATAAATAATTTTATGAGAATTAAATTAAAATGGTTTACCCATGCGTGACTTGTACAATAGAGGAATGAATTGCTGTACTATAACTTTAATATAGATAATATTAAAACAAAAGATAATGTCATTCTAGATTTACCGACATGATATTTTGACTCTCGAAAGTGCAATGAAAGAAATTAGAAAATCAATAAGATATCATATTTTCATTTATAACCATTATATGGTAGAATTCCAAATTATCAAAGCAACAGAGGAAAAACATGATAGACTTGAACAATAAAAGGGTATTCTAGTAGAGAATCACCATCAGAAGAAGGAATCTTCATCTAGTAAGGATTAAAGATCATAAATCACATATTCCTCATCTAGAATGGAAAAAAGACGAGGAAATTCCTCAAAGATAACTCTAGATAGCATGTCTAAAGATAAAATTCATATTGAATGCTTTGTATGTGGTCAGAAAGGCCACTACAATACTCAATGATTAGAAAATATGTCAAATATAAGGGCTTAGAAGAACCAGAAGATTGACATGAATGGAAGCTATAAAGTAAAATAGAAAACTATTAATAGATAGGCTGATCACATAGAATAAGAACATGAAAATAATAAAAGGTATTAGAAATAAACTTAGCAAAAAAAAATCAGAAAGAAAAATATCATGAAAGTCCGGATAATTATCTAGGTGAAGAGGCCAATATATCAAAGGAGACATGTAAATATTTGTATAGGATTTAAAATATTCCAAGAAATAAATCCACAAGCATTTATAATCTGGTAAAAAATGTAAATATGAATGTATATTCAAAATAGGGATGAACCATATTTTATAAATGCTTGAATAATCCTATGATTTATGGAGGATTATAAAAAAGATTGATCAATATATGATCTGTATGATCATCATTGAAGAGATCAGGCTGAAGTTCCAAGTTTCTAGTATCCTTGAAAAATTTAGAAGAATCATGGAGACATGCATTGAAGAATATCAATTGTTGAAAAGGTTTTCGAGAATTTTAGAAATAGTGATTTTAAATCTCCACATACCATATATGGAATTATAACCAGAAAAGGTCATTGAATGCTATAAATATTTTCTCTTGGAAGTAGATAAATTTGTTTGATTTAAGAAAATATATTCCACATTCAATTTGGTACCTCGGATGGTGAGAACGACTCTAAAAAATGCATATCCAAGTTTTCTATTGTGGGTTGCACATATTGATCCTATCAGATTGAAAGATAGAGTGATCATGCTCTGGAATCTATAACAAGGGCACTGGATTAAAGGACCTATCTAGAATGTGTTCGAAGATTATCATTTTAGCGATGAAGACTGGATAGTTTTCAGTTTGAATAAAATCCATTATGATCGTGTCCGAATCACATGGAGTACTTATCTAATTGAATCAATATCAATAAGAAAAGATTGTATATTATTTACAGGAGACAATGTGTTAGTCCCTATCATCACTAGAGACATGAAGCACGTAAAAATGGAGCATTTGATAGAATTCACGGTGGATGAAGACACAATTCTTGAATAAATCAAGGCATGGAAAGGACATAGTAAATATATATTTGTCGTCAAATATCAGATCTAATGCACCAAAAAATAATTGATGAAAATGAAAGATTTAGAAAATATATCTCAGTTTGGGAAATGAATAATGCTCTGTATGACTTGGAAGGAATATAGGCACTGATCCAGACACACGTCATACCTGACATGGATGATAGGATCAAATCAGACATGTCAAATATGTAATTTATTTTTAGTATGAAGTTTGGGGTTGAGGTTTTTGCGGTTGTGCATCCCACCTTTTACTTTTAATTTTACTTTTTCTTTTTTCATTGTCGAAAGTGAGACTTATAAGATTTGAGTCAGCTTCATGAGAATGATGATGTTATATCCCTATATAAGGGACCTCCAACCCTTTTTTTCAAATATACAATTTTTAATAGAAATCATAATGATTTCATACATTCTCCATCTATATCCTCTCAAAGACTTTGTGTTCTTCATGTGAATAATTTTCAAAAAGATCATGAAAATTCAGCGACCGGTAGACCCCATATCCTCTTCATGGATAATGTTTTGATGTTTTTAATTTTTGAGGCCTTTTTGGACTCCCAAATCCAGATCTCCTGGAAGAACTCGTCTAAGACTTCACCCACTAGTGGTATAAGAGCATGGGGGGGGGCATCCAGAGAGCTGCTGTAACGAATTTTCTAGTAATAAATTTCTCGATCCAATGGTTAATGGTCTTTACTATGAGAATAAAAGGATAGAAGGAAGCATAAGATATTACAAGAACAAAGACATTCATATTTGCCTTCGAATGTATCTTCAAATTCTAGAAGCCAGATAGGCCTTTGAAAATGAACCCCAAGTAATAGAGTTAGGGTAGAAACCCCAAGCAATTCGTTATATGCTTGATGACTTTATGTCAGAAATCGGGCACACCGAATCTCAACTACGACAGGACGAGTTGTTAGTCGAAAACCTAGAAATAACTCTAGGTTATCCAGAAGGAGAAGAATTTGTCTTTGTATAGTAAAATATTGTCAAAAGAGGATCTGGTGTCAGACCAAATATCTGAGATATTTGAGAGAGGCATGAAGGGAAAGCTTTAGGAGAAGCTTCCAATCATCTTGATTCCACTATCTCTGATATGAAACCACAATGAGATATAGAAATAGTAAGTATATCAGGAAGATATATTGATGATGATTATGCATGGCCTTGAGTAGGAGATGCTAAAGAATATCAGGAAGATGTTTCAAGTATTCCCCAGATTATCCAAGAATACCAGAAACAGATCCAAGATATTATTACTCTGGAGAAATGGGAACATGGGGATATAGAACGTGGCTGCAAAAACCTCAATTAAAATCCAAATAAAGTCAAAGACCTAAAATCCAATCTTTAAGAGAAGAGGAAAAATAAAGAGACTAAGTCATATCCCACCAAAATAATTTGTATAAAACCTTGGGAAGCCAATCCAATAAAATATTCCATCCCACAGAAACCAATTCCTTTGGAACAACACAAAGGATCATTCAAGTATTTGTTTTAAAAGATCAATAGGGAAGCCAATCCCTCATATCCAAAATATATTCATGGAGAATATAGGCCAAAGAAAATACACCCCTAAGGTGTTCCTTAGCATGGGTCGATCCTAAAGATATAATGTGAAAAGGATCCAGGAATAGATATAGATGAATGGGCTCTAGACCTTGAATATTATATACTATCTATTGGTTTATAGTTGTGGACCATGGATAGTGCAATTAATTTCATAGTAACTACCATGAGAGGTAATGTAGGGAGATTTTGGGATATGCTATTGAGACACTCATAAGTCATAACATCTGTCCCGAAATATGTTACATTACCAATTGAAGTTATACTAGTAGTAGATGATTTCCTTAAATAGGAGTTTGCAGTAAATTCACTAGTATATCGAGATGGAGAATTTCTTGAATGGGCTAGAATATCATTAACCAAGATCCAAATTTGTGACATGTGTTTATTTGAAGAATATATTTGTGAGTTTCAGCATTTCTATTATCTTCTTGGAAAAACAAATCAAGCATATGATCTAGATGACTTTATCCAGAATCTTCAATGCAGCTGGCCTGAAATTTTTTAACAAGCATTGAAGACTCATATTTCCCTAAGTGAAGATCATCAAGACACCCTTAGAGTTTGAGTAGAAACAATAAGCCAGGTGAAAAGAATTTTTTATGTAGAGGAATGGGTTACATGATGTATGAAATATTTTATACATGAGTTCTGCTTGCTTCACAAAAGTAGAGGGTATTTCAAGAAGAAATGGGTGTGGTCCAACTAGGTAAGATTTTGAGAAAAATCAACAAAGACCATTCAAAACACGGTGCCAGAATGGTTAGTGTGAATGAAATAAAACACTCAAGAAAATATGGCAAAAATTTTTGAAGAGAAAATCCTAATGTAGATTTTTAGGCAGAAATACAGAAAAATATAAGTGACTTCCTAGAACCAATAGAATCCAGAAGGATATGAGATAAAACTTTAAGGCCAAAAATGGAAAGTATCCTGGATTCCATGAAGGAAAATATTTATCAAGTTGTGATTGTTGTTAGTTCTATGATAAAAAAGTTAATGTATCTAACAATTTCCTAAATGAAAACAGAAGAAGGGGAAGTCTCAAAGAAATAATGATGGAAGATTTATCAGAGATGTTGTTTGAGCCTATCTGGGGAGAAGATATAGACTCAGATGATGAAACTTTATATTATTTATAATCAAAGTACTCATAGGAAGAAGATTCTGTCTCAGATGAGAAAGAAATAAATAACCCTATTATGGGCCATCTTCAAATCGATATGATTCAAACATCGGCTAGTGCACATGATGACTCTCCAAAATTAGTAAAACTAGAGGATATGGAAGAAGATCAGGTTCATTCATTAGAAACTAAAACCCCTTAATATAGAAGAAATTTTCAAGAATGGAATATTCATAGAGTTGATTGGTCTGAGGTATATAAGATGTATTAGGTTCCATATCGAGATTTAACCAAGATCTTCAAATGGTAAGAGATAACCGAAGTCTATAAAATCGATAGAGGGTTATTTACAACCCCTTTTCTAAAACCAAAAAGAGTTAAAAATGAAATCTAAAAAACTTCTAAGTATGTGCATTTTGAAATAATACAGATAGGATTAGATCCTCTTGTTAAAAAATGAAAAGATCTACCAGTCCTGATTGTAGTAGTGGATGGAAATTTAGCCAATTTCCCCAATGCACTATTAGGAAGAAAATGAGTAAATCTACATGCTAGAGAAATATCGGTAAAGGTGATACCAGAATTTCATGTTGTTCTTATGGAAAAAGTATTAGTAGAACTATAGAAGGTAAGATCGACATGAGGAATTTGAAAAAGATGTTGGGTTTCCCAACAGTTAGGATATGTATCAGAGTGATTAATCACCTATATGTAATGTTTTTCAATATTTTATGTATAACTCTACAGAAGGGTGTGGAAGATTTACACATCCTTTTCAAGAAAAAGGGAAACTGATTAGACAAATGAAATCATAGGTGATAAACCCCAAGAGGCTAACGTGGCCTAGAGAATGGGTTTCACCATATCCAAAGGAAGAACGAAGACAAAAGAAACTTCTTCCAGATGTTATTAAACAAGTCATAAATAAACCTGTCATCTCAAAGGTCCATGTAGATGAAGATGATATTAGATCAGAAGAATCAAGATCATGTATATCAGATTTGAAAATAGAATATTTCAAATCATAAATATTAGAGTACCCTTTAGAAAATCCAAGGTCTCAATTGTAAAATGAGAAGGTACTTCAGTAGAAGCACATAGAATATCAATTTCCTCTAAGATAGTTGGGAAAAGGACTATTAGAATACCTATCTATGGGGATGAATAAACTCATATAGGATATATGGGATCTTCATTACTCTTTGAAAAGATAGAGAAGTGGGAGAAATATGTAAAATTAAGTATTAATGAAACTGCATGTATTTCCGTAGTTGGGAAATGATATACATTCTCTTATATAAAAATCCAATTTTTAGGAGTATCTTGGGAATCATCAGAGTTACAAGTAGGAGTTGGTCATAATGAAATAGTTCTGATTCAAGAAGTACCCAACGATGCTCAGATTGAACTCAATGGAAGGATATTTATAGATCAGATACTTTGTTTTAATCAACAATTGTAATATTACTTCATGATTGGAAATAGATTTATTAGAAGATATCATCTCCAAATCATATTTTTGTTATTTTTATAAAATCCACTTTGTGGGTGAAGTGGGAACCGTGGGAAACCATTCAAATTTCAAAATCATGCTACAAAAAACCAAGATCAAATGCTAAGGCCATGCCACGGGCCAACACATCACTAAAGATAACGCTGCCACTGGAATGTAATTGAGTACCACGTCATCACTTTGGTCGTCACATCAACAGCACCATCCACATCGACGCCGCCATCAACACATCATCACCATCATGACTCATTCGCTTCATCATCATTGGATCACCATCGAGAGCCCTCCAACCAATGCCCCACTACATCATCAATCCACCATCACACTTCACACTTCGTCTTCACCACACGACCTGTAATCAGAATCCACTAGGAGGAAACCCATCTCCATTGTCGAAAACCGAAAACCTTCAAACCACCATCACTGGAGCTTCAAACAACCATCACCGGAGACATCTTCATCCTCGACAATGACATATCATGATTTCACCCACGATAATTATCTAATTCCAACTTCTTCTTTAAAAACTAAAATGGTTATATATAAGATAGTATCTAATTTTATAGTGGAAAACTATGTTGATGAAGATATAGAATACAACATAAGGATTCAGAACTAGGAAGAACTGGTTGGATTAAATATATTTAGGATTTATGGAGAAGTATAATTGGCTAAGATAAAAGATTATTAATCAGAACATTGGTCAAAAAACCTATGAATCTATGGAAGAAGGAAATTCAAGAGGCTACAATCACCTTAAAGATCCTAGTATTGTGATCAGACGTAAGGTAATTTCCTATCTAAATGAGATGGTTAAGGAATATGACAAATAAATTCAAGAACTAATCAGTCTTAGAATAGTCAGGCATAGTGAAATTCCTGATAGGAGTGCAACATTCATGGTAATGAATCATACAGAAAAAGATCATGGTAAGGCAATAATGGTAATAGATTATAGTGATCTTAATTGTGCCACAAAAGATGATGGATAAAATATTCCTAATTAAGAAGCTTTACGAGAAGGATTAGGAATGAAAGGACATTGTTATATTCTTTGTTGGATCACATGTCATGATATTGGTATATAATGATCAAATAAGAGGCTATACCATTAACAATATTTATAATGCTAGTTGGATTGTTTGAATGGCTAGTTATTCTATTTGGACTCAATAATGCACCAGGAATATTCCAGAGAATAATGGACTTGGAATTTAGTAGATAAGAATAGTTCTTTCAAGTCTATATTGATGATGTGCTCATATTTAGTAAAGATACAGAAGAGCTTATAAAGAATTTATAGCAGGTTGCTGAAGTTTTTAGAGAAGAAGGGATGATAATTTTAGAAAGAAAGATCATTTGGATGCTACCAAAGATAGTTTTTTTGGAATTTTAGATACATGAAAGTAGAGAAAAAATTCAACTGCATATTGTAGAAAAGTTACAAACATTCCCTGATGAGAATACAAATTGTAAGAAGATACAAGTGTTTCTTGGTATATTAAGTTTTTCCATATCACACCTTATTGATTTTGAAAAAAATCTTAGTTCCAATATAGATAAAGGTGTCCAGTATGGTACCTTGGGATCGTATAGGAAAATATTATGAAGTATTCATAATTTTGAATCCAGAAGCACATAAACTCCTAGAATTGGAGTATCCATATAAGAGTGAAGATCATCTCATCTTAAAAATAAATTCATCAGGTTCATTATAGAAATTTATCGCAAAGATAATGAAAAACCAAAATGATAGTATCAATAGATACTAGAGTGGATTTTTTAACAAGGAAGATAAGAATTATCCATTCTATGAAAGATACTTCTTTGCAGTACTAAAAGAAACTAGGGATAATGAGCATTTCTAGGGAAACCTTTTATTATAAGAACATATAGTTATTATATAAATAATTTTAGGATAATTAATTTGAAATTTTTTTCCTAGGAATGAATTGTATGGTGAAAAAATGAATTACAGTACTATAACATTAATACCAAAAATATTAATAGAAAAAATAATGTCATTCCAGATGCACTAACACACTGTTTGTCCCGTGTGGGTGTAATGGAATAAAGTAACAAATCAAGAAGATGTCATGTTTTCATTGATAATCATTCTATGAAATAACTCTCTATTATCAAAGAAATGAATGAAAAACATTATATATTTGAATAATGAAAGAGGATTCTAGAAAATAATCACCTTCAAAAGAAGGGATCTTCATTCAGTAAGGTTGAAAGATCAGAAAGCACAGGTTCCTCTACTAGAAAGTCCGAGAAACTAGGAAATTATTCAAATAGACACATAGATAGAAATTCTAAAGATAAAAGTCATATTTAATTATTTTTATATGGTCATAATGGACATTACAACACTCAATGTGCAAATAATTGAAGAAACAGAAAGGCTGAGAAGAACAAAAAGATTGAAACTAATGGAATATCTAAAGGAAAAGAGAAAACCAATAAGATTTGGGCTGATCACATAGAAGAAGAACTTGAGAAACAAAAAATGTCCCATAAATAATCTCAGCCATATAATGTTCAGAAAGAATATAATCAATAATGTATGTATGATGATATAGATAAATGGCCCAATCCATCAATGGAGATATGAAAATATTTGCAGAGGATTCCAAATATTTCAATTGAAAAAACCAAATAAGTGTTTAATCTGATCCAAAAAATAAAATATGACAATATATTCAAAATATATCTGAACCATGATTTAGAAATGATTGGAATATCTGAAGATCTTGTGGAGTATTAAAAAATAACTGATTGAAATATGATTAGTATGATCATCATAGAAGAGATCATGCTAAAGGTCCATGTTTTTTTTTCTCATTGAAAAAGTTATAAGAATCAAGGAGATATGTATAGAAGAATATCTAGAGTTGAAAAGGTTTTGGAGAATGTCAGGTTTAATGGTTCCAAAACACTACATATTAGATACAACATTAGAACCATAAGAGTTCATTTAATTCCATAAAGATTTATTCAGCATAGCAGTACAATTTTTGGGATTTATGAAAAAAAATCCACATTAAATTGGGACCCTCAAATGGTGATAATGATTTAAAATAATGCATATACAACTTTCCTATAGTGGATGGAATATATTAAACCTATCATATTGGCAAACAGAGTGATCATTCTATGGAATCTGTACATAGGGCACTGGACTAAAGGACTAGTCCAGAAAGAATTTGAAGATTTTTAGTTTAGTGGTGGATATTGGATAGATTTCAACTTGAGTTTAAACCACTATTATGGTATCCAAATCGCACATATCAATTATCAAATTGAATCTAGATAAATAAGAAAAGACTGTATTTTATTTTCAGGAGACAATGTATTAGTTTCTATCAACTATAGAGACATGTAGCATGTAAAAATGGAACATATAACAAACTTTGAGGTGGAGGAAGATGTGATTCTTGAAGTAGTGAAGGCATGTAAAGGACATAAATAAAATATATTTACTATCATAGATCAAATCCAACACGCCCTAAAATAATTTTTGAAGATGAAAGAGTCAAATAAAGAAGTCTCGATTGGGGAAATGAATGATGCTCTGTATGACTTGGAGGAATTCTAGGCATTGATCTAGACACAGATATTTCCCAACAGGGATGATAGGATCAAATTAGACATGGAAATTATGTAATTTGTTTTTAGTATGAAGTGTGTGGTGGAAATTTCACACTTGTGTGTCCCATATATTAATTTAAATTTTAGATTTTTATTTATTTATTCTTTTTTCATTGTCAAAAGTATACCTTTTAAGATTTGAGTCAAATTTTCAGGAAAGATGAGCCCAGTTCCCTATATAAGGGACCATCGGTGATTTTGTTTGGGGATGTCATTTTGAATAGAAATCAGAATGATTTCAGATATTATCTCCCTAGATTCTCTCTAAGAGATGGTGTTCTTTATGCCAAGCGATTCCCAAAATGATCCTCTAAATTTGGCGATATGTATTCCCTTTATCCTATTTGTGGATATTGTTTTACGGTTGTTTTTTATTTTTTAGCCTTTATGGAATCCCATATCGGGATCTCCTGGGATTCCTCATTAGAGACTACACCCACTAGTGGTATTAGAGCACTGGGGGGGGGGAAGAGAAGAAATCCATCCAAAACATTGCTTCCATGGATTTTCGAGTAATTAATTTATGGATCACATGGTTAAAGATCATTATTATGAATAGAAAAGGTTAGAAGGTATTTTAAGATATTACGAGAATAGAGCTAGTAATATTTTATTTGAAAGTATCTTCAAATTCCAAAAGCCATGTTTTCCTTTGAAAATGAACCAGAAGTAATCGAGTAAAAGAAAAAAGGCTAAGAAACTCATGATAAGGTTGAGTAATTGAATGTAGAAATCATACATACAGAATAGTAGCTTCAAAAACCCAATTGGTTAGTCCAAAACCTAGAAATAATACTAGGAGATCTAGAAGGGAAAGTATTTTTCATTCAACAATAAAATATGTCTGAAATATGATCTGGTATAAGAAAAAATATCTAAGATATTTGTAGAGGAATTAAGGGAATTCTTCAGGTGAAGCATCCAATCAGCCTGAGGCCACTATCTCTAATATGAATCCACACAGATATAAAAAAAGAGGAAGTATATAAGGATGATATATTGTATATGATTTTTCATGACCTCTAGTGGGAGAAGCTCAATAATATAAGGAAGATGTTTTGATTATTCCTTAGAATATCTATGAAAAAATAAGCATATCAATGATATTATTACTCAAGAGAAATAAGAACTTGGGGATACAGAACCTGTCTCAAAAAAACAAAACAAAAAGATAAATAATGTTGAAGAACCACATGACAAACTTGAAGAGAAGATGAAAAAAGAAATAGACTATGTCATATCCCATGGAAGGACTCTATGTAGAACATTGGGAAGCCAAGCTAGTATGGAAGGAGATCTCCCAGAAAAAAATTCCTTGGCAATCAAAAAAGGATCATTCAAGGATTTTTTTCATAAGATCAACAATGAAGCCAATCCCTCATATCCAAGATATTTTCAGGAAGAATTAGGCCAGATAAAACACATCCAGCAGGTGTTCCACTATATGGGATGACCCTAAAGCTAGAATGCGAAAAAGATCTAGGAGCATCCAAAGATGAATGGACTCTAGACCTTTGATATTCTATGTTATAAGTTGGTTTATAGTCATGGACCATGGATAATGAACAAAATTTCACAGTAGCTAATTTGAGAGGTAATGCAGAGAGATTTTGGGATATGCTGCTGAGACACTCAGAAGTTAGAACAACTATCCAGGAAAATGTTACATTCCCAATTGAAGTTATTCTAGTAGTATCTAATTTCCTTAAATAAGAGTTTACAAGAAATTCACTGGTATATCGGGATGAAGAGTTGGGAGAAAATCATGAATATCTTTAACCAAGATCCAAATTTGTGACATGTGTTATTTTGAATAATATCTTTGCGAGTATTAGCAATAGAATTATCTTCTTGGACCAGGGATCAATCATATGGTCTATATTTATTTATCCAAAATCTTCCAGATAGTTGGCCTGAACTTTTTCAACAAGCTTTGAAGACTCATCTTTCCCAGAGTGAAGATCTGCAAGACACCCTAGGAGTTTGAGCAGAAATAATAAGGTAGGTGATAAGACTTTATTATATAAATAGGAATGTCTTAAAAGATGTAATAAATATGTCATACATGAGTTCTACTTACTACCAAAAAGTAGAGGGTGTTGCGGGAAGATATGGGCGAGGTCTAACCAGGAAGGAGCTTGGAAAAACACTACAAATATTGTTCAAAACACAGTGTCAGAAAGGCTAGTGTGAACAAAAGAAACCACTCAAGAAAATCTGGAAATTATTTTGGATGAGAAAATCATCCAGAATACTTTTAGGCTGAAATCTTGAAAAATATAAGATATTTCATAGAAAAAATAGAATCCCGAAGGAAATGAGAGAAGCCTTTATTTCCAAATATGGGAAGTATCCCAGATTCCCTAAAGAAAAATCTCTATCAAGTGGTGATTATTGTTCATTCTATGGAATGAAAGGTCACAGAGATGCCAATTTACCAAATACATAGATTATAAGAGGACGTCTTAAAGTAGTAATGATGGAAGATTAATTAGAGATATTGTTTGATCATATCTAGGGAGAATATATAGAGTCAGATAATGAATGTTTATATTATTTATATTTATAGTAATCAGAGGAAGAAGATTCTTTCTCAGATGAGGAAGAAGGAAATAACCCTATTTTGAGCCATCTTGGAATAAAATGATTTTAACCGGGGCTAGTGCACCTAAAGAATATCTAGATCAAGTTAAAAAAGAGGAGATTGAAGGATAATTGGTTCATTCTTTAGAAACTAAAATCCCTTCAAAAGGAAGAGATTGTAATGAATGGAAGATACCCAGAGTTGATTTGTCTGATGTATACAAGAAGTCTTAGGTACCATATTGAGAAATGACCATGATATTTGGAGATTAAGAGAAAACATAAGTCTATAAAATAGATAGAGTATTATTTACAATGCATTTTCTAAAACCAGAAATGGTTAACAAGGAAATCCAAAAACTGATAAGCATGTGAATTTTGAGAAATAACGATAGAAGTAGACCCTATTTTCATAAAAGAACAAGATATACATGTCCTAATCACAATAGTGGATGTAACATTATCCAATTTATACAATTCACTATTGGGAGGAGCATGAGAAAATCTGTATGCGGGAGCAGTATGGGTAAATGGGATACCAGACTAGTATGTATTTCTTATTGATAAGAAGTATTATTAGAACTCTAGAAGATTAGATCAGAATGATGAACTAGATGAAGAAGTTGGGTTTCCCACCTGATAGGAGATGTTACAAAGTGATTACTCTCCTCAACATAAAGTTTTTCAATACTTGAAGTCCAAATATAAGGAAGGGTGTGTGAGGATTTAGATATATTTTTCATGATGAAGGAGCATCGATTAGAGCAATAAATCCATAGGCGATAAACTCTAAGAGGATAAATTAGTCTAGAGAATGGATTTCACCAGATCCAAAGGAAGAATGAAGACAAAATAAATTTATACATATGTTATTAAACGATTCAGAAATAGACTTGTCATCTCTGAGGTAAGAGAAGATGAAGATGATCATAGATCAAAAGGATCAATATCAAGTAGCTCATATTTGAAAATATAATATTTAAAGTTAGAAATTTTAGATAACCCTTTGGAAAATCCAAGAATCTCAGTTAGAAAAGATGAAGATACTTCAATAGAAGAACATAGAACATTAATTTCCAGAAAGATATTTGCAAAAAGGACTGTTCGAATACCTATATATGAGGATGAATAAACTCATGTATGACATAATGGATATTCATTAATTAGTGAAAATATAGATGGGGGGATACATTATTAAAATTAAGTAGTAATGAAACTAGATGTATATACCTAGTTGATACATGATTTACATTCCCTTGTACATGAATTTGATTTTTAGGAGTATCATGGGAATCTTCAAAGATTCAAGTTACAGTTGGTAAAAATGCAATAGTTATAATTCAAGAATTAGCCAAGGATTTTTAGATTGAACTCAATGGAAGGATATTTATAGAGCATATGATTTTATTTATTCTTCCAAATGACTTTTTGATTGGAAATAGATTTTTTATAGGATATCAGTCGGTAAGGATATTTTCAAAAGGAATTATGCTTGAAAATTATCTAATTCCAAATGACTCTATAAAAACTAGAATGGTTATAGATAATAAATTATCTACTATTAAAGTGGAAAATAATCCACATGAAGATAGGGAAGACCACATAAGGATCGAGCAGTTAAAATAACTTCATAGATTTAAATTAATGAGCATTAATGAAGAATAGGCTTTAGGTAAAAGATTATTTACTTGAAACTTGGTCATAAAACCCTATGAAACTATGGAAGAACGAAATTCCATAGGCTACAATCACACTTAAATATCAATTTACAGTGATCAGATGTAAGATAATTGCCTATCTATATGAGATGGTTAAGGAATTTGAGAAACCAATTCCATAACTAATTAGTCTTAGACTTGTATTCCCTAGTGAATTTCTTTATAGGAGTGAGAAATTCATGGTAATGAATCATGTAAAGAAATAATGTGGTAAGGTTAGAATAGTAATAGATTATCATGATCTGTACTATGCCACAAAGGATTATAGATACAATCCACCTAATTAAGAATCATTAATATACAAGATTAGGAATGAAAGGACAATGGTATATTATAAGTTTGATCTCAACTCAAGATATTGGCAAAAAAAGATAAAATAAGAGGCTATACCATTAACAACATTTTCAACACCAGTTGGCTTTTTTGATTGGCTAGTTATGACATTTGGACTTAATAAGGACCCTTGAACATTCCATAGAATAATGGATAAGGAATTCAGTATATTAACATTGTTCTTAGAAATCTATATTGATGATGTGCTCATATTTAGTAAAGATATATAAGTGCATATAAATAATTTTTAGCAGGGTCCTGAAGTGTCATATAATAATGTATGATACTTTCAGAAAGAAATATAATTTTGATGCAACCAAAGATATTATTAGTGGGATTGTAGATTCATGGAATTGGAGAAAAGATTCAACCACATATTACATAAATACATCAAACTTTCCCTAAAGAGCTTACTGATCATAATAAGATATAGGTGATTCTTGGTATACTAAGTTATGACATAGCATAGATTAGATATTTAGAAAAAATCTTCATTCCAGTAAAGATAAAGGTTTACAATTAGGTTCCATGGGATTGGAAGGAAAATGATTCTTAAGTAATAATATTTTTAAATCAAAAAGCCTAGAATCTCCCAAAATGGGACTATCCTGATTGGAGTGAAGATCATATTATCTTAGAAAAGATTCATCAGACTCTTTATAGTGATGTATCCTAAAGATAAGGAAAAACCAGAATGATAGTATTAGTTGATATTGGATTGGATGTTTTAACAAGGAAGAGAAGAACTATCCTGTCCATGAAAGAGAATTTCTCTTAGTCCTTAAAGGAATCAAGGATAATGGGATTTTCTTGTGAAAACCATTTACTATAAGAATATATAGTACTTATATAAATAATTTTATGAAAGTTAAATTAAAAAGGATATCCCAGTAATGACTTGTATGGTGGATGAATGAATTCCAGTACTATGACTTTAATATACAAAATATTAAAGGAAAAGATAATGTCATTCCAGATGCAATAACATGCTATTTTGACTCTTGCAGGTGCAATGGAAGAAAGTAGTAAATTAAACAGATGTATTATTTTCAATGATACTCATTATGTGGAAGAATTCCTAGTTACAATAAAATGAATGACATACTAGAAAGATTTGAACAATGAAAGGGGATTCTAGCCGAAATCACCTTCAAAATAAGGTATCTTCATCCAGTAAGTTTGAATGATCAGAAATTATAGTTTCCTTGGCTAGAAAGGCTGAAACAAATAAAAAATCATTCAAAGCGACCTATAGATAACATGTCTAAAGATAAAATTCATATTGAATTATTTGTATGTGGTTAGAAAAGGAAATTACAACACACAATGTGAAAATAATCCAAGAAATAGATTGTCTTGGAAGAGCTAGAAGATTGACACGATTGAAATCCCTAAAAGAATAGAAAAAACCATTATGAGTTGAGCTGATCATGTAGAAGAAGAAATTGAAAAGAAAAAAAGCTATTAGAAATAACCTTAGTGACAAAATTTTCAGAAATAAAATGATCAAGAAATTCTGGATGATGATCTAGATGAAGAGCCCTATCCTGTAAAGGAGATATGGAAATATATGCATAGGATTCCCAATATTTCAGGGAATAAATCCACAACCATTTATAATAAGATCCATAAAAGTAATGATGACCGAAAATTAAAAGGAGGTATGAACCCTATAGGTGACATTCTTGAATAATATGAAGATCTTATGGAGGATTTTGAAAGTATTGATCGATATATGATCAGTATGATCATCACTAAATAGATCAAGCTGAAGGTCCATGTTTCCCATCTCCTTGACAATGTTAAAAAAATAATGGAGACAGGTATAGAAGAATATCTAGTTTTTAAAATGTATTGGAGAATATAAAGAATAGGGATTCCAAAACTCCACATACCAGATACAACATTACAACAATAGGAGTTCATTGAATTCCAGAAATCTTTTAGCATGGGAGCATTAAATTTTCTTGGAATTTAAGAAAATAAATTCGAAATTCAATTAGGTAACTCAGATTGTGAGAATGATTCTATGAATTTGATATCCATGTTTTCTATGGTGGGTTTCATATATTTAACCTATCATATTGGAATACATAGTGATCATGCTATGGAATCTATACCCAGAGCACTGGACTAAATGAAAAATCCAGAAAGCATTCAAATATTCACAGTTTATCTATGAAGATTAGATAGAGTTCAGTTTGAATAAGAGCCTTTATGATCGTATCCAAATAGCATGGTGTATTTATCTAATTGAATAAATATCAAAAAGAAAATATTGTATATTATTTAAATGAGACAATGTGTTAGTATCTATCAACTCTAGATACATGTGACATGTGGAAATGAAAAATTTAACAAACTTTGTTGTGGAGGAAGACATAATTCTTGAAGAACTCATGGTGTGAAAAAGACATAAAGATGATATCTTTATTATTATAGATCAGATCCAATGCAACATTAAGAAATTGATGAAAATGAAAGTGTCGAAGAAAGAAGTCTCGTATGGGGAAATGATCAATGATCTTTATGACTTGGAAGAATTATAGGCAGTGATCCAGACAAGCTTCATACATGTCATGGATAATAAGACCAAATCAGAAAAGTCGATATTGTAATTTGTTTTTAGTATGAAGTGTATGGTGGATGTTTCACAGTTGTGCATCCCACATTTTCCTTTTACATTTACTTTTAATTTTACTTTTTCTTTTTCCATTTTCAAAATTGTGCAATGTAATATTTGATTCGGCTAATCGGACAAGTAAATTATGTATTTTATTTTTTTACTTTCGTGATGTTGTTCAGGATGAAAATTATATCCCTAAGGTTCTTTTTGATATCTGTTCTTCTTTTCAAGTTATTATTCTATGTGATCTTCCAAACTCTTAATGGTTTTCTCTTTTCCTCTATAGCTTCCACTGATGTCAATCTTCTGGTTCCTCTGAGAATATTTGTTTCTAAAATTATCTACACATTGATTGGTGTAATGACCTTTCTGACCATATACAAAGAATTCAATATGAAATCTATCTTTAGACATGCTATCAAGAGGTCTCTTTGAATAATTTCTTAGTCTTTCAGCCTTTCTAATCTAGGAACCAATTCTTTCTGATCTTTCAAACATACTGTTTGAAGATCCCTTCTTCTAAAGTTGATTCTCTGGTAGAATCCCCTTTCTTTGATGAAGTCTGTCAAGTATGTCATTCATTGATTTGATAACTGAGAATTTTACCAATGAATGATTATCAATGAAAATAAGAAATATTAATGATTTTCTAATTTATTCCGTTGCACCTGTAAGAGTCAAAATAGCATGTTAGTGCTTCTGGACTGACATTATCTGTTCCTTTAATATTTTCTTGGTTAAAGTTATAGTACATCAATTCATTCCATCACCATACAAGTCATTCTTGGGTGAAACTATTTTATTTAATTCTCATAAAATTTTTTATATAAAAACTATATGTTCTTATAGACAAATTTTTTTCCAGAGAAAAGCAAATTAGCCCTAACTCCATTAATGAATGCAAGAAATACTCTTTCATGGATAGGATTATTCTTCTCTTCCTTATTAAAACATCCACTGCAATATCTACTGATACTATCATTATGGGTTTTTATTCTATTTAGGACATATACCCATACTAAGTTTGATGCATCCATTTCTACGATAAGATGATCATCACATCCATCTAAATACTCTAATTATGGGTGATTGCATGCTTTTTGCCTCAAAATTATGATTACATCAGAATATTTTTCTGTTATATCCCACGGTACCATACTGGACACCTTTCTCTATATTGGAAATAATATTTTTTACCTAAATCATTGATTTATGCTCTAGAATAACATAGCATTCCAAGAAACACATGTATCTACTTATGATCTATAAGATCATTGGGGAAAGTTTTTATATTTTCGGCACTATGCAGTTGAAGCATTTCTATACTTCCTTGGATCTACAATCCCAATAATTCTATCTTTGGTTGCATCCAAATGATATTTCTTTATTAAAGTATCACCCCATCTTCTTTGAACAGTTCAACAACCCGCTTCAAATTAATTATTTTTTCTTCTATATATTCATTATATATGATCAAATCATTAAATGGTCTGCCAAAAACTGTGCTAATAAACTGAATTCCTTGTCCATTATTGTTTGTAATATTCCTGAGGAATTATTGAGTCCAAATGGTATAACAAGAAATCCAAACAAGTCAACGGGCATTTTAAATTCTGATAATGGTATTTTCAATCCTATGATCTTTATCTACCAATATCCTTAATTGAGATCAAACATAAACTATATCATTGGCCTCCCATTCATAATCCTTCTTCTTAAAGATTCTTTATTAGGAAGATTGTATCCATGATCCTTTGTATCATAGTTGAGATCACAATAATCTATAACCATTCTAACCATACCACAATTTTTTCTGCATGATTCATTATCATGAATGTCGTATTCCTATGAGGACTATAACTATTCTTGATTAGTCCAAGATTAATTAGTTCTGAAATTTGTATCTCAAATTCCACAACCATCTCATCAGGATAGGTAACTCCCTCACATCTGATCACTGTACTAGGATATTTATTGGTGATTATAGCATCTAGGATTGTATTATTCCATAGTTTTAGAGGGTTTTATGACCAATTTTCTAATAAATAATATTTTTTCTTAGACAATGTATCTTCTCCGTTAATCCTTAGTGATTTAAATCCAACCAGTTCTTTCCACTGCTAAATCCTTCTATGATATTATCTAGCTTCATCTGGATAGTTTTTCACTTTAACAAAATATATTTGATTATCTGAAACCATTCATGATTTTATATAATTAGTTGGAATTGGATAATTAATTAGTATAATTCATCTTGAAAATATCATTATATGGTGATATCTTCTAAGAAATCAATTTTCGATCAATAAGTCATCTTGCAATTGAGGAATAAAACAAATAATATTCTCTATAAATATCATTCCATTGAGTTCAATATAAACATCCTTGGCCAATTATTGAATTAGAATTATTGTGTTATTACCAACTATAACTCGCAACTCTGAGGATTCTCAAGATACTTCTGAAAATCAAATTCTTGTAGAATAGAATGCACATCCTGTATCAACTACAGAAATACATTTAGTTTCAGTAGTACAAAATTTTACCAATGTATCCCACTCCTCTATCTTTTCACAACGTAATTAAGATCCCTTATATATTAAATGAGTTTCTTCATCCTCATAGATTGGTAATTGAATAGTTATTTGTCCAACCATATTTCTGAAAATTGATGTTGTAGGTGCTTCAACTGAAGTACTTTCATCTTTTCTAATAAAGATCCTTGGATTTTCCAAAGGGTTCTCTAATATTCCTGATTTGAAATTTTCTATTTTAAAATCAAATATACATGATCTTGATCATTCTGATCTGAGATCATCTTCATCTTCTCTGACCTCAGAGATGATAAGTCTATTTATGACTTGTTTAATAACATCTAGAAGATGTTTCTTTTCTCTTCGTTCTTCCTCTGGATCTGGTGAAACCCATTATCTAGGACAAGTTAGCCACTTGGGGTTTGTTAAATGTAGTTTCATTTCTCTAATCAATGTTTCTTAATATTGAAGAAGTTGTGTAACTATTTACACACCCTTCCTTAGACATGGTCTTAATGTTTTGTAAAACATTACATAGAGGTGAGTAATCACTTAAACACATCTTCTATAGGATGGGAAACCCAATATCTTTTTCATATTACTTATGTTGATCTTATTTGCTACAGTTTTAAAAATAAATTTGTCCATAATAACTAAATGTAAGTCTGGTATCACCTTTACCCATTATGCTCCTACATGCAGATTTTCTTGTGCTCCTCCTAATAGTGCATTGGAAAAATTGGCTAAACTGCCTTCCTCTACTACAATTAGGACTGGTAGATCTTTTCCTTTTCTGAAAAGAGGATATAATCCTATTTGGATTATTCCAAAATGATCATACTTATACTTTTTATGGATTTCATTGTTAACACTTTCTAGTTTTAGAAAAGGCATTGTAAAGAATCCTCTATCTATTTTATAGACTTAAACTATCTCTTCATATTAAAAGATAATGGTCATTTATCGATATGGTACCTAAGACTTCTGGTATACCTCAGACAAATAAACTCTTGGAATCTTCCATTATTGATAATCTCTTCCTTATGAAGGGATTTCAGTTCTGTAAGAATGAACAAGATCTTGTTCCATCTTCTCAAGTTTTACTAGTTAGGCTAAGTCTTCAGGTGATATATCCCTTGTTCGAATCATGGAAATTCAAAGATGGATCAAAATGGGGTTATTTCATTCTTCCTCATCTAAGACAAAATATTATTCCTCTTATTACTATAAATATAAAGAATATAAACTTTTATCATCTGATTCTATATATTATCTCTAGATAGGCTCAAACAATATATCTGATGAATTTTCCATTATAACTACTTTGAGACTTCTTCTTCTTTTGTCCGTATTTGTGAAAATTTCATCTCTGTGACCTTTATTTCAATATAACAAACAACAATCACAAATGGATAGATACTTTTCTTTAGGGAAACGAGGATACTACCAATATTTGGCCTTAAACATTTCTCTCTCATCCTTATGGATTCGATTTGGTCTAAGAAATATCATTGATTTTTCTGTATTTCTACCTAAAAATCATCGTGAGGATTTCTCTTCCCGAATAATTTCCATATTTTGTTGATTGATTTTTTCATTCACACTGGCCATTACGAGACTATGTTTTGAATGATCTTTGTTGAGTTTTTCTAATCTCCTATCTAGTGGGACCATACTCATAACTTCCCACAACACCCTCTACTTTTGGGAAGAACCTATAACTCATGTATGGCATATTTCTTACATCATTTAAGACATTCCTATTCATAAAATAATCTATTATCACATGCCTTATTATTTCTTCTTGAACTCCTTGGGTGACTTGTAGATCTTCACTTTGGGAAAGATGATCCTTCAATGCTTATTGACCAATTTTAGGCTAACTACCTGGAAGATTTTGGATAAATAAATTTTTAGCATATGCTTGATCTCCTAGTCCAAGATGATCATACCAATACTAAAATTGGAAAATATTTTCTTCAAAGTAATACATATGACAAATTTGGATCTTTTTTAAAGGTGTTTTTTCTTTTTCTACCAATTTTACATCCTGATATACTAGTGAATTTCCAAAAAACTATTGTTTACGGAAATCAGCTACAACCAGTATAACTTCAATTTTTAATGTAACATATTCTTGGATAGATGTTCTCACAATTGAGTGTCTCAAAAGTATATCCCAAAAACTCTATATATTACCTCTTAAGGTTGCTCCTATGAAATTCAGTGCAATATCTATGGCCCACTACTATAAAACAAATGATAGCATATAATATTAAAGGTCTAGAGCCCATTCATCTATGGATACTCTCGAAACCTCTTCGTAGTCTAACTTTAGGATTGTCCCTTATTGAGGAACACCATATGGATATTTTTTCCTTGGCCTAAATTCTTCTTAAATATAGTTGGGATATGTGGTATTAGATTCCCCATTGATCTTCTAAAACAAACACTTGAACGATCCTTTCTATTTTTTCTAAGGAATTTGTTTACGGGAGATGACCTACCATACTGGATTGGCTACCAAAAGTTTTACACTGAGTCTTTCATTGGGAGATTACTTTGTCTCTTTCTTTTTCCTCTTCTATTCATGTTTGGATTATAGGCCTTCAACTTTATTGATCTTTTCAATTAGGTTTTTATAGACACATTATATATCCCCAAGTTCCCATTTCTCTTGAGTAAAAATATCACAGATATGTTTCTTGTATTCTTGTATACATTGATGAATACTTGAAACTTCTTCATGATATTCTTGATCTTCTCTAGCTAAATGCCAAGTTTAATCATCCAAAATATATCATCTAGTTATACTCACTATTTCTGTATCTCATTGTGGATGTATATCAAAGGAAATGGCCTGAGACTGATTGGAAGCTTATCTTAAAGCTTTACCTTTAAGCCTCTACCAAATATCTTGGATATTTGGTCTGACACCAGATCCCCTTTTATCCATATATTACTGTTAAAATAAAAATACTTCTCATTCTAGTTCTACATGTTTTCTTTATAGGATTAGGACTAACCAATTGGATATTTGAAGTTGAGATTCTCTACACCAGATTTCTACCTTCAATTCCTCATGCTTATCAGGAGTTTCCTGAGCTTTCTTCCCTACCTGGGGTTCGTTTTCAAAGGAAATTATGGCTTCGGGAATTTGACGATACATTCTAAGTAAAATATAAATGGAATTATTCTTATAATATCTTTCCCTTCCATATAACCATTCTATTCATAATAAAGACCATTAACCATGGGATCCAAAAATTCCTTATTGGAAAATCTGCAAAAACAATTCTCTGGCGGGTGTTGTTATCCCCCCCACCTCACACTTTGATACCACTATTTTGTGAAGTCTTCAACATGTTCTCCTAAGTGATCCCAATTTGGGAGTTCATAAAGGCCTCAAAAATCATAAACATTATCAAAACATTATCCATTAAGGGGATATATGGACTACTTGTCACCGAATTTTCATGATCATTTTGGGAATCTCCTCACATGAAGAACACAATGTCTTAGAGAGAATACAGAGAGATTATTTTTGAAATTGTTTTAATTTCTATTCAAAATAATAGCTCTGATCAAAGGTGTCAAAAGACCCTTATATAGGGCTCTGGGCTCATCTTTCTCAAGAAGCTGACTAAAATCTTACAAGGAAAACATTAGATAGTGGGAAAAGAAAAAGAAAAATAAATTTTCAATGTCAAAGTAAAAGGTGGGATGCACATCTATCTAGATAAGCTCATAGAATCCCCCCATGTCGTACAAAGAATCGATCATTTCCTCAACCAAGAATTCTTTCACGAACTCTTTCATTTTCATAAATTCTTTGATGGTGTGTTGGATCTAATCTATGACACCAAAGATATTTTCTTAATGTGATTTCCACACCTTGAGTTATTTAGGAACCAAATCTGCCGCCCCCATGAAGTCTATCAAATGTGCCATTTCTACATGCTTCATGTCCTTATAGTTGATAAAGAATAACAAATTGTCTCATGAAAAGAATATACAATCTATTCTTGTTGATCTTGATACAATTAGATAAATACTCCATGTGATTTGGATATGATCTTAATGGATCTTATTCAAACATAACTCTAGAAAATCTTCATATCTAAACAATGAATATTCGAACGTGTTCTGGATATGTCCTTTAGTGTAGTTCCCTGTGTACATATTCCCTAGCATGATCCGTCTATCATCCAATTTAATAGGTTCAATATGTGCAAACCACCATATAAAAATTTGATATGCATTGTTTAGAATCATTCCCACCATCATAGGTGCCCAATTTAATGTGGAATTTATTTTCATAAATCCCAATAATTGTACTAATCCTTTGTGGAAAACATTCTTGCATTCAATGAACTCTTCTAGTTCTAATTCTGTATCTGGTATGTGGAGTTTTGGAATCCCTATTCCTAACATTCTCCAAAACCTTTTCAACAATGGATATTATTTCATACCTATCTCCTTGATTATTCTATCTTTTTCAGGGTGACAAGAAATGTGGACCTTCATCTCGATCTCTTCGCTGATGATCATACTAGTCATATCTCAATCATCATTTTTATAAACCTCGATAGTATCTTCATATTCTTCAAGCATGCCTAAAAAATGGTTCAGAACTCTTTTGAATATCCTATAATATTTATTTTTATGGATCAGATTATTAATGGTTTTGTAATTCTTCATAACATCATTGACAAAGAGGATACGGTGACTACCAATCACCGACATTGCAGGATTGTTTTGGGAATCACTTTGCATGAAGAACACAAAGCATTAGAGAGAATTTAGAGATATAATGTATGAAATATTTCGGATTCCTATTCACAATCACCTCTCCGAACAAAAGGGATCGAGGTCTCTTATATTAGGGTCTGGGATGAAGTTTCCTGAGAAGCCGACATAAATATTTCAAGGCACACTTTCGACAATGAAAAACAAAAATCAAAAGTAAAAGTAAAAGGTGGGTAGTATAACCCCCAAAAATTCCACCACATACTTCATACTAAAAAAATTATAAAATTGACATGTACCATTTGAACCAATTATCCATGTTGGGTATGACGTGTGTCTGGATCAGTGCCTATTATCCCTCAATGTCAAAAAAAGCATCGATCATTTCCCAAACTGAGACTTATTTATCTAAATCATTAATTTTCATCAATTCTTTGATGGTGCATTAGATCTGATCTCTGACAGTTAAGATATCATTTGTTCCCTTTCGATGCCTTGAGTTGTTTAAGAATCTTGTTTTCCTTCACCACGAAGTATTTATAGATGTTCCATTTCCGCATGAAACATGTCTCTAGAGTCAAGAGAGACAAAAACATTGTCTCCAGTAAATAATATAAAATCTTTTCGATTAATTTTGATTCAATTAGATTAATAATGCTTTTAATTTGGATATGATATTAATGTCTCTTATTATAACTAAACACTCGATTATATTTAACACTAAACTATGAATCTTCAAACACTTTTTGGACAGGTCCTTCAGTCGAGTCCATGGGTACAAATTACATAGGATGATCACTATGTCTACCAATATGATAGGTTCTATATGTGAAAACCACCATCAAAAAATTGGATATGGATTGTTGATAACTGTTATCACCATCCAAGGTACCCAATTTAATGTGGAATTTATTTTAAAAAATCCCATGAATTGTTCTGCACCCATGCTGATAGCTTTCTGAAATTTAATGAACTCTTCTAATTCTAATTCCATATCAAGTATGTGGAGTTTTGGAACCCATATTAATAACATTCTCTAAAACCTTTTCAACACCAATATTCTTCCATACTCATCACATTTATTTTTATAACATTTTCATGGAGATTAGAATCATGGAAATTTAGCCTAATCACTTAAGTGATGATCATACTGATCATATCTCGGTCAATCATTTTATAATCCTCTATAAGATCATATGATTATTCATGAATGTCTAAAACATGGTGCAAACCTCTTTGGAATATTCGACCATCTTAACTTTCATGGATCCTATTATGAACGGTTGTGGATTTATTTTTCAAACTATTTGGAATTCACTGTAAATATTTCCATATCTCTTTTGCAGGATTGGTCGCTTTATCTAGATCATCATCCATACGTTCTTGATCTTTTTCTTGATGAACATTCTGTCACTGAGGATCTTTTTGATACCTTTAATTATTTTCAAGTTATTCTTCTATGTGATCATCCCAAATCTTAATGGTTTTCTCTTTTCCTTTAGAGACTCCATTCGTGTCAATCTTTTGGTTATTCCAAGCCTTTCAGTTTCTCGAATTATCTTCACATTAAGTGTTGTAATGGCATTTCTTACCATATAAAATGAATTCAATATAACTTTTATCTTTAGAATTTCTTTATAGAGGTCTCTTTGAATAATTTAATGGGTTTTAATCCTTTATAGCTGAGTAACCTGTGATTTCTAATCTTTCAAACTTACTGGATGATGAATCCTTCTTCTAATGGTAATTATCTTCTAGAATACCATTTCGTTGATCATGTCTATCAAGTCATCCATTCATTTCTCTTATAGCTGATAATTCTTTAACAATATAATTATCAATGAAAATATTAAATGTTCTTGAGTTTTTACTTTCTTTCATTGCACCTGCAATAGTCAAAATTTAGTGTTAGTGCATGTGGAATGACATTATCTTTTCCTTGAATATTTTCTATATTAATGTTATAGTACTTCAATTCATTCCTCCACCTTAAAAGTCATTTGTTGGTAATCCTTTTTAATTTAATTCTCATAAAATTGTTTATATAATAACTATCTATTCTTATAGTAAAAGGTTTTCTCAATAAAATATTATTATCCCTAATTCTTTAAAGACTGCTGGAAATTCTATTTCATGGACAGTATAATTCTTCTCTACCATGTTAAAAAATCCACTCTAGTATCTAATGATACTTCAATTAAGGGATTTCCTAATATTTAGGATACATCCCCATACTGATTTTGATGTATCTATTTCTAAGATAAGCTGATCTTTACTCCCATCTAGATACTCTAATTCTTGGATAATCCTTGATTTTTGCATTAAAATTCAGATTACACCAGAATAGTTTTCTATCCCTTTCTATGGTACCTTAATAGAAACATTTCTTAGTGTTGGAACTGATATTTTTTATAAATATCTGATGTATTATCTGACATAACTTAGTATACTATGAAACAATTGTATCTTCTTACGATCTATAAGTTCATCAGGGATGGTTTGTAGCTTTTTTTTGCAATATGTGGTTGATGATTTTCTCTAGATATATGGATCTATAATCCCAATAATTCTATATTTGGTTTCATCCAAATGATATTTCTTTATGAAACTATCATCCCTTCTTCTCTGATCACTTTAGTAACCTACTGAAAATGATTTATATGGCCTTTTGTATCTTTACTAAATACGAGTACATCATCAATATAAACTTCCATGAACTATAATAATCTATTGAATTCCTTGTCCATTCTTCTATAGAATATTCCTGGTCCATTATTGAGTCTTAATAGAATAACTATCCGTTAAAACTAGACATCTAGTTTTGTAAATTCTGTTAATGCTATAGACTATTCTTTGATCTTTATCTTCCAATATCCTAACTCGAGATCAAACTTAGATTATTCCATTGGACATTCATTCCAAATCCTGATTCTTAAAGCTTTTTGATTAGGAGGATTGTATCAATCATCATTTGTGGCATAATGAAGATCACGATAATATATAACTCTTCTGGCCATACCACACAATTTTTCTGCATGATTCATTACCATGAATGCTTCACTCCTATGAGGAATTTCACTATGCCCGATTAATCCAATACTGATTAGTTTTGGAATTTGTTTCTCAAATTCCTTAACTATATAATCTGGAAAATAAATTACCTTACTTATGATCCCTACACTCGGAACATTAAGGGTGATCGTAGCATTTGGAATTTCATTCTGCCATATTTTCAGAGGTTCTTCTAAACATGTTTCTGAAAAATAATCTTTAATCTTAGCTAATGCCACTTCTTCATTATTCGTCATTAATTTAAAACCAACTAGTTATTTCCACTGCTCAATCCTTATGTGGTATTATATATCTTCATTTGGATATCTTTCCACTTTAATAGTAGATAACAACTTATTTGGAAGCATTCTAGTGTTTATAGAATCTATTAGAATTAGATAATTACAGATGATAATTCCTTCTGAAAATACTGTTACCAGTTGATATCTTCTAAGAAATTTATTTCCATTCATGAATTCATCTAGAAATTGAGGAATAAAAAAAATAATCTTATATATAAATATCCTTCCATTGAGTTCAATCGGAACACCCTTAGCTACTTTTTGAATCAGAACTGCTTCATTGTTACCAACTATAACTTGCAACTCTAAGTGTTCCCAAGATACTCCTAAAAATAAGAATCTTATACAGGAGAATGTACATCCTGTATCAACTAGGTCCATACATGCTGTTTCATTAATACTTAATTTTAGTAATGTATCCCACTCTATACTTTCACTATGTAATAAAGATCCCTTATATCATACATGAGTTTCTTCATCCTCACAAATAGGTATTGAAATAGTTTTTTGTCCAACTATCTTTCTATAAATTGATGTTTTAGGTTCTTTTACTCATGTACATCTATCCTTTACAATTGAGATCCTCATATTTTCCAAAGGGTTCTCTAATATTTCCTATTTGAAATATCATATTTTCAAATCTGATATACCCGATCTTAATCCTTCTGATCTAAGACAATCTTTATCTTCTTTTACCTTAGTGACAAAAAGTATATTTCATACTTGTTTAATAACATCTAGAAGAAGTTTATTTTTTCTTCATTATTCCCCTAAATCTGGCAAAACCCATTCTCAAGGATAAGTTATCCACTCTGGGTTTATCTCATATGGTTTCTTTGCTGTAATCAATGTTCCTTTATCTTGAAAGAGATGCATAAATATTTCCACACCTTCCTTATATGTGGACTTCTAGTATTTTAAAACATTACATTGATGTGAGTAATCACTCTGAAACATCTCCTGTCATGTGGGAATCCCAATGTATTTTTTTAGTTCCTCAAGTTGATCTTAAGTTCTAGAGTTCTACTAATAGTTATGTCCATAAAAACTACCTGAAATTATAGTATCACCATTACCCATGTCTCTCCTATATACAGATTTTCTCGTGCTCATCCTAATAGTTCATTGGAGAAATTGACTAAACTGCCATCAACTATTTCAATTAGGATTGGTAGACCTTTTCCATCTCAGAAAAGTGGATCTACATCAATCTAGATTATTCCAAAATGCACATACTTAGAATTTTTCTAGATTTCCCCATTAACTCTTATGGTTTTAGAAAAGGCATTGTAAATTATCCTCTATCTATTTTAAAGACTTCATATGTCTCTTAATCTTCAATGATATTGGACATTTATCAATATGGTACCCAGGACTTCTTTTATACCTCAGAACAATCAACTCCAGGAATCTCCCATTCTTGAAAATCTCTTCCTTATGAAGGGATTTCGGTTTCTAAAGAATGAACCAGATCTCCTTCCATCTCCTATAGTTTTACATGATCTAGAGGATCTTTAGGTGCACTTTCCCTTGTTCGAATCACTACTATTTGAATCTGGATCAAAATAGGGTTATTTCACTATTTCTCATCTGAGATAGAATCTTCTTCCTCTAAGAACTTTGAATATAATTAATATAAACATTCATCATATCAGTCTATATCTCCTCCTCAGATAAGCCCATCCAATACCTCTGATGAATCTTCTATTAATATTTCTTTGAGGCTTCCCCTTTTTCTATCTGTATCTAGACATATGATAGCTCTATGACATTTTTTTTCACATAAACAACAATAATCACAATAGGATAGGGATTTCCCTTTAGGGAATTTGGGTTACTACCCATATTTGGTCTTAAATATTTCACTCAAAACCATTTGGAATCTATTTTTTCAAAAAAATCTATTAGATTTTTCTATCTATCTACATAAAAAAAATACCTGATGATTTTCTCTTCCCAAATCGTTTCCATATTTTCTTGAGTGATTTATTTCATAAACATTGTCCATTCTAACACTATGTTTTGAATGATCTTTGTTTAGTTTTTCTAAGCTCCTTCCTGGTTGGACCACACCCACATCTTCCCGTAACACCCTCTACTTTTGGTATACAAGCAGAACCAATGTGTTAAATATTTCTTACATCATGTAAGACATGACTCTGCATACAATAGTGTATCATAACCTCCTTTATTGTTTATGTTCAAATTCCTAGGGTGTCTTGTAGATCTTCACTCTAGGAATGATGAGTCTTCAACAACTGGTGAACAATTTCAGGCCCAATGCCTGGATGATTCTAAATAAAGACATCTAGAGAATATGCTTGATCTCCTACACCAAGAAGACAATTCCAATACTAAAAATAAAAAATATATTATTCAATGTAACACATGTCAAAAATATGGATCTTGGTTAAGCTCTTCTATATTTTTCTACCAATTATCAATCCTAATCTACTAGTGAATTTCCTATAAACTCTTATGTAAGGAAATCAGATACTAGTTGTATAACGTCAATTAGGAATGTAACATAATCCTAAATAAATATTCTCACTTATGAGTGTCTTTTCAGCATATCCCAAAATCTCCATGCATTACCTGTTAAGGTAGCTCCTTCGAAATTACATACTCTATCTATGGTCCATGACTATAAACCAACTAATAGAATATAATATCTAAGTTCTATAGCCCATTCATCTATGGAATCTCACATATCCTTTTCATAGTCTGGATTTAGGATCATCCCATGTTGATAACACCTTATGTATGTGTTTTGTTTGGCATATATTCTTCCTGAATATAGGTGGGATATGATGGATCAATTTCCCTATTAATCATCTAAAATTGATACTTGAATGATTCTTTCTATCATTCCTAAGGAATTGGTTTCTGGGAGATCTACATCCATACTGGCATGGCTTCCCATGGTTTTATATTGATTATTTTGGTGTGAGGTGACTTATTCTCTTTATTTTTGCTTGTCTTTTTGAGTTTGGATTGCAGGTCATCAGCTATCATGAGATTTTCTTTTAGGTTTTTGGAGACAAGTTCAATATACTAAATGTAACGCCCTGAGCGCACTCTTCCGGACTCGTTGCTTCAAAATGTTGTGTAATAATAATAATTTTTTTTTATAAACTTAACTTAAAAATTTCACAACACTTTAAACAAAACGAGGATCTTTTACCGGTCTAGGTTCTGGAAGATTTAGGCATAACCTTACATTTATAAGAGCTGAAACAATAAAAATAACTGTCCACTACTCTCCCACTGCGCGCTACAACAAAGATGACCAACTCTGGGATTCCAGGTAACCTGTGAAAAACATTTCGAAAAAAACGTGGGGTGAGCTCAAAAGTTGCCCAGTAAGGGGTTTTGAGAACCTTTGATAAACCTCCTTAAAATATTTATTTGGAAATGGATTTGGAAAATTTAATTAGAAATACATTTTAAACACTTCCTTTACAAAATACTATACTAATTTGAAAATTTATTATACTTTAAAAATGCATTTAAAACCAATCCAGTGATTCAGTTGAAAATAATAAGCAAGCCCTTTAAAACAAAACAACTAAGGCCACCCGAAACATTGAAGGCTATCTTGGGCCTACCCACTTGAGGGATGAATTTACAATCCAATTCCCTATCATATTTACAATGTTCGAGTACCTGTTTTTATAAAACATTTTCGTCTTAGCTTGCCTTATATGCATATAAATTTTCACTGGTGTTTAGCTTTGAAAATATAATTATAATCATGCTTGGAATGAATAAATACTAATCTTTAATGAAAATTATAAATTTGGCTTGGTATGATTTAATCTCCGGATGATGTTGCATAATCCCATGGAAGATTAATCAACATCCATGAACTTAAAATTCTACCCATATTGCCAAAAAATATATATATAAATATATATTTGTAAAGTTTATTTCATTATTAAGAATATATATATATATCTATATATGTATATGGGTATGCATGTATGAAAACGTATCATAATCGTGACATGAGTATGGCAAGCATGTAAATTCATCAATCAGTAAATAATCAATTGCTATATATATATATATATATATTTAATAAATAATCAATGAGAATAAATATTATAATTCATGTGATACATAATCGTTATCCTTAAATATTTTGAAATAAAGAAAGAATCTAGTCTTTAAAAATAAGGTGGAATTGAAAGTGTAAATATAGCATACGAGAATATTTAGTCCCTTACCCCAAAAATATTAAATTAAATCAATAATTTTGGAATGCATAAATAAAATAACATATACATGATATTTATAAAATATAATTTAGATGAATATAAACCATAAATCCTATTAAAAAAAAGTCCATACACAACCTTAAATAAAACATGTTTCTTAGAATAAAAATAAATCCTTATGAAAGAACCTAAACCTTGATAAATTCATCTCATTTATATTTTGAAATGTGTAAACCATAGTTGAATATATAACTTAAGTTTGAGTATAGAATCATAGCATTGAATGGTTTTAAACAAACAAATCGCTTATCGTTTTTAGAAGAAGAAAAGAATTAAAAGGGTAAGAGTTATAGAATTTGAAAATAACATATGCATACACACAGTTCTAACTTTAGGAGAGAAAAAGAAGTGGATAAAAGAACATTATGAAAATCCCTTACCATTTTTGTGCGCAGATGCTTGCCACCCAACGTCTCAAAACCCAAAAAGAGAAAAAGAAACACGTACTCCCACTTCTTCCAAGACAACAACTACACACCCCTTTATTTATACACCAAGAATTATAATACAATTGATTATATTATTTCAATTTGTGAGGATAGTTTATTCATTGGATATACATATAATATATATACCATTATATATTAATTATATTCACTGATTGAGTTTCTGCAAGTTGATATATAGATATGTATATTTAAATGTACGATTGTCAGAAAAGAAATATAAAATAGGAACACAAATGATTCTGAATCTAGACAAAGGACTCAATTATTGCAAACATCAAATGACATGAAATTAAATTGGTCAATACAGATTATAATAATCTTAAGAAAACTGAAAAAATAATCCGAGCCATCTAATAAACAAAAAAAAAATTATTTGAAGATAGATATACTAGAAAAATCCAAATGCAGTTACGGAAATCGTTATATCAATGTGTTCAGATTTGAAGAAAACACAAGTGGATTAATTTTATACTGGAATTGGATCTGGAAATCAGATGAAATAGACACCTAACAGATCCGAACAAAACGATACTCCATTATTGACGCGCGATCATTCCTCATCCACGGTCAATATTTTCTTTCAACAATCGAAATTCTTCAACGATTTTGAACGACTGAAGAACACTCGGAACCTCTTCGTTCGAACCTTGGATTAAGCTCGGACATCGAGCCACGGTCGAAGAAGCCAAAATTGATGACAAAATTAGGGTCTGCGATTCATCCCTCGGTCTCGTCCTTGGTTCATGGAGAAGAAGGTAAACCCTATGCATTGGCCTTGACCGAGACCATCGCTCGAACTTAAACCCAGATCCAAACTCCACCTCAAAACTAAAAGTGAAAACCCCAAAACGTGAAATAGAACTGACCTTCCAAAATCCTATCAGTGGTCGAACCTCCTACTGTTGACGTCGGCTCTTTACGGAAGTCTTCGACCTCGAACACGACCTCAGCCTCCTCTTCTCGCGATTCTCGAATTGAAACCCTAAACGCAAAATGGATCTCGTTCTTCAGTCCGAGCATGATCTTCCCAATTGAAACTCATCCGTGCTTGAACGTCATACCCGCGATCTTTCTTGGACAATCTCGACCCAGCATGAACTGCACACAGAGCCTCGGATTCCTGGTTCGACCCTGTGCACAGTTCCTACGCGACTGACCTTTCCAAAAGCCTATGCCGGGATTGAAATCCCGTTTTTTTTAATTTATTAATATTTCATTCACCATTTTTTTAATCAATTATCAATTAAGTATTATTTATTTAAATAAATAAATCATCTTAATATATATATATATTATTTCGTTATAAACACATATGTATATGTATACAAAAACCTAAATTCATTCATTTTTTTAAACATGAATAGATATATATATTAAATAACCTTCATTGTAATAATAATAATAATTCATGCATTTTCTTAATAATTTATGTTTTTAATTTCATACAAAAATTTTTCTTTAGTATAAAGTAACTTTGGTAAAATAATTTATTACTGTTATAAAAATCAAGTATTATTCATAGATGTTCTAATTTTATGAAATATTGATTTATTATAAAAATAATCAATTAAATGTATTTTTTTATTAAAAATAACACACACACACATATATATATATTTATAATAATAATACCATCATATATATATGTTAAAAGAAGAATGATATATTTTCATATTATATATATTTTTTTGTGCATATTAATTCCTTATTTATTTTATATCATAAGCCATCTCTCAAAATTTTAATTTTGAAAACTTATAACGGATAGTTTTTTTTTGTAACGGTCGGATAAAACTCTATAAATACCAATGTTTTATGGGTCGTTCAAACACTCAGAAGAAAAATACCTCGATGCTCACGCCATTGCTTTGGAGATGATTTTATATGTTCCTTTTATTTTTAGTTTTATTGCTATCATCCTTGCCATAACGTTTGTTCTTCTATCAGATCCAAGAGATGATAACTACTCGATTGGCATCGTTGTGTTTCTCGGTAGTCTTCCAATTGTTTTATTATCAATAGCAGTGGGTTTAATGGGTTAGTTATTGTGTATCAAGGGTGTGTTATGGAATTTGTATGAATAAAGTGCTTGCTAAATATATATTTTCATTCGGTAATTTATTTTATTACATCTTGGAAACATTGCCAAAACATAAAACATAATTTTAAACCTGGGGTGTTACATTCTACCCCCCTTAAATAGAATTTCGCCCTCGAAATTCATTTACACTTATTTCTCTTAATTCCCATCTATTCTGAGTCTCACATGATGTCCCCAAGGTCTGTATAGTTGTCTTCCACGATTTCCATGTCTCCCTAAGAAATTAAAGTTCAACGTTGCTTCGAAATCTTCCACTTCCTTCGCCCATATGCAACTAGTGCAAGAGGGGTTTTATGGATGTAGGCACCAGAAGACAGTCCTTAAGGAATGATAATCAATATAGTATCCGAGAAGTTCGTCTTGAATTTGATTCCTATAAGAAAGTCTCATTGCTTCGTCTTCGAACGTTTCGAATTCATCATAAATTCTTCCTGTGAAGCAAAAGCTTAAAAGTTGACACATAAATGCTGCGCGAAGATTTCCTTCTTCAGCTGCTCTATAAAAATTGGAGATTGATTGTGGTTGTTCAAACATTGTAAAACACCTAAAAAGTCCTTCATAATATGCTCCTTGGCGTCGATAGAAATGACGTTGGATCTGCCTGATATCTTCGAAAACGAAACCAGAACCATGATGAAAATGAAGTATATCTGGTGTGCCTGATATATTATAGAGACGTTTACATGAAAGCCGCATGGCTTCATAGGGATCAGATTCTTCTTTGCATGATTTTGCCATGATCATAGCGAGTAATTCATCCGGAAGGCCTAAGAGACTTGTTTGAGCTCTCCTTCCTTCCATCTGAAAATTACAAAGAAGAATGTTGACTGAGAAGGACAGTCAATTTATCAAAGGGTTCTAAATTTCCAGAGTTATCTAGACCGTTCCTCTGATACCAAGTGTAACGCCCCGAGCCCACTCTTCCGGACTCGTTGCTTCAAAATGTTGTGTAATAATAATAATTTTTTTTATAAACTTAACTTAAAAATTTCAAAACACTTTTAAACAAAATGAGGATCTTTTACCGGTCTAGGTTCTGGAAGATTTAGGCATAACCTTACATTTATAAGAGCTGAAACAATAAAAAAAACTGTCCACTACTCTCCCACTGCACGCTACAACAAAGATGACCAACTCTGGGATTCCAGGTAACCTGTGAAAAACATTTCGAAAAAAACTTGGGGTGAGCTCAAAAGTTGCCCAGTAAGGGGTTTTGAAAACCTTTGATAAACCTCCTTAAAATATTTATTTGGAAATGCATTTGGAAAATTTAATTAGAAATACATTTTAAACACTTCCTTTACAAAATACTATACTAATTTGAAAATTTATTATACTTTAAAAATGCATTTAAAACCAATCCAGTGATTCAGTTGAAAATAATAAGCAAGCCCTTTAAAACAAAACAACTAAGGCCACCCGAAACATTGAAGGCTATCTTGGGCCTACCCACTTGAGGGATGAATTTACAATCCAATTCCCTATCATATTTACAATGTTCGAGTACCTGTTTTTATAAAACATTTTCGTCTTAGCATGCCTTATATACATATAAATTTTCACTGGTGTTTAGCTTTGAAAATATAATTATAATCATGCTTGGAATGAATAAATACTAATCTTTAATGAAAATTATAAATTTGGCTTGGTATGATTTAATCTCCGGATGATGTTGCATAATCCCATGGAAGATTAATCAACATCCATGAACTTAAAATTCTACCCATATTGCCAATATATATATATATATATATATTTGTAAAGTTTATTTCATTATTTAGAATATATACATATATCTATATATGTATATGGGTATGCATGTATGAAAACGTATCATAATCGTGACATGAGTATGACAAGCATGTAAATTCATCAATCAGTAAATAATCAATTTCTACATATATATATATATATTTAATAAATAATCAATGAGAATAAATATTATAATTCATGTGATACATAATCGTTATCCTTAAAAATTTTGAAATAAAGAAAGAATCTAGTCTTTAAAAATAAGGTGGAATTGAAAGTGTAAATATAGCATACGAGAATATTTAGTCCCTTACCCCAAAAATATTAAATTAAATCAATAATTTTCGAATGCATAAATAAAATAACATATACATGATATTTATAAAATATAATTTAGATGAATATAAACCATAAATCCTATTAAAAAAAGTCCATACACAACCTTAAATAAAACATGTTTCTTAGAATAAAAATAAATCCTTATGAAAGAACCTAAACCTTGATAAATTCATCTCATTTATATTTTGAAATGTGTAAACCATAGTTGAATATATAACTTAAGTTTGAGTATAGAATCATAGAATTGAATGGTTTTAAACAAACAAATCGCTTATCGTTTTTAGAAGAAGAAAAGAATTAAAAGGGTAAGAGTTATAGAATTTGAAAATAACTTATGCATACACACAGTTCTAACTTTAGGAGAGAAAACGAAGTCGATAAAAGAACATTATGAAAATCCCTTACCATTTTTGTGCGCAGATTCTTGCCACCCAACGTCTCAAAACCCAAAAAGAGAAAAAGAAACACGTACTCCCACTTCTTCCAAGACAACAACTACACACCCCTTTATTTATACACCAAGCATTATAATACAATTGATTATATTATTTCAATTTGTGAGGATAGTTTATTCATTGGATATACATATAATATATATACCATTATATATTAATTATATTCACTGATTGAGTTGCTGCAAGTTGATATATAGATATGTATATTTAAATGTACGATTGTCAGAAAAGAAATATAAAATAGGAACACAAATGATTCTGAATCTAGACAAAGGACTCAATTATTGCAAACATCAAATGACATGAAATTAAATTGGTCAATACAGATTATAATAATCTTAAGAAATTGACAAAATAATCCGAGCCATCCAATAAACAAAAAAAAATTATTTGAAGATAGATATACTAGAAAAATCCAAATGCAGTTACGGAAATCGTTATATCAATGTGTTCAGATTTGAAGAAAACACAAGTGGATTAATTTTATACTGGAATTGGATCTGGAAATCAGATGAAATAGACACCTAACAGATCCGAACAAAACGATACTCCATTATTGACGCGCGATCATTCCTCATCCACGGTCAATATTTTCTTTCAACAATCGAAATTCTTCAACGATTTTGAACGACTGAAGAACACTCGGCACCTCTTCGTTCGAACCTTGGATTAAGCTCGGACTTCGAGCCACGGTCGAAGAAGCCAAAATTGATGACAAAATTAGGGTCTGCGATTCATCCCTCGGTCTCGTCCTTGGTTCATGGAGAAGAAGGTAAACCCTATGCATTGGCCTTGACCGAGACCATCGCTCGAACTTAAACCCAGATCCAAACTCCACCTCAAAACTAAAAGTGAAAACCCCAAAACGTGAAATAGAACTGACCTTACAAAATCCTATCGGTGGTCGAACCTCCTACTGTTGATTTCGGCTCTTTACGGAAGTCTTCGACCTCGAACGCGACCTCAGCCTCCTCTTCTCGCGATTCTCGAATTGAAACCCTAAACGCAAAATGGATCTCGTTCTTCAGTCCGAGCATGATCTTCCCAATTGAAACTCATCCGTGCTTGAACGTCATACCTGCGATCTTGCTCGGACAATCTCGACCCAGCATGAACTGCACACAGAGCCTCAGATTCCTGGTTCGACCCTGTGCACAGTTCCTACGCGACGGACCTTTCCAAAAGCCTATGCCGGGATTGAAATCCCGTTTTTTTTAATTTATTAATATTTCATTCACCATTTTTTTAATCAATTATCAATTAAGTATTATTTATTTAAATAAATAAATCATCTTAATATATATATATATATATATTATTTTGTTATAAACACATATGTATATGTATCAAAAACCTAAATTCATTCATTTTTTTTAAACATGAATAGATATATATATTAAATAACCTTCATTGTAATAATAATAATAATTCATGCATTTTCTTAATAATTTATGTTTTTAATTTCATACAACAAATTTTCTTTAGTATAAAGTAACTTTGGTAAAATAATTTATTACTGTTATAAAAATCAAGTATTATTCATATATGTTCTAATTTTATGAAATATTGATTTATTATAAAAATAATCAATTAAATGTATTTTTTTATTAAAAATAACACACACACACATATATATATATTTATAATAATAATACCATCATATATATATGTTTAAAGAAGAATGATATATTTTCATATTATATATATATTTTTTTGTGCATATTAATTCCTTATTTATTTTATATCATAAGCCATCTCTCAAAATTTTAATTTTGAAAACTTATAACGGATAGTTTTTTTTGGTAACGGTCGGATAAAACTCTATAAATACCAATGTTTTATGGGTCGTTCAAACACTCAGAAGAAAAATACCTCGACGCTCATGCCATTGCTTTGGAGATGGTTTTATATGTTCCTTTTATTTTTAGTTTTATTGCTATCATCCTTTCCATAACGTTTGTTCTTCTATCAGATCCAAGAGATGATAACTACTCGATTGGCATCGTTGTGTTTCTCGGTAGTCTTCCAATTGTTTTATTATCAATAGTAGTGGGTTTAATGGGTTAGTTATTGTGTATCAAGGGTGTGTTATGGAATTTGTATGAATAAAGTGCTTTCTAAATATATATTTGCATTCGGTAATTTATTTTATTACATCTTGGAAACATTGCCAAAACATAAAACATAATTTTAAACCTGGGGTGTTACACTAAAGTTACCATTTACCTCAAGTAATAATATCATCTATCTGTTTATGGTAGACCTGGACACTTCGAGGAATACTTGAACATTGTTCACGATATTCTTGAGCATGTCTTACTAAAGGCCATGCATAATTATTTGCAGTGTATCACACTAATATACTTGATCTTTCTATATCTCTATGTGGATGTATATCAGATAATGTGGCATCGGGTTGATTAGAAGCTTCTCTTAAATCGTTCCCTTCAAGCCTCTGCCAAATATAATAGATAATGAGTCTGCTACCAGATCCACTTCCAACCATATTTTACTATTCATAGAGAAATACTTCTCCATCTACATCTCCTAGTGTTCTTTCTGGGTTTTGGAATAACCACTTGGCTTTTCGAAGAGGAGATTCTATATGACTAATTGTTACCTTCAATTCCTCTATTTTTTCATGACTTTCCTGGGATTTCTACCTTAACTTTATTACATTGGGTTTGTCTTCAAAGACCAATCTGGCTTCTGGAATTTGGTGATACTTTTTGAGCCAAATATGACTAGCTTTTTTCTAAAAATATCTTACCCTCCCTTCTAACCTTTTCTGCTCATAATAAATCCCTTTAACTATGGGATCCATAAATTCCTTACTCAAAAATCCATTGAAGCAATGATAAAAAATGCTTTGTTCTCCCCCCGGGCTCTGATACCACTACAGGGTGAAGTCTCCGATGAGGTCTCCCAGGAGATCCTAATTTGGGCATCTAGAAAGGCTTCAAAAGTCACAAACGGCAGAAAAATATTATCCATGAATAGGATAATAGGACTACCTATTTCCAACATCACCTGATCATTTTGGGAATCACTTCGCACGATGAACACAAAGTCTTAGAGAAACTGTTGAGAGAGAGTTTCTGAAATAGTTATGATTTCAATTCAAAATCACCTCTCCAAAAAAGGGGTTGGTGGTCCCTTATACATGGCACTAGTATCAGCTTGCCTAAGAAGTTGACACAAATTTTAGAAGGTACACTTTCTACAATAACAAAATTAAAATAAAAAGAAAAAGAAAAAGAAAAAAAACGTAAAATGTGGGATGCACAAGAACGAAACTTCCTCCACACACTTATTTCTAAAAAAATACATAATGGACATATCTGATTTGATCCTATCATCTATAACAGATATGATGTATGTCTATATCAACACCTAGAAACCCTCCATGTCCTATAGAGCATCGATCATTTCCCCAACTGAGACATTTTCTCTAACTCTTTCATTTTCATCAATTCTTTGATGGGGTACTGGATTTGATATCTAAAAATAAAGATATCTTATTTATTTCCCATCCATGCCTTGAGTTATTCAAGAATTATGTCTACCTCTATCATGAAGTCAATCAGATGTTCCATTTCCGCATGCTACATGTCTTTGGATTTGATAGATAGTAACACATTTTCTCTCACAAATAATATATTCTGTTTGGTTTTTTTATATTGATTCAAGTAGATAAATACTTCATTCGATTTTATACGATCATAATGGATATTATTCAAATTGAACTCTATCCAATATTCATCACTAAACTGTGAATCTTCAAATTCATTCTGGACATGTCCTTTTGTCTAGTGTTCTAGGTATAGATTCCATAGCCTGATCACTCATTCTCCCAATCTGATAGGTTTAATATGTGAAACCCACCATAAAAATCTTGGATATGTATTATTTAGAAACTTTATCACCATATGAGGTACCAAATTTAATGTAGAATATATTTTATTTAGTCCCATTAATTTTACTTCTCTCAGGCTAAAATATTTCTGGAATTCAATGAACTATTCTTGTTCTAATATTGTATATAGTATATGGTGTTTTTGAATCCCTATTCCTTAAATTATCCAAAACCATTTCAACACTATATATTCTTCCATAAATAACTCCTTGATTCTTGTAACTTTTTCAAGGAGAATAGAAACTTAGACCATCAGCATGATCTCTTCAGTTATGATCATATTGATCACATCTCAATGAATATTTTTATAAATTTCTATAAGATCTTTCGATTCTTAAATCAGGTCTAAAACATGGTTTAGACCTCTTTTTAATATCTGTTCATCTTTAATTTTCCATATTAGATTATAAATCGCTATATATTTATTCCTTGAAATATTTTGAACCCCATGATAATATTTCCATATCTCCTTTTCTAGATTGGGATCATCATCTCCATCATCATCCAGACTTTCTTGATCTTTCTCTTTCTGGAGCATTCTCTCACTGAGGTTATTTCTAAGAGCATTACTTCTTTTCATGTTCTTATTCTATGTGATCATCCAAAATATTAAAGGATTCCAATTTTCCTTTAGAGCTTCCATTCACATCAATATTATGGTTCTTCAAGGCATTCTATTTTTAATATTATCGACACATTGAGTACTGTAATGGTCTTTCTGGCTACATACAAAGCATTAAATATGAGTTTTATCATTAGATATGCTGTTTATAGATATTTTGAATTACTTCCTAGTTTTTCATACTTTTTAGCTGAGAAACCTGTGCTTTCTGATCTTTCAAACCTTATGGATGAAGATCCCTTCTTCTAAAAGTGATTCCCTTCTAGAATCCCCTTTATTTGTTCAAGTATATCAATTATTTCATTCATTTATTTGATAATCTATAATTCTTCTACATAATTATTATCAATTCAAATAGGAAATATTCTTGACGTGCTACTTTCTACCATTGCACCTACAAGAGTCCAAACAGTGTGTTAGTGCATTTGGAATAACATTGTGTTTTCCTTTAATATTTATTATATTAATGTTATAGTACTACAATTCATTCCACCACCATAAAATTCATGACTAGGTAAACCTTTTTAATATAATTATCATCAAATTCTTAATATAAGAAGTATCTGTTCCTATGGTAAATGGTTTTCCACATAAAATCTCATTAGCCCTAATTACAATAAGGACAACAAGCAATTTTCTTTCATGGATATGATAATTATTCTCTACCTTGTTAAAACATCCACTCCCGTATCTACTTATACTATCATTATGGTTTTCACTTATCATTAGGATACATCCCCATGTTGAGTCCAATGCATCTATTTTGATGATAATATGATCTTAATTCCCATATAGATACCCCAATTATGTATTATTATGTTATTTTTTCTTAAAAATTATGATTATTTCAGAATCCTTTTTTGTCAAATACCATGGTACATTATTGGAAACCTTTATATATATTGGAACTGAGTTTTTTGCTAAATATTTGATGTATGCTCTGGAATAACATATTATACCAAGAAACAACTATATCTGCTTATGATTTTCAAGGTAATTAGGGAACTTTTGTAGCTTTTTTTCAATATGTAGTTGATGATTTTCACAGTTCCTTGGATATGAAATCCAAATAATTATATAATTGGTTTCATCCAAATGATATTTCTTTCTAAAAGTATTATCCCTTATTCAATGAACACTTCATAAACAAGATGAAAATGATTTACATGATCTTTTGTATCTTTAATAAATACGAGCACATCATCAATATAGACTGCCACAAACTATTCTAATCTATTGAATATCTTGTCCATTATTATCTGGAATATTGTTGGTTCATTTTGAGTTCAAATGGAATAACTAGCAATTCAAACAAGCCAACTGGCGTTATAAATGCTGTTAATTTTATAACCTCTTTTTTGATCATTATCTTCCAATATCCTAACTAGAGATCAAACATAGAGTAAAATATTGGACTTCATTCATAATATTTATTCTTAATTCTTATTGATTATGAAGATTGCATCCATCATCCATTGTGTCACAATTAAGATCAAAAAAATATATAACCATTCTGGCCTTACCACACTTTTATTTATGATTCACTACCATGAATGCCACACCCCTGTGAGGACTTTAACAATTCATGGTTTTTCCAAGATTGATTAGTTCTTGAATTTGTTTCTCAAATTTCTTAACCACATCATCTAGATATGAAATTACATTACATATTATCACTATTCATGGATCTTTAAAGGTGATTGTAGCCTATGGAATCTTCCTTCTTCCATATTATCAGAGGGTTTTCGGAGCAATTTTCCGATAAATTAGATTTTAACATACCCAATGACTCTTCTTAATTAATCCTCAATACTTTATATCCAACTAGTTCTTTCCACTAATCCATCATTCAGTGGTATTCTCTATCTTCTTCTAGATAATTTTTCACTTTAATAGTTGAATCATTCTTATTTGGAGCCATTCTAGTTTTTACCGAAGTAGTTGGAATTATATAATTATCGAGGATAATTCCTTTTTTAAAATATCATCACAGGATGATATATTCTAATAAATCTGTTTCAAATAAATAATTCATCTAGAAATTGAGGAATAAAAAAATCAACTTCTCTATAAAAATCCTTCCATTGAGTTCAATATAAACATACTTGGATACCTCTTGAATCATAACTCTTGCATTGTTACCAATTGTAACTTTCTACTCTGATAATTCATAAGATACTCCTAAAAATCATATTCTTGTACAAGATAATGTAAATCCTGAATCAACTAGGGAAATACTTCCACTTTCATTAATACTTAATTTTAAAAATATATCCCCTCCTCTATCTTTACACTATGTAATGAAGATCCCATATATCCTATATGATTTTATTCATCATCATAGATAGGTAGTCGAACAATCCATTGTCTAGCTATCTTTTTGGAAATTGATGTTCTAGGTTCTTCTATAGAAGTACCTTTATCTTTTCTAATTGAGATCCTTGGATTTTCCAAAGGGTTCTATAATATTTATGATTTTAAATATTCTATTTTTAAATCTAATCTATATGATCATTATCTTTTTGATCTAAGACCATATTCATATTCTCCAACCTTAGATATAAAAATTCATTGTCTGACTTGTTTAATAACATCTGGAAGAAGTTGCCTTTCTCTGCGTTCTTCATCTAGATCTTGAGAAATACATTATCTAGGACAAGTTATCCTCTTGGGGTTTATCTCATATGGTTTTATTACTCTAATTGATTTTCCTTAATCTTTAACACGATGTGTAAATCATTCCACACCCTTCCTTATATCAAGACTTCCAATATTGTAAAACTATACATAGAGGTGAGTAATCAATCTGACACATCTCTTGTTGGGTGGAAAACCCATCCCATTTGTTATAACCAATGAGGATGATAGGAGAAAATTAGACATTTTAGTTATGTAATTTTTTTAGTATGAAGTGCACGGTAGAAGTTTCATGGTTGTGCATCCCACCTTTTACTTTTATTATTAATTTTACCTTTTCATTTTCATTTTTCATTGTTGAAAGTGGGCCTTGTAAGATTTCAGTCGGCTTATTGGGAAAGCTAAGCCCAGAACTCTATACAAGGGACCTTCGACCCATTTGTTCATTGAATTGATTTTGTATAGAAATCAAAACGATTTCACACAATCTCTCTCTAAATTCTCTCTAAGAAATTTCGTTCTTCATGAGAAGCGATTCCCAAAACTTATCCTGTGAAGTCGATGACAGGTAGTACCCTTATCCTATTTGGGGATAATGTATTTCTACTGTTTGAGATTTTTTTATCCTTTTTGGACTACCAAATAAGGATATCTTGGGAGACCTTGTCGAAGACTTCACCCAATAGTGGTATCAGAGCAAGGGGGGGACAACAAAGCCAACCAGATTGCTGCTTTAATGGATTTTCTAGTAAGGAATTTCTAGATCCCAGGATTAAAGGACTTTATTATGAGAATAAAAATTTATAAGTTAGGGTAAGATATTACGAGAACCAAAACTGTCGTATTTGGCTTAGAAAGTACCGTCAAAGTCAAGAATCTAGATTGTACATTGAAAATAAACCCAAAGTAATCATGTTAGGGAAGAAAACTCAGACAACTCAGGATAAGCCTGAGGAGTTGATGGAATAAATTAGGCATACAAAATCTTATTTTCAACAAGCAGAGTGGTTAGTCCAAAACATAGAGAGAAGACTAGGAGATCTAAAAGCACACTTATTTTTCTTTGAATGGTAAAATATTACCGAAAGAGGATCTTGTGTTAGACCAAATATGCAAGATATTTGGCAGAGTATTGAAGGGAATATATTAGAAGAAGCTTCCAATTATCCCAATGCTACTATTTATGATATGAATCCACACAAATATATATAAAGAGATAGTATTTCTAGATGATATAATATCGATGATGACACATGACCATTTTTAGAAGAATCTCAAGAATATCAGGAAGAAGTTTCAAATATTACTCAGAGTAGCCATGAATACAAGAAATAGATCCATAATATTATTACACGAGAGAAAATGGAACTTGGGGATATTGAACGTGTCTCCAAAAACCTAAATGAAAGGCTTAATAAAGGTGAATACCTACATGAAAAATTGGATGAGAAGAGGAAAAAGAAAGATACTAAGTTATCTTCCACCAGAAAACTCATTGTAAAACCCTGGGAATCCAAGCCAGTATTGCAGGAGATATCCCAGAAACTAATTCCTTTGGAATGATAAAAAGGGTCATTCAAGGATTTGTTTTAGAAAATAAATAGGGAAGAAAATCCATCATATCTAAACTATATTTTGGAAGAATATAGGACAAATAAAACACATCTAGAAGGTGTTCCTCAACATGGGATTATATAAAGCTAGACTGTGAAACGGATTTGGGAGAAGCCATAGATGAAGGGGCTCTAGACCTATGATATTATGAGAAGAAATGGTTTGAAGGCAGGGTATGATATTATGAGAACAAATACAATCATATTTTACAGATAAAGTATTATCAAATTCCATAAGCCCGATTGGACTTTGAAAATGAACCTGATGTAATCGAGTTTGGGTAGAAAGCCCAGGAAACTCGTGATAATATTGAGTAATTGAAGGTAGAAATAAGGCATACATAATATCAGCTTCGACCAGCCAATTGGTTAGTCCAAAACCTAGAATGAACACTTGGATATCCGTAAGGAGAAGTATTTTTCTTTGATCAGTAAAATATGGTCGGAGGAGGATTGGTTATTGGACCAAATATCCGAGATATTTGGCATTGTCTTGAAGGGAAAGGTTCAAGAGTAGCTTCCAATTATCCCAATGCCACTATCTATGATATGTATCCACACAGAGATACATAAAGAGCATGTATATCAGCGTGATATGTTATAGATGATTACACATGTCCATTAGTATGAGAAGCTCAAATATATCTGGAAGATGTTTTGAGTATTCTTTAGAGTATCTAGGAATACCAATAATAGATCCAATATATTATTACTCGGGAGAAATGGGAACATGGGGATATAAAATGTGTCTCTAAAAACCTAAATTAAAAGCACAATAAATTTGAATCCCTACAATCCAAACATGAAGATAAAAGGAAAAAAGAAATAGACTAAGTCATCGCCCTCAAAAGAGTTTGTGTAAAACCTTGGGAAGCAAAGCCCGAATGATAGGTGATCTCCCAAAAACCAATTCCTTGGGAATGAGAAGAAGGATCATTCAGGTATTTGTTTCAAAATATCAATAGGTAATCTAATCCCTGGTAACCTAGAAATATTTAAGAAGAATATAGTCCAGCAAAAACACATCAAGCAGGTGTTCCTCAACATGGGATGATTATAAAGCTAGACTACAAAAAGGATCAGGTAGAATACTTAGATGAACTATCTCAAGACCTTTGATATTGTGTTCTATCAATTGGGTTCTAGTTGTTGATGATATATAGTGCACTTACATTTATAGGAGTTACTATGAGATGTAATTCAGGGAGATTTTGGGATATGATGCCGAGACACTCAAAAGTGGGAACAACTATCCAGGAATATATTACATTCCCAATTTAAGTTAACCCAGTAGTAGCTAATTTATTTTAACATGATTTTGTAGGAAATTCACTGGTATATTGGGATGGAAAATTGAAATAAAAATCTATAACAACTTAAACCTTGATCAAAATTTGTGAGTTTCATCATTTGTACTATCTTCTTGGATTAAGAGATCATGAATATTATCTAGATGCCTTTATCTAGAAGCTCTATGAATTTGGCTTTAATGTTTCTATAGGAATTGAAGATTATTCTTTCTTAGAGTGAAGATCTACAAGACACCCTAGGATTTTGAGTAGAAACAGTAAGGAGGGTGATAAGACTTTATTTTATGTAGATTTATGTCTTAAAGGATGTAAGAAATATACCGTACATGATTTCTTCTTACTACAAAAAAGTAGAGGGTTTTATGTAAAGATATGGTTGAGGTCCAACTAGAAAGGATCTTGAGAAAACTCAACAAATATCATTCAAAACACTATTTCAAAATGAAGAGTGTGAATGGGAGAAATCACTCAATAAAATCTGGAAACGATTTGGGAAGAGAAAATCATCAAGTCGATTTTCAGGTAGAAAACCATAAAAATATAAGAGATTTATGAGAACAAGTAGAATCCAGAAATATATGAGAGAAGACTTTAAGTCAAAATATGGGATGTTTCTCTAATTCCCTAATGGAAAATATCTAAGAAGTTGTGATGGATTTTGTTTCTGCGGTAAGAAAGGTCATAGAGGAGACATTTTCCAAGATGCAGATAGAAGAAGGGGAAGTCTCAAAGCAATAATGATGGATGATTCATCAGATATATTATTTTACCATATCTATGGATAAGATATAGACTTATATTATGAAATTTTATATTATTTATATTCAAATTACATAGAGGAATAATATTATGTCTTATATTAGGAAGATGGAAATAACCCTATTTTGAGCCAGCTTCGAATATATATGATTCAAATTTGGGCTAGTGCCCTTGAAGACTCTCCAGAGCTAGTAAAACAAGAGGAGATGTAAGGATATCTGGTTCATTCATCAAAAACAGAAATCCCTTCAGAAGGAGGATATTTTCAAGAATAGAAGATGCCCAAATATTCTTAGTCTTAGGTATACTAGAAGTCTTGGGTACCATATCGAGAAATAACCAAGATATTTGAAAATAAATAGATAGATGAAGTCTATAAAATAGATATAGTATTATTTACAATTAATTTTCTAAAAATATAAAGGTTTAACCAGGAAATCCCAAAAAAATTGCTAATTATGTGAATTTTGGGATAATCTTGATAGGAGTAGATCATGTTGTCAGAAAAGGACAAGATCCACCAGTCCAAATTGTAGTTGTGGATAACACTTTAGCCAATTTATCCAATGCCCTGTTAGGAGGAGTGCGGTCAAATATGCATGCATGAGCCACATGGGTAAAGGTGATACCATAATTTCATATAGTTCTTGTAGAAATGAGTATTACTAGAACCCTAGAAGTTAAGATCAACATGCGGAACTGGCGAATGATGTTTGGTTTCCCATAGGATAGGAGAAGTGTCAGCGTGATTACCTACCTCTATGTAATGTTTTACAGTACTAGATAACCAGATCTATAGAAGGGTGTGTGATGATTCACACATAGTTTTAAGATGAAGGAACGTTGATTACTTTAATGAAACCACATGTGATAAACCCCAAGAGGTTAAATTTCCCCAGAGAATTTTTTCACCAGATTGAGAGGATGAACGAAGAAAAAAGCAACTTATTCCAGATGTTATTAAACATTTAGAAAATAGACTCGTCTTCTTTGAGTTCAGTCAAGATGAAGATGATCTTAGATCAGAAGGATCTAGATTAGGTAGATTAGATTTGAAAATAGATGATTTCAAATCAAAAATATTATAGAACCCTTTGAAAATACAAGGATCTCAGTTGGAAAATATGAAGGTACTTCACTAGAAGCACATAGAACATCATTTCCTAGAAATATAGTTGAATAATGAATTATTTGACTACCTATCTATGAATTTGAAGAAACTCATGTGGGATATATGGAATCTCCATCACTTAGTGAAAAGATAGAGGAGTGGTCCACATTAGTAAAATTAAGTATTAATGAAACAACATGTATTTCCCTTTGTAATATAGGATATACATTCTCTTATACAAGAATCTTATTTTCAAGAGTATCTTGGGAATCATCAGAGTTTCAAGCTATAGTTGGTAATAATGAAAGAGTTATGATTCAAGAAATACACAAGTATTTTCATATTGAACTCAATGGAAAGATATTTATAGATACGATGCATTGTTCTATTCTTCAATTTTCAAATGACTTCTTTTTTGGAAAAAGATTTCTTAGAAAATAAAATCCTGTAACAATATTTTTAGAAAGAATAATCCTTTTATATTTATCTAATTCTAACCACCTATATAAAAACTATAATTGTTTTAGATAAGAAATTATCTATTGTTAAAGTGGAAAACTATCCAAATAATGATAGGTAATACCATAGAAGGATTGAGTTGAGGAAATAACTAGTTGGATTGAATGTATTGAGGATTAATGAAGAAGAGGCATTGTCTATGTTGAAAGACTATTTATCAGAAAATTGTTAAGAAAACCCTATGAAACAATGGAATAGGGAAATGATAGTGGATAAAATCACCATTAAAGATCATATTATAGTGATCACAAGTAAAGTAATTTCCAATCCATATGAGGTGATTATGTAATTTGATAAATAAATTCCAGAACTAATTAGTCTTGGACTAATCAGGAATAGTAAAATTCCTTATAGGAGTTTGACATTCATGGTAATGAATCATGCTAAAAATAGAATTGTAAGGCCTGAATGGTTATAGATTATCATGATCTTAATTTTTCCTCAAATGATGATGGATATAATCTTCCTAATCAGGAATATTTAAGAATCCGGATTAGTAATGAATGTAAAACGATATATTCAATGATTGATCTTAAGTCAGGATATTCAAAGACAAATATCAATGGAGATTCTATACCATTAACAACATTTACAATGCTAATTTCCTTCTATGAATGGCTAGTTATTCCATTTGGACTCAAGAATGCTCTTGGAATATTCCAGATAAGAATGGTCAAGGCATTAAGTAGATTAGAATAGTTCGTGGTAGTTTATATTGATGATTTCCATGTATTTAGTAATGATTTAGAAGAGAATATAAATCATTTTCATCCTGTTGATGAAGTGTTCATAGAATAAGGGATGATAAATTCGAAAAAAAAAATTATTTGGATGTAACCAAAGATAGAATTCTTGGTATTGCAGATCCAAGGAAGTAGATAAAAGTTTCAACCATATATTTACAAATGCTACAAACATTCCCTGATGAGCTTGTAGATCATAAGAAATTATAGGTGTTTCTTGGTATAATAAGTAATACTAGAGAATACATTAGTGATTTAGAAAAAATATCAGTTCTAGTATATAGGATGGTGTCCAGTAGGGTACCGTGGTATTGGACAGAAAAAGATTTGAAAGTAATTAGACTTTTGAAGCAAAAAGAAAAGAATCTCCCGAAATTACAGTATCCAGATGGGAGTGAAGATCGTTTTATCTTGGAAATAGATGCATCAGAATCAGCATGGGAATGTGTCCTAAAGAAAAGGAAAAACCTTAATGATAGTATCAGTAGATACTAGAGTGGATGTTTTAACAAGGAAGAGAAGAATTATCTTATCCCTGAAAAAGAATTGCTTTCAGTCCTTAAAGGAATTAATTCTAATGGGATTTTCATAGAAAAACCCTTTACTATAAAAATAGATAGTTCTTATATAGTTAATTTTATGATAATTGAGATAAAAAAGTTTTCTTAGGCTTGAAATCTATCATTAATTCGTGAATTTCAGTACTATAACTTTAATATAGAAAATATTAAAGGAAAATATAATGTTATTAAAGATGCACTAACACACTATTTTTACTCTTTTAGGTGCAATGGTAGAATTTAGAAAATAAATACATTGTCCTATTTGCATTGATAATAATTATATGGATGAATTACCAGTAACCAAAACAATTAATGAAATACTCGATAGACATGAACAAAGAAAGAGGATTCAAGAAGAGAATCACATTTAAGAAGAATAGATCTTTATCCACTAATGCGGAAAGATCAGAAAGCATGTGTTCCTTATTTTGAAAGGATGAAAAAACATGAAATTCTTCAATGAGACCTCTACAATGGATGTCTAAAGATAAAATTCACATTGAATACTTTGTATGTGGTCAAAAAGTCCATTACAACACTCAAATTTCATATAATATTAGAAACAAAATGGCTTAATAGAACTAGAATATTGACACAAATGGATGCTCTAAAGGAAAAGATAAAAGAATTAAGATTTTGGATGATCACGTAGAAGAAGAACATGAAAATTAAAAAAGGTCTCAAAAAGAAACACAATGATAGAATGTTCAATAATAAAAACATCAAGAAAGTCTGGATGATGATCTACATGAAGAGAACAATCCATCAAAGGAGATATGAAAATATTTGTAAAGGATTCTAGACATTACCTCTCTACATTCTATCTATAAATTTTTGTTCATTGTGTGAAGATATTCCCAAAACATTCCTATGAAGACAGTAGAAGTTAGCCCCCTTATTATCTTTGTGGATAATGTTTTGATGTTTTGGTGATTTTTGTAGCCTTTTAAGACTCCAAAATCAAAATCTTTTGGAAGGCCTCATCGAATACTCCACTGACTAGTGGTATCAGAGAAGGTGGGGAGAACAAATCCATCCAAAACACCAATTCAATGGATTTTTTAAAAAGGAATTTCTAGATCCTATGGTTAAAGTTCTTTATTAATAGAATAAAAGGTTAGAAAGAAGGGTAAGATATTACATGAAAAAATCTAGTAATATTTTTATTAGAAAGTATCATCAAAATCTAGAAGTTAGATTGTCCTCTAAAAATGAACCAGAAGTAATCGAGTTAGGGAAAAAAGCCCATGAAACTCATGATAAGCTCGAGGAATTGAAGACAGAAATCAGGCATACAGAATATCAGCAACTGCATGCCTAGTGGTTAGTCCAAAACCTATAATTAACACTAGGAGATCCAGATGGGGATGAATTTTTCTTTGAACTATAAAATATGTTCGGAAGAGGATTTGGTGTTGGACCAAATATCTAAGATATTAGGCAGAGGCTTGAAGGGAATGATTTAAGAGAAGCTGCCAATCATCCCAATGCCATTATCTCCGATATGAATCAAAACATAGATACAGAAAAAGAAAGTAAATTGGGATGATATAATGAAAATTATTATGCATCTCATTTAGTAGGAGAAGCTTATGAATATTAAGAAGATGTTTCGAATATTCCTCAGTGTATCCAAGAATACCAAAAACAGATTTATGATATTATTACTAAGGAGAAATGGGAACTTGGGGATATATAATGTGTCTCCAAAAACCTAAATGAAAAGCTCAATATGGTTGAATAACTACAAGATAAAGTCCAAGAGAAGGGAAAAAATAAAGAGACTAAGTCACCTCCCACCGAAAGACTTTGTGAGAAATATTTGTAAGCCAAGCCAGTATGGTAGGTGATCTCCCAAAAGGAAATTCCATGGGAATGATAAAAAGGATTGTTCAATTATTTGTTTCAGAAGATCAATAGGGAAGTCAATCCCTCATATCCAAGATATATTCAAGAAGAATATATGCCTAATAAAACACATACAAAAGGTGTTCCTAAACATGGGACGATCCTAAATCTAGAATGAGAAAAGGATCTTGGAGCAACCACAGATGAATGGGATCTAGACTGTTGATATTATATGATATCAGTTGGTTTTCAATCATAGACCACGTATAGTGAAATTAATTTTTAAGGAGCTACCTTGAGAGGTAATGAAAGGAGATTATCGAATATTCTACTAAGACACACATAAGTGAGAACAACTATCAAAGAATTTTTTACATTCCAAATATAAGGTACAAAAATAGTAGTTGATTTCCTTAAATAAGAGTTTACAGGAAATTCACTTGTAGATCGAAATGGAGAATTGATAAAAACTGTAGAATAGATTTAACCAAGATCCAAATTTGTGACATTTTTTACTTTGAAGAATATCTTTGTGAATTTCAACATTAGAATTATCTTATTCGACCAAGATATCAATAATATGTTCTAGATGTCTTTATCCAGAAGCTTCGAGGTATTTGGCTGGAAGTTGTTCAACCAGAGTTGAAGACTCATCTTTCCCAGAGTGATGATCTGAAAGAGACTCTAGGAGTTCGATTAGAAACAATAAGACAGGTGGTAAGTCTATATTATATATAGAGTAATGCCTTAAATGATGTAAGAAATATGCCAAAGATGAGTTCTCCATGATTCCTAAAAGTAGTGGGTGTTGCAGGAATATATTAGTGTTGTCCAACCGGGCAGTAGCCTAAAAAAACACAACAAATATTATTCAAAACATAAGGTTAGAATGGCCAGTGTGAACAAAAGAAAAACTCAATAAAATATAGAAATGATCTGTGAAGAGAAAATAATCAATTATATTTTCTGGAAAAAATGCATAATAATATAAGTGATTTCTTAAACCAAATAGAATCTTGATGGATATGAGAGAAAACTTTAATGAAAAGTATGAGACGTATCCTAGATTCCCTTATAGAAAATCTCTATCTAGTTGTGATTGTTGTTGGTTCTATGGTAAGAATGGTCACCAAGATGACAGTTTCCCAGATGTAGAAAGAAGAAGGGGAAGTCTTAATGAAATAATTATGGATGATTCATCAGATATATTGTCTGATTCTATATGGGGAGAAGATATAGAATCAGATGAAAAGTTAATATTTTTTATATTTAGAGTACTCAGAGGAAGAATATTCTGTCTCAAATGAGGAAGAAGGAAATAACCCTATTTTGAGATAGCTTTGAATAGACATGATTTGAACACGGGAAAGTGGACCTAAAGACTGTCAAGAATTAGTAAAACTAGAGGAGATGGAAGGAGATCTAGTTCATTCTTTAGAAATTGAAATCCCTTCAGAAGGAAGATATTGTCATGAATGGAAGATGTCGTGAGTTTATTTTTCTGAGGAATACCCGAATTCTTGGGTACCATATTGAGAAATGACCATGATATTTGAATATGAAGAGACATATGATGTCTGTAAAAAATATAGAGGATTATTTACAAGGAGTTTAATAAAACTAGAAATGGTTAACAAGGTAATCTAGAAAAATGATAAGTATGTGCATTTTGGAATAATCCACGTAAGGGTAGATCCTCATGTCAAAAAAGGAGAAGATCTTCTAGTTATAATTGAAGTATTGGATGGTAGTATATCAAATTTCACTAATGAACTATTATGTGGAGCGTGAGAATATGTTCATGTAGGAACAACATCGATAAAGGTGATACCAGAAATTCATGCAGTTCTATTGGATATAATAATTAGTATAACTCTAGATGTTACGATCAACATGAGGAACTAAAAAAACATCGGGATTCCCACCCAACATGAGATGTGTCGGAGTGATTAGTCACCTCTATGTATAGTTTTAAAATACTTAAAGACCATCTCTAAGGAAGGGTGTGGAAAGATTTACACATCGTTTTCAAGATAAAGGAACATTGATTAGAGCAATAAAACTAAATGTGATAAACCCCTGGAGGATAACATGGCCTAGATAATGGGTTTCTCTAGATCCAGAGGAAGAACAGATACAAAAGAAACTTCTTTCAGATGTTACTAAACAAGTCATAAATAGACTAGTCATCTCTCAAGTCAGAGAAGATGGAGATGATCTTAGATCAGAAGGATCATCATCAGATAGATCATATTTCAAAATAAAAGATTTCAAATCTGAAATATTAGAGAACCCTTTGGAAAACCCTAGGATATGAATTCGAAAAGATGAAGGTACTTCAGTAGAAACACTTAGAACATCAATTTTCAAAAATATAGATGGATAAAGGACTACTAAACTACCTATATATGAAGACGAAGAAACTCGTGTCAGATATATGGGATCTTCATTACTCAGTGAAAACATATAGGAGTGGCGAATAATAGTAATATTAAGTATTAATGAAACTAAATGTATTTCCCTATTTGATACATGATGTAAATTCTCTTCTATATGAATCTGATTTTTAGGAGTATATTGGGAATCCTTAGAGTTGAAAGTTCCAGTTGGTAACAGTGTACCAATTATAATCCAATAAGTAGGAAAATATGTTCATATTTAACTCAATAGAAGGATATTTATAGAGTATAAAATTTTTTTATACCTCTATTCCGAGATGAATTCTATATTTGAAATAGATTTCTTAGAAGATATCACCACATAACAATATTTTTAGACGGAATTATCCTTGATAATTATCTAATTCCAATTGCTTCTATAAAAACTAGAATGGTTTTAGATAAGAATGATTCTACTATTAATGTGGAAAAATAACAATATGAATATATACAATACTATAGAAGGATTGAGCAGTTGAAGGAATAGGCTAGATTAAAAATACTAAGGATTAATGAAGAAGAGGACTTGGATAAGAAAAAAGATTATTTTTCAGAAAATTGGTCAGAAAATCCTAGGAAAATATGGAAGAATGCAATTAGATAGGCTAAAATCACCCTTAAAGATCCTAGTACAGTGATCCTAAGTAATGGAATTGCCTATCAAGATGTCATGGTTAATGAATTTTAGAAACAAATTCTAGAACTAATCAGTCTTTGACGAATCAAAAATTATGAAAGTCCTCATAGATGTGCATCAATCATGGTAATAAATCACGTAAAAATAGATTTGTATGGCTAGATTGGTTATATATATTTTTTGATATTAATTATTCCACAATGTATAATGGATACAATTTTCCTAATCAAGATGATTTAATAAGAATAATTAGGAATAAAGTCTATTGGTATATTATATGTTTGATCTCAACTCAGTATATTGACAGATAATGATCAAAGAAGTGGCTATACCATTAACAACATTTATAATGCAAGTTGGTTTGTTTCAATGGCTAGTTATTCCATTTTGACTCAGGAATGTAATGGGAATATTCCAAATAAGAATGGAAAAGGCATTTAGTATATTAGCACAGTTCGTGGAGGTCTATATTGATGATGTTCCATATTTGAAAAAGGTATATAATGGTATATAAAGCAATTGTAGTAGGATGTTGAAGTGTTTAACGAATAAGGGATGATACTTTCAAAAATAAATATCATTTAGATACAACAAAAGATAGAATTCTTGGGATTGTAGATCCAAGGAAATATATAATAACATCAATCACATAATATAGAAAAGCTACAAAATTTCCCTAATGATCTTAGAAATCAGAAGTAGATACCAGTGTTTCTTGGTCTACTATGATATGCTAGATCATACATGAGATATTTTTAAAAAAAATATGAGTTCCAATATATATAATGGTGTTCAGCAAGGTACCTTACGATTGGACAGAAAATGATTCTGATGTAATAAGAATTTTGAAGCAAAAAAGCACAGAATCTCCCAGAATAAGAGTATCCAGATGGGAGTGACGATCAACTTATCTTAGAAATTGATGTATCTGACTTAGCATGGGTATGTATCCTAAAGATATAGAAAAACCATAATGATATTATTTTTAGATACTAGAGTGGATGTTTTAACAAGGAAAAGAATAATTATTCTCTCCATGAAAGAGAATATCAAGCCATCATTAACAGTATTATGGCTAATGAGATTTTCATGGGAAAACATTTTACTATAACAACTAATAATTATTATATAATTAATTTTATGGGAATTAAAATAAAAAGGTTTACCTACTCATGAATTGTATGATGGAGGAATGGGTTTCAGTACTATAACATTAATATAGAAAATAATAAAAGAAAATATAATGTCAGTCCAGATGCATTAACATGCTATTTTGACTCTTACAGGTGAAAGGGAGGAAAGAAGAAAATCAAGAAGGTGTCCTACTTTTAATGTTAATAATTCTCTATTAGAATTACAGGTTATCAATGAAATGAATTATATAAAAAATAGGCTTGAACAAAATGGGAAATTATAGTAGATTTTCACCTTCAGAAGAAGGGATCGTAATCTAGTAAGGAAAAAAGATCATACACAATAGGTTACATGGCTAATAGTCTGAAAAAACAGGAAATTATTCAAATAGACCTCTAGATAGGAAATATAAAGATAAATTTCATATTTAATTCTTTGTATGTGGTCAGAAATTCTATTACAAAACTCAATGTTAAGATAATTTGAAAAACATAAAGACTTATAATAAACATGTTATTGAAACGAATGGATGCATTAAAGTAAAAGATAAAACCATTAAGAGTTGGGATGATCACATAGAAGAGGAACTTGAAAAGAAACAACACTCTCCCAAAGAACCTCAGTGACATAATGTTCATAAAGAAAAAGATCAAGAAATTATAGATGATGATGTAGTTGAAGATCCCAATCCCACAAAGGAGATATGAAAATATTTACATAGGATTCCAAATATTTCAAGGAATAAGTCCACAATTTTTTATAATCTGATTCAGAAAAGTAAATATGACCAGATATTCAAAAGTGGGAAGAACAATGTTTTAGACATGCTTGAATAATCCGATGAACTTATGGAGGATTATAAAAAGATTGATCGAGATATGATCTGTATGATCATCACTGAAGTGATCAGGCTGAAGGTCCAAGTTTCTGGTCTCCTTGAAAAATTTAGAAGAATCAAGGATACAAGTATAGAAAAATATCCTGTGTTGAAAAGGTTTTGGAAAATGTTTTGAATATGGATTCCAAAACTCCACATACAAGATACAACATTAGAACAAGAATAGTTCATTAAATTCCAGAAATATTTTAGCATGGGAGAAGTACAATTCTTGGCATTTAAGAAAATAAATTTCACATTCAATTGGGTACCGTTGATGGTGAGAAGGATTCTAAACAATGAATATAAATGTTTTCTATGGTGGGTTACACATATCGATTCTATCAGATTGGACGATAGAGTGATCATGCTATGAAATCTATACCAATGGTACAAGACTAAAGGACATACCATGAAATCATTATAAGATTCATAGTTTAGTGACGAATATTGTCTTGAATTCAGTTTGAATAATATCAATTATGATATTACTCAAATATCATGTATTATGTAACTAATTTAATGAAGACCAACAAGAAAATATTGTATATTATTTTTAGGAGACAATGTGTTACTCTTTATCAACACTAGAGACTTGCATAAGTTCATCGGATTATAAAGGGTACTAAACTAAAGGACAAACTTCACGGTGGCGATAGACATGAATCTTGAATAGCTCAATACATGGAGAGGACATAAAGACGATATATTTATTATCAGAGATCATATCCAATGCACCATCAAAAAATTAATGAAAACGAAAGAGTCAGAGAAAGAGGTCTCATTTGGAAAAATGATCGATGCTCTGTACAACTTAGAGGTATTAAAGGCACTGATCTAGACACGTGACATACCCTACATGGATGATAGGATCAAATCATACAAGTCAATAATGTAATTTTTTTTTGTTTGAAGTGTGTGGTGGAAATTTCGTGGTTTTCATCCCACATTTTACATTTAATTTTTCTTTTACCTTTTCTTTTTCTTTTTCAATTGTAGAAAGTGTACCTTGTGAGATTTTTGTTGGCTTCTTAGAAATCTAATCCATGATCCCTATATAAGGGTCCTCCATCCCTTTTGGTCAGAGTGCTGATTTTGATTAAAAATTAGAATGATTTCAAACATTCTCTCTAAGACATTGTGTTCTTTGATCATAGTGATTCCAAAAACTATCTTGCGAAATTGGTGATAGGTAGTCCCCTTAGCCTCTTTGTAGATAATATGTTGTTTCTATTTGTGATTTTTTTAGAATTTATAGATTCCAAAATTGGGATCTCCTAGGAGACCTCATCGAAGACTTCACCTAGTGGTGGAATCGGAGCGAGGGGGGGGAACAAAGCCATCCAGAGCACTGCTTCAATGGATTTTCCAATAATTAATTTCTGTACCCCATAGTTAATGGTCGTTATTATGAGTAGAAAAGGTTATACGGTAGGGTAAGATATTACGAGAACAAACCCAATTATATTTTTCTTAAAAAGTATTATCAAATTTTTGAAGCTATATTGGCCTTTGAAAAAGAACCCTAAGTAATCACGTTAGGGTAGAAAGACCTGGAAACTAATGATAAGATTGAGGAATTGAAGGTTGAAATCAGGTGTATATAATATCAGCTTCTGAAATCCAATTGGTTAGTCCAAAACGTTGAAATAACACTTGGAGATCCAGAAGGAGCAGTATTTTTCTTTAAACAATAAAATATGTCCAGAAGAGGATCTGGTGTCGGACAAAATATATGAGATATTTGGTAGAATCTTGAAAAAAAGCTTCAAAATAATCTTCCAATCAACCAAATGCCACTATCTTTGATAAGCATCTACAAAAAATATAGAAAGATAATGTATATAAGGATGATATATTGTAGATGATTAGGCATGGACATTAGTAGGAGATGCTCAATAATATCTGGAAGAAGTTTTGGGTGCTCCCTAGAGTTACAGGATTACCAAAAAAATATCCCCGATATTATTACTCGGGTGAAATGGGAACTTTTGGATATAGATGATGTCTCCAAAAATCTCAATGTAAAGGTCAAAAAAGTTTAAGACCTATATTCCAATCTTGAAGAGAAGTTAAAAAATAAAGAGACTAATTCATCTACCACTGAAAGACTCGATGTAAAACCTTGGGAAGGGAAGACAATAAAAAATATTATCTCACAGAAACCAGTTCCTTTGGAATTATAGAATGGATCGTTCAAGGATTTATTTTAGAAGATCAACATTGAAGCCAATCCCACATATACCTGCTATATTGAGGAAGAATATAAGCCAAAGAAAATACGTACAGAAGGTGTTCCCCAACATGGGACAATCCTAAATCTAGACTGGGAAAAGGATTCAAGAGTAGACATAAATGAATGGGCTATAGGCCTTTGATATTATATGCTAACAGTTGGTTTACAGTCATGGACTATAGATAGTGCACTTAATTCTGAAGGAGCTACTTAAGAGTTAATGTAGGGATCTTTTGGGATATTCTTCTGAGATTTTCAAAAGGGAGAACAAGCATCCAGGAATATAACACATTCCCAATTGAAGTTATAATAATAGTATCTTATTTCCTCAAAAATGATTTTCTTAAAATTCACAAATAGATTGGGATGGATAATTGGTATAAAAATATAGAAAAACATTAACCAACATCCGAATTCGGTACATGTGTTACTTTGAATAATATCTTTGCATGTTTTAGTAATGGTATTATCTTCTTGGACTAGGAGGTCAGGCATATTCTCTAGATGTATTTATCCAGAAGCTTCTAGGTAGTTGTCCTAAAATTGTTTAACAAGAATTGAAGACTCATCTCTCCTGTAGTGAAGATATTCAAGACATCCTAAGATTTTGAGTAGAAATAATGCGGTTTGTGATAATAATTTATTGTATACAGAGGCATGTATTACATGATGTAATAAATATTCCGTACACGAGTTATTCTTGCTGCCTAAAAGTAGAGGGTGTTGCAGGAAGATATGGGTTGGGTCTAACAAAGAAGAAGCTAGAAAAAAAATCAAAAAATATAGTCCAAAAAGTAGTTTCATAATGTCCATTGTGAATGATATAAATCAATTAAGAAATTCTAGAAATGTTTTGGGAAGAGAAATTACTCAAGTATATTTTTTGGTAGAAAGTTAGAAAAATCTACGATATTTCATAGACCAATTAGAATCCAAGAGGATATGAGGGAAAATTTTAAATCCAAATATAGGAAGTCTTCCATATGATCTAAAGAAAAATATCTATTGAGTTTTTATTTTTACTGGTTCTACAGAAACAAAGTTCACATAGATTATTGTTTCCCAGATACATATATAAGAAGGGGAAGTATCAAAGAAATAATTATGGAAGATTCATCTGATATATTGTTTGATCCTATCTAGGGAGAAGATATAGAATCAGATAATGAAATTTTATATTCATTATATCTCATATGAGGAAGAAATAAATTACCCAATTTTGAGTCAGCTTCGAATAGCCGTCATTTGAACATGGGATAGTGCACCAAAAGACTCTCCAGAACTAGTAAAACTAAATGAGATGGAAGGAGATCTATTTCATTCTGTAGAAACTGAAATCCCTTCAGATGAAAGAGATTATCAGGAATGAAAGACGATCCAGAGGTGATTGTTTTGAGGTATACTAGATGTCTTGGGTACCATATCAAGAAATGTCCATGATCTTTGAGGATAAATAGATAGATGAAGTCTATAAAATAGATAGAAGATTATTTACAATGCTTTTTATAAAACCAGAAAGGGTTAACAAGGAAATACATAAAAATGATAAGTATGTGAATTTTGGAATAATATTGATAGGTGTTGATCCTCTTGTCAGAAAAGGACAGGATCTACCTATCCTAATTGCAGTAGTGGATTGCAGTTTAGCCAATTTCTCCAATGCACTATTAGTAGGATCACAATAAAATATGCATTCAGGAGACGCATGGATAAATATTATACCATACCAGTATGTAGTTCTTATGGGAAGAATTATTAGTAGACTATAGAATTTATGATCAACACGAGTAACTAGAAAATGACATCGTGTTTCCCTCCCGAAGGAGATGTGTGAGAGTGATTACTCACCTCTATGTAATGATTTAAAATACTGGAAGACCATCTCTAAATAAGGGTGTAGAAATATTTACACATCCATTTCAAGATTATGGAACATTGATTAGAGCAATGACACCACTTGTGATAAACCCCAAGAGGCTAACTTGTCCAAGAGAAGGAGTTTTTCCATATCCAAAGGAATAATGGAGGCACCAAAAACATCTTCTTGATGTTATTAAACAAGTCAGAAATAGACTTTCCATCTATTAGGCCAGGGAATATAAAGACGATCTTAGTTCATAAGGATCAAGATAAGGTAAATTAGATTTGAAAATAGATGATTTCAAAATAAAAATATTAGTTAACCCTTTGGAAAATCCCAGGATATCAATTGGAAAAGATTAAGGTACTTTATTAGAAGCACCCAGAACATCAATTTCCAGAAAGATTGTTGGACAATGTACTATTCGACTACCTATCTTTGAGGATGAAGAAAATAATGTAGGATATATGGGATCATCATTACTCAATGAAAGCATAGAGGAGTGGGTAATATTACTAAAATTAAGTAATAATGAAAATGAATTTATTAATCTAGTTGATAAATGATATAAATTCTCTTGTAAAAGAATCCAATTTTTAGGAGTGTCATGGGAATCTTCTATGTTGCAAGTTAATGTTGGTAATAGTGCAAACATTCTGATTCCATAAGTAGCCAAGGGTGTCCAGATGGAACTCAATGGAAGGATATTTATAGTGCATATTCATTGTTTTATTCCTCTATTTCCAAATGACATATTGATTGGAAATATATTTCTTAGAAGATATCACCATGAAAAAACATTTTTAGAGGGAATTATCCTCAATAATTATATAATTCAAAATACTTCTATAAAAACTAGAATGGTTCCAAATAAGCAAGTATCTACTATTAAATTGAAAAACAATCTAGATGAATATATAGAATACCATTGAATTATTGAGTAGTGGAAAGAATATGTTGGATTAGATGTACTAAGTATTACTGAATAAGAGGCATTGGCTAAGATAAAAGATTAATTATCAAAAAATTGGTTACTAAATCCTCTGAAACTATCGAATAAAAAAACTTTCAAAGCCTACAATCACCCTTAATGATACTATTAGAATGATTAGAAGTAAGGTAATTTCCAATCAAGATGATATAGTTAGGGAATTTGAGAAACAAATTTCAGAACACAACATTCTTGGACTAATCATGCATAGTTAAAGTCCTCATAAGAGTGCGAAATTCATGGTAACGAATCATACAGAAAAACAGCATGGTAAGGCCAGAATGGATATAGATGATCTTGATCTTAATTGTTCTAGAAAAGATGGTGGATTAAATCTTCCTAATCAAGAATATTTAATAATAATTATTAGGAATGTAAGTCCACTGGTATATTCTATGTTTGAGATCAAGTCGGGATATTGGAAGATAAAGATCAAACAATGGGCATTACCATTAATAACATTTACAACACTAGTTGGATTTTTTAATGGATAGTTATTCCATTATTACTCAATAATTCACAAGGAATATTCTATAGAATAATGGAAAAGTCATTCAGTAGATTATCGTAGTTTGTGGCAGTCTATAATGATGATGTGCTCATATTTACTAAAGATATAGAAGAGCGTATAAAATCAAAATCTTTTGGGTTACCTCATCGAATACTTCACTGACTAGTGGTATCAGAGCAGGTGGGGAGAATAAATCCAGCCAAAACACAAATTGAATGGATTTTTTAGTAATGAATTTCTAGATCCTAGGGTTAAAGGTCTTAATTAAGAGAAGAAATGTTTAGAAAGAAGGGTAAGATATTACATGAAAAAATCTAGTAATATTTTTATTAGAAAGTATCATCAAATTCTAGAAGTCATATTGTCCTTTGAAAATGAACCAGAAGTAATCGAGTTAGGGAAAAAAGCCCATGAAACTCGTGATAAGCTCGAGGAATTGAAGACATAAATTAGGCGTACAGAATCTCAGCAACAACAAGCCAAGTGGTTAGTCCCAAACCTATAATTAACACTAGGAGATCCAGATGGAGAATAATTTTTCTTTGAACTATAAAATATGGTCGGAAGATGATTTTGTGTTGGACCAAATATCTAAGATATTAGGTAGTGGCTTAAAGGGAATGATTTAGGAGAAGCCACAAATCAGACCAATTCCATTGTCACTGATATGCATCAACACATAGATACAGAAAGATAAAGTACATTGGGATGATATAATAAAAATTATTATACATGTCCATTAGTACTAGAAGCTTACGAATATTAAGAAGATGTTTTGAATAATCCTCAGAGTATCCAGGAATACAAAAACCAGATCTATGATATTATTACTAATGAGAAATGGGAACTTGGGGATATATAATGTGTCTCCAAAAACCTAATTGAAAAGTTCATGAAAGTTGAATAACTACAAGATAAATTCCAAGAGAAGAGGAAAAATAAAAGGACTAAGTCAACTCCCACCGAAAGACTCTGTGGGAAATATTTGGAAGCCAAGCCAATATGGTAAGTGATCTCCCAAAAGGAAATTCCTTGGGAAGGATAAAAAGGATCGTTCAATGATTTGTTTCAGAAGATCAATAGGGAAGTCAATCCCTCATATCCAAGATATATTCAAGAGAAATATATGCCAAATAAAACACATACAAAAGGTGTTCCGAAACATGGGACTACCCTAAATATAGAATGAGAAAAGGATCCTAGAGCAACAATAGATGAATGGGATCTAGACCATTTATATTATATGATATCAGTTGGTTTTCAATCATAGACCATATATTGTTGAATTAATTTTGATAGAGCTACCTTGAGAGGTAATGAAAGGAGATTATCGGATATTCTACTAAGACACACAGAAGTGAGAACAACTATCAATGAATATGTTACATTCCAAATAGAAGTTGCAACAATAGTGGCTAATTTCCTTATAAAGGAGTTTACAGGAAATTCACTTGTAGATCCAAATGGAGAATTAATAGAAAACTGTAGAATAGATTTAACCAAGATCAAAATTTGTGACATGTATTAACTTGAAGAATATATTTTCGAGTTTCAAGATTAATATTATCTTATTTGACCATGATATCAATAATATGTTCCAGATTTCTTTATCCAGAAGCTTTGAGGTATTTGGCTTGAAATTGTTCAACCAGAGTTGAAGATTCATCTTTCCCAAAGTGATGATCTGAAAGACACTCTAGGAGTTCGATTAGAAACAATAAGGCAGGTGGTAAGTATGTATTATATGTAGAGGAATGCCATACATGATGTAAGAAATATGCAAAACATGCATTCTATGTGATTACTAAAAGTAGTGGGAATATAATCACACAAAGATAACAAGGGGACTAACTTCCTCTGACTTCATTGGGTCGTTTTGGGAATATCTTCACACAAAGAACAAAAATTTATATATAGAATGTAGAGAGATAATGTCTGAAATTGTTCTCCCCACCTGCTCTAAAATTCATTCAATGTTGAAATGGTTTTGGATTATAAAAATTCATAGGATCGTGTTTCAGAAATTCATGAAGAATATAAATATCTTATGGAGGATTATAAAATGATTGATCGAGATATTATCAGTACGATCATCACTAAAGAGATCAGGCTAAAGGTCTAAGATTCTGGTCCCCTTTACAAAGTTATAAGAATCAAGGAGATAGGTATGGAAGAATATGCAATGTTAAAATGGTTTTGGATAATTTCAGGAACATGGATTCCAAAACATAACATACCATATATGAAATTAGAACCAGAAGAGTTCATTGAATTCCAGAAATAATTCATCATGGGAATAGTACAAGTTTTTGTATTTAAGAAAATAAATTACACATTCAATTAGGTACCTTGGATCATGAGAATGATTCTGAACAATGAATATCCTAGTTTTCAATGGTGGGTTGCACATATTGAACCTACCATATTGGTAGGAAGAGTGATCATGCTATGGAATTTATAACTAGGGAACTAAACTACTAGACCTATCCAGAAAGCGTTCAAATATTTGCAGTTTAGTGATGATGATTGGACAGAGTTCAGTTCAAATAAGAACCATTATGATTGTATCAAAATCTCATAGTGTATTTGTTTAATTGAATCAAGATCAAAAATAAAATATTTTATATTCTTGGAGGAGACAATGTGTTTGTCTCTATTAACTCTAGAGATATGCTGCATGAAAAATGGCACATCTGATAGACTTTGCGGTGGAGGAAGACACGATTCTTGAAGAACTCAATGTGTGGAAAGGAAATAATGAAGATATCTTTACTATTAGTGATCAGACTCAACTCATCATCAATGAATTTTTGAAAATGAAAGAGTTATATAATGAAGTCTCAATTGGGGAAATGATTGATGATCTATATGACTTGGAAAGATTATAGGCACTAATCCAGACATGCATCACACCTGACATGGATGATAGGATCAAATCAGACATGTAAATTATGTAATTTCTTAGTATTAAGTTTGTGATTGATGTTTAGCGATTGTAAATACCACCTTTTACTTTTAAATTTTCATTTACTTTTGGGTTTCCTTTTTCCATTGTCAAAAGTGTGCCTTTTATGTTTTGAGTCGGATTCTTGGGAAAGCTGAACCGAGAGCCCAATATAAAGGACCTCTGACCCTTTTGTTTGGAGAGGTGATTTTGAACAGAAATCAGAAATATTTCAGACATTGTCTCTCTACATTCTATCTATTAATTTTGGTTCTTTGTGTGAAGATATTCCCAAAATGATCCTATGAAGTCAGGGGAAGTTAGTCCCCTTATTATCTTTGTGGGTAATGTTTTGATGTTTTGGTGATTTTTGTAGCCATTTAAGACTCCAAAATCGAGATATTTTAGGAGAACTCATCGAATACTCCACTGACTAGTGGTATCAGAGCAGGTGGGGAGAACAAATCCATCAAAACACCAATTCAATGGATTTTTTAGTAAGGGATTTCTAGATCCAAGGGTTAAAGGTCTTTATTAAGGGACGAAAAGGTCAGAAAGAAGGGTAAGATATTACCTAAAAAAATATAGTAATATTTTTATTAGAAAGTATCATCAAATTCTATAAGTCAGATTGTCCTTTGAAAATGAACCCGAAGTAATCGAATTAGGGAAAAAGCCAATGAAACTCATGATAAGCTCGAGGAATTGAAAACTGAAATCAGGCGTACAGAATCTCAACAACAACAAGCCAAGAGGTTAGTCCAAAACCTATAATTAACACTAGTAGATCCATATGGAGAAGAATTTTTCTTTGAACTATAAAATATGGTCAGAAGAGGATTTGGTGTTGGACCAAATATCTACGATATTAGGTAGAGGCATGAAGGGAATGATTTAGGAGAATCCACCAATCAGCCCAATTCCATTGTCTCCGATATGCATCAACACATAGATGCAGAACGAGAAAGTACATTGGGATGATATATTGAAAATTATTATGCATTTCCTTTAGTAGGAGAAGCTTACGAATATTAAGAAGATGTTTCGAATATTCCTCAGAGTATCCAAAAATACCAAAAATAGATCTATGATATTATTACTAATGAGAAATGGGAACATGGGGATATATAATGTGTCTCCAAAAACCTAAATGAAAAGCTCACAAAAGTTGAATAACTACAAGATAATTTCCAAGAGAAGAGGAAAAATAAACAGACTAAGTCATCTCCCACCTAAAGACTCTATGGGAAATATTTGGAAGCCAAGCCAGTATGGTAGGTGATCTCCCAAAAGGAAATTCCTTGGGATCGATAAAAAGGATCGTTCAATGATTTGTTTTAGAAGATCAATAGGGAAGAAAATCCCTCATATCCAAGATATATTCAAGATGAATATATTCCAAATAAAACACATACAAAAGGTTATCCTAAACATTGGACGATACTAAATCCAGAATGATAAAAGGATCTTGGAGAAACCATAGATGAATGGGATCTATACCATTGATATAATATGTTATCAGTAGGTTTTCAATCATAGACCATATATAGTGAAATTAATATTGAAGGATCTACCTTGAGAGGTAATGAAAAATGATTATCGGATATTCTACTAAGACACACAGAAGTGATAAAAACTATCAATGAATATGTTACATTCCAAATATAAGTTACAAAAATAGTAGTTGATTTCCTTAAATATGAGTTTACAGGAAATTCACATGTAGATCGAAATAGAGAATTGATAAAAAACTGCAGAATAGATTTAACCAAGATCCAAATTTGGGACATGTAATTATTTGAATAATATATTTGCTAATTCCAACATTAGTATAATCTTATTGGACCATGATATCAATAATATTCTCTAGATGTCTTTATCAAGAAGCTTCGAGGTATTTGGCCTGAAATTGTTCAACCAGAGTTGAAGACTCATATTTCCCAGAGTGATGATCTGAAAGTCACTCTAGGAGTTTGAATATAAATAATAAGGCAGGTGGTAAGTCTGTATTATATGTAGAGGAATGCCTTACACGATGTAAGAAATATGCCAAACATGAGTTCTGCATGATTCCTAAAAGTAGTGGCTGTTTTAGGAAGATATTAGTGTTGTCCAACCGGGCATCAGCCTGAAGAAACACAACAAATATCGTTCAAAACACAGTGTTAAAATGGCCAGGGACAACAAAATAAATAACTCAATAAAATATAGAAATGATCTGTCATGAGAAAATAATCAATTAGATATTCAGGAAAAAATGTATAAAAATATAAGTGATTTCTTAAACCAAATAGAATCATGATGCATATGAGAGAAAACTTTAATGAAAAGTATGAGACATATCCCAGATTCCATTATAGAAAATCTCTATCTATTTGTGATTGTTGCTAGTTCTATGGTAAGAATGGTCACCGAGATGACCGTTTCCCAGATGCAGATAGAAGAAGGGGAATTATCAAAGAGAAAATGATGGAAGTTTCATCAGAGATATTATCCAATTATATATGGGGAGAAGATATAGAATCATATGAATAGTTAATATTTTTTATATTTAGAGTACTCAGAGGAAGAATATTCTGTCCCAAATGAGGAAGAAGGAAATAATCTTATTTTAAGATAGCTTTGAATAGCCATGATTTGAACAGGGGCTAGTGGACCTAATGACTCTCAAGAATTAATAAAACTAGAGGAGATGTAAGGAGATATGGTTCATTCTTTAGAAATTGATATCCCTTCAGAAGGAAGATATTGTCAAGAATGGAAGATGTCGTGAGTTGATTTTTCTGAGGAATACCCGAATTCTTGGGTACCATATTCAGAAATGACCAAGATATTTGAATATTAAGAGACATATGAAGTATGTAAAAAATATAGAGGATTATTTACAAGGCCATTAATAATACTAGAAAGGGTTAACAAGGTAATCTAGAAAAATGATAAGTATGTTCATTTTGGAATAATCCACATAGGAGTAGATCCTCATGTCAAAAAAGGATAAGATATTCTAGTCCTAATTGCAGTAGTGGATGGTAGTATATCAAATTTCTCTAATGAACTATTTTGAGGAGCATGAGAATATGTTCATGTAGGAGCAACATCGGTAAAGGTGATAACAGGCATTCATTGGATAAATGACTATTCGACTACCTATATATGAAGATGAAGAAAATCGTGTTGGATATATGGGATCTTCATTACTCAGTGAAAAGATATAGGAGTAGAGAATAATAGTAAAATTATGTATTAATGAAACTACACGTATTTCCCTATTTGATACATGATGTAAATTCTCTTCTATAAGAATCTGATTTTTTGGAGTATATTGGGAATCCTTCGAGTTGGAAGTTGAAGTTGGTAATAGTGTAACAATTATAATTCAATAAGTTGGAAAATATGTTCAGATTTAACTCAATAGAAAGATATTTATAGAGTATACAATTTTTTGATTCCGCTATTCCGAGATGAATTCTTGATTGGAAATAGATTTCTTAGAAGATATCACCATGTAACAATATTTTCAGAAGGAATTATCCTTGATAATTAACTAATTCCAATTTCTTCAATAAAAACTAGAATGGTTTTAGATAAGAATGTATCTACTATTAATGTGAAAAAATATCCATAAGAAGATATAGAATACAATAGAAGGATTAAGCAGTTGAAGAAAATTGCTAGATTAACAGTACTAAGGATTAATGAAGAAGAGGACTTGAATAAGATAAAAGATTATTTATCATAAAATTGGTCAGAAAAACCTATGAAAATATGGAAGAAGGCAATTCCATAGGGTAAACTCACACTTAAAGATCATAGTACAGTGATCCTAAGTAATGGAATTGCTCATCTAGATGACATGGTTAAAGCATTTTAGAAACAAATTCCAGAACTAATCAGTCGTTGACTAATCAGGAATTGTGAAAGTCCTCATAGAAGTGCATCAATCATGGTAATAAATCATGTTAAAAATAGCATGGTAAGGCTAGAATGGTTATATTTTTTTTGATATTAATTATACCACAATGTATGATCGATACAATTTTCTTAATCAAGATGATTTAATAATAAAAATTAGGAATAAAAGGATAGTGGTATATTCTAAGTTTGATCTCAAGTCTGTATATTGATTGATAATGATCAAAGAAGTGGTTATACCATTAACAATGTTTATAATGCAAGTTGGTTTGTTTGAATGGCTAGTTATTCCATTTTGACTCAGGAATGTACTGGGAATATTCCAAATAAGAATGGACAAGGCATTTAGTATATTATCATTTTTCATGGAAGTCTATATTGACGATGTTCCGTATTTGAAAAAGATACATAAGAGTATATAAAGCATTTGCAGTAGGATGATGAAGTGTTTAATGAAGAAGGGATTATACTTTCAAAAAGAAAGATCAATTATATGAAACCAAAGATAGAATTCTTGGGATTGTAGATCCAAGGAAATATAGAATATCTTCAATCACATATTGTAGAAAAGCTACAAAATTTCCTTAATGAGCTTAGAAATCATAAGTAGTTACAAGTGTTTCTTGGTATACTATGTTATGCTAGATCATAAATGAGATATTTAGAAAAAATATGAGTTCCAATATAGAGAAAGGTTTCTAGGAAGGTACCGTACGATTGGACAGAAAATGATTATGAAGTAATAAGAATTTTGAAGCAAGAAAGAACAGAATCTCCATGAATTGGAGTTTCCAGATGGGAGTGACGATCAACTTATCTTAGAAATTGATGTATCTGACTCAGTTTGGGTATGTATCCTAAAGATGAAGAAAACCCATAATGATAGTATTTTTAGATACTGGAGTGGATGTTTTAACAAGGCATAGAATAATTATTCTCTCCATGAAAGAGAATTTCAATTCATCATTAATGGTATTAGGGCTAATGAGATTTTCATGGGAAAACATTTTACTATAAGAACTAATAGTTATTATATAATTAATTTTATGGGAATTAAAATAAAAAGGTTTACCTAGGCATGAATTGTACGATAGAAGAATGGGTTTCAGTACTATAACACTAATATATAAAACAATAAAAGAAAATATAATGCCAGTCCAGATGCATTAACATGCTATTTTGACTCTTACAGGTGGAAGGGAGGAAAGAACAAAATCAAGAAGATTTCATACTAGAAATGTTAATCATTATCTAGCAGAATTCAAGGTCATCAAAGAAATGATTGATATACTTAATAGACTTGGACAAAAAAAGGGAATTATAGTAGATATTCACCTTCAGAATAAGGGATCTTAATCTAGTAAGGCAAAAAATCATACACAATAGGTTACTTGGATAATAGTCTGAAAAACAAGGAAATTTTTCAAATAGACCTCTAGATAGGAAATATAAAGATAAAAGTCATATTTAATTCTTTTTATGTGGTCAGAATTTCTATTACAAAACTCAATGTGAAGATAATTTGAACAACATAAAGACTTATAATAACCATATGATTGAAACGAATGTATGCATTAAAGGAAAAGATAAAACCATTAAGAGTTGGGATGACCACATAGAAGAGGAACTTGAAAATAAACATCACTCTCTCAAAGAACCTCAGTAAAATAATGTTCAGCAAGAACAAGATCAAGAAATTATAGATAATGATGATGTTGAAGAGCCCAATCCCACAAAAGAGATATGAATATATTTAAAGAGGATTCCAAATATTTCAAGGAATAAATCCAAAATTTGTTATAATCTGATTCAGAAAAGTAAAGATGAACTGATATTCAAAAGTGGGCTGAACAAAGTTTTAGACATGCATAAAGAATACGATGATCTTATGGAGGATTATAAAAAGGATGATCCAGATATGATCAGTATGATCATCACTGAAGTGATCAGGCTGAAGGTCTATGTTTTTGGTCTCCTTGAAAATGTTAGAAGAATCAAGGAGACAAGTATGGAAAAATATCCTGTGTTGAAAAGGTTTTGGAAAATGTTTTGAATATGGATTCCAAAACTCCACATACAAGATACAACATTAGAACAAGAATAGTTCATTAAATTCCAGAAATATTTTAGCATGGGAGAAGTACAATTCTTGGTATTTAAGAAAATAAATTTCACATTCAATTGGGTACCGTTGATGGTGAGAAGGATTCTAAACAATGAATATAAATGTTTTCTATGGTGGGTTACACATATCAATTCTATCAGATTGGATGATAGAGTGATCATGCTATGAAATCTATACCAATGGTACAAGACTAAAGGACATACCATGAAATCATTATAAGATTCATAGTTTAGTGACGAATATTGTCTTGAGTACAGTTTGAATAATATCAATTATGATATTACTCAAATAGCATGTATTATGTAACTAATTTAATGAAGACCAACAAGAAAATATTGTATATTATTTTTAGGAGACAATGTGTTACTCTTTATCAACACTAGAGACTTTCAACATGAAGAAATGGAGGTGGAGGCAGACATGAATCTTGAGGAACTCAATACATGGAGAGGACATAAAGAAGATATATTTATTATCAGAGATCATATCCAATGCAACATTAAAAAATTAATGAAAATGAAAGAGTCAAAGAAAGAAGTCTCAGTTGGGGAAATGGTCGATGCTCTGTACAACTTAGAGGGATTAAAGGCACTATTCTAGACACCTGACATACCCTACATGGATGATAGGATCAAATCAGACATGTCAATTATGTAATTTGTTTTTTGTTTGAAGTGTGTGGTGGAGGTTTCATGGTTGTGCATCCCACCTTTTACTTTTAATTTTACTTTTAACATTTCTTTTTCTTTTACAATTGTAGAAAGTGTACCTTGTGATATTTTTGTTGGTTTCTTAGCAATCTAAGCCCTGAGCCCTATATAAGGGACTTCCATCCCTTTTGGTCAGAGTCCTGATTTTGATTAAAAAATTAGAACGATTTCAAACATTCTCTCTAAGCCTTTGTGTTCTTTGTTCATAGTGATTCCAAAACCTATCTTGAGAAATTGGTGATAGGTAGTCCCCTTAGCCTCTTTTTAGATAATATGTTGTTTCTATTTTTGATTTTTGCAGTCTTTATAGATTCCAAAATTGGGATCTCCTGGGAGACCTCATCGAAGACTTCACCTAGTAGTTGTATCAGAGCGAGGGGGGGGGGGAAGCCATCCAGAGCACTGCTTCAATGGATTTTCCAATAATTAATTTCTGGACCCCATGGTAATGGTCCTTATTATGAGTAGAAAAGGTTATATGGTAGGGTAAGATATTATGAGAACAAAGCCAGTCATATTTTTCTTAAAAAGTATTATCAAATTTTAGAAGCTATATTGGCCTTTGAAAAGGAACCCTAAGCAGTCACATTAGGGTAGAAAGACCTGGAAACTCATGATAAGATTGAGGAATTGAAGGTTGAAATCAAGTGTATAGAATATAAGATTCTATAATCCAATTGGATATCCAAAACATTGAAATAACACTAGGAGATACAGAAGGAGAAGTATTTTTCTTTAAACAATAAAATATGGCCAGAAGAGGATCTGGTGTCGGACCAATCATCTGAGATATTTGGTAGAATCTTGTAGGAAAAGCTTCAGGAGAATCTTCCAATCAACCCAATGCCACTGTCTTTGATATGAATACACAAAAAGATATAGAATGAGAATGTATATAAGGATGATATATTACAGATGATTACACATGGACATTAGCAGGAGATGCTCAATAATATCTGGAATAAGTTTCGAGTGTTCCCTAGAGTAATAGGATTACAAAAACAATATCCACGATATTATTACATGGGTGAAATGGGAACTTGGGGATACAGAAGATGTCTCTGAAAACCTCAATGGAACGCTCAAAAAAGTTTATGACCTACAAGGAAATCTTGAAGAGAAGAGAAAAAATAAAGAGACTAATTCATCTACCACCGAAAGACTCAATGTAAAACCTTGAGAAGGTAAGAAAGTACAGATGATGATCTCACATAAACCAATTCCTTGGGAACGATATAAAGGATCGTTCAAGTATTTATCTTTGAAGATCAACATTGAAGTTAATCCCACATATCCTTGCTATATTGAGGAAGAATATAATCCAAATAAAAAACATACAGAAAGTGTTCCGCAAGATGGGAAAATCCTAAAGCTAGGCTAGGAAAAGGATTCAATGGAAGACATAAATGAATGGGCTATAGACCTTTGATATTATATGCTAACACTTGGTTTACAGTCGTGGACCATATATAGTGCACTTAATTATGAAGGATCTTCCTTAAGAGTTAATGTAGGGTTCTTTTGGAATATTCTTCTGAGACAGTCAAAATGGAGAACAACCATACATGAATATACTACCTTCCCAATTAAAGTTATAATAATATTAGCAAATTTCCATAAAAATGATTTTCCTAAAATTCATAGGTAGATTGGGATGGAGAATAGGTAGAGAAGTCTAGAAGAACATTAACCAAGATCTGAATTCGGGACATGTGTTACTTTGAATTATATCTTTGCGAGTTTTAGCAATGGTATTATCTTCTTGGACTAGGAGGTCAAGCATATTCTCTAGATGTATTTATCCAAAAGCTTCTGGGTAGTTGTCCTAAATTTTTTTAAGAAGAATTGAAGACTAATCTCTCCTATAGTGAATATATTCAAGACATCCTAAGTGTTTGAGTAGAAATAATATGGTTTGTGATAAAAATTTATTATATACAGAGGCATGTATTGCAGGATGTAAGAAATATGCCATACATGAGTTCTGCCTGCTGTCTAAAAGTAGAGGGTTTTGCAGGTAGATGTGGGTTTGGTCTAACCAAGAAGAAGCTAGAAAAAAAATACAAAAAATATACTCCAAAAAGTAGTTTCATAATGTCCACTGTGAATGATATAAATCAATTAAGAAATAATGGAATTGATTTGGGAAGAGAAAATAATCATGTATATTTTTAGGTAGAATGTTAGAAAAATATAAGATATTTCATAGACCAAATAGAATTTAGAAGTATATGAGGGAAAAATTTAAATCCAAATATATGAAGTATTCCATATGATCTAAAGAAAAATATCTATTGAGTTTTTATAGTTATTGGTTCTATGGAAACAAAGTTCAAATAGATTATCGTTGCCCAGATACATATATAATATGGGGAAGTCTCAAAGAAATAATTATGGAAGATTCATCTGATATATTGTTTGAGCCTATCTAGGGAGAAGATATAGAATCAGATAATGAAAGTTTATATTCATTATATTTAGAGTACTCAATGTAAGAAGATTCTATCTCAGATGAGGAAGAAATAAATAACCCTATTTTGAGTCAGCTTTGAATTTTCGTCATTTGAACATGGGATAGTGCACCCAAATACTCTCCATAACTAGTAATACAAAAGGATATGGAAAGAGATCTATTTCATTATTTAGAAACTGAAATCCCTTTAGAAGAAATAGATTATCAAGAATAGAAGATGTCTAGAGTTGATTTTTTTGAGGTATACTAGAAGTCTTTTGTACCATATCAAGAAATGTCCAAGATCTTTGAGGATAAATTGATAGATGAAGTCTATAAAATAGATAGAGGATTATTTATAATGCATTTTATAACACCCAAAAGGGTTAACAAGGAAATCCATAAAAATTTTATGTATGTGCGTTTTGGAATAATACAGATAGGTGTTGATCCTCTTGTAAGAAAAGGACAAGATCTAACTGTCCTAATTGTAGTAGTGGAATGAAGTTTAGCCAATTTCTCCAATGTACTATTAGGAGGAGCACAAGAAAATATGCATTCAGGAAAATCATGGGTAAATGTGATACCATACTTGTATGTAGTTCTTATAGGAAGAATTATTAGTAGACTACATAAGTTATGATCAACATGAGTAACTAGAAAATTACATTTTGTTTCCCACCTGAAAGAGATGTGTGAGAGTGATTACTCTCCTCTATGTAATGATTTAAAATATTGGAAGACCATATCTAAGGAAGGGTGTTAGAAATATTTACACATCCATTTTAAGATTATGGGACATTGATTAGAGAAATGACACCACTGGTGATAAACCCCAAGAGGATAACTTGTCCAAGAGAATGAGTTTTTCCAGATCCAGAGGAATAATGGAGGCACCAAAAACATCTTCATGATATTATTCAAAAAGCCAGAAATAGACTTTCCATCAACGAGGCAACATAATTCAAAGATGATCATAGATCATAAGGATCAAGATAAGGTAAATTAGATATGAAAATAGATGGCTTGAAAATAAAAATATTAGTGAACCCTTTGGAAAATCCTAGGATATCAATTGGAAAAGATTAATGTACTTTATTAGAAGCACACGGAACATCAATTTCTAGAAAGATAGTTGGACAATGTACTATTTGACTACCTATCATTGAGGATTAAGAAAATCATGTAGGATATACGGGATCATCATTACTCAATGAAAAGATAGAGGAGTGGGAAATATTAGTAAAATTAAGTATTAATGAAAATGAATTTATTAATCTAGTTGATACATGATATAAATTCTCTTGTAAAAGAATCCAATTTTTAAGAGTGTCATGGGAATCTTCAGTGTTGTAAGTTATAGTTGGTAACAGTACAATAATCTGATTCCATAAGTACGCAAGGGTGTCCAGATTGAACTCAATGGAAGGATATTTATAGTGCATATTCTTTGTTTTATTCCTCTATTTCCAAATGACTTCATGATTGGAAATAGATTTCATAGAAGATATCACCATGAAAAAACATTTATAGAATGAATTATCCTCGATAGTTATCTAATTCGAGTTACTTCTATAAAAACTAGAATGGTTCCTAATAAGAAAGTATCTACTGTTAAAGTGGAAAACTATCTAGATGAATACAGAGAATACCATAGAACGATTGAGAATTGGAATTAATAGGATGGATTAAATGTACTGAGTATTAATGAATAATAGTCATTGGCTAAGATAAAAGATTATTTATCAAAAAATTGGTTACAAAATCCACTAAAACTATTGAAGAAAAAAATTGCAAAGCCTAAAATCACCCTTAATGATACTATTAGAATGATTAGAAGTAAGTGAATTTCCAATCTAGATGATATGGTTAAGGAATTTGAGAAAAAAATTTCAGAACACATCATTATTGTACTAATCTTGCATAGTGAAAGTCCTCATAGGAGTGCAAAATTCATGGTAATGAATCAAATAGAAAAATAGCAAGGTAAGGCCAGAATGGATATAGATGATCGTGATCTTAATTTTTTCACAAAAGATGGTGGATTCAATCTTCATAATCAAGAATATTTAATAAGAATTGTTAGGAATGTAAGGCCAATGGTATTTTCTATGTTTGATCTCACGTCGGGATATAGGCAGATAAATATCAAAGAATGGGTTATACCATTAACAAAATTTACAACACTAGTTGGATTTTTTAATGGATCGTTATTCCATTATTACTCCATAATTCACCAGGAATATTCTATAGAATAATGGAAATGTCATTCAGTAGATTATCATAGTTTGTGGTAGTCTATATTAATGATGTGGTCATATTTTTTAAAGATATAGAAGAGCATATAAAAAAATTTCAGCAGTTTCCTGAAGTGTTTAGAGAATAACGGATGATACTTTAAAAAAAAAAGATCATTTTTGATACAGTTAATGATAGAATACATGGTATTGTACATCCAAGGATGTAGAGAAAAACTTAAACCACCAATTTCAAAAAAGCTACAAACATTCCCCGATGTCCTTACAAACCTTTAAAAGATACCTGTGTTTCTTGGTATATTATGTTATGCCAGATCATAAATCATAGATTTATCAAAAAAAATTATTCTAATACATATAAAAATGTACAGTAAGGTACATTGGATTGGATAGAAAATGATTTTTAAGTAGTCATAATTTTGTAGCAAAAAGCATGGAATCCCGCAAAATTGTTGTATCCAAATGGGAGTGAAGATCAGCTTATCTGAGAAAGAGATGCATCAGGCTCAAAAATGGGATATATCCTAAAGATAAGGAAAACCATAATGATAGAATCATTATATACTAGATTGGATGTTTTAATAAGGAAGAGAAGAATTATCTGGTCTATGAAAGATAATTATTTGTAATCCATAACTTAATTAGGGATAATGATATTTTCTTAGGAAAAACATTCACTATATGAATAGATAGTTATTATGTAAATAATTTTTTAGAATTATATTTAAAATTTTAACCCATGCATGACTTGTATGGTGGAGGAATGAATTTTAGTACTATAAATTTAATATATCAAATATTGAAAAAAATATAAGGTCATTCCAGATGCACTAACATGCTATTTTGACTCTAGTAAGTGCAATGAAAGAAAGTATGAAATCAAGAAGATGTCCTATTTTCATTGATACTCATTATGTGGATGAATTTCTAGTTATCAAAGAAATGAATTATAGACATGATATACTTGAACAATGAAAGGAGATTCTGGCAGAGAATTACCTTTAGAAGAAGGTATCATCATCCAGTAAGGTTGAATGATCAGAAAGAATAGGTTCATTAGATTCAAAGGAGGAAAACTAAGAAATACTTCAATGAGACCTATAAAGAGAATATCTAATCATTAAAGTCATATTGAATGCTTTGTGTGTGGTCACAAAGGCTGTTACAGTACTCAATGTGAAGATAATCAAAGAAATAGAAAAGATTGGAAGAATTGGAAGTTTTACATGAATGGATGCTCTAATGGAAAATATAAAACCATTAAGTGTTGGTCTGATCACATCGAATAAGAACATGTAAAGTAGAAAAGGCCACAAAAAGAACCTCAGTGATAGAATGTACTACAAGAACAATATCAAGATAGTTTAGATGCTGATCTAGATAAAGAACCCAATCTAGCAGTGGAGATATGGAAATATTTTTTAGAGGATTCCAAATATATCAAGAAATAAATTGATATCCATTTATAATCTGATCCAGAAAAGTAAAGATAACTAGATATACAAAAGTGGTATGAACCATGTTTTATACATTCTTGAAAAATTCAAAGATCTTGTGGAGGATTATAAAAATATTGATCAAGATATGATCTATATGATAATCACTGAAGAGATCAAGCTGAATATCCATGTTTTTGGTCTCCTTGAAAAAGTAAAAATAATCAAGGATATAGGTACGGAAGAATATCTAGTGTTGTAAAAGATTTGGAGAATATAAGGAACATGGATTCCAAACTCCACATAACAGATACATAAATAGAACCAGAAGAGTTCATTGAATTATAGAAATCTTTCAGCATGGTAGCAGTACAATTCTTGGGATTTAAGAAAATAAATTCCATATTCAGTTGGGTAGCTAAGATGGTGAGAATGATTCTAAACAATGAATATCCATGTCTGCTATGGTGGGTGTCACATAGTGAACATATCAGATTGGTAGACACAGTGATCATGTTATGGAATCTATACCTTGGGCACGAGACCAAAGGACCTGTCTAGAAAGCACTTGATGATTCAAAGATTAATGATAATGATCATATTAATTTTAGTTTGAATAATATCTATTATAATCGTATCCAAATTACAGGGAGTATTTATCTAATTTAATCAAGATCAAAAAGAGAAGACTGTATATTATTTGTAAGAGACAATGTGTTAGTATCTATCAAATCTAGAGACAAGTAGCATGCAGAAATGGATCATCTGATAGACTTCGCAGTGGAGGCAGACACTAATCATGAATAACTAAAGGTGTGGAAATGACATAAAGAAGATATCATTATTGTTATAGATTAGATCCAAGGCACCATCAAAGAATTTTTGTAAATGAATCCTTCAGAGAATGAAGTCGCGATTGGGGAAATGATCGATGCTCTGTACGACTTGGAGGGATTCTAGGTGCTGATCCAGACACCCATCATACCCAACATGGATGATAGGATCAAATTGGACATGTCAATTTTGTAATATGTTTTTTGTATGAAGTATGCAGTGGATGTTTCATGGTTGTGCATTCTCCCTTTTAATTGTTCTTTTCTTTTTCTTTTTCTTTTTCTTTTGTCATTTTTGAAAGTGCGCCTTGTAAGATTTGAGTCGGATTCTTGGGTAAGATGAGCCTAGATCCCTATATCGGGGACCTCTAACATTTTTTTTCAGAGAGGTGATTTTGAATAGAAATTAGAATGATTTAATATATTCAATATCCATATTCTCTTTACGAATTGGTGTTATTTGTGTGAAGAGATTCCCAAAACGATCTCGATGATCTATATATCATGGAGACACTATAGGTACTGATACATACATGATTCAAACCTGACATGGATGATAAGATCAAATCAGACCTGCCAATTATGTAATTTTTTATTAATATAAAGTGTGTTGTAGAAGTTTTATAGTTGTGCATCCCACCTTTTACTTTTACCTTTACTTGAAAATTTTCTTTTTCTTTTTCCATTGTTGAAATTGTGCCTTGTAAGATTTGAGTTGGCTTCTCGGGAAGGTTAATCCCAGATCCCAATATAAGGGACTTCTAGCCCTTTTGATCAGAGAGGTTATTTGGAAAATAAATCAGAATGATTTCAATCATTAACTCTCTAAATTCTCTTTAAGACCTTGTTTTCTTCCTGCGAATTTATTCCCAAAATGATCCTATGAAGTCAGTGACAAGTAGTCCCCTTATCCTTTTCGTGGATAATGTTTTGTTTCATTTTTTGATTTTGAAGCCTTTCTGGACTCCCAAATTGGGATCTCCTAAGAGGCCTCATTGGAGATGTCACCCACTAGAGGTATCAGAGTGTACAGGGGGGGATAGAGCTAGGAAGAGCGCAGATTCAATAGACTTTGCAGTAATGAATTAATGGATCCCATGGTTAAAGGTCTTTATTATGATCATAAAATGTTAAAAGTATTTTTAATATATTAAAAGAACAAATCCAACCATATTTATCTTAGAAAGCAGTGTCAAATTCAAGAAGAAAGATTGGCCTTTGAAAAAGAACCAGGAGAAATAGAGTTAGGGAAAGAATCCTTGGAAAATTGTGATAACCTTAAGGAATTGAAGGAAGAAATCAGGTGCACAGAATCTCAACTTTGACAAGATAAGTGTTCAGTCCAAAAAAATATAAATAACACTAGGATATCCAAAAGGATAATTATTTTTCTTTGAACAGTAAAATATGACCGAAAGTGGATTTGGAGTCAGACCAAAAATCTGAGATATTTGGTTGATGATTAAAGGGAAAGCATCAGGAGAAGCTTACAATCTTCTCAATTCCACTATCTATCATGTGTATCCACACAAAGATATAGAAAGAGAAAATATATCATGTTGATATACTTCAGATTATTACGCATGTCCTTTAACAGAATAATATCAAGAATATCAGGAAGAATTTTCGAGTATTCCATAGATTATCCAAGAATACAAGAAACATATCCATGATATTATTTCTGGAGGGAAATGGGATATTAGAGCTATAGAACGTGTCTCCAAAAACATAAATTAAATGATAATGAAAATTGAAGATCTACAATCCAAACTTGAAGAGAAGATGAAAAAGAAAGATACTAAGTCATATCCCACCAAAAGACTCCGTGTAAATCCTTGGGAAGACAAACTAGTATTGAAGGTGATTTCATAGAAACCAATTCCTTGGGAACAATAGAAAGGATCATACAACGATTTGTTTTAGAATATCAATAGGTAATCCAATCCATCATACCCTAGCTATATTTAGGAAGAATATAGGATAAATAAAACACAATAAGAATGTGTTCCTCGACAAGGGATGATCATAAAGCTGGACTGTGAAAAAGATTTTGGAGATTCCATAGATAAATGGGCTCTATAAATTTGATATTACATGTTATTAGTTGGTATATAGTCATGAACCATAGATAGTGAAATTAATTTTGTAGGTTCTACCTTGAGTGGTAATGATGGGATATTTTAGGATATGTTGTTGAGACACTTAGAATTGAGAATATCTATCTAGGAATATGTTACATTCCCAATTGAAGATATACCAGGGGTATCAATTTTTTTTAATTGGAGTTTTCAAGAAATTCACTGGTATATTGGAATGGATAATCGGTAGAAAAATCTAGGAAAACATTAACCATGATCCAAATTTGTGACATGGGTTACTTTGAAGAAAATATTTATGAGTTTCAGCCTTGGTACTATCTTCTTGGACCAAGAGATCAAGCATATTCTCTAGATGTCTTTATGAAGAAGCTTCTAGGCAGTTGGCTAAAATTTCTCAACAAGCATTGAAGACTCATCTTTCCCAGAGTGAAGATCTGCAGACACCCTAGGAGTTCAAGTATAAATATTAAGATAACTGATAAGACTTTATTTTATTCAGAGGCATGTCTTATAGGATGTAAGAAATATTTGATACATGAGTTATGCTTGCTCCCGAAAAGTAGAGTGTGTTGTGGGAAGATATTGGTGCGGTCCAACCAAGAAGGAGCTTGGAAAACTCAAAAAAGATCATTCAAACTCCAGTGTCAGAATGGCCACTATGAATGATTGAAATCACTCAAGAAAATATGGAAATGATTTGGGAACGGAAAATAATCAAGTAGATTTTCAAGAAGAAATATTGAAAAATAATATAGATTTACCATAAAGATTCGAGCATGAGTTGGTTGCCCAACCCATACCCCAGAAATTTATTAAAAGAAAAGGCAATAACAAGGTGAATACATGAGGTGCAGTGTATTTGCACCAATTGGGAATCAAAAGATTACAAAATGATAGTTAGACAATAATTTTCACCTGCCATCCATTTTGGTTTTGTTCAGCATCGTCCAAACATTTATAGATCCAAGGATTCACTCCCTTCATCAAGGTCATCAAAAGAGAGACATGCCATAGTCATCCTTCCACCGCTTATGTTGCAGCCGTTGCTTCACTAGAGAAAATCAAACCTGAATTTTCTGTGAAAAAACTGCTATTGTAGCTGATGATACTCAGTTTGCTGCTCCACACTAGGCCTGTCCCTACTGCTAGTGCATCTGCAATGACCTCCCAAAATTCCAAACATTCAACAGCCCCAAATTCCCAAAAGGATATGAGAGAAAAATTAAGGCAAAATAAGGGAAGTATCCCAAATTCCATAAAGGAAAATTTCGATCCAATTTTGATTATTGTTGGTTCTGCGGGAAGAATGGTCACCAAGCAGATAGTTTCTTAGTTGCAGACTTTAGAAGGGGACGTCAAAAAGTAATAATTATTGAAGATTCATAAGATTTTTTTTGATCCAATATGGGGAGAATATATAGACTCATACAACGAATGATTATATTATTTATATTCAAAATTATCAAAGGAAGAAGATTATATATATGATGAGAAAGAAGGAAATAACCCTATTTTGAGCCAACAATGAATATATGATTAAAATAGGGTCTAGTCCCCCTGAAGACTCTCTAGATCTAGTAAGGATATGGAAGGACATCGATTTAATTCTTCAGAAACTAAAATCCCTTAAGAAGGAATATATTTCAATGAATGGATGATTCCCATAGTTTATGGGTTTGAGGTATATTAGAATTATTGGGTAACATATTAAGAAATGAACATGATCTTGGAAGATGAAGTCACAATTGAAGTCTATAAAATAGATAAATGATTAATTATAATGCATTTTCTAAAACCTGAAAGGATTAATAAGGAAATCCAAAAGAATCTATGTGCATTTTGGAATAATCTAGATAGGAGTAGATCCTCTTGTCATAAAAGGATAAGATCTACTATCCTAAATGTGGTAGGGGATATCGGATTAGCTAATTTCTCTAATGAACTATTAAGACTGAATATTAAATTTTTTATTATGCAAACACTTTTAAGGAAAAAGTGAGAAACCAAACATCACAACATTGCCACACCACACCATCAAAACACCACGACACCCCTTCACCTTTCATCACTTCATCACATTCAAACAACAAAAACAAGGCCAAGAAACCATGAACCAAGGCACAAAAATCAGACAAGCAGACCAAATCTCCAAGCCAGCCTCCTCAAACATCCACCGGTGTGACCATCGACACCAGCCCAAATCCTCCCATCAGCAAACTTCATTTCATAGGAGCATGGGTAAAGGTATACCATACATTCATGTAGTTCTTATAGGTAGAAATTTAAGTAGAACTCTATATGTTATGATCAACATGGGGATTTGGAAAAGGAAGTTGTGTTTCCTACCCAATAAGAGATGTGTCAGAGTGTTTAATCACCTCTATGTAAAGTTTTTCAATACTGAAAGACCATCTCTACGGAAGGGTGTGGAATGATTTACACATCTTTTTCAAGATGAAGGAAAATATATTAGATAAATGAGATCATAGGTGATAAAACCCAAGAGGATAACTTTTCCTAGAGATTGGTTTTCACCATATCCGTAGGAAGAACAAGGAAATAAGAAACCTCTTACAGATGGTATTAAAAAAGTTTGAAATAGTTTTTCAACTCTGAGGTCAGAGAAGCTGGATATGATCTTAGATCAAAATGATCAAGAACATGTAGACAATATTTGAAAATAGAATATTTCAAATAAAAAATATTAGAGAATCCTTTGGAAAATATAAGGACATCAATTAGAAATGATGATGGTACATCAGTAGAAGAACCTAAAACATCAATTTACAGAAATATATTTGGACAAAAGACTATTAGTCTACCAATCTATGAGGATGACGAAAACAATGTAGGATATATGGGATCTTCATTACTATGTGAAAAGATAGAGTAGTGTTCTACATTAGTAAAATTAAGTATTAATGAAATAACATTTATTTCCCTAGTTAATATAGGATATACAATATCTTGTACAAGAATCTAATTTTTAGGAGTATCATGGGAATCTTCAGAGTAGAAAGTAATAGTTGTTAAAAAGGAAATAGTTATGATTTAAGAAGCAGCCATGGATTTTCATAATGAACTCAATGGAATTATTTTTATAAATCATATGCTTTTTTTATTCCTTAATATTCAGATGACATCTTTATTATAAATATATTTATTACGAGATAGGATCCTATGTTGATATTTTCAAAAGGAATTATCCCTAATAATTATCTAATTCCAACTGATTCTGTAAAAATTAGAACAGTTCTTGATAAGAAAGTATCTAATGTTAATGTGGAAAACAATCCATATGAATATAGAGAATACAAAAAAAATGGATTGAGCAGTGGAAATAACTAGTTGGATTGAAAGTAATCGGGATTGAGGAGGAAAGGGAATTGACGTAGATAAAAGATTATTTATCATAAAATTGGTCAGAAAATCCTATAATACTATGGAAGAGGGAAATTCTAGAGGCTAAAATCACACATAAATTTCTTAGTATAGTGATCAGAAGTAAGGGAATTTCCTTTCCAAATGAGATGGTTAAGGAATTTGGGAGAAAATTCTAGAACTAATCATTCTTGGACAAATTAGGCATAGTGAAATTTTTCAGAGGAGTACAACATTCATGGTAATGAATCATGGTGAAAAATTGCATGGTATGGCCAGAATGTTTATAAATTATAGTGATATTAATTGTTCCACAAAGGATGATGGATAAAATCTTCCTAATAAAGTAACTTTAATAAACTATATTTGGAATGAAATGCCAATGGTATATTCTATGTTTGATCTCAAGTTAGGATATTGGTAGAAAAAGATCAAAGAAGAGTATATACCATTAACCATATTTACAATTCCATTTGGCTTGTTTGAATGGCTAGTTATGCAATTTGAACATAAGAATGCACCGGGAATATTCCAAAGAAGAATGGAAAATGCATTCAGTTGATTTTCACAGTTCCTAGTAGTCTATATTAATGATGTGATCATATTTAGTAATGATAGAAAAGATAATATAAAGAATTTTTAGTAGGTTGATAAAGTATTAATAGAAGAAGGGATGATACTTTTAGAAAGAATGATAGTTTGGATGAAACCAAAGATGGAATTCATGGGATTATAGATCCAAGGATGGGTAGAAAATTTTCAACCATATATTGTTGAAAAGCTACAAACTTTCCCCTAATGAGATTACAAATCATAAGAAGAAAGATGTGTTTCTTGGTATAATATGTTATTCCATAGCATACATTAGAGATTTAGTAAAAATATCAGTTCCAATATAGAGAAAAGTGTCTAGTAAGGTAACATGGAATTGGCTAGAAAAATATTCTAAATTAATCAGAATTTGGAAGCCAAAAATATGGAATCTCCAAGAATTGGAGTTTCTAGATGGGAGTGAAGATCAACTGATCTTAGAAATAGATGCATGAGACTCAGCATGGGGATGTATCCTAAAGATAAGGATAAACCGTAATGACAGTTTCAGTAGATGTTAGAGTGGATGTTTTAATAAGGTAGATAAGAATTATCATATCCATAAAATATAATTCCTAACAGTCCGTAATGAAATTGGGGATAATGATATTTTCTTGAGAAAAATATATAATATAAGAAGAAATAGTTCTTATACAAATAATTTTATGAGAATTAAATTTAATTTTTTTACCATGCATGACTTCTACGATGGATTAATGAATGGAAGTACTATATAATTAATATTGAAACTATTAAAGGAAAAGATAATGTCATTACAAATTCACTAACATGATATTTTAACTCTTGAAGGTGTAATGTAAAAAAGTAGAAAATCAAGAGAATGTACTATTTTAATTGATAATCATTCTTGTGGAAAAATTCCTAGTAATCAATGCAATGAATGACATACTTGATAGTTTTGGACAAAGAAAGGAGATTCTATTAGAGAATCACCTTTAGAAAAAAATGGATCTTCATACATTATGGTTGAAAGATCATAAAGCAGAGGTTCCTTGCCTAGAAAGGCTGAAAACCCAAGAGATTTTTCAAAGAGGCCTCTAGATATCCTGTCTAAAGATAAAAGGAATATTTAATTGTTTGTTTGTGGACAGAGAGGCCATTACAACACTTAATGTGCAGATAATATGAGTAACCAAAAGGCTCAGACGAACCATAATATTGACAAGAATGGAATATCTAAAGGAAAAGGGAAAACCATTAAGAGTTGGGCTGATTACATAGAATAAGAACATGAAAAGTAATAATGTTCTCACAAAAAAATTAGAGACATAATGTTCAGTAAGAACAATATCATGAAATTACAGAAGATGATCTAGATGAAGAGACAAATCCAGGAAAGGATATATGGAAATATTTTCAGAGGATTCAAAATATTTCGTGGAAAAATTCTAGATCTGTTTGTATTCTGATATAGAAAAGTAAATATGATCAAATATTCAAAAGAGGTCTCAACCATGTTTTATACATTCTTAAATAATTAAAAGATCTTATAAGGGATTTGAAAATGATATATCGAGATATGATCAGTATGATCATGGATGAAGATATCCGGATGAAGTTCAAGGTTTCTGGTCTCATTGAAAATGTTAGAAGAATCTTGGAGACCAGTATAGAAGAATATCCAATGTTTAAAAGGTTTTAGATAATTTCAGGAATAATGATTCAAAAAATCCATATACGAGATACAATATTTGAACCCGAATAGTTCATTGATTTCTAGAATACTTTCATCATGGGAGAAGTACACTTATTGGGATTTAAGAAAAAAACTCCACATTCAATTGGGTACCTTATATAGTGATAGGAATTTTAAACAATTCGTATTAAAGTTTTATATGGTGGATTTTAAATATTAAATCTATCAGATTGAAAGACAGTGTGATTATGTGATGGAATCTGTACCATGGGAACTGGACAAAAGGACTTGTCCAAAAATCATTCAAAGATTCATATTTTAGCGATCAATATTGGCCAGAGTTTTGTTTGAATAATATAAATTATTGTCTTGACCAAATTTCATGGAGTATTTATCTAACTGAATCGAGATCACGAAAAAAATATTGTGTATTCTTTATAAGATACAATGTGTTAGTCTTTATCAACTCTAGAGACATTCAACATGCATAAATGGCACATATGAAACACTTCAAGTTGGAGGCAAACCCAATTCCTGAAGAACTCAAGGCGTGGAAAGGACATAAAGAAGTCATTTTTATGTCTAGAGATCATATCTGAAAAGCCATCAATGAATCTATTAAAATTAAAGAGTCTTATAATGAATTCTTAGATAGGGAAATGACTGATGCTTTGTACATCTTGGTGGGATACTAGGTGTTGATCCTGAAACACTTCATACCCGACATAGACGGTAGGATGAAATTTGAAATGTCAGTTATATAATTTTATTTTATTATGAAGTGTGAAGTAGAAGTTTCATGATTGTGCATCCCACCTTTTACATTTACTTTTACTTTTACTTTTGGATTTCCTTTTGTCATTATTGAAAGTGTGCCTTGTATTATTTGAGTTAGATTCTCGGGAAGGATGAGCCAAAATCCCTATATAAGGGACCTCCGACCCTTTTGTTTGGAGATGTGATTTTAAATAGAAATTAGAATGATTTCGGACATTTTATCTCTATATTCTATCTAAACTTTGTGTTCTTCATATGAAGCGATTCCCAAAATGATACTATGATGTCGGTAAAAGGTAGTCCCATTATCATCTTCGTGGATAATGTTTTGATACTATTTGTGATTTTTGAATCCTTTTGGAAACCCAAATTGAGATCTCCAAGGATACCTAATCCTAGACATCACCCACTAGTGATACCACTAGTGGTATCAGAGTGTGGGGGGGGGGGGAGAACAAAGCCAACCAGAGCACTGTTTCAACGGATTTTCCAGTAATAAATTTCTAGATTCTAGGGTTAAAGGTATTTAATATGACCAGAAAAGTTGAGAGTGTAGTTTAAGATATTATGAGAACAAATCCAGTCATATTTTTCATAGTAATAATCATCAAATTCCAGAAGTAATATTGGATTTTGAAAATGAACCGAAGTAATAGATTTATGGATGAAAGCCCAGGAAAATCGTGATAATCATGATGAATTGATGGTAGAAATCATGCATAAATAATCTTAGCTTCAACAAGCCAAGTGTTTAGTCCAAAACATAGAATTAAAACTAGGGGATCTATATGGCGATGTAATTTTCTTTGAAAAGTAGGATATGGCCTGAAGAGGATCTAGTGTCAGACCAAATATCTGAGATATTTGGAAGAGGATTGAAGGGAATGTTCTGGAGAAGCTTCCAATATACTTGTTTCCACTATCTTTGATATGCATCCACACAGAGATACATAATGATAAAGTGTATCAGGACAATATACAACAGATTATTATGCATGGCCTTTAGCAGGAGAAGCTCAAGAATACTAGGAAGATGTTTTTTTTGAGTATTCCTCAGAGTATCAAGGTATACCAGAAACAGATCCATGATATTATTACTCAAGATAAATGATAACTTGGGGATATAGAAAGTGTCTCCAAAAAACCCAAATGAAAATATGAAGAAAGTTGAAGTCCTATAAACCAAACTCGAAGAGAAGAGGAAAAAGAAAGAGACTAAGTAATATCCCACCCAAAGAGTTGGTGTGAAATATTTGGATTCCATGACAGTATGGTAGGTAATCTCCTAGAATCTAATTCATTAGGAATAAAAAATGGATAATTCAAGGGTTTTTTAGGATATCAATAAGGAATCCAATCCCTCATATCCCATCTATATTTTGGAAGAATATAGGTCAATGAAAACACATTCATAAGGTGTTCCTTAGTTTGGGATGATCCTAAAGCTAGACTGCAAAAAGGATCTGGGAGCATCTATAGTTGAATGGGCTCTAGAACATCGATATTATATAGTATATATTGGTTTTGAGTCGTGGACCATTGATAGTACACTTAATTTTGTAGGAGCTACCTTGAGAGGTAATGCAAGGAGATTTTGTGATGTGATGTTGAGACATTCATAAGTGAGAACATCTATTTAAGAATATGTTACATTCCCAAGTGAATTTATACCAGTAGTATATGATTTACTTGAACAAGAGTTTTTACGTAATTCACTAGTAGATTGGGATGGAGAATTGGTAGAAAAATCCAAAACAACTTTAACCAAGATCCAGATTTGTGAAATGTGTTACTTTGAAGAATATATTTGTGAGATTTAGCATTGGTATTATCTTCTTGGACCATGAGATCAATCATATGCACTAGATTCCATTATCAAAAAGATTCTAGGAAGTTGTCCTGAAATTTTTCAACAAGTGTTGAATACTCGACACTCTTAGAGTGAAGATTTGAAAGACATCATAAGAGTTCGAGCAAAAATAATAAGGTTGGTGTTAAGACTTTATTTTATGCAAAGGAATTTCTTATAGGAAGTAAGAAATATGTCATGCATATATTCTACATTCTTCCCAAAAGTAGAGGGGTTTGCGTGATGATATGGGTGTGGTCTAACTAGGTAGGAGCTTGATAAAACTCAAAAAATATCATTCAAAACATAGTGTTATAATGACCAGTGTGAACCAAATAAATAACTCATGAAAAACTAGAAATTATTGGGATGATAAAATCATCAAGTATATTTTCAGGAAGAAATCCAGAAAAATATAAGAGATCTATTAGACCAAATAGAATCCAAAAGGATACGAGAGAAAACATTAAATCCAAATATGAGAAGTATCCGGGATTCCCTAAGGGAAAGTCTCTATCAAATTAGGATTGTTGTTGCTCCTATGGTAAGAACGGTCACATAGCTGGTAGTTTCCCAGATGAAAACAGATGAAGGGGAAGTGTCAAAGCAATAATGATGGAAGATTCATCATATATATTTTTTGATCCTATCAGGGGAGAATATATAGAATCAAATCATAAAATTTTAAGATCATTATATTCAATGTACACAAATGAAGAAGATTCTATCTCAGATGAGGAAGAAGGAAATGACCCTATTATTGAGATATCTTTGAATAGCCATGATTTGAATAGGGGATAATGGAGTTGAAGACTCTCCAAAACTAGTAAAACATGAGGTGATGGAAGGAGATAAAATTCATTATTATGAAATAGAAATACCTTCATAAGTAAGAGATTTTCAAGAATGGATGATTCCCAAAGTTGATTGGTCTATAGTATATGAGAATTCTTGGGTACCATATCGAGAAATGACCAATATATTTGAAGAGGAAGATATAACAAAAGTCTATAAAATGGATATAGGATTATTTACAAGACCATTTTAAAAACCAATAATTATTAACATAAAAATCTAGAAAAATTATAATATGTGAATTTTAGAATAATCCAGATAGGGGTAGATCCTCTTTTTAGAAAAGAAACAGATCTACTAGTCCTAATTGCAGTAAAGGATGATAGTTTATCCAATTTATACAATGCACTATTAGGATGATCACGAGAAAATCTGTATGCATGATAAACATTGGTAAATGTGATACATGAGTTGAAATTGGTTCTTACGGATGGAAGTATTAGTATAACACTAGAAGTTAATATCAACACGAGGAATTGGAAAAATATGTTGGATTTCTCACCCGACAAGATATGTGTTAAAGTGATTACTCAACTCTACGTAATGTTATACAATACTGGAATAACATCTCTAAGTAAGGGTGTGGAAGGATTTACACATTTTTTTCAAGATGAAGGAATATCAATTAGAGCAATGAAACCACATGTGATGAACTCAAAGAGACTAACTTGGCATTGAGAAGGGGTTTTTCCATATCCTGAGGAAGAATGAGGAAAAAATAAACTTCTGTCCGATGTTATTGAACATGAATGAAATAGACTTATCATATCTATGGTCAGAGAAGATGAATATGATCATATATCATAAGAATAAATATCATGTTGATCATATTTGAATATAGAATACTTAAAATCAAAAATATTATAGAACCCTTCAGAAAATCTAAGGATTTAAATTGGAAAAGATGAAGGTACTTTAGTAGAAGCCCTTAGAAAATCGATTTCTAGAAAGATAGTTGGAAGAAGGATTGTTCGACTACATATATATGAGGATGAATAAACTCAGGTAGGATATACGAGATCTTCATTACCTTGTAAAAGGAAAGTGGAGTGGGATACATTAGTAAAATTTTGTATTAATGAAACTGCATGTATCTTCCTAGTTGATACATGATGTACATTCTCTTGTACAAGATTCTGATTTTCAGGAGTATCTTGGGAATCTTCAGAGTTGCATGTTGTAGGTGGTAACAATGAAATAGTTCCGATTCAAAATGTTTCCAAGGACATTCAGATTGAACTCAATAGAAGGATATTTAAAGAGTAGATTCTTTGTTTTGTTCCTCAATTTCCATATGACTTATTAATTAGGAATATATTTCTTTGAAGATATCATCCTTTAACAATGTTTCAAAAGGAATTATCCTCAATAATTATCCATTTCAATTGTTTTTGTAAAAAATAGAATGGTTCTAGTTAAGAAATTATATATTGTTAAAGAAAAAAACTATCTTGATAAAGATAGATAATAACACAGAAGGATTGAGTAGTGGAAAGAACTGGTTGGATTGAAAGTACTGAGGATTAATGAAAGATATAAATTGGCTAAGATAAAAGATTATTTATCATAAAATTTTTTATAAAACCTCTAAAACTATGGAATAATTAAATGAAAGAGGCTACAATAACCCTGAATGATCCTAGTAGGGTGATTAGATGTTAGGGAATTTTTTATACATATGATATGGTTAAAAAATTTGAGAAATAAATTCTAGAACTAATCAGTCTTGGACTAATCTGGCATAGTGAAATTCCTTACCGTAGTGTGACATTCAGGGTAATGAATCATGTAAAAAAATAGAATGGTATGACCAAAATGGTTGCAGATTATCGTGATCATAATTGTGCCACAAAATATGATGGCTAAAATATTCATAATCATATTTCGTTAAGAAAAGTGAGTAGGAATGAAAGGCCAATGATATATTCTATATTTGATTTCAAGTAAGAATATGGGAAGATAAAGATAAAAGAATAGGTTATACAATTAATAAAATTTACATTGCTAGTTGGCTTGTTTTAATGGCTAGTTGTTCCATTTGGGCTCACGAATACACCAAGAATATTCCAGGGAAGACTGGAAAAGGCATTAAGTAGATTAGCATAGTTCATGGCAGTCTATATTGATAATGTGCTCATATTTAGTAAAAATACAGAAGATCCTATAAGGCATTTGTTGTAGGTTGATGAAGTGTTCAGAGAAGAAGTGATGAAAAGTTCATAAATACAGATTATTTAGATGAAACCAAAGAAGGAATCATTTGGATTGAAGATCCAAGGAATTTGATAAAATCTTTAACCACATATTCCATGAAATCTAAAAACATTCCCCGACGAGCTTATAGATTATAAGCTGATATAGCTATTTCTTGGTATACTATGTTTTATCCAAGCATACATCAACGATTTAGTAAAAATATCAGTTCCAATACAAAGAAAGGTGTGTAGTAAGGTAACCAGGATTGGATAGAAAAATATTCTGAAGTAATCGGTCTTTTGAAATAAAAAGCACTGAATTTTCTGGAAATGGAGTATCTATATGGGAGTGAAGATCAACTTATCTTAGAAATAGATGCTTCATACTCAGTATGGGGATGTATCCTAAATACAAGAAAAACTCATAATGATAGTATCAATAGATATTGGATTTGATGTTTTAACAAGGCATGGAAGAATTATCATGCCCATGAAAAAGAATAGCTTGCAGTCCTTAAAGGAAATAGGGATAATGATATTTTTTTGGGAATACCTTTTACTATAATAATATATAGTTCTTATATAAAGAATTTTTGGAGAATTTATTTTTAATGGATTGACCAGGAATGACTTGTACGATGGAGGAGTGAATTAAAGTACTATAACTTTAATATAGAAAATATTAAAGGAAAATATAATGTCATTCCAGATGCACTGACACGGTATTTTGACTCTAGTAAGTGCAATGGAAGAATGAAAAATAATCAAGAAGATACCCTCTTTGCATAGATAATCATCCTGTAGAATAATTCCCAGTTATCATAGAAATGAATGATATACATCATATAGATGAACAATGAAAGGGTATTATACTATAGAATCACCTTCAGAAAAAGGGTTCTTTATCCAATATGCTTGGAAGATCAAAAAACACTGGTTCCTCAGCTCGAAAGGCAGAAAAACAACAATATTTTTCAAAGATACCTCTAGACATCATGTTTACTGTTAAAAGTCATATTGAATGCTTTTTATGTGGTAAAAATTTCCATTACAACACTTAATATACATATAATATGAGAATCATAAAGGCTTAGAAGAACCAGAAGATTGAAATGAATGGATGGTCTAAAGGAAAAGAGAAAACCATTAAGAGTTGAGCTGATCACGTAGAAGAAGAACATCAAAAGAAACAATTGTCACAAAAAGAACCTCAGTGACATAATTTTTATCAATAACAAGATCAATAATGTCCAGATGATGATCTAGAAGTAGATACCAATCTAGAAAAAGAAATATGGAAATATTTACAGAGGATTAAAAATGTTTTAAGTAATTAATCCACCGCCAATTATAATTTGATCTAGAAAAGTAAAAATGACTGGATATTCAAAAGATCTCTGAACCATGTTTTATAAATGCATGAATAATCCAAAGATCTTATGGAGTATTATTAAAATATTGATTGAGAGATAATCAATATGATCATCACTGAAGAGACCAGGCTAAATGTCCATGTTTCTAGTCTCCTTGACAAAGTTAGAATAATCAAGGAGACATGTATGGATGAATATGGAGTGTTGAAAAGGTTTTGTAGAATTTCAATAACATGGATTCCAAAAATCCTCATACCATATACATCATTATAATCAAAAGATTTCATTGAATTCTAGAAATCTTTCAGCATGGGAGAAGTACAATTCTTGGGATTTAATAAAATAAATTCCACATTAAATTGGGTACATCAAATGGTGAGAATGATTCTATACAATGAATATCCATGTTTTCTAAGGTTGGTTCTCATATTAAACCCATCAGATTTGAAAAAAATAGGGATCTTGTTATGGAATCTGTACCTAGGGAACTGGACTAATAGACCTGTCCATAATTCTTTTTAGGATTCGTAGTTTAGCAATGAAGATTGGCTAGAGTCCAGTTTGAATAAGATCCATTATGATTATATCAAAATCACATGAAGTATTTATATAATTGAATCAAGATCAACAAGGAAATATTGTATACTCTTTATAAGAGACAATGTGTTAGTATCTATCAACTCTAGAGACATGCATCATGCAGAAATGGCACATCTGACAGGCATCTCCGTGGAGGCGAACACAAATTTGGACGAACTGAAGTCATAGAAAGGACATAAAGAAGATATATTTATTGTCAGATATCAAATCCAACATGCCATCCAAGAATTTATGAATATGAAAGAGTCAGATATAGAAGTCTTGGTTGGGGAAATGATTGATGCTTTGTATGACTTGGTGGGATACTAGGTGCTAATCCAGACACATGTCATACTCAACATGAATGATAAGGTCAAATAGAACTTGTTAATTATGTAATTATTTCTAGCATGAAGTGTGTGGTGGATGTTTCACGGTTTTATGTACAACATTTTATTTTTACTTTTATTTTCCATTTTTATTTTTTCATTGTTGAAAGTGTGTGTTGTAATAATTGAGTTAGCTTTTTAGGAAATCTGATCTTATAGCGCTATAAAAGGGACCTCCGAGCCTTTTTTTCATAGAGGTGATTTTGAATTAAAAATTAAAAGGATTTTAGACATTCTTTCTCTACATTTTCTTGAATACTTTTTGTTCATCATCTTAAGTGATTCAATAAATGATCCTATGAAGTCGGCAATATGTAGTCCCCTTATCCGCTTTATAGACAATGTTTTTCTACTGTTTGTGATTTTTCCAACCTTTTGGGACTCCCAAAACGGGATCTCTTGGGAGTCCTCATCAGAGACTTCACCAACTAGTGATACTAATAGTGGTATTAGAGTGTGGGGGGGGGGAAGCCAGCCAATGAGATTCCCCAACAGATTATCCAGTTAGGAATTTCTGGATCCGATGGTTAACAGTATTTATTATGAGAAGAAAAGTTTAAAAGGCAATGCAAGATATTACGAGAACAAATCCTGTCATATTTTTCTTATAAAGTATCATCAAATTCCAAAATCCATATTGGCCTTTGAAATTATCCCTAATGTAATAAAGTTAGGGAATAAATCCTATAAAATTTGTGACAAGATTGAGGAATTGAAGGTATAAATTAGGCGTACATAATCTCATCTTCGACAAGCCAAGTGGTTAGTACAAAACCATGAAAAGACACCAGGACTTCCAAAAGGAGAAGTATTTTTCTTTGAACAGTAAAATATGGCCAGAAGAGGATCTGCTGTTGGACCAAATATCTGAGATATTTTGTGGAGGCTTAAAGGGAAATTTTCTAGAGAAGGTTCCAATCATCCCAATCCCACTATCATTGATATGCATCCACAAATAAGTACACAAGGATAAAGTATATCAGGAAAATATACTACAGATAATTATGGATGACCTTAGGAGGAGATGATCAAGATTATCAGGAAGAAGTTTTGAGTATTCCTCATAGTATCCAGAAATTCTAGAAATAGTTTGATGATGTTTTTACTCAGGAAGAATGTGAACTTTGGGGTATAAAACATGTATCCAAAAACCTAAACAAAAATCTCAAGAAATTTGAAGACCTACAATCCAAAATCAATACGAATATGAAAAATAAAGAGATTATGTCATCTCCCACTAAAAGACTTGGTGTAAAAACTTGGTAAGACAAGACAGTATGGTTGGATATCTTTGAGAAACCAATTCCTTGAGAACTATAGAGAAGATCGTTCAAGGATTTTGTTCTGAACATCAACAAGGAAGCAAATCCATCATATCCTAGCTATATTTATGAAGAATATAGGATGAAGAAAACACATCCATAAGGTGTTCCTCCACTTGTGATGATCCTAAATCTAGACTTCAGAAAGGATACGGGAGTACCCATATATGAATGGCTTCTAGAACATTGATATTATATGCTATAAGTTGGTTTACAGTCATGGATGGTATATAGTGCACTTAATTTCATAGGAGCCACCTTAAGAGGTAATGCGGGGAGATTTTGGGATATGCTACTGAGCCACATAGAAGTGGGAATAGTTGTACCGAAATATGTTACATTATTAATTGAAGTTATATGATTAGTATCTTTTTTATTTAAATAGGGGATTGTAGGAAATTCACTAGTAGACCGGGACATATAATTTTTAGAAAAAGCTACAATATCATTAACCAAGATCCTAATTTTTGACATGTGTTACATTGAAGAATATCTTTGCGAGTTTCAGCATTGGTATTATCTTCTTGGACCATGAGATCAAGCATATGGTCTAGATGTATTTATCTAGAAGCTTCTAAGATGTTGGCCTGACATTGTTCAACAAGCGTTGAAGACTCATCTTTCCTAGAGTGAAGATCTTTGAGGCAACCTTGGAGTTTGAGAAGAAACAATAAGGAAGGTGATAATACATTATTTTTTGTAGTGGTATGTCTTAATAGATGAAATAAATATTACATACGCAAGTTATGCTTGCTACCCAAATGTATAGGGATTTGTGGGAAGATATGGTTGTGGTACAACTAGGAAGTATCTTGGAAAAACTCAGGATAGATCGTTCATAACAAAGTGTCTGAATGGACATTGTGAACGAAATAAATCACTCAAGAAAATATTGAAACGATTTTGGGAAGATAAAATCATCATGTATATTTTCATGCAGATAACCAAAAAATATAAGAGATTTCTTATACAAAATAGAATCCATAATGATATGAGAGAAATAATTAAGGCCTAATATAGGATGTATCATAGATTCCCTAATGAAAAAGCTCTATCAAGTTGGGATTGTTGTTGGTTCTGTAGAATGAAAGATCATAGATCACACAGTTTCCTAGATGCATGCAGAATAAGGTGAAGTCTCAAAGTAATAATGATGGAAGATTCATCAGAGATATTGTTTGATCCTATCTAGAAAGAAGATATAAACACAGATGATGAAATTTTATGATTTTTCTATTCCGAGTACTCAGAGAAAGAATATTATAACTCAGATATAATAGAAGGTAATATCCCTATTTTGAGCCATCCTTGAATTTCAATTATCCAAACAGGGGCTAGTGCACCTGAAGACTCTCTAGAACTAGTAAAACATGAAGAGATTCAAGGAGATTTGGTTCATTCATTAGTATATGAAATCCCTTCAAATGAGAGATATTTTCAAGAATAAAATATTCCTATAATTGATTGTTCTGAGTTATACCACATGTCTTGTGCTCAATTTTGAGAAATGACCAAGATCATTGAAGATGAAGAGACAACTGATGTCTATAAAATAGATAGAGGATTTTTTATAATGCCTTTCCTAAAACCAAAAAGGGTTAACATTTCAATCTAGAAAAATGCTCAGTATGTCTATTTTGGAATAATCTATATAGGAGTAGATCCTATTTTCAAAAAAGGAAAAGATATCCCAGTCCTAATTGCAGTAGTGGATGTCAGTTTAACTAATTTCTCCAATGCACTATTTGGAAGAGCACGATAAAATCTACATGCAGGAGAAGCACGTGTAATGGTATTACCAGACATTCATGTGGTACTTATGGGAAAAAGTATTAGTAAAACTCTAGAAATTAAAATCAACATGAGTAACTAGAAAAATACGTTGGGTTTCCAACATGATATGAGATGTGTCAGTGTTATTAATCGCCACTATCTAAAGTTTTACAATATTGCAATACCATCTCTAAGGAAGGGTGTGGAATTATTTACACAACATTTTCAAGATCAAGGAACATAGATAAGTGAAATGAAACTATAGGTGAAAACCCCCAAGAGGATAAATTTTTATAGAGAATGGGTTTCACTATATTCTGAGGAAGAACGAAGACAAACGCAACTTCTTCCATATGTTATTAAACATGTCAAAAATAGAATTATCATCTCTAAGGTCATAGAAGATGAAGATGATCTTCGATCAGAGGGATCGAGATCATGTAGATCTGATTTGAAAATAGAAGACTTCAAATCATAAATTTTATTGATCCCTTTTGAAAATCCAAGGATCTCAATTAGAGAAGATGAAGGTAATTCAATAGAAGCACCATGAACATCAATTTCTAGAAAGATAGTTGGAAAGGATTGTTGGACTACCTGTCTTTGGGGATGAATAAACTAACATAGTACATACGATACCTTTATTACTCAGTGCAAAGATAGAGGAGTGGTCAATATTAGTTAAACTAAGTACTAATAAAACTTCTTGTATTTCCCTAGATGATACATGACATATATTATCTTGTACTAGAAAATTATTTTTAGGAGTATCATGGGAATATTTAAAGTTGAAAGCTATATTTGGTAATAATGAAACATTTCCAATTAAATAAGTAGACAATGATGTTCATATTTAACTCAATGGAAGGATATTTGTAAAGAAGATGCAATTTTTATTCCTCAATTTCCAGATGACTTCTTGATTCGAAATGGATTCCTTAAAAGATATAATTCTGTAATAAGTTTTTAAGATGGTATTATCTTCAATAATTATTTAATTACAACTATTTCATTAAAAATATATTGGTTCTAGATAATCATGTATATATTTTAAAATATAAAAAATATCTAGAAAAAGATACTGAATATCACAAAAGGATTGAGTAGTGAAAATAACCGGTTGGATTGAAATTACAGATGATTAAAGAAGAAGAGGCATTAGCTAAGATAAAAGATTATTTATCATAAATACGTCATAAAACCCTCCAAAACTATCGAATAAGGCAATGTTAGAGGACATAATCACCCTTAAAGATCATAGTTTAGTGATCATAAGAATAGTAATTGCCTATCTAGATTAGATGGTTAAGGAAATTGAGCAAAAAATTTCAGAACAAATCAGTCTTGGACTAATCATGCATAGTGAAAGTTCTCAGTGGAGTGCGGAATTCTTGAAAATGAATCAACAAAAAAACAGCATAGTAAATACAGAATGGTTATATATTGTCATGATCTTTACTGTTCAAAAAATGAGGATGGATACAATCTTCCTAATCATGAAGCTTTAGGAAGAATGATTATGAATGAAAGGAAAATGATATATTCTATGTTTGATCTCAATTCAGGATATTAGCAGATTAAGATCAAAGAAGAGGCTATACCATTAAAATCATTTATGATTCCATTTGGATCGTTAGAATGTATAGTTTTGTAATTTGGCCTCAAGAATGCACCAGGAATATTCCAGAGAAGAATGGACAAGGCATTTAGTATGTTAGCATAGTTCATGGTAGTCTATATTGATGATGTGCTCATATTTAATAAAGATACAGAAGAGCATATAATGCATTATAAGTAGGTTGCTAAAGTGTTTAGATAAGAAATGATGATACTTTCAGAAAGAAAGATAATTTGGATGCATCCAATTATCAAATTCTTCGGATTGATGGTCTCAAGAAGTAGAGAAAATATTCAACCACATATTGCATAAAAGCTACAAACATTCCCCGATGAGCTTACATATCGTAAGCAGTTAGAGGTGTTTCTTGGTATTGTAATATATTCCAGAGAATGCATTATATATTTAGAAAATGTATCAACATTAATATAGAGAAAGGTGTCTCATATAGTACCTTTATATTGGATAAAAAAATATTATGAAGTAATTAAAATTTTGGAGAAAGAAACATTGAATCTCCAAGATTTGGAGTATCTATATATGAGTGAAGATCAGATTTTCTATGAAATCGATGCATCAGACTCAACATGGGGATGTATCTTAAAGATAATGAATAACCATAATTATATTATTAGTAGATACTGGAGTGGAAGTTTTCACAAGGCTGAGAAGAATTATCCAATCCATGAAACAGAATTGCTTGAAATCCTTAAAGGAATTAGGGATAATGAGATTTTCTTGGTAAAACCTTTTACTATAAGAATTGATGGGTATTATATAAATAATTATATGAAGATTAAATTGAAATTTTTTACCCATGAATGACTTTTACAGTGGAGTAATGAATTGCAGTACTATAACATTAATATAAAAAATATTAAAATAAAATACAATGTCATTCTAGATGCACTAGCATGCTATTTTAAGTCTTGCAGGTGAAATGGAAGAAAGTACCAAATCAAGAAGATGTTTGTTTTCATTAATAAAAATTCTGTTTTAGAATGCCCGGTTATCAAAGAAATGAAAGACATACTAGATAGGCTTGAACAAAGAAATGGGTTTCTAGGAGAGAATCAACTTCATAAGATGGGATCTTTATCCAGTAAGGTTGAAATATTAGAAAGCATAGGTTCCTCAACTAGAAAGAATGAAAAACTAAGAAATTTTTCAATGATACCTATAGACAGTATGTATAAAGATAAAAGTCACATTGAATGCTTTATATGTGGTCAAAAGGCCATTACATTACTCAATTTGCATATAATCCCAGTACAGAAAGGCTCAGAAGAACCAGAATATTGACGTGATTGGAAGATATAATGTAAAATATAAAACCATTAAATGTTGGAATGGACACATTGATTAAAAAATTGAAAATAATAAAATCTCTTAGAAAGAACCTCCGCGACAGAATGTTTTGATATAACAAGATCAAGAATGTCTGGATGATGATCTAAATGAAGAGCCCAATACAGTTAAGGTGATATGGAAATATTTGTAGAGGATTCCAAAATTTTCAAGGAATAAATCAACAACCATTTATAATATGATCCAGAAAAGAAAAGATTATCAGATATTCAAAAGAGGTCTGAACCATGTTTTAGACATGCTTTAATAATCTGAAGATCTTATAGAGGATCATAAATGGATTGAACAAGAAATGATCAGTATTATAATCACTAAAGAGATCAGGCTAAATGAACAAGTTTCTGGCCTCCTTGATAATGTTAAAAGAATCATGGAGGCAAGTATGAAAGAATATATACAGTTGAAAAGGTTTTTGTGAATGTTAGGAACATGGATTCCAAAACTCCAAATACTTGATATGGAATTATAACAAGAAATTTTTCATTGAATTCAAGAAAACTATCAGCATGAGAGCAGTAAAATTATTCGGATTTAAGAAAATAAATCCAACATTCAATGGGATACCTCAAATGGTGAGAACGATTCCAAAAATGTATATCCATGTTTTCTATAGTGGGTTTCACATATTGAACCTATCATATTAGAAAAAAGAGTGATCATTCTATAGAATCTATACCCAGGGCACTGGAATAAAGGGACAGTCCAGAAAGCATTCAATGATTGACAGTTTGGTGATGAATATTGACAGGAATTCAGTTTGAATACGATCCATTATGTTCATATCAAAATTGAAAATATTATTTATCTAATTAGTTCAAGATAAAAAAATATTTTATATTCTTTTTAGGATAAAATGTGTTAGTCACTATCAAATCTAGATAAAAAAACATAAAGAAATGGCACATCTGAAAGACTTCATGGTGGAGCCAGACATGATTCTTGAAGAACTCAAGGCATGGAAAGGACATAAAGATGATATATTTACACTCATAGATTAGATCCAACATACTATCAATGAATTGATTAAAATGAATTTTTTAGGGATATAAGTCTTAGTTGGGGAAATGATCGATGCTTTGTATGACCTGGAGGGATTCTAGGCGCTGATCCAGACATGACCCATACCCAACATGGATGATAGGATCAATTAGACATGTCAATTATGTAATTTTTCATTAATATGAAGTGTGTGGTGAATGTTTCACGGTTGTGCATCCCATATTTTACTTTAACTTTTGTTTTTTCTTTTGTCATTTTTTTATTGTTTGCTTTGTATGATTTAAGATGGATTCTCATAAATGTTGAGCCCATATCCCTATATAAGGGACCTCTGGCACTTTTTTTGGAGAGGTTATTTTAAATAAAAATCAGAATGATTTCATATATTCTCTCTATATATTCTCTCTAACACTTTGTTTTCTTTGTTTGAAGTGATTCCCAATACGATCTTGTGAAGTCGGCGACAAGTAGTACCCTTATCCTCTTAGTGGATAATATTTTGTTGTATATGTGATTTTTTTAGCCTTTATGAACTCCAAAATTGGAATCTCATGGGAGACATTGTGGGAGACTTCACCCACCTATAATACCACTAGTTGGTGAAGTCTCTGATGGGTCTCCAAGGAGATCCTGATTTGGGAGTCCACAAAGGCGGAAAAAATCAGAAACAACATCAAAACAATATCCACAAAGAGGATATGGGAATACCTGTCATGAACAATCCAGGATCGTTCTGGGAATCACATCCCACAAAGAACACATAGTATTTTAGGGAATGTGGAGAGAGAATTTCTGAAATCATTCTAATTTCTATTCAAAATAACCTCTCTGTAAAAAAGGGTCAGAGGTCCCTTATATAGGTCTCTAGGATCAGATTGCCTGAGAATCCAACTCATATCATAAGAGGCACACTTTTGATAATGACAAAAGGAAATGAAATGGTAAAAGTAATGGTAAAAGGAAAGGTGGGAAGTACAACTGTGAAACTTCTACCACACACTTCATACTAAAAACAAATTACATAATTGACATGTCCAATTTGATCCCATAATCTGTGCCAGGAATGACACATGTCAAGATCAGTGCCTAGAATCCCTCCATGTCATATAGATCATTGATCATTTCCCCAACTCAGACTTTTTCTCTAAATCTTTCATTTTCATCAATGCATTTATGGAACATTGGATCTGATATTTGACAATAAGGTTATATTCTTTATGCCCTTTCCACCCCTCGAGTTCTTCAATAATCATTTCTACCTCCACCGAGAAGTCCATTTATTTAATTTACATATGCTCCATGTCTCTAGTGTTGATAGATAATAACACCTTTTCCCCTTCAAAGAAAATACAATATTTTCCTGTTGATATTGATTCAATTAGAAAAATACTCTATGGGATTTGGATACTATCATAATGGATCTTATTCAAACCAAACTCATTCAAAACTACATTGTTGAACTTCAAATCACTGAATGATTTCTGGATAGATCCTTGAGTCTAGTTCCCTAGGTACAGATTCCATAGCATGATCACTCTGTCTGCTAATCTGGTAGATTTAATATGTGCAACCCACCATTGAAAACATGGATACACATTGTTTAGAATAATTCTCATTATCTGAGGTACCCAATTGAATATAAAATTTATTTTCATAAATCTTATGAATTTCAATTCTTCCATTCTATAATAATTATAGCATTTAATGAACTATTCATGTTATAATGACATATCTATGTGGAGTATTGGAATCTGTGTTCCTGATATCCTCTAAAAACTTTTCAACAGTGGATATTCTTCTATACCCATGTCCTTTATTCTTCTAACTTTTTGAAGGAGACCTGAAACTTGGAACTTCTACCATATTTCATCAGTGATGATCATACTGATCATATCTCTATCAACGTTTTTACAATCCTCCATAAGATCTTCATATTCTTTAAGCATGTTTGAAACATGGTTCAAACCACTTCTGAATATCTGGCCATATTTACATTTATGGATCCGATTATAAATGGATATGGATTTATTCCTTGGAATATTTATAATACACTACAATTATTTCCATATCTCCCTTGCTGGATTGTGATATTCATCTAGATCATCATCCCGATTATCTTGATCTTGTTCTTGCTGAACATTCTGTCACTGGGGTTCTTTTTGAGACCTTAACTGCTTTTCCAATTCTTCTTCAATGTGATCAACCCAACTCTTAATGGTTTTATATTTTACTTTAGAGCTTCTATTTGTGTCAATATTATGGTTCTTTCAAGCCTTTCTATTTCTCAAATTATCTGAACACAGAGTGCTTTAAGGGCCTTTCTAACCACATACAAATCAGTCAATATGGATTTTATTTTTAAAAATTCTATCTGGATGCCTCAGGGATGAATTTACTGGTCTTTCCTCCGTTCTAAAGGATGAATTTGTGCTTTTTGTTCTTCCAACCTTACTGGATGAAGATCCCTTCTTCTGAAGGTTATTCAATGCTAGAATACCCTTTCTTTATTCAAGTCTATCATGTCTGTCATTCATTGCTTCGATAACCTAACATTCTTCCACCAAATGATTATCAATGCAAACATGAAATATTCTTGACCTTATAATTTCAACCATTCCAATTGCAGGAGTCAAAATAGCATGTTAGTGTATATGGAATGACACTGTCTTTTCCTTTAATATTTTCTATATTAAGGTTATAGTACTGCAATTCATTCTTCCACCATAAAAGTCATTCCTATGTAAAATTTTTTAATTTAATTATTATGAAATTATATAAATAAAACTATCTATTCTTATAGTAAAATTTTTCCCATGAAAACCTCATTATCACTAATTCCTTTAAGTATTGCATGGAATTCTCTTTCATGGACATGGTAATTCTTCTTTGCCTTGTCAAAAAATCCACTCCAGTATCTAATGAAACTATAAATACAGAATTACCTTATGTGTAGGATATATTTCCATTCCGAGTCTGATGCATCTATTTGTAAGATATGATGATCATCACTCCCATCTGGATAGTCCAATTCTAGGAGATTCTGTGCTTTTTGCTTCAAATTTTTGATTAATTCAGAATTATTTTTTGTCCAATTCCAAGGAACCTTATCAAACACCGTTCTATGTTTTGGAACTGATATTTTTTCTAAATCACTCTTTTATTATCTAGAATAACATAATATAACAAGAAAAACCAGTATATTCTTATGATCTATATGCTTATCGGGGAGTGTTTGCAGCTTTTCTGAAATATACGGTTGATGATTTTCTATACTTCATTGGTTTTATAATCCCATGAATTCTATATTTGGTTGAATCCAAATGATTTTTCTTTTTAAAAGTATCATCCCTTCTTTTCTAAACACTTCAGAAACCTGCTGCAAATGATTTATATGCACTTATGTAAGTTAAATAAATAATATAACATTATCAATATAGACTACAACAAACTTTTCTAACATACAGAATGCCTTGTACATTCTTCTCTGGAATAAACATGGTACATTCTTGAGTCCAAATGGAATCACTATCCATTCAAACAAGCCAACTAGAATTTTAAATTATTTTAATGGTACAACATCTTCTTTGATCATTATTTTCTTATATCTTGTCTTGAGATCAAACTTAGAATATAAAAATTCCCTTTCATTCATAATCCTGATTCTTAAGGATTACTGAATAAGAAGATTTTATCCATCATCTATTGTGGCACAAAGAAGATCACGATAATCTATAACAGTTCCTTCCTTACCACTTTTTTTCTACATGATTTATCACTATTAATTCCGCACTTTTGTGAGGAATTTTACTATGCCAAAATATTCTAAGAATGATTTGTTCTGGAATTTATTTACAAAATTCCATAACCATCTCATTTGGATAGAAAATTCCCTTAATTTTGATCACTTCACTATGATATTTAAGGGTGATTGTAGCCTTGGTCATTAACTTCTTCCATAGTTGTAGAGGGTTTTATAACCATTTTTTTGATAAATAATATTTCTTCTTAGCTAGGTCCTCTTCTTCATTAATCTTCATTACTTTCCATCCAACTAGTTCTTTCAACAAATAAATCCTTCTGTGGTATTATCTATCTTTATCTGGATAATTTTCGACTTTAATAATAGATACTTATATGGAACCATTTTAGTTTTTACTGAAGTAGTTGGAATTAGATAATTATCAAGTATAATTCCTTCTAAAAGTATCGTTTCAGGATGATATCTTCTAATAAATATATTTCTAATCAAGAATTCTTCTAGAAATTGAGGAATAAAACAAAAAATCTACTCTATAAATATACTTATATTTACTTTAATCGGAACATCATTGGATATAACTTGAATTAGAACTATTGCATTGTTACCATATCTATCTTTCAACCCTAAAGATTCCCAAAATACTTCTGAAAATCAGATTCTTGTACAAGAGAATGTACATCCTCTATCAACTAGGGAAATACACGTAGTTTCATAAAAACTTAATTTTACTAATGTATCCCACACCTCTATCTTTTCATTGATTAATGAAGATCCCATATATCCTATATGAGTATCTTCATCCACATAGATATGTAGTAGAAATATTCATTTGTCCAACTATCATTCTAGAAATTGATGTTCTAGGTGCTCTTACTGAAGTACCTTCATCATTTCCAATTGAGATCCTTGGATTTTACAATGTTTAATCTTATATTTCTAATTTTAAATCTTCTATTTTCAAATATGATATACCTAATATTGATCCTTCTGATCTTAGATCATCTTCATCTTATCTGACCTCAGAGATGAAAGTTATATTTCCTACTTGTTTAATAACATCGATAAGATGTTTCTTTTGTCTGCCTTCTTCCTCTAGATCTAGAGAAACCCATTCCCTAGGCCATAATATCCTCTTGGGGTTTATCACATGCGGTTCCATCAATGATCCTTAATCATGAAAAATATGTGTAAATCCTTCCACAACCTTCCTTAGATCTAGTCTTCTGGTATTTTAAAAATTTACATAGAGGTTGGTAATCACTCAGATACATCTTCTGTTTGGTGGGAAACCCAACATCTTTTTCCAGTTCCTCATGTTGTTGATAACTTCTAGAGTTTTACTAATACATTTATCCATAAGAACTACATGCATGTTTAGAATCAGTTTTACCCTTGCTGCTCCTGTATGAAGATTTTCCCGTGCTCCCTATAATAAGGCATTGATGAAATTGTCTAAACTTCCATATAATACTACAATTAGGGCTCATAGATCTTGTAATTTTCTGAAAATAGGATATACTCTGATCTAGAATATTTCAAAATTAACATACATGGATTTTTTTTTTGATTTCTTGGTTATCCCTTTCGGGTTTTAGCAAAGGCATTATAAATAATACTTTGTATCTTTTATAAACATCAACTGTCTCTCCATCTTCATAGATCTCGGTCATTTCTTGATATGGAACACAAGACTTCCACTATACCTTTGAATAATAAACTCTAGAATCTTATATTCTAGAAAATGTCTTCCTTCTAAAGGGATTTTAGTATCTGAAAAATGAACCAGATCTCATTCCGTCTCCTCTAGTTTTTCTGGTTCTGCAGAGTCTTTAGTTGAACTATCCCTTGTTCAAATCATGTTTATTCGAAGCTGGTTCAAAATAGGGTTATTTCCTTTTTCCTCATCTGAGAAAGAATATTCTTCATTCGAGTACTCTGTATAAAAATAATATGATGTTTCATCATCTGATTCAATATCTTCTCCCCAGATATGCTGAAACAATATCTCTGATGGATCTTCCATAATTATGGATTTGAGACTTCCCCTTATTCTATTTCAATTTGAGAAACTGTTAGCTCTGTGACATTTCTTAACGTACAACCAACAACGATCAAAATTGGATAGATATTTTCTTTTAGGGAATCTGGGATACTTCCCATATTTATCCTTAATTTTTTATCTCATATCCTTCTAGATTCTATTTGTTCTAAAAAATCTATTAGATTTTTCTGGATTTATTCATTAAAATAGACATAATGATTTTCTCCACCCATATCATTTCCATATTTTTTGAGTGATTTATTTTTTTCAAACTTTCCCTTCAGTCACTATGTTTTGAACAATCTTTTTTGAGTTTTCCATATCTTACTTGGTTGAACAACACCCATATCTTCTCAAAACACACTCTACTTTTGGGAAGCAAGTAGAACTCATGTATGGAATATTTATAAATCATGTAATACATTTCTATTTCTTAAAAAAAATTATTGACACCTTTTATATTTATTCTAATCAAGATCCTAGGGTGTCTTGCATATCTTCACTCTAGGAAAGACATGTCTTCCATGCTTGTTGAAAAATTTCATCCCAACTTCCTAGAACCTTCTAGATAAATACATCTAGAGTATATGCATGATCTCCTTGTCCGAGAAAATAATACCAATGCTAAAACTCACAAATTCATTCTAAAAATTGACACATCATTGTAAACCATCTGATATCATATAATATCAATGTTCTAGATCCCTTTCATCTATGTATACTACTAGATCCTTTTTTCAGTCTAGCATTAGGATCATCCCATGTTGAAGAACACCTTCTTGATTTGTTTTCTTTGGCCTATATTCTTCCTGAATATAAATGGTATATGAGGTATTGGCTTCCCTATTAATCTTCTAAAAAAAATTACATGAATGATAATTTCTACTATTTCTAAGGAATTGGTGTCGTGGTGATCACATTCCATGTGGCATGGCTTCCCAAGGTTTTACACCGAAACGTTTAGTGGGAGATTACCTAGTCTCTTTCCTTTTTTTCTTCTCATAGAGTTTGGATTGTAGTTCTTTAACTTTCTTGATCTTTATATTTAGATTTTTGGAACGATTTTATATATAATATTGTTCCTATTTCCCTCATGTAATAATATCAAGGATCTATTTCCATTATTCCTGGATACACTGAGGAATAATTGAAATTTTTTTCTGATATTATTAAGCTTATACTACTAAAGGTTATGCCTAATCATCTTCAGTATATCATCCTGATATTCTCTCTCATTATGTATCTCTATGTGGATGCATATCAGAGACAGTGGTATCAAGCTAATTGGATGCTTCTCCTAAATCATTCCTTTCAAGCCTCTGGAAAATATCTTAGATATTTGGTCTGATACTAAATCCTCTTCTGTCTATATATTTCTATTCAAATAAAAATAATTATCTTTTAAGGCATCCCAGTGTTCTTTCTCAGTTTTGGACAAACCAACTGGCTTGTCGAAGCTGAGATTATGTGCGATATATTTCCACCTTTAATTCCTCATGCTTATTACAAGTTAACTAGGATTTCTGTCTTAACTCGATTACTTCGGGTTCATTTTCAATAGCTAATCTGGATTCTGGAATTTGATGATACATTCTAATCCAAATATGACTCTCTGTGTTATCTTAATATCTTATTCTACCTTATAACCTTTTCCTCTCATAATAAAAACCTTTAACCAAGGGATCCAAAAATTCCATAAAGTAAAATCCATTGAAGTAGTGCTCTGAATGGCTCTGTCCCCCCCCCCCCCACGTGCTCTGATACCGCTAGTGGGTGAAGTCTTTAACAAGGTCTCCCAATAGCTCCAGATTTTGGAGTATAGTAAGGTTGAAAATATCAAAAATAGCATACAAAGATAGTCCATGAAGAGGATAAGGGGACTACCTATCGATGAATTTGCAGGATCATTTTGGGAAACACTTCACCTAAAAACACAATGACTTAGAGAGAATATAGTGAGACAATTTCTGAAATAGTTTTCATTTCTATTCAAAATCACCTCTCTGAACAAAAGGGTCTGAGGTCCCTTATATATGGCTATGGGCATAGCATGGCCTAGGAGATGAATCAAAATGAAATCTTTAAACAATGAAAAAAGAAAATGAAAAAGAAAAAGAAAAAGAAAAAGGAAAAGAAAAAGGAAAAGGAAAAGAAAAAGAAAAAGTAAAAGGTGGGATGCATAACAATGAAAATTCCACCTCACACTTCATACTAAAAACAAATTACATAATTAACCTTTTAAATATATCTTATCATCCATGTCATATATGACGCGTTTCTGGATCAGTGCCATGAATCCCAACAAGTCATACAGAGCATCGATCATTTCCCTAACTGAGACTTATTTCTCTGACTCTTTCAATTTAATCAATTCTTTGATGGAGTGTTGGATCTGATCTCTTGCAATAAAGATGTATTCTTTATTACCTTTCCATGCCTTTAGTTCTGCATGAATCTTATCTTCCTCCACCATAAAGTCTGTCAAATGTTCCATTTTTACATGACACACGTCTCTATAGTTGATAGAGACTAACACCTTATCTCTTGAAAAGAATATAAAATATTTTATTGTTTGTATTTATTAAATTAGATAAATACTCCATGCAATTTGGATACAATCGTAATGTCTAATATTCAAACTGAACTCTAGCCAATCCAATCTTCCTTGCTAAACTGCGAAACATCAAAAGTTTTTTGGATAGGCCCTTTTGTCAAATGTCTTGGGTACAAATTCCATAACATGATCACTATGTATTCCAATATAATAGTTTCAATATGTATAACCCACCATAGATAACTTGGATACTAATTTTTTGGAATCATTCTCACCATTCAAGGTACTCAAGTGAATCTGGAATTTATTTTCTTAAATCCCTATAATTTTACTTTTCCAATTTAGAAATATTTCTAGCATTCAATGATCTCTTATAGTTCTAATTCCATATCTGGTATGTGGAGCTTTTGAATCCCAATTTTTGACATCTTACAAATCAATTTCAACACCAATTATTATTATATTCCTATCTCATTGATTATTATAAAATTGTCAAGGAGAAAAAGAAACTTGGACCATCAACCTGATCACTTTAGTAATGTTCATAACTATAACATCTCAATCAAGTTTTTTATAATCCTCCACAAGATCTTAAGATTCATAAATCATGTCTAAAACATGGTTCAAACCTCTTTTGAATATTTGGAAATCATTACTTTTCTATATTAGATTATAAATGGATGTGGATTTATTCCTTGAAAAATATTTGGAATACTCTCCAAATATTTCCATATCTTCTTTTTGTGGATTAGGATCTTCATATATGTCATCATCAAAACATTCTTGACCTTATTTTTGCTGAAAATTTAGTCGATGTGGGTTTTCGGAGACATTTGATTCTTCTCAAGTTCTTTTTCTACGTGATCAGATCAACTCTTAATGGTTTTCTCTTTTCCATTTTAGGTTCCATTAATTTCAATCTTCAGGTTCTTTCTAGACTTTCTATTTCTTATATTATTTTCTCATTGAGTACCGTAATGGAATTTTTCACCACATACCTAGCATTCATTGTGAATTTTATCATTATACATTATATATAGAGGTATCATTGAAAAAAACCACGGGTTTTCATCCTTTCTAGCTAAGTAACCTTTGATTTTTTTATCTTTGAACCTTAGTGGATGAAGATCCTTTATTCTAAAGGTGATTGTATACTGGAATCCCCATTATTTGTTCAAGTCTTTCAAGTTTGTCATTAATTGATTTGATAATTGAATATTCTACCACAAAATGATTATCTATGCCAATAGGACATCTTATTGATTTTATATTTTCTTCCATTACACCTTCAATAGTCAAAATAGTGTGTTAGTTCACCTGGAATGAAATTATATATCCTTTTATATTTTCTATACTAAAGTTATAGTACTATAATTAATTTCTCTAATGTACGAGTCATTCCTGGGTAAAACCTCTTAATTTAATTATAATAAAATTCTTTATATATAACAATATGTTCTTATAGTAAATTTTTTTTCGAGGAAAATATCATTAGTCTTAATTCCTTTAAGGACTACAAGAAATTCACTTTCATTCATAGGACAACTCTTCTCTTCCTTGTTAAAAAATCCACTCCAGTATCTACTGATACTTTCATTATGGTTTTCTTTATCATTAGGATACATCCCTATGCTAACTGTGATGCATATGTTTCTAAGATAATATGATCTTCACTCCCATATGGATTCTCGAATTTTGGGAGATTCTATGTTTTTTTCTTCATAAATATGATTACATCAAAATATATTTCTGTCCAATCCCAAGTTACCTTACTGGACACCTTTCTCTATATTAGAACCGAGATTTTTTCTAAATCTATGATGTATGATCTGGCATGACTTAGTATTGAAAGAAACACCTGTATCTACTTATGATCTATATTCTCATTGGGGAAAGACTGTTTCTTTCGTACAATATGCAGTTGATGCTTTTCTCTACTACCTTGGATTTAAAATTCCATGAATTTTATCTTTGGTTGCATCCAAATGATCTATATTTCTAAAAGTATCATCCCTTATTCTATGAACACTTCAAAAAACTACTATAAATGATTTATATGATCTTATGTATCTTTAATAAATGTGTACCCATAATCAATATATAATTCCACAAACTGTATTAATCTACTGAATTCTATGTCCATTTTTCCTTGGTATATTGCTGGTGAATTCTTGAATCCAAATGCCATAACTAGACATTCAAACAAGCCAACTGGCGATGTAAATGCTATTAATTGTATATCCTCTTCTTTGATCATTATCTACCAATATCCTAACATGAGATAAACATTAGAATATACAATTGTCCTTTCATTCTTAATCCTACTTCTTAAAGCTTCTTTAGGAAGATTTTATCCATCATCCTTTGTGGCACAATTATGATCCTGAAAATCTATAACCATTATGGCCTTGCCAAGCCATTTTTCTTTATGAATCATTACCATGATTTCCACACAACTATGAGGAATTCCACTATGCCTAATTAGTCCTCGACTGATGAGTTATATAATTTGTTTATAAAATTACATAACCATATAATCTTTATAGGCAATTCCCTTACTTATGATCACTGCACTGGGATCTTTAAGGGTGATTCTAGCCTATAGAATTACATTCATCCATACATTTTAGAGGGTTTTATCACCAATTTTTTGATAAATAAACTTTTATATTATCCAATGCCTCTTCTGGATTAATCCTAAGTACATTTAATCTACCTAGTTCATTCCACTGCTCAATCCTTCTATGGTTTTCCCTCTCTACATCTGGATATTTTTCCTTTTTAATAGTATATGCTTTCTTATCTGGAACTATTCTACATTTTATACAATTATTTGGAATTAGATATTTATCTAGGATAATTCCTTCTAAAAATATTCGTATAGGTTTATATCATCTAAGAAATCTATTTTGAATCAAGAAGTCATCTTGAAATTGTGGAATAAAAAATGAATTTACCCTATAAATATCCTTCTATGGCATTCAATATGACAATCCATGGATACTTCTTGAATCATAACGGTTTCATTATTAAAAATTGTAACTTGAAACTCTGAATATTACCAAGATACTAATAAAAATTGAATTCTTGTACAAGATAATGTACATCCTGTATCAACTACCAAAATTCATGCAGTTTCTTTAATACTTAATTTTACTAATGTTTCCCACTACTCTATATTTTAACAATGTAATAAAGATCCCATATATCCTATATGAGTTTCTTCATCCACATAGATGGGTATTCGAACAGTCCTTTATCCAACTATATTTATGTAAATTGATGTTCTAGGTGCTTATACTGAAGTACCTTCATCTTTTACAAATGAGATCCTTTGATTTTACAAAGGGTTCTCTAATATTTATAATTTGAAAACATCTATTTTAAAATTTGATCTACATGATATTGATCCTTCCGATCTAATATAATATTTATCTTCTCTGACCTCAAATATGATAGGTATATTCCTAACTTTTTTAATAACAAATGGAAGAAGTTTCTCTTATCATCGTTCATCCTAAGGATCTATAGAATCCCATTCTCTAATCGAAGTTAGTGTCTTGGGGTTTACACCTATGGTGTAATTTCTCAAATCTGTGTTCCTTCATCTTGAAAAAAGAAGTGTAAGTATTTCCACACCCTTCCTTTGAGCTGGTCTTCCATGATATTAAAACATTTCATAGCGGCGAGTAATCACTCTGACACATATCCTATCGGGTGGGAAACCCAACATCTTATTCCAGTTCCTGATGTTGATCTTAACTTCTAATGTTTTACTAATAATTCTATCTATAAGAGGTACATTCATTTTTTGTATCATCTTTACCCATTCTACTCTAGAATGTAGATTTTATCTTGCTCCTCCTATTAGTGCATTGGAGAAATGGACTAAACTGTTGTCCACTACTATAATTAGGACTGGTAGATCTTTTCCTTTTCTGAAAGGATGATCTACTCCTATCTAGATTATTCCAAAATGCACATACATAGAATTTTTATGGATTTCATTGTTAACCCAATATTTTTTGGAAAAGGAATTATAAATAATTCTATATCTTCTTTATAGACTTAAATTTTCTATACATCTTCAAAGATCATGGTCATTTCACGATATGATACCCAAGACTTCTCATATACCTCGGACCAATCAACACTGAGCATCTTCCATTCTTGACAGTAACTTCCTTCATAATGAATATCGGTTTCTGAGGAACGAACCAGATCTCCTTCCATCTCCTATTGTTTTACTAGTTCTGCAGAGTCTTCAGGTGGACTATCTCCTATTTGAATCATGGGTATTCAAAGCTAGATCAAAATAGGGTTATTTCCTTTTTTCCTCATATGATACATAATATTCTTTATCTGAGTACTTTGAATATAAATAATATGAAATTTCATCATATGAGTCTATATATTCTCCCCAGATAGGCTCAAATAATATCTCTGATGACACTTCTGTCATTATTGTTTTGAGACTTCCCCTTCTTATGTATGCATATGCGTAATTTTCATCTCAATGACATTTCTTGCTGCAAAACCAACAACAATAACAAATAGATAAATATTTTCCTTTAAGTCATATGGGATACTTGAAATATTTAGATTTAATGTTTTCTCTCATATATTTCTAGATTCTATTTCGCCTATGAGATCTTATATATTTTTATGGATTTCTACCTGAAAATGCACTTGATGAATTTATCTTCTCTAATCATTTCCAGATTTTCATAAGGGATTTATTTTATTTACACTACCCATTCTCACACTGTGTTTCAGACAATATTTGTTGTGTTTTTACAAACTCGTGCCTGGTTGGACCGAAACAATATCTTCCCGCAACACTCTTTACATATGGAAAGCAAGAAGAACTTATGTATTCCATATTTCTCACATCCTGTATATCATGGATCTACATAAAATAAAGTATTATTATCTACCTGGTTGTTACTTCTCAAACACCAAGGGTGACTTTCAGTTCTTCACTCTGGGAAAGGTGAGTCATCAATTATTGTTGAAAAATTTCATGCCAACTACCTGGAAGCTTCCGGATAAAGGTATCTAGAGCATATTCTTGATCTCATTGTCTAAGAAGATAATAAAAATGTTAACACTCACAAAGATATTCTTCAATGTTACACATGTCATAAATTCCAATCTTGGTTAAAGTTGTTGTATATTTTTCTACCAATTCTCCACCTTGATCTACCAGTGAATTTACTACAAACTAATGTTTAAGTAAATCAAAAACAACTAGTATAACATTAATTAGAAATGTAACATATTCCTGGATATATGTTTCCACTTTTTAGTGTTTCAAAAGAAAATCCCAAAATCTCCTTTCATTAAAACTCAAGTTAGCTCCTACGAAACTATCTAGGGTCCATTACTATAAACCAACTGATAGTATATAATATCGATTATCTAGAGCCCAATAATCTATGGATTCTCCCAAATCATTTTCACAATTTAGCTCTAGGATCATCCCATGTTGAGGAATACCTTATGAATGTGTTTTCTTTGGCCTATATTCTTCTTGAATATAGTTGGGAAATAAGAGACTGGCTCACCTATTAATCTTATGAAAAAAATACTTGAATGATCCAATATATTGTTCCTAAAGAATTTATTTCTAGTAGTTTTCCTGTTACACTAGCTTAGCTTCCCAAGGTTTTACACTAAGTCTTTTAGTGGGAGATGACCTAGTAACATTCTTTTTCCTCTTATATTTAAGTTTGTCTTTTAGGTATTCAACTTTCTTGAGATTTTCATTTAGGTTTTTGGAGACATTTTCTATATCCCCAAGTTACCATTTCTCCCATGTAATAATTTTGTGGATCTGTTTCTATTATTACTGGATACTCTGAGGAATAGTCGAAACATCTTCCTGATATTCGTGAGATTTTCCTGCTAGAGGATATGTGTAATAATCTGTAGTATATTGTCCTAATATAATTTCTCTATATTTATCTCTATGTCAATTCATAGTAGATATAGTGCCATCAGGATGATTGGAAGCTTCTCCAGAATCTTTTCCATCAAGCCTATGACAAATATCTCAGATATTTGGTCTGTCACCAGAAAGGCTATGTTGGCCCTTGAAAAGGAAAACAAAGAAAAGGAGAACAAATAAAATATTGTAAGTATGAGAATATTGAAACAAATGGAAGTTCAAGAAATATAATGGATGAAAAATAATAAATAATAGAAGAAAAAAGAAAAAAAATGCACGTAATAATGCATGAATGTTTATATAAAAAACTGGTAGCAAAAATGAAAAATGAAATTTTATAACGAAATAAAATTACACCTTCAACATATACATGACATTTTTCAATAAATGATTTATCCAATATATATTCTAGATTTTTTATCTTCCATATATCAACATTTAAAAAAATATTCAACATAAAATGTATTTGGTAGTGTTTGTTCATCCTTCAATACATGTCCATGAGATCAATGAAGGTCGGTCAAAACAAAATTTGGATTTGAGTAGCTATTTTCATTTGTAAATTTTCCATGAATTGATTTTTCATTTTTCGGTAGTAGTTACTTCCAATTTTCATCGTCTACCATCAGATGTAGTTACTACCACTTTCCTTCATCTAAGGATGTTTTTACTTCAAATGATTTTCTCTTTCAAGAGTATGTATTTCCAATGATTATAATTTCAGAACACTTATAAGAAGCATCATTTTATTATAAATTATTCATTAACATTTCAGAAATGCATTAACAAATACAATATTCCACCATTATCATCAATTGGGACTTTTATCTCCCACATTCAATTTGTTTTCAATTATAACTATTTATTTAATTATATGATTTCTTCTCCCCTATATTGAAAATATAATCTATGTTTCACATTTTGAGTAAACTAATTCGTAATTTTATATCCCACTCAATGATCTCAATTTGAATCCCCATTATTGACATATTATAATTAGATAGGAACTTTCATCACAATGTTTTATGATATAAAATTTATTATGCTGAACTAAATGTAATCCTATCATTTTTTGAGAGAAGGATATCATCAGTTTTCATAAATAAAAAAGCAAAAATTCAACTATCTCTATGTCTATTTGAGTTGTGCTATATATATAAAATAGGAGTGCTTAACTCACACATTAATGTTGTCCATAAAGTCTACCATGTCATGAAAACTATTATAAAACCTTATTTTTGGGGTAGATTTTTCAGTTTTTCATTCAAATTACTTCCCTACATCCATCCTAACAAACATATAAAAGATGTTCAAGAATAAAATAGTTGGTTTCTCCTCCTCTATAAAATTATTCCTTTTTCCATAAAAAATTAAACTTCTGCCTTTAATTTAAACCCATGAGTTTTATATGAGAAAGAGAGAGTAAAAAAACATTCCTCCTAGATGATCGGAACACTAATTCTCTTGATTTTTCTATATCCATAACTTCTTCAACCACTACTTATATTATGAATTTTTTGGACTCCCTCTTTTGAGTTCCGCATTCCAAACAACTCAACACCCTGCTTCAAGTGACCAGAGATGAAGTTTGACATGCTGACTAAAAATCCCACAACAATAAATTACCCCTCCAGTCGATGTTTCATGAAAGCACTGTATTTACTAGCACTTTTTTGGCCAAACAGAATTCCAACTCTATGATTAGTAATCACTATAAAACCTCAGTTAGGGAATTCATGATTATTTGGGGCTTAAAGGTTACATGTGTCTTTCCCAAACAAAGGAGAATGATGAAGGTTCTATGGTATGCTCCTTTTAATGGATGGTTAAAATTAAACACATACTAGGCCTCTAGGCAAAACCTGAGACCATCAGGCTTTGGGGTAATGTTCAGGGACCACCAGGGGGATATGGTGGAGTGCAACAACAGTCATTGTGGGCAAGCTACTGACTTGGAAGCTGAAATGATGGAGATTATTAGTGTGGTGTAATTTTTTTTCAATGGTACAGGAACAATATCTGGTTTGAGTGGGACTCTTCCACAGTTGTTCATGTAATAAGGGTGGGCTAGAACCAGTTATCATGGAAACTAGAAGGCAAACAGATAAATTGTATTAAAATGATTTCCTCTCTGAACTACTTTATCACACACACATTTCGGGAAGCAAATTACATTGTAGATGGTATTTCTAATAAAGGGATATTGGAAGAAAGAATCATCCACCTTAAGAATGTGCCTAACTACATGGTTCCTCTACTTGTTAGGGAAAAATGTAAAATTCCTTCTTTCTGTCTTGTGTAACTATTTACATTTTTCAATTCAAGAGCCTCTATGAACATTTTTCTTAAAAAAACACCACTACAAAGAAAAAATTTATCGACACTGACTTTATCAATGTAATAAAAAAATCATTGATAAAGGTTCTATTTAGCAGTGCTAATAGAAGAACAGTTAAAGGGTACCTTTTATCAACATTTTTTCCTAGTGATGATAAAAGGTACAGTTTCTTAGTGTATTTTTTAGTACTGAAAAAGGATGTCATTAGTCAGTGCTTTATTTTTATCACACATAGAGGAATCATTTATCATCTCTTTTTAGCACCGATAAATTCAGAATAAAATGAAATAATGAAATAAATAATAAATATAAATGAAATTATTAAAAAAAATGTTAAAATTTTTATTTATTAATTAATTATTGATAAATATGATTAAATTGATTATACTATATATAAATCATAAATACCAATAAATAGTATATATTAAATACATAGATATATGTAAAATAAAAAATATTCAAATAAAAATTTAAAATAAGTAAATTGAGAAAGAGATTATACATTTTATGAATTAAATAATTATGAATAATTTTAATAAATAGTATATATTAAATATATAAATATATATGAAGATATATAAATATGATTTATATAATACAAAATATTTATACTTTACATCAAATAGTAATATATTTAGTGAATAATGGTTTATAATTAAAAAATAATATGTACTAAAAATACCGACTAATTTCATCTTGTAATATAAATAACTGAATGTTGTTTGATTATTCAATTTAACAGAGATATAATGTGTGTTATATTTATTTCATATACAAATAATTATAATTCATTTTTATATACAATGTACTCACATAAATATTTTTTCTAGGAATTTAATCAATTACTATTGTTTATTATATATATATATTTATTATTTTTCAATATGTTCAATATGTATTCATATTTATTTCAATATATATCCCTTTTTTAATGATTTATATTTAATAATTCTATCTAATCCAGTTTTTCAATATTATTAATTAACGTGTACTCAATTTTAATTATTCAATTTTACTCATTTTTAACATGCATGCACTTTAGATTAAATATTCATTAATAGTGTTAAAAATATATCTATAAAAAAAATATATATATATATAAATATTTATAAATTTATATTTATTATTTTTATTCATTTATAATTATAAATAAATAATTATATTTATTTATTTAAATAATGAATATATTTACTATATATATATTATATATTTATACATATAAAATTAAATTAATATATAATGATATAAATATTTTTTTAAAAATACTTATATAATTATAAATAAATAATTATATATTCAAATAATTATAAAATTATTGTTTTAAAAAAAGTATTATTATAAGTTTTATAATTATACATAATATTTATACATTTTCGAAAAGTATTTTTTTAAAAGTCTTATAAGTATTTAGCCATGATTTTTTAGTGTTAATACAGAAAGATATTTATCAATGCAAAAAAATGATGGTAAAATGAATCATTATCAATTATAAAAAATTAGCTGATAAATATTTCTTTTATCGGCACTTACTAACTTAGCACTGATAAATGGTATCTTTATCAACACATTTTTGGAAGTGGAGATAAAAAGTCTACCAATAAATATTAAGAACCTTATCCATCATGTAACATAATGTGATATCTGAATCTCTATGTGGAAGGCTCATTCTACCAGTGCTCCTTGTTGTTAAATCCAAGCTCAAATCTAGGATCGAATCAAGGCTTTAACCATTCCAAGGCTCAACTCCAAGGCTCTAGGGATTTCAGGGTCAGATGAAACCACATATCGAATGAAATCCTAGTTTTTCGATATCTCTACTTTCACTCGGTTATACCCTGAACCGTCTCATCACAAATTCATGTAAACCAAAAATTCTAGTTCAACTATGCTATAATAAAATAACCATAAATTCATTGTTTTTTAGATTTGTTGAAGTATTCTCTTCCCCGATAGTATGTGGCTCTGCTTGGGACAACATTGGTACTATGAGACTTAAAATATATCGAACCCAATGGTGGGTCTTGTTTTTGTGAGGTATAATAATATCCCAGTACATATATTCCATGAAATATACCTATTTGAAATCTTCAAGTTTTGAAAAATTCATCCATATGGCGGTCGGTGTTGTCATTGGTTTGGAATATTCCATTTCAGATCACTAAGGAACCTCTCTTTCATATTTTAATTAAGTAATCAATGTGCCATGTTTTAATTTATTCATCTATAAAAGAAGGGAAATGTTTCACCAACCATAGAAATCTTGATATAATACCTCATATGATCCCTAAAAAAACTGTATTATGCTTTGTCCAATCCTTAAATATTATGTCTTACTCCTTTGAGTTTTCAACAAAACTATCCAATCACCAATGAAATCTCATTCATTGATTTCAGCCTTTCTTGTATTTCTATCAATTGATAATGGCTCTTAATTTTCCTAACCATCGATGTCTTATTTTGAGTCTACATATGCCCCATGTTCTCCCTGCTATGATACACAATTAAATATTAATATCCTTTGATGTTTCATATTTATTTTATTTAATAAAAATATCCCGATTCAAATTAGTTAAAAATATCTTTAAATTTTATCTTTTCATCATAAAAACACCTCAACCGACCATTTTTAAGTTAGTATTTAATTGTATCATTATCTAATGTGATCAATTTTTCACTACCAAAAACAAATTTCTTCTTTCAAACACAATTATCATAAATTTTTTCTGACCCCAAATCAAAAAATATTTTGGTTACTTTTCTATACCATAGTAAAAATATAGTCTTCTTTGAAATTATAACCCACTCATTAATACTTCTTAAAAATAACTTCATTTCTTTCATCACATATCTAATAAATACTATGTATTTTTTACTTTAATCCATATAAAAATAGATCATTCTTTAAAACATACTTCTGGTTCCATCCTCAGGAATCTCAAATTACCATCAATTTAATTGTCACAAATTGGAGGCATCACCGCTTTTAGAGAACACAATAGAGTACAAATGTCATCCTCATCAGTTTCATCTCTCAAACAATTATTAATCCAATATTTTTTTTGAAACTCATCCCTCGTATCTTTTAATCTACATGTACCACTTTGAGAAGTAGTCATCATATGAATGACTACTTCTTTGACTATTTCAAGAATCATAGGTTCATGTCTACAAGAGATGGAGGATTAGTGCCAAACAACACAATTCAATAATAATTGTTTGGAATTAAAGCTGATGAGTATGAAAACTATCTATAACTTTCACATTTGGATGAATTTAGAAGATATCAACTACCATAGTGGAGTAATTCTTTTTTTAAATTCAATTGCCCATTTTCTAAAAGCATACTGAAATTCTTTGAAACAATCAAACAATGAGTTTCCCTTATTATAATTATCTATTACTTTTACAATTGATAATGAATATCTTATTTGTATTTATTTATTTATGGTAAAAAATGAATATTTTATGCACCTAATATGATATCTCTACTCTCTCTAATGATTCAATGTTTCAATACAAGATATCTTATTTTCTCCCCATCCTCCTCAGTCGTTGATTGAATGTCTAGTGATATCTGTTTGATTTTTTACCATCATTATTGCTTTATCAATGACACATCCCTATGGTCAATAATTATTTCATAGTAAAATTATTATCCCTGGAATTAATTTATGCTTTCATATTTATTTTTAATTTATTTCTTTTTAGAAGTACTCATATGATAATTGTTTTCTTGTATAGGTGGATTATTTTATTCGATTTATGTTGGTTTGTTCGAAGCTTCTCATGCTCATGAGGGATTGGACTTCAAGCCTATAGCTAAGATAATGAAAATAAAGAAATATGGCAAGAATCCATAAAATGGTTAGGAAAAAGAAAATTCATATTACTTATTTAATTAATTTTTTCATAATTTTATCTAATATTTTTGAGTCAATTTCCATATCATTTTTATTTATTAATTAATTAATTTTTTCATATATCTTTTGGGAGGTCATATTTTTCATTCAACTATTTGCAACAAGACACAAAATAGATAAAATTTTTCTTCTTATAAATGTTACAATGTTTTCCATTTTTATTTCCTTTATATTTCGAAATTCCAGCACTACATGTTGATTCGATGCTGTTAGTCAAAAAACCTTTTCCTTTGTTTAATTCTAGAAGAATACATGAGACTCATGTGCCTATTATGGTGACTTCTCATGATATAGTGTTCCCATGAGCTTCCACTGCTCTTCTATATTTAAACAATAAGAATTTTTTTTCTCGTATGAACACTGATTCAATATATATTCAATGATAGAAGTTGAACATAGGGAGATAATGGAAATCTGGTAACATTGGAAGTTAGGATTGTTTTGAGACTTTGAGATGGGTAGGAATCAAACACACCTCAATTCGACACATAGTGTGACCAGTATGACTGAAAGGGTTCCTTTTTAATTTAAGATTGACATTAATTCTAGTGAAAAAGCCAACTGAAATACTCAAAATTGAGAAATAATATTCTAATTGTTTTGATACTTCAAGGAAATGATCCATAAGTAATTTTATATGTGTTTTAATTAGTCTCACGTCAATTTGATGCATGGTGTGACCTTTATGAATCAATGTGTCTGTTATCATTTTGCAATCGACAGTTTAGTAAAAGAAATATCACTCAATGAAATTAGAGAAAACATACACGAATTTTCTTGATAATTTAGGAAATTGATTCAGGAGTCATTCTGTGGTTTTTAGGAATTATTATTACATAAAACTGATAAACGATGTGATTGATATGAGTTAAAGTGCATGTTTCCAGTTTAAAATGTAATTTTTTTAAAAAATGTTATGTGCTCAAAACTAGGGAAACACATTAATATTGTTTTAATACATTATAATAAATATATATAAATCATTATAAAGATGTAGGAATCATCTTCACCTCAATCTGACGCACTTTTTGACCGTTATGACACCATGTTTTTCATTTTTATAAAATTGACATCAATTTTAGTAAAAAGGACAACTACCTTACTCAAAACTAAGAAAATGAATTTGGATTATTTTGATATCTTATGGAAATGATCCATAAGTCATTTTTGATATGTAGGATTCAACCCCGCCCAAATTTGATACATGATGTTCTAGGTATGACTGAATGTGTCCGTCATGAGTTTAAAATAGACAGTTTAGTTCAAAAAATGTCACCCACTGAAAACCAAGAAAACAATATAATATTTTATTTCTATTTTAGAAAATCTATTCATAGGTAAATTGTGATGTTTATAAATAAATATCACATCAAATTGATACATGATGTGAATGGTATGAGTCAAAATTCTTGTTTCCAGTTTAAAATAACATTTTAGTAAAAAAACAAGTGGCGTACTCAAAACTAATAAAATGGATTAAAATTGTTTTGATACATTATGTAAATTACCCATAAGACCATTGGGATATGTAGGAATCTACTTCACCTCAATATGATACACGATGTGACAATTATGACTCAAATTGCATATTTTTATTTAAAATTTACTTCAATTTTACTGAAAAGGAAAACTAAATTACTCAACACTTAGAAAGGACATTCATATTGTTTTGATATTGTATGGAAAGGATATATAATTAATTTTTGACATATATGAATCACCCTCACCTAAATATTATTCATAGTGTGACTGGTATGACTCAAAATGCAACTTTTTATTTAAAATTTGCATTAATTTTAGTAAAAAGGACAATAGACCTACTCCAATCCCAGTAAACACATTCAGATTATTTTGACTTTTTTAAATAAATTATCCTTAATCCATTTTGGATTTTTAAGAATCCTATGAATCTCAATCTGAAGCATGGTGTGACTGGTATGACTCCATGTGAGTATTTTTATTTAAATATGACATCAATTTTAGTAAAAAGGACAACTGACCAATTCAAAACCAAGAAAAAAATTCAAGTTATTTTGATATATTAGGGAAATAATCCATAATCTATTTTTGACAATTATGAATCAACCTCACCTCAATCCAATACATGATATACCTGGTGTGACACAATGTGTCCTATATCATTTTAAAAATTATAGTTTAGTTCAAAAAGTGTCTCTCACTAAAAACAACAAATACACACTCATATTATTTTGATAATTTATTAAACTGATTCATAAGTCATTTTTGATGTGTAAGAATCAGTCTCATATAAAATTGATATACGATGTGATCGATAAGAGTCAAATTGTGTGTTTCTAATTTAAAATAACTATTTAGTAAAAAAACAAGTGATATACTAAAAAACGAGGAAACACATTCATATTGTTTTAATAATTTAGGAAAAAGATCCATAAGTAATTTCAGACATTTAGGAATAAACCACACTTCAATATGAATAATGGTGTAACCTCTATGAATCCAGGCTTGCCTTTTCAAATTATAAGTGTCATTTTAGTTCAAAACATGCATCACATTTCCAAAACTGAGCAAACATACCTAAATTGTTCTCATCTTCCTATTTTCCATTACTTATTTAATTTCCTCATCATTATTATCTTATAATTATTTAATTAATTTTAATATTGATAATTCTTGAAGATGAAAAATAAATGGAGAGATTTTCAAGATTCAACCGAAACTTAATCAGATACACAATATTCCTGGTATGACACAATTTTTATTTTAAAATTAACACTTTCTGTTAATTTATTTATTTATATTATTACTAACATAGAATTTTTTTCTTATAAATGTGTTTTTTACGTGAGAAGGTTCTATGAACAATATATAAAAGAATAATACTATTTATTAATGTATGTAATAATTTGTACTTATTTAATAGCATAAACCAAATTTTAAAATGGCTATAATATAGAGTTTTTTTTCTTCTATTTGTGTTGTCAATTTTATTTCATTTGAATTATATTTTTGTACATGATTTTACTAATATCATGGTGTTTTTTCAATGGTGTTCTATGACTATAAATTCCATTGGTGATGTTGTGTGTTTTTGTAGTATACTGTAGTATGTCCCTTTATCAGTGCTTCTAGAAGCGCTGATAAAAGTCAAGGGATTGTTATATTTATCAAGTAGAAAGTACTTTTCTAGAACTTTAAAAAGGAATTTTACCATTTTAATGGCATATTTTATAGTATTTAACATCCACCATTTCTTTATTCTATGGGTACTTCAATTTTCCCCTTTACCAGATCTCTAGAACCCAGTTGTTCCGTTCTTTTATTATTCAATGTTTTTCTGTTCATTTCAACTTCAATAGTACTACAGAATCATAAACATCATTTTCAGGAAAAAATATCCGATATTTCATCACCATTATTTACCTTTTTCAGTGAACCTCATCAATACATTATAGGGAATAAGTTTGTTCATACTTTTCTCATTAGTTAGATAATTATGGATTAAAAAGCTTTTTTAACCTAGAAACTCCCTTAACATTAGCTCCCTTTTTCATCGTGTTGTCACTCATTATTTTCAAAGAATTAATTTTTATTAACTACATGAATTTATAGCACTTTAATTTATTGTTTAATTGTGTGTGGAGAATTATTTTAAACTTATGATAGTAAGGCACGTGAAGTCTTGTTTTCTTCTACTTCCAAGTTCATTTCTTTCCCAAATAGTTCTATCCATACAATCATACAAACAATAAATATATATTCATATTTTTCACGGTGTTGGGTTATCTTCCACATTAAAACCTTTATAATTTCAGAATCTTACATCATTTTGTTCATAAATTTCTCTTATACATGTATTATTGTCATGAATTTTTTAGGATATTACCCAGCCAACATACACCATCCACCCAACTTTTTATCTTATGGAAAGTTACTCTTGAGATGTTGCTTCTAGTAAACCTTATCATATTCATTGGATAAGTCTTCCACCATTCTAAACCACTTTTTTCTTTCATGGAGTGACTCATTTTATTCTTGAGATTATTTCCATTAACATGAACATCTATAGAAGGTTTACAAATGACCATGAAGTATCATTTTCTTCTATATAAGTAACATATTTTATTGGGAATTAATTCTAGTATTACATTCTTCTTAGATGAAACCTTCTTTGTAACTCTCATTTCTTTACTCCCCAAGGTATACTTACAATCTATATTACTTTAATTTTCCCTCATATTTTGTGCCCTCCTTCCATTAATTGTATCTAAGATGTGTTTGGTATAAGTAAACATATAGTCCTCATCACCATGACCACTTCTACCATAACATTAATCAGAATTTTCACGTTATTAAAATTTATTAGATTATAAAATTATTTGATTTTTTTGTGAACACTAGATTTACTTATCTGTGTTTATCCTAAATTCTTTTAGAATCCTCCAAAATAAAGTCCTTCTTTATCTTCTAGTAATTGAAATATTATGACATCAATTTATGGCATGATTATTGAACTGTCTAAAACCCTTGTAGTTTCTATTAAATATAATCTTCAAATTTTTAGTATCATTTTGAAAACTTGGGGTTTCTTCCAAAACATCATCATGATGAACACTTTAAGGGATGATTCCCAAATTAATTATTTATACCAACTTCATTAAAGTGGTGGGTTTTTCTATATTATTATTCACCCATATTTATCTGGAAATATAACTAGAACTATTTAAGGAATTAGATTTAGTGCATTCAAATTTATTAGAACATGGTTTTAACTTATTTCATTAACTTATCAAAAGAAGGAACATACAATGTTTTCCCATTCTTCCAACCATTATTTTGGTTATTAAAATAAGTAATGATATCCCTTGAAATTTAAACAGTGACCCTTCTTTTTTACTTCTTTTGAAGACTCAACTTGATTAACTTCAATGTTTCGACACTTTACTTCTAGCTCAAGACACTTTAAATGTAAGGTGTTTTGACTTTATTTAAGATATTTTACATTATCTTTATGATTAGTTGTCAAATTATGAATATTTTTTTCATACATTTTCCTTTTATGAACTAAATAATGGTAAATATCTTTGATTTTAATGGATTTGACTTCCAAAAAATGAGTCATTGAATTTAATGGTAGTGTTTTATACATGGATATATTCATCCAAAACATTCCTAAATATTTATTTCTCTATAAAAACACATATGAAATTCATATTCACCATGTTGGATCATTTCTTATGAAAGTAATACCATTTCCTACTCTCCATTAGCATGTTTACTTATAGTGTTGCATTCAATCATATTATTCACCAATAATTCTTCTGTTGCATCAATTTTCTTCCCAATAGTTTATTTTTCTTCATAAAGTCCCTTGTTCAATGAAAATATATAAGAGAATAAAATCACAAGAGAATTTATTTAAATAAACCATAAAGTCATTTTATAGTTCATAAATATATTCAACTAACTAAAAACAGCCTAAATTTTACATTTTTCTTGTAGAGGATTAATTATAATGGATTTTTGAGTAAAAATATTACTCTTTTTACCTATTAGAAATAGGGAATCCCCCTTCCAATGATTTTGAGAGATTAAATCCATCTGATTTTGATATTCTTTCTTCTTATGATTCATTATAGTTTTTTATAATAATTTGATATTTACAAACCAATGTATATTCAATTATCTTCTACTCAAAGAATCTTTTCTGAACATTAAAAAGTTCCATCATTATATCATATAGATAAATTATATATTTAACTTTTTAAAATCATCACAACAAATATGCCATGGAAAAAATTTGTAATAAATAATTATAGATCAAAATAGAGGGAACCTATGCTCTAATACAAAATTTAAATTCCCAGTGGATTGTGCCATTACCCTGAGGGTGTGGGGTTAATAAATGGTCAACAACATTTTACTAATTCAGCACCACATAAATTTATTACTTATATTAAGTGGATAAAAACTCATTAATCAGTTAAGATGTATGTATCATTATGATTTCCCCCACCAATCTCTCTATTTTTTCAATATAGATAATAAAAGTAAATAATAACACACACATATTTTTACACGGTTATATCCCAGTAGGGGTACTTAATTGTCATGTTGTCGACACACGTTGAGTCACATATTTTACAACAATATATCCTTATCAATAAAAGTAGTGTGGGATGTTTTTATCCTTAACCCATAATGTTCATACCACACACTAAGTATCTCAAATTTAGAAAATATAGACTCCAATCAGTTTATAATTTTCCACCAATATCGACTGCAACTTCTTCTTCAATCGAAGTAGATGCACATAGACCTTGTTTGATATCTAGTAAAAGTATTTTTAGAGCTCTAAAATTATTCCTCGGAACATGGTATTTTAGTATTTTCAAAAAAAATTAATAAACTAAAACATCCTTGAAATATTTGGTTGACAAAATCTACTCTCAATTTATTTTCATTTTTTAAATGATCTCTCAAATTCTAATTATAAATTCAAAATTTTTCCCTAAATGATAAAGGATTATATTATAGAATAAATCATCCCTCATATGTTTGGTGATTTAAATATATCCAAACTTCAAGATTTTATCACTATTTTATTTTCATTTTCCACCTATAAAACATTCGATAATTTCAGAGAAAATTCAAATCTATAGAAAATATGACATCAACTAACTTTTCAATTTTTCCAAAAATTATACATCAATCGTGATATCATTCTTTATGAATATTGGAACACTGAATGACCAGATCAACATCATCAGAATTAATTTTTACATCACATAAATTAGAAGTTCCTTAATATTTACCCTAGCACTTATTTTCATGGACTTAACTATTTTTATTTGTATAAACTTTTTTCTACATAATTCACCTTCCGGAAATTTACATTTATTTAACAAAATATTCACATGAACTAAATTCTAATATATCCAATGATATACTTTAAGTGAATTCAATGCTAACTTATTATTAAAACTATCATAATAATATTTTTCTTTTAGTTAAGCTTTATATGTTAGATTAGTATTTGGAATCATATCACCTAAAAAATATTCTTGTACTAGATCCTTCCATACATCCTTCAATTTCATATTCATTTATGTTCAATTAATTTATATTATTAGGTATTTTTTTTGGAATTAATATAATATTTTATGATCATCTCATGATATATAGATCATTATCAACTTATTTTTTTGGTAATCTTAAACAATATTTATTTTTCAACAACACACATGGTGACTAGATGTCTCAACTGATTGATTCTCATTTCCAATGCATGTTTTTCTTGAGACCATATTTTATAAACCAAACCATCTTATCCTTCTATTAAATATGTTTTTAAAATATAACTTCATTTTGTGAAGACTAAAGAACATGGAATAAAAAAACTCAATCAACCATCCATTAAAAAATAATCCAAAATTGATCCACAAAATTAATAAGAATTTTCATAAATTAGTATAAAGAATAAAATATAACAACTAATAAAATTTATAATTTAAAATTAAAAATTATTAAATTTTAGTATAAAATAATTTTTATTTGATTAATGAATTAAATAAACTGATTTTAAATGTTAAAAGTATTAAAATAATTAAAAATTTAAATATAGTTTGTGTCTGGACATTGGGGTTAAAAATAGAGAGAATGATGAAACAATCTTATGTTCTATATTATAGAAGTAGCATAGAGACACTCCAAGAAGATTATAGTAGAATGAGAAGAAGGTGGAAATAGGGGAATAAGATCTCTATGGTAGATGGATGCCCTCATAAAGATCCTATGACAAGACCACCAACTGATCCTTCAATAATCTAGCAGAATTCCAAAATCATTTTTACAATCTTAATAGGCTTCTCCCTTATTTAATACCCAGGTCTCTACCTGAAAACCTTTCACCCCCAACCTTCTACAACTGGAAACATGATAAAATTATAAAAGTGAATGAAAAGGATAATACAAACCCAACTAATATCTATGACCCATCCCCATATGTGAAACCCACCCAATAATATAATAATGGCTTCCCACACCAACAACACACACCAATATACCAAACCATACCCCCACTAAGAAACCCCATTGTCATCAATGTGAAAAGTATTAAATATACCAATGTACTAAAACATTATCACAAAAGTTGTTAATGAATCTAGTGGAAAAAAGTAAGCCCACAAATTTCTAGGATCCCATTAATCATCAATATAACCTGGTAAACTAGTGTTTCTTTCAAGTTTATAGTCCTCAATATTAATAAATAATCCTAAAAAATTAGGGCTAAATAGAATTTAATCGTGCGCTGACCAACCTAGTCTTGGATGTAACCAGATTTTACTTGGATTTATTAATATATAACTACCATGCATGAGATGTAAAGAAGAAACCATACTAAAACATATTTTTTGGGAAAAGTGCATTTTTTTTAACTTTTGGTTCTTCAAATAGTTTTGATTTAGAGACTAAATAATGTGATTAGTGAAGTGTTTCTATAGTATAATGAACCATGATATAATCATCTTTATTTTTATCCATGAAAGAGAGAGAAATATATAACACTCTTCAATTTCATAATTTTCGTAACTAGTTTTTATCCTTCATGATTTAATAAGGACTTGGAGTAGAAGTTATGAGGCATGTAAAATAAGATACCCCAGTTGATCCCATTTCAGCAACATCCTTTGTGAGTGTGGCCTTCATATCAAAATTGAAAAAATAAATTCTAGAAACTAGGCCCAACACCAAACTAATTATCTATATATTGAATATGTAGTTTTACATACTCTATCATGATCAAAATTATCAAATCATTTTTATCCTTTTCAACAATCAATGCTATGTTATGTCCACGATTTGTGTCAATATCACTATATTTATAAAGAAATAGCACTATACATTTAATATTTGGGAAATATATATGGAATTTTAATGTAAATATTCTTATCATAAGCTCAAAAAATAGAATTTTACCTTTAAATGAGCTTCACCATGTGGTAAAAAAATCTTACTATGTCGTTTCTGACTATAACAACCACTAATATAATGTATTTTCAAACATAAATCTTGATAATTCTTTTAACAACACTATTATTGTTTCCCACATGGAGAATAATAGGAGTATTACCTTTTTCACTAGATGTAACAACTAAATAACTCACAACAAAAGAAAAATGTATACTAACTATACATGCTATGATTTCTTTAAATGTAAATACTATATGGGCAGGAGAAAAACCAAAATCACAAATAAAAAACAATGGTGTTACTTGAAATTGGGAAACCACATCCAACTATGAGCATGATATTTTAAATAATGGATGTACAATGACTAAATATTGAGTGTACTCCTTAGAAACATCTAGGTACCTCCAAAATACATGAACCATGAAATGTTGCAATAATGTGTTTTTTGAACCTCCCCATTTAGTGATGCAATCATCAAAACCTATCATCACCTTGCTATTTTCACCATTTCTACTAATAGGATTAAAAATGAACCTTTCATGTTCAACTGGTGGTTCTCTTAGATGCTCAACATCAGCAGCAAGATATCTATAATGGATTCTAATAACTGAAATCCCTATTTCATTATTCCCTATACCTACCCCTTTTGAACTCATGGAAGTTGAGTAACCTAATCTATTAGTTGAAAATACTCTAGGTATCCTTCTACCGTTCTTATTAGAAAAAAATCACCACCTTCAAATTATTTTGGAAACACCTCAATGGATTAATTATCAATGATAAAAGAATAAGTAATGATATTATCTTCTCCTCTCCACTCTAATACAGTTAATCTAACATTGGGTCTTGATAATTTTACTCTATGTGGATTTGAAATAGTCTTTTTTAGTGCATTGTAGAATAAAAATAGAGACACTTCAATAATATTACAATATAAGGTGAAGAATAATATAAAGGAAGAAGATCTATTTGGAAGAAGGCTGCCGACATGAAGAACCAAATCCCAGACCACAGGATGATCCATCTAGCAGCTAGCTGAATTCCAAAAATTAGTTGTGCCCATCCTCACAAGCTTCTACATTATTTAATACCCCAGCCACTACCAAACAACCAATCACCACTAATCGGTTACAACTCAAATCATAAAAAACTAATTAATGTAAATTTAAAAGATAATACAACCCCTACTAATAGGCAGTTTAATCATAAATACCAATAAATAAATATTAAACAATTTTACACACCATTAAAAAAATAAAAATTGATATATATGAAGAATTAATGAGTAGAATATCCCAATTTATTTATTAAATATATCTTATTTCTCATTTGTGTTTTCATAAATTACTGAGTGAAATTATCAAAAAAATAAAGAATTATATTTCCATTTACTTCTTGAAAAAATCAACTTTATTTTCAATTTTCACTATTGGTTTTTATAAACATGAATATTCAATAAGAAAAGTTTAGTTTGTTCTCTATTCCTATGAAATAATTAATAAAATAACAACCAAGTAACTATTATAACATAATACTTCATCATCAATGGGAGAAAATTATATGTTAGTGAAAAAATGTAGTTTGAATTCAAATTTCTCAACACTAACCAAAAAATAAATAGAATTTTCAAGAATTTTCAAATTAACACATTCAATTCCATTAAATTTATCAAAAATAAATAAAAAAATATTAATTACCATTACTGAAGAAAATAATTTCATTTATGTTTTCATGTAACTCAAAATTTCTAGGGATAATTTCAATAAATTCATATTTACATTCCCATAGAAATAAATCATGATCAATTAAATGAGTTTCTAGTTCTATTTTATTAAAAGAATTAACTTCCAAATAAATATATACATTTTATTAAAATTCTCCATAATTTTATTCAAGTTTATAATTTTATACATCATTTTCAGTAAGCAGAAATCCATTTTCAATATTAATTTAGTCTTAATGTATAACTACAAAAGTGAATATACTATAATTGATGCTATAGAAATAGAAAAATTCATCGTAAAGGGGATTTTAGACTACAAAAATTGGTCTTTTAATCCATACGCCTTTCAGGAAATCAAGGATCTTCAGGCCATAGGGATTTCAGACCACAAAATGGGTCATTGGGCCATCAAGATTCTAGGGCATATATTCATGGTGATGTATATTGGGGTAACCTAAGCCTAGATAAATGATACATAGTGGTTTAATATCACCAAAACGAAGTGATTAGAGTATAACCGGAGGGAGAAGTCATCATTCATTAGGTATAGACCACACATAACTGTACCTGGGGAAAGGAAAAGTACAATCACGTCATTATGTGTTGAAAAAGTCATGGACAACAAGAAGGGGTACTGGGTGGGGGGTGTTTCTTCCTTTCAATATGTAAAAAATCCTCAGTGGCATTATAACTCTAAGCCATGTACTTCGGTTCTTCATGTCATTTAAGGGTTACCTCCTAAATCAATTAAAAAGAGGATTTTCTAAATAAATAATATTCAAGGGATTCAGGCCATGGGATATTTTATGTAGTAGTATTGATCATATTGTTTTATCTAAAAGAATTATGTTATGAAGAGAATAAATTTGAAATAGTAACATTAAAATCAATATATATTTTTCTTTATCTTAAACAGAATCTCAAGGGATTTCAAATATTATAAATTCAAGGGAATGTTTATCAAACTCAAAAAGAAAATAAATTTATTATAATTATCAGTAATTAAAGGATTTTTTATTATATATATATATTTTCAATATCCTCTTTCAATTTATTCATTCCACTATTTATCTATGAAGAATAATGATTAATGTTTTTATTATATATCTCAAAATAAAATTTTACTGAACCAGTCTATACTACCTTTCCAAAACACTTAATATAGTCAACCATATTTCCCAAATAACATTCCAGAATTCCATGGGCTTGGAAAAAGTGTTTGGGCATCACCATATCACTCTTGGGAAACATTTTTCAAAATAAATAATAAAAAATAAGAGGAATTCCACCTAAAATACAAGAATGACCACTCCACATGTAATAGTTGTCACAATAATGATATAAATAGTTTCCATAATATACATCATCTAGAAAATGTTTTAAATAAATGAGAAGTTGAAGGTGAAATTCCTTAAATACTATATACATATGAAGTATTCTGGCTATATCATAGGTTATGATTGGGTGTATTGTAAGGAGTTAAATAGTTACTTTATGCCACTAGCTTATCCATTCATATTTTGCAACTGAGTTACATCATATGGATTATTTTGAGTATAATAAAAAATTATAATCTGCACTAAAATCCTATGATTTTGGAAACTGAATGATAATTGTTATCATACTGGAGTCTTTCACATTGGTTACACTAAATTTATAGTTTATAATATGAAACACATATGAGTATGATGTATTTACCCAAAAAATTTAAAAAATATATTTGTTAATTTTACTGATGATTTATAATTCTTGGGTAAATGGAAGCTAACATAAGGATAACACTTTTTAGGTATACTCTTGATCATGAATTCCTGTTTGAAACTCGCTCATCCTAAAGTTGTATTCCTTTTACTACGTTTATCTAGTGAGGTGAGAGAATTCCATGCCAAGATGAATCCCACTCATAAAATGAATAATTCAACAAAACCCATGGATACCTTTAAATTAGGGATACCATTAGGTTACATTTACTATAATATTCATCAAGCCTAGATGAAGACTATTTTTTCTATAATCAACAGTTTAAGGAAAAAATTATATTTCCTTCATTTACAATACACATGATTTCATTTTTCTATCATTCAAAATATTGGATTTGGGTTTCAACATTGCTTTCCCTATTATTGAAAAATGTTGTTGGATCATTCAAACCCCAACAATGGAATCAGATACTTACAATTGATTTTATGTTCTTGAAATTTTACTATAAATGATGTTTTTGATGACTTTTTTCCTTTTATATTCCCTATCATTAAATACAATATAGAATTTTGATATTCCTGATTGAGTTAGGGATCAAAAAAGGGGATATTGTAGCTAGTGACTCCATACAAAACCCTTTTTTATATTAGTAATGGTAAAAAATTGAGGTTATCATAGTATAATAAATCACTAAACCACCTATTCTGAAATAGGGAATCACATGTTCCTTAAGATATTTTTATGAATCATAAAATAAGTTTGATATTTAATAATTTATTTAATTAATACATAAGGTTTTTTTTCAATAAGTATGTTTTTTCCTATTTTAGAAAAATAGGAAAGACCACACATATTGTAATCATATTCAGTGATTAGATTATCAATCATAATATATGAATGATAACACATTAAAGGTTTATATACTACAATGTATTATTCATATCCCATGATTAGTTCTATATTGTTTAATATTATTTATAGAGTTTTTTTCTATAAATTAAACTATGAATTGAATTATATAATTTATAAGTTATTTATAAATTATAATAAAAGATATTTTTTGATTTTTACTAATTCTTAAAATATTTTATAATTTATTGAATTATAAATTGTTTATAATGAATTAATTAAATATTTTAAAAAATATTATCAATAAATTTTCCATAACCATAAGTTGGAATATTAAAATACCTTTAAAATTATATGGTGTACCCTATAATTTAGATATAAGGCATTAAATTTGAATTTTTTTTGGTAATCTATAATGTTTTTATAAATTATTAAATAAGTAAAAATTTAAAAGGGTATATATTTTACAATAAATTGTTCATAAATAATTAATATCAATTTTTCAGATTAAATTCCATTTTTGGGATAATAGTTTGACCACATCATATGAGTTTTTAATATTGATTTAATTAAGGTTTATATAATGTTAAGTATGTGATATTTAGATTATATAATTATTAAATAATAGAAATTGAAATATAAAAATGATTATTTTTCATTAAATATACTATATTCAAATTGGATTTTTATATAGTGAATAATATGAATGAGTTCAGATTAGGAAATAAATATAAAGTGTTTATATTCAAGACCATGGACTGTCTATAATTAATACCTAAATCATACATTGTTTATAATCATCTTTTATTTATGAAGTGTTCATAAATCATTATCTCATGTATAAATATGTGAATTAATTATTTATTTAAGATTCATTACCTTATTTATTATTTATGAATATTTTTTTTATATTATAAATTCAGGTATGCTGTAGTTTATATTTTTTAATTGATTATAGATATTATCATACATTCATTTAATGACTTGCCATCTAGGTATGATAATGTATTTACTTTTATTATCAATAGAATTTGACAACTATTGAGTTATGAACATGAATTGTGTTATTAATTTGAATTTATATAAATTAAGTGTGAGAAATATGATGGAATTTAGATCTCTATTGAGTAAAGTATCCATGGGCATAAGGTTTTTGGGGTAAACTTCACAGTGGCCTGAAGGCTCATGCCATATTTTATAAAAGTGATTTTTGATTATCTATGACTCGTGGTTTACCCATTTTGAGATTTTTGATTATATACATGGAATAGTTTCATGTACCTTATGCATATGATGTATTTGGATGTGTTTGATTATAATCAAATTTTGATTTTTTAAGTAAAATAATCCATGAGTTGCATAAAACTTACACATCAATATGGTTTAAACCTATTGATTTAGTAAAGGGAATAGGATCAAAAAATAAATCAATAAATTAATGTGCACATAAAGGTAATAACATGAGGTAAGATAAATATATAAAAACCCTTACAAATATTATGTTTTATATTCGTTCCAAAGTAGAAAATGTCAATACCTAGATCATTCAATCAAGTAGGATCTTCCAAATATGGGTTCCCATGGCTCATCCTTTTCAAAGAATTGGGGAAATTTCAAACCATAAAAATCAAGTAACTAAATATTGATGTTTTTTTGTGTGACACTTAGGTTACAAAAGTTATTCCTTCTCAATAATCCAAGAATCGTATATGATATGATTTGGATTCTTCCCTACCTGAAAAGTTATTTAGAGAGGTCCACACCAAATAAGGGTTATTTAATTAGTGAAATATGGATTATGAACCCCTAATGGATATGATATTTTATAGGACTCATCATTTTTGTGGGAGCACTTTTAATATAAGTCCTCATTAAATGTTTGTAATACCTAATATTAATGTGACAAAAGAAAATGTTGTAGATAAATAACAACAACATCATCAAAAATAATTTTCAGATCAATACGATATAAATGAAATGTTTATTTTATAAATTAACATAGACTGGTAACTTTTGAAATGTTATCAAGAAGTAATATATCTATGAGTTAGAGTAATACCTTCCTAAATAAAACTATTGATGTTTTTAAACACTTGAAATATATATTATTATTATAATAATGCTATGATTTAATTGGGTTTTCAATGTAATTATATGCATAATGGACTAAGTAACATTAGTATCTACTCATATAATGAATATGATTGAGTATGTTAGTGACTTATAGTGATTGGTGGTTTCCTATAAGGTTTTTTATGATTATAGAGTTTATTATGTTTTCATTGATGGACGTGTTCCTAAAATTTGAATGGGTTTAATAGAATTTAACATGATATTCTCAAAAGGTTGAGAAAGTATTATATATGGAATATTATGTCCATGTTTTGGTGCTGCATAAATAGTAAAAATTGGTAAAAGAGAAAACCGAAATAAGAAAAGTTAGTTGAAAAGTTTAATAATGATTATTTTATTAGATAACCAAAGTCATTGAAACTAAAAGATAAAATCAAAAGAAAGAATAATGATTCCATAGTATGTAATTGTTCATAATAATTAAAGGATTTTTAAACACTCCATGAAATGTACACACTAAGTATCTGTGTTGTAGAAATAAATTCATCGATTTTTGGGGAATACGATTCCAAATGTATATTATACATGTGTTATAAATATATAATTACTTTAAATCAAGAGAATAATTGAGATAATGTTTAGTTTTTATTCAAGTGTTGAATTAATTAATGGAAACTTAAATGATTTGAGTGAAAAGGAGTTTATCAAGTTTAGCTGTATTTAATTTATGTTTATAATTTATTAATTTATATTATATGATAATATAATAGGTTTACCAAAAAATATTTTTTATGAATAATATGAGATGATAAATATGGTTTATGATTCATCAAATTTTATAACCTGTTATGAAAATGAGACAAGGATAAAGCATTTTATCTATGATAAAGTGTTTATCCAGATATATGTTAAAATATGAGGGAAGGTGTTCCCACCACCTATCAATCGAAAATTTTAAAGAATAAATTATATTTTTGAAATTAATTTATAAATATTGAATACCATATATTGTAGTGCCCCCACACTAGTATACTATGAACAATGACCGAACCAGGTCACTACATGACCTCAAGCACACCTCCCTATATTCCATAGGATTCCAACTAGAAGTGGTGGTATAAGGTAGTACCTTTGGGAGAATATAACACTATATAATAGTGAAAAATACAAATAAAATTACCAAAAATTATACATAATAGAGTATGTAAGAATAATTAATAGAAGGGACATTATATAACAAAATGAAATGTAATATACTAGAATACAATACCGATTACCATCTACTTTGGTCACATATAACAAAACAATAAAAATAACATATAAAATGATATACTTCAAATATTAATAATATGTTATACCAAGATCTATATACCCATTTGATCCATACTTCTTGATTAAGCTAATATGGATCTATACCCATCCCTTGCCTACAAACAAGTGAGAGATGCTCAGGTACCAAAGTGAAATAGAGACCTGAGAAGGGTGTGAGTACATAATTTAGTAGGGAGCCAACAACATGTACCAAACATAGCCAGAAAAGTTTCTTATTTTTGAATATGAAATGCTTTGAATAATGAAAAAATAACTATAAAAAATATATAAATTAACAACCATTAATTCTTAAGTAAGTGACCCCAATTGACATTAACAACTTTGTCTAGTGCTAGAATTTCTCGAGTCCCTTCATGATAACTTTTATAACACCATAAGGACACAAGGGTCTTTCACCTTAGTATATAGATAATGAACTAGGGTCCTTATCCACCCAATGATATAGTATAATGACTTGGGGAATTCTCTGTATAGGAATACCAACACGGGGAATGCACTATAAGGTCCCATGTTTTTAGTGAATGAAATTTTTGAGAAAAAACAAGATTTTTTTCATAATATTCTTGTAAGGGGTAAAGTGGTCATTTTCCTATTTCAGATCATCTTGGATAATTTTTATGGCCACTCTGTTGGTCCCAAAATAGATTGTTTACTCTAGGATAAGATTTTGGAGAAATTCCAAGCTATTTTAATTTTAGTAGAATAATTAATAATTAATAATTAATAAATTTATTATTAATTTGTTCGTATTGGATTTTCAGGAAAATATATTGAACAGATCAAAAAATTGAGTTTTTGTTTCTATCACCGAGTCTAGAATGCATAGTTTTTCATTGGTGGGTTTTAAACTCAGGTCAGGCGCCGAGCCAACCTAGAACCCCTTTTCTTTTTCTTTTCATTTTATTTCTTTTAATTATCTTCTTTCTTTAATTTTTATTTTCTTCATTTCTTCTTTGGATTATCACATACTCCCCCCTACTAACCTTCTTTGTTGAGTGATCAGGAGTTAAAAACGTAGAGGGAGAGACAGAAGGAGAGGGAGAGGAATAAGGGTACTACCGCGGAGCTCAGGACACGCCAAAAAATTGTATAAAACCCATGGATATTGGAAATGAGTGAATATTATGTGGATTCCACCCAAACCTATATTGTTTTTATGTTTCACTACAAATATACATAGAATAATATTTTATTATTAATCCACTTTTATTATTTCTTTGGACCCCTTGGTGGGTTGATCTACTGTTTCGGGGTAAATATGGGGGGGGGGATTTGAGTGGTGAACCATTTGAAAATCCCAATCACATGATGTGTATCCCATGAACAAATGTTGTGTTTTATTCTTATATGGGGAAGATGGAACGTTTGGAATACATGTTGTGTACTGGTACTCGGTCATGTGGCCGAGTGCCCAGCCATGCTGCCCAAGTAAGGGAATGTGCCATGTAAAGTACACAACCTGACCCCATGTGGATCACACACCACATAGAGATTCATGACCTAGATATATACATGGACAAACCATGTGACGTGCATAAGTAGGTACCCTGTGTAGGGTACACACTATGTACATGACCAACACATTGTGTAATTGGGATTTTACCAGCTAAGTCCTGCTAGAGTACACACCACAGAAAGGATATGGGGTGTACATGTCATGTATTGAGTAAAAACACTTTATAATCCTCCCTTATACCCTTTTTATAAGTTTTTTTTATTTTTTGTATCTTTATTCCCTAGATTCTGAATTAGATTAATGGGAAGTACATTTCGAGTCTATTTTCACATAGACTGTGATGGTGAATATAGCGACTTTGTAACATCCCAGGTAAAAAAATAAATTACAATTTTCATATTTATTAATATTTTTCAATAATATATTAATTTTACTTTAATTGGGATCCTATGTTCGATGGCGTACCCGATATGCAACAATGGGTTTCTTCAAAATATTACGTTTCACACTAATAATATAATATTTTTTTTAAATGGTAGTTAATTCCTAGCCATTGTATTGGTGAGAATGAACATATCTAACTAAAATATGATTATTCATGTTAGTTAAATGTCTTCACATTTATCCAAAAAAATTTAGAGGCTTAAAATATGAATAGAATTCGATTAAAAGCATAAATAATCTAATATTCACTAATAGGTTGACTTATCACCTTTTGATGGCGAACCCTCATTAAATATAGTTTTGGTCACTTTTACTCATTATATATGAACAAATAAAATTATTCTTTAGAATCAGGACACCATAATTTAGTTTGGGTAATTTTTTGTTATTTTTCCGATAAAATTCATTTTTTAATGAATAGTAAAAAATAATGTACTTTCATTCAAATATGCCTTTTAATATAATATATTTATATGGTTATATTATCTTTTTAAATGGTTTTAAAGTGTAATTATATTATATTTTTACTATTTAATCTAATGGTGGTCATCGGAATTAATTTCACTTTGAAATTGGACATAAAGAGGTTTCAATCTTTCGATAGATATTATTTCTTAAAAACACGCTATTTGTTATGATAATTGGAATTAAGTTTTAAATAATTAACCCAAAATCTATGTTTTTAATTTTATAAAATATACATCATTTTTGTGTTATTAATATCAAATATATATTAGGCTGAATTTTTGGTAATTTTCTGAAAACATCAATTTTTGATGAATATGGAAACCACTAAGTTGTATTTTAAAACTGAATTTTTCATTTAAATGAAAATTTACCGCTTCTGTGAATTTAATTTCACAAAACAAACATACATGAGTCATGTACAACCATGGAAATCCTTGGGTTTATTTTGGGACCTTATGGAGCCACTTAAAAGTGATAATGGCACTTTAGATTAATTAATTTAAAGTAACGACAAAAATGGCATAAACAAATATCTTTTAGTAAATTAATTTTTACATAGGGTTATAAAAGTTATAATTTAGACTATAAATATTAATTGGTAAGATAAAAATATTTCCTACATCGTGGTATTTTTTTTATAATTTTTAGATATCAAATAATTAAAATTATTTATGACACAAAAATGATGCAGTATTTACCTCATTAATAAATGATTTAAATAAATAAGATTATAAATTTTAAAAAAAATTCCAAAACCAGTTCAATTTATATTTTATGATTTTATATAGAACTTGGTTCAACTTATCTTCGACTTCAATGAGTTTTGGACCTTTTTAAACTGAAGATATGTTTACAATAAAATAATTGTTTAAAACATTCCTAAAGAGCCCCTCCTCTCTTTTATAAAAGGACACCACTTCTAACCCATTCCTCTCACCTCTCAAGCCCCATGGCTCAACCAAAATATGCCTAATTAAGCTCACTAAATCTCTCTCCTTCTCCTATAAGCCTTAACGTAGGCATAAGGCACTTCAACAAACCCTTTTGGTTCAAACCAAAGGGAGTTACCCTATTTAAAAGTAACATCTTTCCTTAAGTTATTTTGTTTTATTTTACCGCTCCAACCCACTAAACTCTTTTTATTCCTTTATTTTATAACAACAACAGTATCCAAAATATACTAGTATGTTGTTATTATAAGGATTAAAACTACACATACAAACACCACCATCAAATGGGTAACGAAAATATTGTTTCTGTGGATGACAAATTAACACCTCATGAAATGATGGTTGTTCAATTATCTCCTACCACCTCTCATGGTGGCCATTATTATGGAGATATATTTATATATTATATATATTATGTGTTTTTTCTTTATACTTCCGTGTTTTAATTTTATAGAACACCTTTATGGTTTCCATTATGGATAAATGCGATAATTTCATTTAAGGAAGTGCGGACTACCACCCCTCAAAGTGATATGACTCATTAATGCCATATGTGGAACGTATAAAGGATGGAGTTAATGATATTATATATTATATTATACTGTAATTATAATATGCCTATGTATAGTTATGTTTTAAATCCATTAAAATTTGAAATAGTAATGGAAGTAGCTTTCATGGGTACGTATGACTTACCATCTCCATGAACGGTGCATTTCATTTCATACGTCTAAATGTTATGAAATATTATAAATACATATATATAATGGATATATATTATATATATGATATCTAAATCATGAATATCATTCCGGAGATAATGGACTGTTGACCACAAGGACAACCTATAATTATAAGAAGTCCATTTTTTGACTCAAGTACCAAATATCAACCAAACGACCATTAATAACTTAAAATGATTGCATAATGTTTACAATGTGTTAATAAGTGATATAAAAATAATAATAAACTTGAAAAATGTTCTTGTGAAATTAACTTTATTTTATTATTCAGGAGGAACAAGGAACAAACAAATCAAGTCGGACACGTGATAAGGGATTTCTTAACTCACTTTTAATTCCTCGAGATTTCTATTGTTCGTCACTTATTTATTTCATGTGGTTTATTTTATACTTAAATTTGATATATATTATCATAATTCTATTTATATTCATGGTATTTTGTGATTCATTTGGTGGATATTAACTTTTGGTCATACGACTCTATTGATTATAACTTTGTAAGGGGTTTTTATCACACTTTTTATTCCTGTGAGATTCATGATATATTATTACTATTTCTATTTGTGTACTTTATGTACGTCCCATTATTGTATTAATTTTTTAATATACTTAAATTTATGGGTATTTAAAACTTCATTTTATGATCCGTCTTTCATGGGGTGTATGTTTCGTAAGTTAGCAAATTGGTTAGGGAACCTTTCATCCACCTCTTTTTAAAAAACATCTTTTTGATATGTCTTATAATTTAAATATTATTATATTGGTATATGTACATATATGTCCTTATTGTACTAAATTTTTTTTCCATGTGATGAGATACCCTATTCTCACTCATAAATTCATTTTCTGAATTTTAATGTGACGTTGGTAGGCTGTCAAATTTCTGTAAGGGAACATCTTCACCCAATTTCAATTCTACGGGTTAAACTTGTACTTCTTGGTTATTTTGTGCTATGAATATGAGTGAATAAACTATTATTTTTTCACACTTAATATCCACATATATTTAGTCGATTCTTATTTTTCACACATTATTAAGTATTTGACTTATCCTTAACCTAAAGAAAATGTTATTATAAGGGATTTCGTCTCAATTTACATCCCATTGAGACTTCATTGTTGTTATGCCCCAATTCACTATTATATGGTGTATATAATGTCCTTTGGAAAAATAAATAATGAATCCCTTTATTCCCATGATATTATAAAGTTCGGATTAAATGTTATTCCCCAATTATTTGTATTCAAGTCTCTCTCTTTTTGTTAAAAACTCTTTAACTAATATATCATTTTAAATGTCTTAAAGATTTATTCTTCTAAATATTTCTCATTAATGTATATGTTTTCAAAATGGGTTTTTAGGATTTATTTATATGGACATTAATGTTTTCAAATGATAATTCATTTAAATGATTCAAAGTGGTATGGGACACTTTGATTCAAAAATATCTTTATTAAATGTTTTAAATGGTTTTGAAAATGATTTGATAAAGTATTGTTTATTTTAATATATTGATTTGATATATTGTGATTGGAATATGGAAATTTTATCTTTCCTTTATAATTTTATTATGTGTTGTGAATATGTTATGGTTATTGGGCATTGTTTACGTATACAGCTGGTTCAGTGATAAACCTAGGGCGGGTGAGCTAGAGATAACTCTCCAATGCATTGGGTAACGTGACAGAGGTAAACGTAAATGTTTCACCCAAGAGATTTAGGGAATATACTATGATAGGTATTCCAATTGTGACTCCCTCTATAGATGTGATATGTACAATGTAAGTATGATATGGATGCCTCGAGTTACATTTATGATTTATTATTACTATGTGTTATTCATAAATATTATGATTTCAGAAGGTATGTTATGATTATAAATTATGGATTCATTGATTTGTATTTATGGACGACTTAATGTTTCCTTTACTTATTTTATAACCCTTACTAGGCTTTTTTATGCTCATCCCAAGTTTTTGAAATGTTTTTCACAGGTTATAAGGAAGGGTAAGAGAAAGGAAGTATTCAAGAAGATTAATATCAAGAAAACAACTGTTGTTTTATTTAAGGAGTTTTATTATTTTAAAAAAATGGTTATAATAGAAGTGTCTACATTGTAATATTCAAGTTGATATGTAACAGTTATGGCCTAATTATTTGAAACTCTAAACCTGAAAAGATCATCAATGTGAATTCACGATTTAACTCAAGATTAAGTAATGTTTAAGGACATGTCCTTATAAACCCACCATTTTATAACATTAATATTAAATAATTATGAAGATAAACAACATAATAGTATTACACCACGAGGATCTAGAGGTTTAGTGTCTTGGGTAAACTAGGACCAAACATAACATTTACAAAATCAAGTTTAAACATTTATTTAATTTCTTTTTTTGGAACTTGACCTCTCCTTAGAAAATGTAGTCACCTGAGGATATAAATTAAAAAGGTTTGAGATAAATGAGCACTAAGAGGATAGATAAGAATAATAGATCATGGGTTGAGCATAAAAATAAAATAATCATCAAAATAATAAAAGGAAACATTAATAAAAGACTTGAAATGTGAAAATGCATGAAAATGAATCATCATGTCTTAGTGTTTATCCACCACACCTAGTTGTGAACAAATCTAGCATCATCTAAAAAAATAATTTCACTTTAACTAATGAGATTCATCACTTTATACAATTCATTGGAGCACTGTATAATTTTGGGTGCACCCATCACATCATAACATTCATTTTTCACTATATAATTCTAGGTGCACCTATCACATCATAATATACACGTTATCATGCATGCCACATTAAAAATATATAAAACATGAACATAAAATTTCCCATAGAATGAAATGAGTTACACATAATAAAGAATTCATTAAAAAACATTGGGTCCCCAAAATAAAGGGTGAATATCAATATTTACATAGAACCATTAACCATGTGCAAAGAGTGAAACAATATTTAAGAAATAAAAAGGTGTGTTTATTTGGAAGAATATTTCTTTTAGAAAATGATGTGTTTTTTTATAAAATGAATTATAGAACATGAATATCCAGGAAAATGTGATATAATTATTAATAAATTATTTTTATGGAGAACCCATACTGAACATGGATTGAAAGAGGGAGAACCCGAATAAAGAAAGCTGGGTTTGAGAATTTCACATAGCCTTGTATCCGAAGACATTCTTCACGTTAAAGTCCTATATAACCAAATTAGATTCATTAATTAATAATTAAATAAAATTATTTACACGAATATAGTTCATTATTGTTTCATTAAGTTATTCTAGGGGCCTTTTAATGAGTTATATCATTTAAATCCATTGTTTGAGAATGTCCGTTTTTATGATTTTCTTGAATGGTTCACTTGTACTCATAAATGGATGTTCGTGTAGAACGTGGTTAAACATCCAGAACTAATATTTCAAGTTATTAATGATATTAAATGAGTTTAAATGTTCTTATTACTAAATATGTTATATACCATGTGGATGAATCCTTAGATAATAATTTAATGATGATCGTTTTGGTTAATTCGGGCAGTTGGTCGACCAAAATGAACATGTTTTGTTTAATAATTTTTCAATATGTACATAAGTTAGTTCCAGAAAATTAAATATAATATAATAAATATAATATAATATGGTTTAACAATAAAAATGGGTTCATTTACATATATTAATGTGGTAATGGAAAAAAGAAAACATGTCGTTCTTGAAGGTGATAAATTAACAACTCACGAACAATGTTTTCATTTCTAACATAAAAAGAAGAGAAGAAGGGGGTTGGATGATATATTGTCCCATTAGTATCATACAATTACACTATATATGATATACTGGAGTGACCATGCCATTGTTATGTGGATAGGTGGGGAGATATTTAGAATATAACCTGAAATTGACATAAAATTAGAGGAAAAGAGAGAGAGGTGAATTACCTCTTGAATTATCCTCTTGAGATCCTCCTTAAAGAACCTAGGATTGGTATTTTGAAGATAAAAAAAGATCACATACGTGGGTTAGGATCTATTAAAGTTTTTTGGGTAGATTCATTTATAGTATTGAAGGTTGAGAGGTTTGAGGAAATGCGGGAGTGAAGGGTGGTTTATTTACAGTGGACGGGAGAGGGGTTTTCTTAATATTTTAATAATTAGATTATTAATTTCCACCAAGATAAGAAATAGTGATGATTCCATGATAATGAATATTAAAGAGGTAATTTTGTTTCTATATTTGGGTGCTTACATCACATGTGATGTCAGGAATAGTGGTTTGAAATTATAATGTATAATTATGGTAAATTAATCTATTTTACTATTCAACAAAAATTCATGAAATTTAGAAAAACACAAAAAATTCACCATAACCATTTTTCGATGTGTAGAATACAAAACATAATTTCAATTTTCAAAAATAATTTTCTAAATATGATTAATATAATTTTTAATTAAAATCATAATTTACTTGAAGAATACCGTTTTTAAAATTAAAACTAATATTATAATGCTTTCAAAAATTATATAAGGTATTAAAAATTATCTTAAAACTATAAGACATAGAATTATTAATTTATGAACACATTTTAGGAAAATAAACATTCTTTAAAATTAATTAATTAATTATAATTAATTATTTATGACATACCAAAAAAACCAATATTTTTTCTATGGTCAAATTATCACATATAAGATGCCTCAATTTTATTTAATCATTCAAGAGTAAGGTTGATATTATTTTGGAAAATTTAATATTCATAAGGGTAGTAATACTATTCATAATAGTAGGTTACTATTCACAAAAAATTCTGTTTTTCCTATCTGACTCCAAACATCTTACTGATCGCAACTGTGTATGTCAGATTTTCGAAATTCAAAACATTGAAGTTGAAAATTTAGGTTTAATGATCACATAGTATTTAGTATCATGATATGTCATTTTTCTTTGTAATTTAATTATACTATAAGTAATAATTATAATAAAATAATTCCATTGATAAAACTTTGGTTTATTGCATTCTCCCCCCTTATAAACTTTTTCCCTCGAAATTTTGTTTTACACAAACAGGTGAGGGTAATTCTCCTTCATCACATCCCCCAGTTCCCAAATTTGTTCTTAAAACTTATGGTCCCTCTACAACACTTTGACAAGGTGGGTTGTCTTTTTTTCATAGATCCTTATCTCTCTGGTCCAGAATCATTATTGGTTGCTCCTTATAAGAGAGATAATCTTCCAACTGTACCACCTACAGGTTTAATACATGTGAGGGATCTAGTATTTACTTCCTTTGGAGTGATATGTGAAACAAATCATGAACTTGAGTCATATTTAGTGGAAGTGCAAGACAACAGGTGACAGAATCTATGCAGTCAAGGATCTAAAAGGGGGAAATGTACCTTGAACTTAGCATCAATTTCGTTCCAACCCACATGACTCTCTTCCATGATGATATTCGAAGGATGACATTATATCAAATATCGAACTCCATTTCCCTTAAATAGTTGTCAACATGGAACGTTTTTCAACTCTGAGTAGCTTTGATGTGTTTTAGCTGACTTGAACCTTCTTTGTCAGCTCTTCCACATCATTAGATCGAAGTAGTTTTCTTTCTCCTAATTCATCTAAATAGGTTGGAGTTCTAAATTTCTTTCCAGACAGAGCTTCATATGGAGCCATGTAATCACTCTAGTGGATGTTATTGTTGTATGAGAACTCAACCAATGGGATATTCTTATCCCATCCACCTTTGAATTCTATAGAGCAGGCTAATAGCTTATATTCAAGCTTCTGAATAGTCCTTTCTAATTGGACTTCAGTTTGGCGGTGATAGGTTATGCTGAAATTTTATTTAGTTCTCAAATAATGTTGAAGGATCCCCAATAATTTATATGTGAGCCATGGATCAGGATCAAGGACAACAAATATTATAATATCATGTAGTCTCACCATTTCCTTAAAATATATCTTTGCAAGTTATTCAAGTGAAGGACCATCTTGAATAGCAATAAAATGGGAAGTCCTAATGAGCAGGTCAACCAAATCCCATATAAAATTATTTCCCTTAGATGTCCTTGGTCGACCCATGATAAAGACCATAGTTACATTCTCCCATTTCCACATGGGTATAGGAAATGTTTTCGTCATCTCTTTGGACTTTGGTTACTCTGATTTAACTTTCTGACAAACCAAGCACCTTGATATAAATTCTGCAATATCCCTATTCATGATGTCCCACTAGAAGCATTCTTAGAGATCACGATACATCTGGGTACTACAAGGATGTATAGATATTTTTGAGCTATGTGCATTGTACAATAGCTCCCTCTTTATCCTGGGTGATGAAGGCACAAAAATACGTGTTCCAAACCAAATGACACCATCATCATCAGTATAGAACTCATGTAGCTTCCCTTCCTTTACTACATTCACCTTCTTTTGTAACTCCAGATCATCCCTTTGTGCATCCTTAATAATCTCTTGGATTGATGGTTATGAAATCATTTGGTATAGTTAGGATTTATCCCATGCCCTTATGATTTCCAAATCCATGCTTTTCATATCCATGAATATAGGGTCTTCCTTAATCTGTAACAAGGATAGAGTAGCTAGTTCTTTTCTTCTTAGAGAATCATCTACCCAGATGGCCATTCTAAGATGAAAGTTAATAGAATACTCGTAGTCCTTAATTAGCTCTAACCATATCCTTTGACACATGTTGAGAACCTTTTGTGTGAAAATATAATTTTGGATATTATGGTCAGTGTATATGTCACACTTCTCACTGTAAAGGTAGTATCACTGAATTTTCATGGAAAGAAACATGACTGCCAGCTCAAGATCATACACCAAGTAGTTCTTCTCATGGATCTTCAACTGTCGTTAGGTGTAGGTTATCACATTATAATTTTTCATGAGTATTCAACCCAATACATTCTTTGAAGAATTGTTGTATATCACAAAAAATTCTCCAGTTTTTGGTAATGTGTGTACAGGTGCATCAATCACCCTTCTCTTTAGATCCTTGATGATTCCCTTACATTCATCTTTCCAAACATAGTTTACCCCTTTCATTGTTAAATTTGTTAGAGAGATTGACAAACATGATAATTTTTTCCAAAAATATTGGTAGTACCCAACTAATCTAATGAAACTAGGTATTTTTATGACACTAGAGGGTCTGGGCCATTCCTCAATCACCGTTGTTTTTGAGAGGTCCACATAAATTCCCTCACTTGTGATCACATGTCCCAAGAACGCGACATTATTCATCCAAAAGTCACACTTTCTGAACATGGTGTAAAACTTCTCCTTCTCAATGTCGCCAAAAAAAATTCATAGATGTTCTTCATGTTAATAGTTGGTCTTTATATAAGAATATCATCAATAAAAACACAAAAAATTTGTCGATGTAATTTATAAATACTCTATTCATCAAATCCATAATGATTTTAGGGGCATTAGTATGTCCTATGGGAATCACTAGAAACTCATAGTTCCCATACCTTTTATGGATGTAATTATTAGGAATATCTTTGTTCTTCCCCTTTAGCTGATGATATCCAAAATATGGATTCACCTTTGAAAAGTACTGATCTAATCTTAACTGATCGAACAATTCTCCAATACTTGGAACATGATACTTGTTCTTTATGGTGACCTTGTTTAGTTCCTAATAATCAATAAATAGCCACATTGTTCCATCCATCTTCTTCAAAAAGTGCACTGGCGCACCCCAATGTGATGCACCAGGGAATATGAACCCTTTGTCCAAATTATCTTGAAGCTGCTTATTTAACTCCTCTAGTTCGATAGGAGCCATCCTATAGGGACACATTGAGATAAGAGTAGCTTCATTTAGGAGTTCTATAGAGTTATCTTCCTCAGGATCTGGAGGAACATCAGGTATCTCTTTAAGAAATACATCACTGTATTCCCCCACTATGGGAATTTTTTCAAGGATGGAACTTTCCTTTGACTCTACCATTTGGGTGTGGTATGCTTCTTCATGGGGTATCAATACCCGCACCATTTAAGGATTTTTCAAAGGAGATTCATGATTTTACATGAGTTTTAGAGGATCATGGGATGGTTTGGAATATGAAATGATATTTCCTTTTCCAGAAATATGATATGTGCTCTATATAATTAGAGCCAATCCATTCCCATTATAGCGTCGAATTCCACCAAGGGAAGTATTATGAGATTCTATGGAAGAATACACCCAAATACACCAATGGGAGAAGATTAATACACATTGGCTAAAATGATTTCACCCCCTAATGTTTTTACAGATATCTCTTCTTCCAGGCTTCAGGGCTTCGATTCTATAGTTTTAGCAAACATGCAAGACATAATGGAATGTGTAAAACCAGAATAAAATAAAATAAATGCCATTCTTGAGTGAATAGGAAGTGTACCTTGTAAGACTTCATTATCTTTCTCTACTTTCACAATAGTTATATAATAAGAATTCCCTTGATCCTTTGGATTTTTTGGCTATTGATGTGGATTACCCTTGAGGGCTCGATGATTAGTGAGCTAGCTTGTATAGTTTCCTTTCTCCCTACAATTGTAGAATTGGACCATGGGTGGTTCTCTACTTTATTACACCACATTCTTCTTCCTTATCATGTCTTTTATACTCTCTTGAGCCTCGTGTCATTATTTCCCACAATTGAATCATTTCCCCATCCCTTTGATGCAGTTCCCATGATGCAAGTTCCCACATTTTTGGCATGTGGGTCGTTCAGTTTTCTTCCCACCTTTATCATTAGATCCTCCGTCTTGAAACTCCATCTTTCATTTCTAATCAACATAGCCAAGAGTCCATTATCCAAAACCAATCTCCACTTTAAGGGTACACTGAAAAAATTATTCATAACTTCTAATGTCTCGAATTTCAAGAGCATTTTGAAGGTGTGGTTTTAATGCACTACGTAATCTATCAAATTTTCTATAATTGTTGATAACAAAACTAAATTAATACCTTGAAAGGCTTGTGAAATTCTCTTCATAAGTAATTTGAAATTATCCTTCCTTTTTTAGAGCACTATGAATTCTCTCTCCATCTTCATACGAAGAGTTAGTGAGAAATTATTGTTAGGAAACAATATCTTAAAGTATTCCCATTCCATCTCTTAAATTTCATCTCTTGACTTGACATTCTTAATCAAAGACCACAATTGATAAGACTCTGATTATAAATAATAAAATACTAATGTAACCTTCTCTTTCTTAGAATAGTGAATCATAGAAAATATCCTCTCCCTGGAGTAAACCCACTGTTATGCAACTAGTGTATCAAAAGACCCACTAAACGTCGTTGGTAGTTGCCACATAGAACAATCAGTATTGAGATTCTCCCTCTTTAGTGAAGGAGGAAATTCCCCATTATTCTATTTATTGTTCATAACCAGAGATAGTTGGGTATGCATCACTATGATTTTTTGAACTCCACCTCCAAATGAATTGTGGATGTCATTTTGGTAATCGCTACATTAGCCCTCACACGCGTTGTTGGATTGGTTTCTCCTGGTTCCCACCATTTTATAAAATATAGAAGGATAAAATAAAACATAAGTCCTCTAGTTATGAATAAATAACTTATTTAGTTGTGTAATTTACACTAAAAGAACATCTTATGGGATCTCTATGTATTTCTTCTTGTGTTCACATTTTTACATAGTCTAATACTAGAGGTTTTTTCTAGGGTTCACTAATCCTTATTCCAAAAATTAAGTAAACCATTCCTTTAATACCAAATATAGTGACCCAGCCTTTTCTTACATTACTATTACATCATTATGATGGTAAAAAACATAATAGTATTACACCATGAGGATCTAGAGTATTAATTACTTGGAAAATCTAGGACCAAACATAACATTTACCACATCAAGTATAAACATTTATTTAATTCCTCATTCTCTAGCAAATTATTGGCACTTAACCTCTACTTATACATGTAGTTTCATGAGGATATACATAAAAAAAGGTGAGCAAAAATCCCAGTAAGAAGATAGATAATAAAAATATAGCATGAGGTGATCATAATCATAACAGCATCATCAAAAACATGATAGGAAACATTAATAAAAGATTTTAAATGTTTCAATGCATAAAAATGAAACATCATGTCTTAGTGGTCATCCACCACACAAAGTTATGAACAAATATAACATCAAGTTCAAGAATCATTTCAAATTAACTCGCGAGATTCATCACTTTTCCTAATTAATTTGATCACTATATAATTCCAAGCACACCCATCACATCGTAACATTCATTTTGCACTATATAATTCCAGGCACACCCATCACATCATAATATTCACATTTTCATGCATGCCACATTAAAAATATATAAAACCTAAACATAAAATTACCCATGGATATAAATGGGTTTCATATAATAAAGTATGAATTCATAAACATTTGGTCCCCTAACTAAATAGGGAATATCATTCTTCACAATGAACCATTAGCCATGAGTGGAATGTGAAGCAATATTCAACAAGTAAAAGACTGTGTTTATTTGCAAGAAGTGTCCTTTTGGAAAATATTTGGTTTTTTTATAAAATTAATTAGAAAAAATTTATATCAAATAAAAGGCAATATAATTATGAATAAATATTTTTACAGATAACCCATACCAAACATGAAGTTAAATAGGGAGAACCCAAAGAAAGAAAGTTGGGTTCGAGAATTTCCCCTTACCATGTATCCAAACGTTTTCTTCACAATAATGAACTGTATAACCACATTAGATTATTTAATTAATAATTCCAGAATAATTTTTACCAGAATGTGGTTCATTATGGTTTCATTAAGCTATTTTATGGGCCTTTGGATGAGTTAATTAGTTTAAATCCATTGTTTAGGAATGTCCGTTTTTAGGGTTTTCATGAACAGTTCACTTGTATTCAAAAATAGAAGATCGTGTAGAAAATTGATAAACATAATTAAATGATATTTCAAGTAATTGATGATACTATAGGAGTTTAAATGATCTTATAATGAATTATGTTATATAAAATGTGGATGAATCATTAGATAATAATTTAATGATGATCGTTTGGGTTAATTCTAGTTGTTTTTCAGCCACAATGAACTTGTTTGTTTTAATCATTTAGTAATATGTACCCATGTCAGTTAAAAAACATTAAATAGGATATAATAAATATAATAAAATCTGTTTAGACCATAAAAATGGATTCATGACTATATCTGAATGCGGTAAAGGAAGAAAAAACACGTTGTCCCTGAAGGTGATAAATTAACAACTTAAAAACAACATTTTCATTTATAAAAAAACGGAGAGGAGAAGGGGGGTGGATGATATATTTTCACATCATTATCATAAAATTAAATAATATGTGAGATAATATCCATACCATTTGGTAGAGGATTGGTTGGAGTGAGATTAAGATAAGAATTTGAAATTGGAATGAAATTAATGGAAAATAAAGAGGGGGGAATTACCTCTTGAGATCCTCCTTAAGGAACACATGATTTGTATTTTTATGACACCAGAAGATCATGGAAGTGTGGTAGGGTATAAGGATGTTGTTTTGGCCGATTTTAGATAAGTCTTGAAGCTTGAGTGGTCTGAGGAAATAAGGGAGTGAGGGGTGATATTTATAGATGAGGGGAGAGGGTACTTCTTAATATTTTAATCAATAGTTTATTAATTTCCACCAAGATAAGAAATATTGATGATTCCATGAACAAGAATAGTAAATAAGGCATTTCAGTTCTAAATTCAGGTGATTACATCAGTTGTGATATCTGGAATAGAGAGTTTAAGTTATAATGTATTTATAAGGAAAATTAATGTATTTTACCATTCACAAAAATTCTACTATTTCAGAAAAATCACAAAAAATCAGCCTAAACATTTTTCAATGTGTAGAATCAAAAAATTACATCTATTATTAAAAAATAATTTTATAAATTTGATTAATTTAATTTTTATTTAAAGTCATAATTTACTTGAAAGAATACCATTTTTAAAATTAAAACTGATTTTATAAGGCTTTTAAAAATTAGATAAGGTCATATAAAATTATCTTAAAACCAGAAGGAATATAATTTTTAATTTATGAACACATTTTGGAAAAATAAAATATCTTTTAAATTAATTAATTAATTATATTTATTTATTTATGACTTATAAAAAATACCAATATTTTCAGTATGGTCAAATTCTCACTTATAAGATGCCTAAACATTATTTACTCATTAAAGAGTAACTTTACTATTATTTTGGATGATTTACTATTCATAAGGGTTATACTACTATTCATAAGGTTAGGATACTATTCACTAAGAATTATGTTTGTTCAATTAGACTCTAAACATCATACTGATTGCAAACGTATATGTCAAATTTTCAAAATTCAATACAAGGAATTGGAAAAATTATGTTTAATGATCACATAGTATTTAGTATCGTGATCTGTCATTGTGATTTCAGATGATATTATACAATAAATAATAATTATAAGAATGTAATTCCATTGATAGAACTTTGGGCCATTATAGTGAAACCCTTGGGATAATTTTAGAACTCTTAGGTGGGGTTTGGTGCATTTTATTAATGGATATTTTCTTCCTCCAATAATTGAATTCAATTATCTCCTGAGAGTAATACCCTTGTTTTGATATGAACCATGGGATATCTCTCATGATTGATGCCTTCATTGATTCCCCTTGAACATGTCTCCAATGTGATATGTTCCCTTATAGAAAAAGGGATCATGAGACCTATTCATTCGAAGGGTTCCTCGTAGGATTTCTTTGCTAATGTTTTAATTTAGTGGATTCTATATAGGACAACTATATTTTTAATTTATTAATAGAGGTCCACTGTGGGATTCATTTATATACATGATGACCTAGGGAATCCCTACTAGGATCCATTTACCTATGTATTGTTCTGAGCATTCCTTGTAGGATGCCTTTATTTAGTTTCTATTCCAGGATACCATGTAGGATTCTTCCGTTACCTTTCCAGCTAAGGATCCCAATTAGAATTGCATCACTTATGTATAGACCTTAATTATCATAAGCAAGAAGCCTCTTAATGTTTTAATTAAGGGATTTTCTGGGTGCCTTGAGGTTTGACCTACCCTGTGTTAGTCCGTTTGGGGTTTGGGTAGATATGGTAGTGGGTGTCACCTTAGAACCTTTGACTAACTCATAAGCCCATGAGGATGTGGTTGTAGTGTTGGGTTTAGGCTTCCATACACCCTTACTCTTTTATTTATATGTATTCACATGTTTAATACTAATTCGGAAATTATTACCAGAGGTTCCTCCTAGTTGGTGACTTTTGAGCCCAATGCAATAACTCTTATTTCCCTTTGTGATGCTACATGTTCTTACTGGGATCTGAGATATTTGTTTCTGGGAAGCCAATACATGATTTCCTATGATCCAGATTCAGATCCATGTTATTGTTTTATTATCTATATACCCAGACATACTATATGAGATCAAGCTATTGAACATGTATATTTGATTTTTATATTATTGTTATTTCCATAGGTGTTTCCATAAAGCTGGATTTTGAACCTATGAATATGATATATGGGCATGATGTCCATAGTAATGATACTCAAGGATGATTATTATCTCCTAAATGATAATGATAATTATTATCTCCTTAGTTTTTAATGTGATGAGTGTGATTTGATATCCTTGATCTGATTATACTCTTGGGGGATTACACACTCCTGAGTGATAGGGATGATTAAACTCACCCTGATTAGTAACTTGAGCATGATGTTGGACATGAAGTTTCAAATCATGGGATACTCATGGATTATTATGCTATCCCAATAGATACAGATGATTATTCTCTCCCTAATTTGGAGACCCCTGTGGGTGGGAATGGGATCTCACCGATGATCTCTCCTCATAGACCACCTATGGGTTAGACCCTTAGGGTTCACATTAGTCTTAATGTAGTGATTTCCTACGGACTAGTACATAGGGCTCATACATTTTAATGGATCTACATGGAATGAGCAGAATGGTGTCCAGTTCTGGTAAATTTATATTATGTATAGATGTAAACCCTATGGAATCCTACATTATAGTGATTGGAGGCGGGTACATGAGAACCCATTGTTAGGTATAGTTTCCCCCTATAGTGGCATAGCTTACCCAGACCCTTTCTCGATGCTTGTTGAAGTATGTATTTTTTTGATTGGAATTATAACCCCATAAATCAAATTAATGATACATTCGTTGAGTTTCATGATGTCTAGCTAAACTCACTTTCAATTGATGTCTTGGCGATCGAGATTACAGACCTATGGATCGACTATTGATTGTTTTTTTGTTATTTCATTCACCTTATTCAAGTGTATTCATATTTATGTATATGTCTATATATATGGGAATATAAATATATACACTTATAAATATGGATATCCATGATAGCACTTGCCTAGTTGACTAGGATTTCGGACCTAGTGACCAAATGTGGTTTCATGTTTTTTGTATTATTTATCTTTTTTTGTGTGTGTTGGTTTGGATGAGCACATTTCATGACCATACACATACGAAAGAATATTATATGTTCATCATTGAGCTATAATACTGAGATTATTTATCACCCTTCTATGTCCACCTCAATGTGCATATAGACCTTATTTATGCTTTTTAGATGGATCACATATTCTTGGTGGATAGAGCTGAGGACCAGAATTGCATGATCAAGCAGGGCTTCTAATGTGGGTTCTTCTATTTGGGATGGTGCAGGTTGACAATGTCTGGATATTGGGTATGCAGTCTAAATCATAGTTAGTATTAGAGCCCTATACTTTTATTTAAGTTTCATTTATACTAATGTATGTATGATCAGCATAGTGGGTGACCAGTGTTTTATGTATTGATTAACTATTTGGGCTTTTATAACATTTATTTTAGTATTACAACATGTTCTACTTCAGTTCATTTACCGCTTACCAACTATATTTATTTAATAAAATGTATTATACATAGCTATTTTTACTATTTTCATACTATGATATGAGGGAATAGTCTCTCCAATATCATACCCTAGGTTTTCACTACTAGTCGGAAGCATCTCTCATATAAGGAGGTGAACTTGAGGCCTTATAGAAAACCATATCAGAGCACTGGTTTTGTGGAATCTAGGATTTGATGTTACAAAGTTGTATTTGAGGACATCATTTCCATAGATTTACAATTTGAGATATTTTATATATGAGTATTAGGAATGCATCAAAACATGTGATGGATATCAGACTGGTGTGTTGAGAACATCTGTTCTGGTGATAATTTAGGGTTGTTGGGGTTATGGGAATTTTTTTTTGATTTGAAATGTGACAGTTTTATATGATTTTTTCTTTTAGTGACACACATTTTGTGTGGATTTATGATATATTGAGGTTTTATATCTCTTGTCCCATTGGAAAGAGGGAAAGGATTGATTTTTATTCATGGATTTCAAACTCAAGAGGCACTCTGTGTCATAATTGGAACATATGATTCAAATGTTATGGGCATTCTACTGTGTTATTTTACTGATGTTAGGGGACAATTATTTAAAGTTTAAAAAACCTAAATGGTTCTTTCTTTTATAGGTTTTTTTTGGAATTCTACTAAATTGATCATACTTATATATATATATATATTTCATTTTGATGTTATGTAATGTGGATCTATAATGAGGCATTTTGTAGTGAGGATGATGTCTCTATCCTCATGCATAGGGGGTGCAGTGACCCTAGTTGGATGGTAGGGAACATGATGCCAAAATTTTAGACCCCTTTTAGGGTTTGTTTATTAGGTTTACTTATTTAACATGTTAGTAATAATCTATAAAGTGTTTTCCTACATAGATTGGAATAGATTTTTAATTGACCAAACTAATTTCAGGTTATCAAGTCGGATCATCGAGTATGATTCAGATGGGTACATGGATATTTCTAGTGAATTATTCATCATGGGGGCATTACCATATATGGATGGTCGAGGATTGTCAATTTTTTATCTCTTTTACATTGGTATCATGACCTCCTGAGAGCAGTTCCATATGAGGATGCTCAGTGAAGATCACCTGAAGTCCTTGTTGGAAGTTTGACCCTCATAGGACATTTCCGTATTTATCTTCTTTAGAAAGGTTTGATATTTTGGGATATGTTGCTAGAACATATGACCTAGTTATGAGACATGATCATTAGGGATATGTGGAAGACTTAGAGGCCCATTGTTTTGAATCAGACCCTTGTAGGTTGATGTGTTAGTATGATTATGGGAAACCTATGTGGGAGGTTGGAATGTGGTTATGAATTCCATTTTAGTAAGTGATCTGGCTTATACACTCATTTTATATTGATGCACAGTAAGTTCTTGGGTATTGAGATATAGGCATGTTGATATCTTTGGCTTTTGAAGAAGAACCTAGGGATCTTTTGTTTTAAGACTAGCTTCGATGGGGAGGATTGTTCAGGTTCCTGACTTCGTTATATAGTGTTTCCAATATTTTTCATGTAGTCAATGTGTGGTTAGACGATCATGAATAGAATAATGTCGGGTGATGGGAGGTCATAGAATAAATCTTGGAATAAGTGAGGTGCCTAATTTTAATGAAGATATCCAAGGGGGCATATGGATTAATGAGACTAAAGTGCCATGTAGCATGAATATATTATCCTTATTGTGTACAACTCTATATAATATGAGTCGGGTGATAAAGGTACATACCAGTTGCACATGGTACTATTATGTTTTAAATCAGTGAGATCATGTGTGTGAATCAAGGACCAATGGTTACAAAAAATTTATATAGACATCGTTTTCTAGGAGTTCTGGTTAAATGAAAAATGTCCCTCAATGCAAGAGGATACATCAAGGGAAAATTGAATATTGTAATATGGTTGAACCATATTTATTCCAGGACATGCATTGTCGAGAGACATGGGGTCAGGTTTTGGTTAAAGGAAATATAGCCTTGTTCGATGTGATTGTGGCTTGGAGAGATCCGTACATTCCTTTTTAATGATAATCATAGTGTACTCTGAATTAGAGATGATCATGCCCTATCTTGACATCTCAATGAGTATGCTAAGAGCATTTTGGATCTACGCTGAGCTTATTTTTCTTAATTTTTTTTTCTTATATTGATAAGGGAACCTATTGAGGTTGTTTTAGAGGATTATTATAAGTTAATACATATGGTAGGGAGTGAACCATTGGTTATTTAAGGCTGGTGGACCCCATTTTTTGTTGAATTCAGAATTTACCATGATATTTTGAGATTGATGTTTGGTGTTTAGAGAATTATATGGGTATTGTTATGGTTGGGAGTACTATATTGATCAAAATTTAGCATCTCCTATGTAGGATAATGTTGTTGACGCTATGAGACTAATCACTATACCGTCAATATAAATTGTTTGTGCAGATTCTCGGGTGAGATCATGGCTATAACATCCCGGAGCCAGGTTCCACTAATGGTTCCCCGAGTCTAGTTTTCCACATGGCCTCAAGAACATTTCCCCAAACACTAGAGGCATCCGACTGGCAACAAGGGCCTAGGTGTGTGAGTGGGGAGACTATTCACAAATCACAAGAGTTAGGACAATGGAAATACTATATTAGATAAGTAGAATAAGTAGTTAATCAATCATACATATGATAATTGAACATGAAATGAATATATGAATCATTCTAGAAAGAATATTATATAAATAATATGATGATACATGTCACATGTCTAATAAAATATCCAAAACAAGTTTACATGGTAGGTGAAAAATACATGTAACAAAAGTACAAAAAGACCAAAAAATCTATCTAGAATCTTAATCTTAACTCAGTCATGTGCTCCCCTATTCCTAAGTATCAATCAAGAACATGTATTAGGGATATTTTCCTTATCCATAACTGAAATCATATAGTCATTTTGGGTACCCAAAGGTGGCCTAAACAAGGTGTGCGATATAATTCTAGTAGGAAAGCCCCCATGGTCTAGTTTCATTCAATAAGTGAATATATATAACAATAGAAGTGTGTAGTTAGTAATATAATATGCAAAGTACTAAATTTAAACAACCATAAGGACTGAGTTCCCGTGGAAACCAGTCCTATGATACCTTCTTCAGCCTAGCTGGAATGTATCTAAATTAATAGTTAGTCCTATCTAATTTTATAATCAAGTTCATTTAATATTTTGTTATCACTTTGTTTAATAAGTACCCATATATATAATATATCCCTATATCCCCATAATAATATGATCAAGGATGCCTAACCCAGCCATCTCTAAGTTGTATGTCATCAAATGAATCTAATCTTGTACATTAGCTAGGGAGACACATGATTTAAATCATTTCATTCATTAATTATTTATGAAATGAAGACCATCCAATGTATTCCTAATTTGAAATCCAAGTACCACCCTAGGTATAGAATAAAATAATCTCCCTATAAGCCCATCCTATGCATTCCTCATTGGAATCCTAGTATCATTCTAGTTGTGGTATAATATCACTACAACTTGAGTCTATCCTTGGAGTTCCACTATGGGATCCCATGTGTCACCCATGGAATATATGATTAAATTACCCTTGATTCCTTCCTTGTAAATCCATAAGGATTCCAAGTATCTCTCTATCATATAACTATAAATCCCCATGAGTCCATCTATAGAAATCTGTATAAGGAGTCCGAGTGTCACTCAGGCATAAGAAATTTAGAGGAAAAATGAGTCTATCTATGGAATTTGTATAAGAACCCATGTGTCACCCAAGGAATATAATCATTTAATATCATTCAATTGTATCAAGGGTAATCTTCATATTTAATTCAATTCAAATTCACCTCATAAGGTGACTTAAGAAATATATGGATTAATTTAATAAAAATAATTTAATTATGTAATGGTCATCACCGGGGACATTTCAATTAACCTCACCTAATAAGGTAGGTAAAATCATGGGCTAAGCCTATGAGTCATAGTCTCTTTTTTTTCTCACATGCGCATTTAATAATAAGTGAAAAACATGAATTAATATGAAATTTCAGGGAATAGTTCATGGACATGGTAAATCCATTCCCTTCCTATTATAAATTTAAATAAAATTTTCAATTCAATTAATAAGATTAATTTAAAAATAAAATTTCAAATGAAATCCCATATCTAGGGGTAAAAACTCCCACCGTAAGGGATCAAAATTCAATAGACACCCATGGTGGTCCAATTTACTAAACAACACACCTAAATGTGAGGTTCCAACTCAAGGTTCATAACCTATATTAATTTATCATTGGGTATCTTTAATTCCATGGTCTATTCATATCAATTTAGTTCGTGGATAAAATTCCATTTCAAAGGAATCACTCTGAGAATTAGGAACAGAAGATAAATATATATATAAACACATAGACATTTAATGAAAAGTATTATACCAACTACCATTGATTTTTAGTGGGTAACGCATTGAGTATTAACTCCTGATTTGACATAGATCAGAAAAAATCAATGAACGGATGAAGAACCTATAAATGGGGAATATTATCTTGAAACTAAACTGAAAATATGACAGAAAACAAAACATTGAATGAAACAAAATGAATTGATATCTTATTAATGAATTTCTAATCAGATGAAAAGTTATTGAATTTGAAATCAGATGAAGAAGAGCATTAGATACCTTGAATAGTTTTCAATGAGGAAGCACTCAAAAAGAGGTTCTATCCAACATGAAAAATGAGGTGACATTAGGTTAGAAATAGAATTAATTAAAAGTAGATTCATAATCTCCCAATAATCCATAGGTCACATGGTTTTGCCTCATTGTTGGAAAAAATGTGCACCAACTATGGGCCCTTTTCTATAGGAAAGGGGAACTTAGAATAATTTTCTCACACAATTTGACTAAACATGTGAAAACCTTGTCTCATACACTATTCTAAAAATATAAAAATACCAGTATGGTCGTGCACCTCAAATCAAAAAAATTATCAAATAGTATGGCCCATAACTTCCCACTGTCTGGATTAGAATGGTCCGAATTAATTGTGTGTCCTTCCTTACATAGTTTCTACTAACTGTACGTATAGAATCACGCATTTTTGTTACATAATGTTTCATTTAGATGGTACAAATACATGGTATTTTAATGTTTAGTTTCTTGAAAATAAGGTAAATAATAGATTAAAACAAAAAAATTATAATACTCTTCAATGGATTTATCATATGTTCATACTTAGTATGTTTACTTCATATCATAACCTGGGGATATACATTAAATGAAATGGTGATCTCAGGGCCCAATAATAGAATGTATGGAAAACAATTTACATGTGGTCATGAGAAATATCGATAAGAATTTGAGGTATATCATAAAGGCATGAGAAATCAAAAAGAGGAATAAAATAAATAAAATAAAATGAATTATAACTTGTAAATGTGTCTACAAAATTTATTTTAGACATTCAAAAGCATATCACAATGTTTTTTTCACCAAGGTGTAATAAATATTACGAAGGTTATTCACCAAGGAATTGTAAAACATTTCACATATATCAACTAATTTTTTTACCCAATTAATTGGGACAATATTAGGGAGAACCCTTCATATGTATTAATTTTCATGGGATCCACGTAGATCAAAATCAAACATATCATAAATAACCTTTGGAGAATAAAAGAAATGGGTTTCATATCAAAATAATGGTGTTTTAAAATGTTTTTAAAAACATTATTATTATCTGATTTATAACCCACAGAAAGTAAATGAGGGTTTTATGTGTATAAATAAAAAATAATTTTTACATATTGGTGATACCCCTATAAAATAAATTTTTTTGGGTATTCACATAATGAAAATAAAATAATTTTTTGAGAAAAGGAGAGAAATTTTGAGAAGAAAATTCGTCTGCATAACTTTTTTGAAACATGGTTTTAGAAAACATAAAAAAGTGGGGGGAAAGGGTATAACATTAATAAAATAATATAAATATAGTAATGGAATAGAATAAAATGGATAATATAAATTTTTATATAAATTTTAAACACATAACTCATAAAAAGAGAACTTTAAAGGAAAAGAGAAGAAGATTTTTCCCTTACCTAGATGAGTAACTCCTAAATCCCAAAGATTGGGAACTTGAGGGCTTGAATAACCAGTTAGAGAACTTCTTGGGAGTTAAAAAGATCATAGATTCATGGATTATGAATTGGGAATTCAATATAATGGAGAAATGGGTGGGTATTTATATCAAAAGTGAGATATTTTTTATAGATTTCCGTAGACACCTCAGTTGTTGTATTCAAAAAACCATGGGTTTCCCATAGTATTTTCCCATGTTATTGGCCACGTGGGACAGATAATATATTATTTTTTCCCTAAATATTATAATAACACTTTATATTACTTATAAAATCATTATTATGTCATTAAACGTACCGAAAACACAAAACTGTTTTTTTACCATTCACCGAAAAACAGAATATTTTAAAATGTTATCATAAATTCAACCTAAACTAAATTCAACATTATAATTTCAATAATTAGGTTTAGTTTATAATTAAAATTAGATAATTATGAGAAATTTAACTTTTTAAAAGAAAAATACTTATTTATTAAAAATAATAGTGGACAGAAAATGCATATTAAATTGCATAGTAAAATTTCAAACACATGAAAAAAATAAAATTTTATTATAATTTAAATTAAAATAATGGTGTTTTATTCATTATATTTCATTAAAATAATCAATATTCTCAATAAAATAATTTTATATAATCATTATATCTTATCTAAAAAGGACAATCTCTGTCTAAAAAATAAATTTATCAGATTTATTATATTTTTAAGAAAACTTGTTCTTAAAATAGAATTGATGGAACACAAAATTTATTTATACCAATGGATTATAAATTAAGTAAATATGTACATGAAACATAACCCATTATAAAATATATATATGACCTAAGGATAAAGTATGCGATACGGATAAATTCTTAGGGATATTCAGATAACATCATATGGGTGGTAATTTCTACTAACATAAACATCTCCCTTGGGTGATTTCACCCAAGATTAAAATGTTGAAGCTCATATTTAGCTTGTCTAAGAGAGAATCCCAGTGATTCTATATCCCTCCCAAGCTCGAAAAAATGGGTATCTTATAAAAAACTCTACTAGATGAGGCCATCAAATATTCTTTCTATATAAATTTTACTTTGTCATTTCTACTTATAAACAATAATTATAACGTTAAAATCAATATTAATATTTGAGTTTCCAATGGTCATATTGAAAATAGTCATAATTGAAAAAGGTTATACAATGGTCTAAACCCAATGGTCACATTTCAATATATACTCACTTCATTAGTATATAGATGTAGTTTTGTTTGGTATAAAATAATTTAACACACATTTTTTAGAAACAAATATTATTCAAAATGCATGGGTCATTACATTCTTACCCCGTAATAAATATGATCTCTAAAATTTCAACTCATTCTACCAGTTGAGAAAATGTGTGGGAACTTTTTCCTCATTTCCTCATCCAGTTACCATGTGGCATCTTCATATTTTTGGTTCCTCCACATCACTTTGATGAGGTTGGTAGTATTGTGGAATAAATACTTATCTCTACATTCCAAGATCTCTATCGGCAACTCCTCAAAAGATAGCTCATGTTCTAATTGTACAACTTCTGGATTCAATACATATAAATGGTTAGGTTTGTACTTCCTCAAGGGAGATATCAAGAATACATCATGAACATGATCTAGATTTAGTAGAAGTGCTAGCATAGAAGATACTACTCAAATTTGAGAAATGTTTTCGTAGGGGACAATATACCTAGGGCTGACCTTCCTTTTCTTCCCAAACTGCATGAATCTCTTCCAAGGTGAAATTCAGAGGATGAATTTATCGACATCAACAAAATCCAAGCCCCTTCGTTGATTTTAGGCGTAGGTCTTCTGCCAACGCTAAGCAGCCTTAATGTGTTGTCGGATGGCATGAACCTTTTCTGTTATCTCCTACACATGATCAAGACCAAGAAGATTTATCTCACCAACTTCATCCCAACAAGTAAAAGTTCTCCATTTCGTTACATATAGAGCTTTATAGGGTTCCATGTGAATACTTGAATGTAATATTTTTTGGTATATGAACTCATATAATGGAATATATTGAACCCATCCAACTTTATATTTCATTGAGAATGTTCTTAGCTTGTCTTTGAGTGTCTAAATAGTCCTTTTAGATTGGCCATTAGTTTGGGGGTGATAGGCCATTCTGAAATTCATTTCAGTACTTATATCTTGTTAAATAATTCTATATAATTTTGATTTGAACATTGGATCATGATTAAAAAAAATAGAAAGTGTCACTTCATACACCCTCACCCCTTCCTTTACATAAATCCTAGAAATTTCATCAAGAGATGAATCTTCCAGAATAGAGATAAAAGGGAAAGTCTTGGTGAGATGGTCCACTATAACCCATATATCATTATTTATTTTTGCTATTTTCTGGAGACCAGTGATAATGTCTATAGTGATATTATCCCACTTCCATACTGTTATGGGTAGTGGTTGGAATACCCCTTTAGGAAGATGTCGATCTACCTTATCTTTTTGACACACCAGGTACCATTTAGTGGAGATGGAAATATTCCTTTCTCATGTTACCCCAAAAATAATGTTCATGATGGTCCTTGTACATTTTTGTGATTCAAGGTTTTATATGGAATCTTGAGCTATGTTCTTCATCAATCATCTCCTTTATTCCTGAAATTTATGGAACACATAGCCTTGTATAAAATTTATGTACACCTTCTTGATCAATATTGAGCATATGAAACATCCCATTCTTCAAAGCCTCTATCTTCTTCTGTAAAAAAGAATATTCACTTTGATATTTCATAATCATTTCTAGTAATGATGATCGAGAAATCATTTGGAATAGTGGTTATTATGTCCCTTCCCTTACAATTCCCATATATAGTTTAACTTGTTCTTTGATCAAAGGATCTCTTTTAATCATCACCATTTATATCACAATTGGATATTTCCTTCTTAATGGATCAACAAATTTGATTGATCTTCCTGGATGATAATGAATTGAACAATCACAATCTTTAAGAAGTTCCAACCATCTCTCTATATCATGTTCAATTAATTTGGAATGAAAACATACTCCAAACATTGATGGTTTGTGTATATATCCCATTTATACCCATATAGATAATTCCACCATAACATTAGAGAAAGAAACTAGATCCAAATCCATGCCATATGTTGGATAGTTCGGCTCATGAGCCTTCAACTATCTATATGAACAATCAATCACATTTTCATTTTTCATGAGGACTCACCCAAACCCTTTAAGAGATGCATCACAAAAAATATTGAATCCTTCTCCGAGAGAGGGTAGAACTAACACGAGTTCAGTAACCAATCTATTCTTCAACTATTAGAAACATTCCTAAAACTCCTTTTTCTAGACGAACATAATACTTTTTCTAGTTTACATGTTTAGTGGATAAGAAATTCATGATTTTTTTCGTAAACCACCTAGAATATCTCGCTAATACAAGGAAACTATAAATATCAGTTACTATTATAGGATGATTCCATTCCTCTATAACCTTTGTATTTGAATAATCATATGATATTACTTCACTGGTTACAATTTTCCCCAAGAAAGATAGTTTTTGTAGTCAAAATTCATATTTTTTGAACTTTTAAAATTGACTCTCCTTTCTTATAGGTTGCAATATAACCCTCAGAAGATCCTCATGCTCCTCCCAACTTTTTGAATAAATCACTATATCATCAATGAAAACTACCAAAATGTTCTCACAGTAGTCCATAATTAATCTATACATCAAATACATAAATATGGTATGAGAATTATTCAAGATGAAGGGAATAACAACAAACTCATAATGCCTATATCTTGATTAGAATGAGGTATTCAGAATATATTCATTCTTCACCCTCAGTTGATGATAACCATATTAAAGACAAATCTGGGAGAATAATTGAGCCCCATGAAGATGGAAAAATAAATAATCAATTATTGGAAGAGAGTACTTGTTCTTCACTATGATCTTGTTATGTTCTCTATAATCAATTTATAACCACATTAATCCATCATTCTTCTTCATAAAGAGAATAGGTTCTCGCCAAGGATAATCAATTTGGTTGATAACCCCCTTCTCCAAAATATCATGGAGTTTTTTATTCCATTCCACCAATTCCACATTTAATATTCAATATTGGGACATTGACATCAGATGGGATCTAGGAATAAGTTTAATAGATAACTCTACCTATCTTGAAGGGGGAGGTCCATGTAATTCCTCAGAAAATACATCAATGTATTTTAGAATTATGGGGACATTATCTATTTGTAATCATTCATTTACTTCTTCATATTTACTGATCATTTTCATAAATAAGTCTATGGGTGGTGCTTCTAGAAAAATTTCAGGCCAAGATATCTCTACTTTTATAAAAAAACTATATGTTTTCCATTCATGACTAATGAGATTTACTTACTTCTACAACTGGTCATGTAATTATACTTTGAGAGCCAGTCTATCCCTAATATAATGTCTAATTCCATCATGGTGAATTTCTACTAGATTTGAGAGGAAATAATACTCACCAAATCAAATAAAAGAGTTTCTATTCAATATTAATGCTTGTATACTTCCTCTAGGAATCTTGATAGTTAACTCTACTTCCAGTAGTTTAGGCATTGATTCTATATTTTTGTAAAAAAAGAGAAAATAATGGAATGCGTAGAACCATAATCAAAAAAAGTATTATCTAGTATTGAGATAACTATGAGAGTACCTTCCACCACATCATTTGGAGCCTCAAATTCATATATAATGACATAAAATCTTGACCTTTTTCCCTTGGAAAATGCTAAGGTTGAAGGTGATTCCCCTCTACTACCCTCATATTTGGACAATTATCAGGAAAGTGCCTGAGCTATCTACACTTGAAGCCCCAGAATTCAGGTAAGGCTTACTCCATATTCCTATTTTTTAGTGTTTAGAAGTTGAAGATTAACCTCAAAATGATAGTTCTGAGAAATATGTACTTACTTTTATACACATGTAACATTTTACACTTCTAAGAAATAAATTACAAGAATGATTCTTCCCACACATGTTGTATGTGGGAAGTTACACTTGATTTCCAACTATTCCCTGATCAAATATCCTCCCCATGTTTGGATTAAAATATATATTCTTTTCATTCGATCTATGGGGCCAAAGATTCTTTAGGAACTCTAGATCATCCTTTACATCACTCCTCACAATCTCTTCATAGTTACTATAGTCTCCGTCAGCTAGATTCTTTCATAGATGCAGTATTAGTCCACTGAAGAATCTATCAACCTTTCCATTGAGATCCATGACAATGCTATAGGTTTAACACGAATGTCTTAGGTAGTTATTCTCATTGATTCCTGCATATTATTTTTCCTTCTACTTTAGCTCGTTGAATTTCTTCTTCATTTTCATCTGCATTAAACAAGGGAAATATTATTTGAAAAAGGTTCCCCTGAACTCATCCCACTCCATAGCATCTATATACCCTCTTAGATTTGTGTTTTGACCAGTTTCTGCAAGTTATTAGATTCTAATTCTAAGATGAACACAACCAAGGTTACTTTCCCTTATTCTAATCAATAAAGTAAAAAAATAACTTTTTATAGTGATTATCCACTATTCAATAACAAATGAGGTAGTAGATCCATAAAAATAGTGGTCGTCGATGCATAAAGGACTCAATAGAAATTTATTCCCCTCGAGGTGAATCCAGTCTCTCAGCTAGATTGAAGTTATTGTATATAGCTTGAGTTAGTTGATTAATCATTCTCAAAAAGTTTTCCATTCTAGATTCCATTATAACGCAGTTTGTACCAGGTATATTGGGCTCACTATTTTCATGGTGTATCCTATTTCTCGCCATTTTCTAAAAGAGGAAAACCATAGTAAGAATCATATTTCATTTAATAATATTATAACTCTAATGGAGTATTACATATTAAAACATCAATCTAAAAGATGTTATTATTTAAAAATAATTACATTATTTACAAATCCTTCATAATGGTTCGTAAAAGGATTATAATTAACCATAAATATTCCCCATGAGTAAAAAAATGCCCATTGACATGTACTAGGTTATGTTGAGTCTATCCCGAAACACCTTATCAATGTTGTTTCCCCTAGGTACATCTGTTCTAAGGCCACATCTACTAGTTCGCTTCCAGATATAGATTTCTTTTCTTAGAAACCACTTACATAATATTTCACTAAAATATGAGGATATTTTTCTTATATTTAAAAGTTTATATAGGGTTACTAATAATGTTTTATAATGGTAATTTACAAAAATAACTAAACTATCCTTTGATCAAACTATATCATCCTTCCTTTTATTACATAACTTTTCATTTGCATTTTACAAATAGAGGATATTTTACAGTTTAGTTTCTAGGAAAAAAGGTACGTAACAGATGAAAACATAAAAAATTATTCTAATACAATGGAAATGATTTATAATGGTTTCATTCTAAGTAAATTTACTACATATCATAACCTGGGGGAATACATATAAGGATAGTGTGAGCTTAAGGCCCAGTAATGGAATACATGGAAAGCTGTTTACATGTGATCATGAAAAATATCGATAAGAAATTGAGGTATATCATAAAGGAATGAGAAATTGAAAAAATGGAATATAATAAATAAAATAGCAAGAATAATTACTTTTAAATGTGTCTAAAACATTTATTTTAGACATTCATAGTAATATCACCAATGTGTCATAAAAATTACCATGGTTATTCACCATGGTATTATAAAACATGCCATCTCTAGAGATTAAATTCATTACACAATGCATTAGAGCGCTATCCGAGCACACCCTTTAAATTTATTAATTTTCATGAGATCCACATAAATTACAATAAAAAATAGCATAAATAAACTGTGGATAATAAAATAAATAGGTTTCGTATCAAAATCATCATGGTTCAAAAAGTGTTTTAAAGCATGATCATTATTTCATTTATTACCCATAGAAAAGGAATGAGGGATTTATGTATGTAAATTTAAGAATAATTTAAATAATGATTATATATTTGTGAATAAGACTAGAAAATAAAGTGGTTTGGGTATTCACAAAATGAAAATAAAATAATTACCTGAGGAAAAGAGAGAAATTTGGAGATGAAAATTCAGCAGCATAACGGTTATGAAACATTGTTTTAGAAAAAATTAAAAGAGAGAAAAAAGGGTATAAAATTTATAAAAGACTATAAATATATTAAATGGATGTAATACAATTCAAATAAAAACATGGTATGGAAATTTTAAAGACATTCCACATAAAAAATAGAACTTGAAAGGAAATGTGAAGTCAAGATTTCCCTTACCTTGATGATTAACTCATAAAACTCAGTAGTGGTATCTCTTAAACCATAGACTTTACCGTGGTTTCTTCCCATAGTATTGGCCACTTGAGACACATAATATTTTATTTTAATCCAAAATAGTATACCCATATTTTATATTACTTATTAAATCATTATGTTGACATTATTCATACAGAAAACTCTAAATTATATTTTTTTTACTATTCATCAAAAAATTAAATATTTTAGAAAATACTCAAAAATTCACCCTAACCTAAATTCGACATGATGATTTCAAGAATTATTTTTTACTTTATCATAATAATTCTCTAATTTTGAGAACATTAACATTTAAATAGAAAAATACTTTTTATTAAAAATAATAGCGGATAAAAAGTTCATAGTAAAATGCATAGTAAAATTTCAGACACTTGAAAAAATAAGATTTTCTTATCATATAAATTTAAATAAGAGTGTTTAAATAATACTATTTAATTAAAATAATAATTATCAATAATACCTTAATTTACTATAATAATTATATCATTTTGTAAATGTACAATTTTTTTTTCTGAAAAATCAATTTATCAAATTTATCAAATTTGTACGAAAAGATATTCTCAAAACGAACATGATAGAACCAAAATTTTATTTATACAAAGGGATTATACATTATGTAACTAATACATTGACACATAACCCCTTTTAACACCTACATACGGCCAAAGGGGAAGGTGTGTAATGGTGATAGATTCTTGGGGCTGCTTGGATAACTTTTCCTGAGTGGTAATTTCCATTAACATGAACTTCTCTCGTGGGAAATTTCATTCAAGCATAAAATGTTGAAGCTCTGTTTGGGCTTGGTGAAAAGAAAAGACAAGTGACAGTAAATCCATCACATGCTCTAAAAAACAATATTCATACCACACGAATCAACTATATGAGGACATTGAATCTTGTTCATACATTAATTTTCTGTTGTCATTTTCTAATTATAAATAACATTTATAATGATAAAATCATTATTAAGAGTATAGTTTCTAATGATCATAATTGACCTATGTTCATATAAAATTCGAAACTTAATGGTCACATATCAAAATAAAATCAATTCATTAGTAGATAGATATTGTTTGTTGGTTTATAAATTAATATAACACACCTTTTTAGGAAACAAATATTATTCAAAAAGTTCAGGTCAATATATTGAGTCGGGCCTTTTTCAACCCAAAAACATGGTTTTGGGGCTGCGAATCAGCCCTAGGAACCCCTAGTACCTCCATGAATTCAACGGTAATTCTCAATAGGCAACATTTATATATTTAAAATTAAAATTGAAACAAATTAAAAGATATATACCGCAAGAAAGAACCAGGTTCTTATAGACTTACCCCCTTAATGAAATTCATCCCTGAATTACCCTTCTAATGATGGTGAAGCATAATATGTGAAAAAATATAGACACTGTGCTCAAACATTATCCTCCCACTCCCAAGTATTATCTTTTACATGGCCTTTCTTCCATAGCACATGTGCTAAAGGAACTAACTGACCTTAGAGAACCTTCATACTATGATCAAAAATATGTATAGGATGCTCGTCAATGGACACATCTACCTATAAATCACCCTCCTTTGGATGAAATGCACGAGAAGAGTCAGAATGATAGTGTCACCACTGTGATACATGAAAGACATTGTGCATATCCTCGTACCTCTAAAGTATCTACAATCTATATGATATCGACTCGACTCTCTCCAGAATCTTGAACGAAACTACATATCATGGTGTAATTTTACCCTGTCTCCTGGTTCATATGTGTCCCAACCTAGGTGAAACACGTAAATAACATGATACTCGACATAGAACCCTAGATATTGTCTGTGGTGATCAGTGTTTTATTTATATTGAGACCATGAAATAGACACCAATTTCTGAATCAACCACACCTTCTATGTCGTATCCTTAAAAGATGAGGTCCAAGCATAGATACCTCTCTAACCTCTAACAAACCTAGGGGTGATCGAAATGACTTATCATAAAAATCCTGAAAAGGTTTCATCTCAATTTTATCCTAAAATATATTATTATAGGTAAATTAAACTAGGGGTATGTGACTCTCCTAAGAGACCCCAAAATCATGGAGTCATACCTGAAACATTTCAAAAATCACCAGTATCATGCATTCTGATTGACCATCTAACTGAGGGTGGTATGCTATACTTAGAAGCATCTAAATACACAAAGACCTCTATCAACCTTGTGTGAACCATGAAGTAAATTTGTCATCCCTATTTGAAATAATACTATGCAAAACCCCATGGAGTCCTACTATCTCATGGATATACAACCTTCCAATCTCATCAACTGAAATGGTTTCCTTGAAAGGTAGGAAAGGAGCCACATTTATGAGACTATCAAAAATAACCCATATGAAATCATTACCTCAAGGTGACCTTAGTAAAAATAACATTAAGTATATCACAACATAGTTCCATTTCCACTCAAGAATGGAAAGCTACTATAAAAGTATTTTTGGTCATTGGTGTTCCTACTTCACCTATTGATAGGTGGAACACCTCATGAAAAAAACATCTACATATCATTTGATACCTAACCACTAGTATTGGTGATCTAAACCAGGAAAAATCTTTGAGATGCCTGGGTGTACTTTTCTAGATAAATCATGGAATTCTCACATAATTTCTTCATGAAAGTCTGCTAAAACCCACACATGACCATGTATGAACACAATATGATCCTTGCCGACAGTGCAGCCAAGAGGAGGTTCCCAACCTAACAAACCCTACCGTTAGACTAGGCCCTCAAAATCAGATAGTTGTCCCATCCTCATTCTATACTGAATACTAGAGGTAATGAAAAAGGATGAAAGAAAATTCTAACCCTAACTATCCTACACATCTATGTGAATCTTAGAGATCAAATTTATAAGCATCCACTCTATACTAGCTTTCTGAACATCCTGTATCTTAGTCCTCCTACTCAGCGCACCACATATTTTATTGACTTTTCTAGGCTTGTATGAAAGCTATAAATAAAAATAATTTTGCTATTCAACCAGCATTCAATACCTCAAATTCATATCACACTGTATAAATATGTAATTGTGGATTTTATGGTTTATGTACACCAAAAAATGATCTCCATGTAAGTAATGTCTCCATCATCACAGTGCATGAATAACTATAGCTAACTCGAGATCAAGTGTTAGGTAATTACTCTATTATGGCCTACACTATTAAGATTCATATATTATGACTCTATCCCTATTTATAAGAACTAATCCTAGCCAAATTCCTAATGAATCACAGTAAACAATGTAACTCCACCCTAGATCTGGAAAAATCTGTATTGGTGCTATTGTTAGTCTCCCTTTTAGCATCTGAAAGGCTATCTCAAAAGGATCTAACCATATGAACCTCATACTATTCTTAGTAAAACCTGTGAGTAGATATTCTAGGCATGAAAAGTGTAGTATTAAACATTTTTAGTATTCATCCAGCCCCAAGAAACTCTATACCTCAAATACATTCTTGGGATTATCCTAGGAAAATACCTCTCTCACCATTTCTGGATCAATTAATTCTCCAATCTATGAGAAAATGTGACCCATGAAGTGAACATAATCTATCCAGAAGTGGACACTTATGAGAGTAGCATATAATATATGCTCTTTGAGTATATCCAATATGATCTCAAGATTTTTAGCACGGTCATATCGAGTGTGAGAATATAACAAGATATCATCCATTAATACCATGACAAACTAATCTAGATAAGGATGGAAAACTAAATTCATCATTGCCATAAATACTACAGGCACATTCGTGAGACTGAATGACATCACCAAATACCCATAAAGACCATACCTTTTATGTAATGATGTGAAATCTTTGTTTGATGGTATAACCCACACATTGATGAAAACTTAATCTCAAATTATTTTTTGTGAAAACATAAGATCATCAAAGATAATTAGAGAGATCATAAATTCAAGAAAGATGGTACTGGTTCCTAACCATTAGTTTCTTCAATTTATGATAATACACATATAGCATAAGAGTTCCATTTGATTTTTTCACAAAAAGGATTGGTGAACCCCATAGAGATGTATTGGGTCAGATAAATCCATTTGTCTCTATATACTATAGCTACCTCTAGAGATCATGTATCTCAGTAGTATCCATCTGATAAGGAGGTATGTGTACTGGGGCATCTAATAACACTATCTCGATAGAGGACTATAACTATCTCACAAGAGGTAAACCTATGATTTCATCTAGGAAATGTCCCTGAAATGATCATCTAATGGAGGGAAATATGTATACCATGTTACCTAATCAGCCAGATATAAACTCCCTATATGGTCTTTCATTCTGCCTATTTCATAATTCTTAGGATCATCTCGACCCACCTAGACATTTCATTCACCATTATGAATATACACTCCATCCTCTAGTGATGTGAAAGTCACAATTTGGTAATGGCTATCAATTAAATCATGAAAGAAAACTGTACATTCCATCCCTATAGTGATGTAAAAATCTATCATCTCGAGGATGAAGTGGTCCCATAAAAATTATACTTGGCAATCTAAAGGGGAAAATACCTGCACCAACATACATCCTTCATTGTAATACCCAATAGAGAATCAAGAATCATTATACCATCAGACCATTGAACACATATCCCCAGGCTCTCCACAATGGGAAAAAAATATAATGTTATGAGTATCCCCTATTTAAAAAAGAGAATATTCTAAATTGAAGGATACTAGAATAGTACCTCTCACAGTACATGCTTTTAGATTCTACTCTCCAGATGTCGGTTTCACTACATATATATTTTCATATCTCCTTCCGTATGATATATCCTGGATACCCTAATAAAATCTACTCTTCCATCACTACATGTTTGGGTCTTGACTACCAAAACCATGACCACAACCTCTCCCAAATCTGTTGGCTTCACTCTAGCTCCCTACCTGACGAGAAGCTATTGATCCCAATCATACACATGGAGTCCGTATATACCATCATTCACTAGATGATTGAGTAATATTTTTTGAAAAATAACTGGATATATCCCATATTTCATCATTATCGACACTCGACTGGGCCTCTCATTCAATATGTTTTCATATGTCTTGGTATACCGCATTTTTGGCACCTCACCTAGATAACTCTCTATGTGGCATGGATTTTAATGTAACTACATAAGAGCTCCATATGATTATACCTAATACAGGTTGATGTAGTACCAAATCTCAATACCAAACCGCACTATCTTACTCCTTTATCCTCTCACAGGTTACCCTCTATGATAAGCATATGATTCACTATTCCAGAAATGGTAGGTTGATGAATGAAATTCACCTATGATCAGATGTCATACCCGAGACCATCATGAAATTGCCTAGATTTAGATAAATCTTCACCTAATAGAATATGTTTTATTCATTGGATCACTGTAAAATAGGTTAAATAATCTATAACTAATAAAGCTCCCTACTCTAAGTGCATGAACTCTTAGGCTCTACCAACCCTCAACATATCATGATTTAAATAGTCATCTAAGACCGTATGAAAATCCTTATAATCCATATCCTAAGGAAAATATGCCTGAAAAATGAAATACCACCATCTCTTGGTGGAATCACACAATATATAAGTAGTTTTCTTTACCCTCCTCTCGGGAGGCATCTCAAGATGATCAGATAAAGATAGAATGGCCTCTATCCATGAATCCATAGTATGTGGTCTCCCATCCCCCAAAAACATGGGCGGATTCTGCTACTAGAACTCACATGTCCACTCGTCCATAGTCAGGGTAGGTCATGGTGCTCCCTGAATAGTCTACAGAAAATGCATAAATCCTTAACAAAACAACGCCTTAACAGATATGTCTGTTATAACTATTGGTGCCTCAGCTGGAACTAAATGAGAAGCTACTAGTATCCCATGAACTACCACCTCTGAAGTTTGGTTTTCACCACCCTCCAAGTGTATGACTAGAGGTATTCTCGGTGGCATGCCTCTATATTCCCAACACATGCCTCAAATAAAAATATTATCAAGGTTCACTGCTAAAAATTACATATATTTAAATATGATAGGTACATACTATAAAAACCCATACATTAAATACATTGTTATTACTTCAGAATTGAGGCATACTTATTACAACATATAACAAAACCATGATAGGACCGTATAGGTATAGTGTCTTTAGAAACTATGAAACATAAAAAACTAGTTCATAAAACATCTACATTGTCTCCCACATATTTCATAATATCCAGAGTCCCTTCTGGCATATCCTACTAAATACCCTTCTTCCTGACCTGGGGAAAGGAAAACATACAAAATGGTGAGCTCAAATGCTCATTAAGGGTAAAAAAAAAGAAATATCAATCATATCATATTCATAAAAACATATCATTTTGAAAATCATAACCTGCAAAAGAGATAATAATATCCTGACATGGGTGAAATCATAGTATTGAAATGTAATCCCAATAATCCTAAAATAAAATATGAAGCTTTTTGGAATACACTCATAATCCTAGAAAATCATTTCATATTAGTCAAGACTCATTTCCAAGACCATCATAGCGGACAAATTCCATTACTGAACTGAGTTCACTCCTCATTCCAGTCCAATATCACTGAACCAGATTAATATACAGTTCCAACCATGTCTATCTCATGAGATATAAATCTTTACCCAATGCATTGGAGGGAGGTATTGGTCCCACACATCTCATAATGAAACCATTCTTATGTGTGCCACAAAATCATAAATCATATATCATAGCATAACATATGTAATAAAAATGGGATTCTAAAACATCATGCGAACAAAACATAATCCTTATAGGAAAAAAAGACATCATAAAAATAATTCCATCATTACATAATCAAATCAATGTAATAATAGGGATAGAAACAGAACCATATATTATCTTAGATTTAAAATAATTTTGATAAAACACTTGAACTCCATTCTTGAGTTAAATATCCTTTCTACTTCATAAACATTTTTCATTTCTCAACATGTCATACTATAAGATGTTAATTGAAAATAAAATTGAAAACTTGTAAAGGAATCTTCATGGAAACAATGTTCTATAAAATCATAAAAATCCATTCAGGTCGTATAAGTTAAAAAAATATTCTTCTCGTACTTTGGCCGGAAAAGTCAAAAAGTATCTCGTACTGAAAATGACAAAAGATTCCTTTTATATCATTTACTAAAAATTCACTAATAGGTAAAATTGTATTTAAACAATTTTAGGGAGATAATATTACATATTTAGGAAACATGTGTGTGGATGATAAATATGCACCAGTAAATACCAAAGAATAAACAATCTCGGATAAAAATTGAGATTCTGAGATTTTCCCTTACCGTAGGTCTAATATGATTTGTTCGTATCCGAACCTCCTATATAATGATATAAATAATTTCATTGAATTATTATAGAATCATATTTTTTGTTATGATATCATATATGTTCATATTCTTATCTTCTTATTAGTAATATTTCACTGCTACTTGTTATTCGGGTGTTCATTGTTTTATGTTCTGATGCAGGTTTTGGAAAATAAATTCATATTCCTCTTTTTAGGTTATAGAGACGTCATTTAAAAAATGGTATTATTATAATATATATCAGATTTATTCATTAAATTCTCTTATATAATCATGGTTTAATTAAGATCATATAGAACGAATCACATCACATCGTGGAGACGGTAAGTCGTACGGACGCACGAGCGACGATATCGTTCCCAAATTTTTTGAATGGTATTGGAGTGGATTATTGAACATCTAAGAATTATTATAATGTTATAATAATAATATATAGTTATTATTTATGCCATTATACCCATCCAAGTAAGGTAGTGGTGGAAAACAGATTACACCACGAAGTGGAGATGGTATTCCGTACGTACACACACGGGGTGATTTTAATTTCCATAGGATGGATAGAATGTGAAATAAGGTTGTTTCATATTTATAATAACATATAAGTATATGAGTGATAATTATGTTATTTCTTTATAATGAAATAAATATAGAAGAGGTTTTAGAAGAATAAATAAATTTGAATGGATCAGTAAAGGAAATTACCTCTTCTTTGACGCGCCTCTTCTAAACCTCCTCTTAGGGCACTACCGTTGGTCTTTGAATAAGACGAAGACCTCTATTATGTTTCTTGGGATGTGTAGAAGAGAAATGGATAGGGTTTTGCCGAGCATGAAAGCTCAAAACGTTATGAAGAGGAGAGGAGGGAGGTGCCCTTTTATAAGGGAGCAGAGGGGCACCTTCGGAAACATAGTAAATATTAATTTATAAAAATTTCAAACCAAGCATAAAAACTTTCAAAAATGACTCAATTCTATGAATAGAAGATATAGGGTTTTAATATCATCAACCAATTAAATTTATACATGTTGGGAATTTATTTTAAACCTTATCAAATTGATTTATCCTTATTTAATCTATTAAATTTTATTTGTGGTAATAATATTATAAATTTTAAATTGTTATAAATAATTAATTATGTGTTTTGAATTGTCCATAATTGGATCATTTATGACATTTTAGACCATATAAATTTCAATTTATAATTTTTATATATTTTTTTGATTTTTAAACAATTTTATAATATATTATTTTTGTAAAATAACAATAGTGTCGATTTTGACAATATTCATTTATTTTCATTTAAATAAAATCCACATAGACAATGTATTCGAACAAAAATATTTTATAGATTTCTAATATTTCATATTCATCTATAAAATAAGTGGAGAACATTAATTAGTTCATATAATATTTATTTTAATATTTTTAAAACCATTTATTTGATATTTCAATCAATAAAATAACTTCTACATCATTATTGTGTCATCATTAATGATAATTATATAACCCATAAAAATAATAAATAAATTCTCATGATGTAGATAATTTTATTATCTTTCTGGAAAATATTTATATTTGAGGTTTTATGATGTTTATCATTAAATTATAATTATTACACTTATAAGATATAAGATAGTGACATGTTGTCACTTTCTTAGGTTTTAATTATAATTATATAATTTTGACATTCAGTATTCCATGAAACGAATATATTCAAACCCCTAGGTGATATGCGTCGAATTTTATTCATTAAATTGAAATTTGGTGGGTGGTAGGGTAATTTTATAATCTTATTTTTTCCCTTAATTACCCGATTTACCTTTAACTGTCGTAAATAAAAATTACCGTAGTTACTATTCATAATGTCAAAAAAATAAAAGTAACCTATTAACATAATTTGGACCCAATCAATCCAAATATTGAATCCGTTTTTAAAAATTCAAAACATAGAAGTTTCAGTAATTAATTTAAAATTAATTCCATTGTTATGAAAATGAGTTTTAAAAGATAAAATATAGTCAAAGATTGAAATGTTTTTACCTATAAATTCAATGTAAAATTAATGGAAATGAAATAAAGTATATTAAATCGTAAAAATAAATTCTATTTATACTTTAAAACCATTAAATATTATCATTTAAACATATAAATTATATTGATTAAAAAATTTGTTTTTAAGGAAAATTTAGCGTATTTTTACTATTAATGATAATATGAAAGATTTCAGAAAAGTATAAAAAATTAATCCATTTTAAATTTTTATATCTTGATTCAAAACAAGAAGTTTATTTTTTCAAATTTAACTCATAAAATTTTCAAAAATTATATTTAAAATGGGTGCGCCATCAAATGGCAGAAAAACAGCATTTTTGAAAAAAATAATTCTTTTATCTGAAAAATTGATTTTTTATCATATCATATATAAAATGAATTATAATGATATATAAAATTAAAAATGTGGTTTATAGTATTTATAAAAGCTAGTTTATATTATATTTTAATAAAATATATTTGTTTAGTGAAACTCAGTATTGCGTACAACGCAAGCTAATGAAGAAGGATGCATTTTCGTGTAACGCATGCCAAGCCAGTGTTCCGTGTAGTGAAAGATTCCTTTGGTGTTGCATATAACATAAGAAAAAAATATATTTATCATAAAACCTCAAGGTGTTACATTCTACCCCCCTTAAAATGAATTTCCCCCTCAAAATTCAACACATCATTACAAATAGATGAGGATACCTCTCCCTCATCATATCCTCAAGTTCCCATGTAGCTTCTTATAATTGGTGGTTCCTCCATAAAACATTAACCAACCGAGTGGTCTTGTTTTGTAGAACTTTTTCACTATGATCCAAAATATCTATTGGCTGTTCTTCATAAGAAAGATCTTGCTCCAGTGGTACAACTTCTGAGCTTATTACATGTGAAAGATCAGTTATGTACTTTCTCAGGAGAGATACAAGGACCACATCATGAACTTGAGAGAGATTTGGTGGAAACTCCAATGGGTAAGCCACTTTCCCAATATGATCCAGTATTTCAAAAAGACTAATATACCTAGGGCTCATCTTTCCCTTCTTTACAAATCTCATTACTCTCTTCCAAGGAGATATTCATAAGAACACTTTATCACCCACTTAAAACTCTAGGTCTTTTCTTCAGTTGTCGGGATATCTTTTTTGTTGACTCTGAGCTGCTCTTAAGTGTTGTTGAATATATCTGACATTTTCTGCCATCTCATTAACAAGGTCAGGTACTAATATATTTCTTTCCCCAACTTCATCCCAGAAAGTTGTAGTTCTGCATTTCTTTCCATAGAGAGCTTCATAAGGATCCATCTGAATACTGGAGTGAAAGCTATTATTATAAGAAAATTGACCAATTGTATGTGTTGATCCCAAACACCTTTTAAATCCATAGATCACGATCTTAACATGTCTTCTAGAGTTTGAATTTTCCTCTCAGACTGACCATCTGTCTCAGGTTGATAAGCAGTGCTGAAACTCAACTCGGTATCTAGAGTATGCTGAAGAATTCGCCAAAAAATTGAGGTAAACCTCAGATCCTGATCAGATATAATGGTTGGTGGTACTCCATGAAATCTTACCACTTCCTTTACATATATCATGGCAATCTGATCAAGATAGATATCCTCCCTAATAGAAATGAAGTGTTCCAACATCGTAAGACGATCAACTATATCCCAGATAACATTATTGTCTTTGGATGTTTTAAGAAGTCTAGTGGCAATGTCCATAGTAATGTTTTCCCATTTCCATTCTGGTATTGGTAATGGTTGTAACAACCCCTTATAATTCTGTCTCTCATCTTTAACATGCTGACCAACCAAGCATCGAGAGACATATTCAGCAATATCTCTTTTCATTCCATCCCAACAAAAGTACTCTTTTAGGTCCCTATACATCTTCGTACTTCCAGGGTGAATAGAGAATGAAGAACTATGAGCCTCATCCAACATTTCCTACTTTAATTCTGGTATGGGAGGAACAAAAGCCCGATTCCGGAACCTTATTATTTCATCATAATCAATGTGGAATTCAGGAACATTTCTCTCCATATTTTGTAACTCTACATCTTCTTTCTGTGCCTCTTTAATCTTCACATGCATAGATGATTGAACATTTATTTGAGAAAGATAAGATTTTCCCCCATCCATTATAATTCCAAGATCCATCCATTGTAAATCCATAAATATTGGATCTTTTGTTATCCTCGTCATAGATAAGAAAGCATGGTATTGTCGACTTAATGTGTCTTCTAACTTGTTTTCTTTCCCATGGTGATAATGAATTGATCAGTCATAATCCTTAATCAGATCCAACGATCTTCTTTGGAACATATTCAGCATCATTTGTGTTAAAATATACTTTAAACTTTTATGATTACTATAAATATCACACCATTCACCATAAAGATAATGCCTTAAAATCCTTAATGCAAAGATTACCGTAGCTAACTCCAAATCCTGAGTTGGGTAATTTTGCTCATGGATTTTCAACTGTCGTGAGATATAAGCTATCACCATATCATTTTTCATGAGAACACACCCCAATCCCTTCTTGGATTCATCACTATAGATCACAAACCATTCTCCACTATAAGGCAGTGTGAGCACAGGTGCACTGGATAACCTTCTTTTTAACTCCTTGAAATTCTCTTCACACTCCTCCATCCAAACGAACATAACTCATTTTTGAGTCAACCTGTTGAGTGGATTAGATAATCTTGGAAAACCATTCACAAAATGTCAATAATATCCAACCAAACCAAGAAAAATTCTGATCTTAGTAACTGTTGTTGGTCTCGACCATCTTTCAATATCCTCTGTTTTTGCTGGATCCACAGATATCCCATCTTTTGAGATTATGTGACCCAAAAATGAATCTTTTTGAAGCCAAAATTCACACTTGGTAAATTTGGCATAAAGATTCTCCTTTCATAGAATCTTTAATACAATTCTCAAGTTATCTTCATGTTCTTCCTTTCTCTTTGAATAGACATGAATATCGTTAATAAAGACTACCACAAACTGATCAAGAGATTCTCTAAAGACTCTATTCATTAGATCCATTAAGATAATAGGGTAATTAGTAAGACCAAATGGAATCACTATAAATTCATAGTTTCCATACCTTATACGGAAATCCATCTTTGGAATATCCTCCCTTTTGACCCATAATTGATGATACCCTAAACGAATATCAATATTGGAAATGTATTGAGCTCTGCGTAGTTTGTCGAATAAGTCATCAATGCATGGGAGAGGATATTTGTTCTTGATAGTGTTCTAGTTAAGTTCTCAATAATCAATTCAGAGTCTCATTGATCCATCTTTCTTTTTAAAAAACAGAACAGGTGCTCCCCAAGGTGACACACTTGGGCGTATGAATCCCTTATCAAGATTCTCTTGGAGTTGCTTCTTCAATTCATGCAACTCAATTGGGGCCATTCTATATAGTGTCTTTGAATTGGTTATAGCACTCTGTATGAGTTCTACTGTGAACTCAACTTCACGATTTGGTGGAAGACCTATCAATTCCTCTAGAAAAACATCATCAAAATCCCGTACAATGGGCATATTCTTAATCATTAGTTTTTCTCCTACCATTTGGGATAAATAACCTTTATTTATTGGAATCAAGACCCATAAGATGGAAGAAATTTCCATTGGAATGTTATGTTCATCCTTGCATTGGTAGATGATCATAGATTGATGATGAATATGAAATGTGATTTCCCTTCATTGGAAATTGATATGAGCTCCATATAAGGAATGTCGATCCATGCCAAGAATCACATCAAATCCCACTATAGGAAGGATCACAAGATTTGTAGGAATCAATTTCCCACAAACATCAATCAGAGAAGAATTGTAAACTTTTGATGTGATAGTTGTACCATTAGGGTTTGTCCCAGCTAACTTAATATCTAATTGATGAGGTAATATGGTGATACCCTTGGAAAATTCTTCAGAAATAAAAGAGTGGGTGGATCTAGAATCAAATAAAACATTTTCTACTTTATAGTTGAAGGTAACTATACCTTTCACCACTTCATTATCGTTCTCTACATTGTCGATAGAAATTTCCTGTGAATTTCCTTTGTCTTTGGCCTTAAGAGTTTGTTTACGTTGATCATGAACAACCATTGGATTAGGGTATTGATTGGAATAATGCCCCATTTCCCTGCACATGTATCATTTATGTGTTGGAGGTGCATTATATGTAGACTTTTCTTTGTTCGCATCACTAGACATCTTTTTCCCATCACTGCAGAATTCAATTGCCAGATGACCTTCTTTTCCACACTTAAATAATTTACTTGTTACTTTAAGACAATCCATCCATGTTTATTTCCACACTTTGAGCAAAAGGGAAAAATCATCTTTTTTAGGGTGGTCTTTAGATTTTACTTTGAATTCTGTTATCCTTTTCTTATCAAACCCATGTGACTGATGGGTTACTCCAATCTCCATCTCAACCTTGAGAGCACATTGAACAATTTCCTCGTAGCTATTGAAGTCCCTTGAGGCTAAAACCCTTTGAAGACTTGGTTTTAAGCCACTAATGAATTGATTAATCTTACTCTCAGGTTGGATAATAATTCCGGATGTGTACCTTGCAAGTCTTGTAAAATTTGTTTGGTAGGTACCAACCGATTCATCATCCTTTTGCTTTACTTCAAGAAACTCCTTCTCCATCTTTGTTCGAAGAATACAAGGGAACTACTTATTGAAAAATTAGTTCTTGAACTTTTCCCATTCCATGGACTCAATTTCGTCTCATTGCCTCATATTCTTGATAAGATTCCACCATTGATCAGTTTCAAATTCCAAACTATATACTACTAAGAAGACTTTATCAGGTTCAGAACATTGTATAATTGAAAATATCTTTTCAGGGGTACTAATCCATTTTTCAGCCACTAATGAATCAGAAGACCCAGTGAATGAAGGTGGATGATGCCTCGTGAAGGATTCAACAGAATGTTTCTCCTTCATTTTCTTGTTTGGAAGTCCTGCATGATATATAGCTTGAGAAAGTTGTGTGATCATGGCTATAAGATGTTTCATTCCAGCTCTTATAACGTTTGGTTTCTCAGGGGGACAATCATTTCATTTCATGTCGCATTCATCATAAACACGATTCCTTTGGGTTCCATCCATTGACTAAAACCAAGAAGCATAGTGTGAGAAACACTAATCATAATAGTAAAACCAAATAATCAAAAATAAAATTTCACTCTTTAGGTCTTATCATAGGTTATTAATGGCCATTTATAAAATTCTAATATTGTGTTCTATGCTTAGACATATCATTAGGGTTCTTACTATGGATTTCACATCCATGTTTCCAAATGTTGACTATGCCTTTCCTCTAATACCAACTGTAACAACCCATACATTACATACAGTGTCATTACTTCATAACAGATGCATACTTATTACAACATATAACAAAACCATGATAGGACCGTATATGCATAGTGTATTTAAAAATTGGAAAACATAAACTACTGGTTCATAAATCATCTACATGGTCTCCAGCTTATTTCAACATATCTGGAGTCCCTTTTGGAATATCCTACTTAATACCCTTCATCTTGACCTAGAGAAAAGAAAACATACAAAAGGGTGGGTTCAAATTCTCAGTAATGGTAAACAAAGGAAATATCAATCATATCATATTCATAGGAACATAACATTTTGAAAATCTTAACCTGCAAAAGAGATCATAATTTCATGACATGGGATTAATCATAGTAGTGAAATGTAATCCCAATAATCGTAAAATAAAACATTAAACTTTTTGGAATACACACATAATCATAAAAAATCATTTCATATTATACAAGACTCATTTCCAACACTATCATTGCGGACAAATTCCATCACTGAGCTGAGTTCACTCCTCGTTCCAGTCCGGTATCACTGAACTAGATTGACTTTCCATTCCATCCATGTCTATCTCATGAGATATAAATCTTTAACCAATGAATTGGAGGTAGATATAGGTACAAACCAACTCATAATGAAACCATTCTTATGTGTTCCACTAAATCTAAATCATATATCATAGCATAACCCTTGTAATAAAAATTGGATTCTTGAAGATCATGCCATCATAACAGAATCTATATAAGATAAAAGGACATCATAAAAATAATTTTGTCATTAAATAATCAAATAAATGTAACAATAGGGATATAAAAATAACCCTATATTATATTAGATGGAAAATAATTTTGATAAAACATTTGAACTCCATTCTTGAGGAAAATATCCTATCTACTTAATAAACATTTTTCCTTTCTCAACATGTCAAACTAAAAGAAGTTAATTGAAAATAAACTTAAAAACATGTAAAGGAAGCTAAATGGAAATAATTTTCTATGAAATCATAAAAATCCATTCATGTTTTATAAGTTAAAAAATATTCTTCTCATACATTGGCCAGAAAAGTAAAAAAGGATCTCGTACTGAAAATGACAAAAGATTCCTTTCATATCATTTAATAAAAATTCACTAATAGGTAAAATTGGATTTAAACAATTTTAGGTGGATAATATTACATATTTAGGAAAAATTTATGTGGATGATAAATATGCACCAGTAAATACCGAAGAATAAACAATCTCGGATAAAAATTGAGATTGTGAGATTTTCCATTACCTTAGGTCCGATATGATTTGTTCGTATCCGAACCTCCTATATAATGATATAAATAATGTCATTGAATTATTACAGAATAATATTCATTTTTATGATATTATATATGTTCATATTATTATCTTCTTATTATTAATATTTCATTGATACTTTTTATTCGGGTGTTCATTGCTTTATGTTTTTATGCGTGTTTTCTCAAATAAATTCTTATTCCTCATTTTAGGTTATAACTACATCATTTACAGAATGGTATTATTATAATATATATCAAATTTATTCATTAAAATCAATTATGTAATCATACTTTAATGAAGATCATGTAGAACGAATCACATCGCATCGTGGAGACGGTAAGCCATACGTACGCACAAGCGACGATATCATTCCAATAATTATTGAATAGTATTGGAGTAGATGATAGAATATCTCAGAATTAGTATCATGTTATAATAATAATATATAGTTATTATTTACAAAATTATACCCATCCAATTATTGTGGTGGTGGAAAACAAATTGCACCACGGCGTGGAGTTGGTATTCCGTACGTACACACGCGCAGTGATTTAATTTTCCATAGGATGGGTAGAAGGTGAAATAGGTTAGTTTCATATTTATAATAACATATCACTATATGAGCCTTACTATGTTATTAATTTATATTGGAACAAATAAATAATAGGAAGTAGAAGAAGAAATAAATTTGAAAGGATCGATAAAGGATATTACCTCTTCTTCGACGCGCCTCTTCTAATCCTCCACTTAGGGCACTAAAATTGGACTTTGAAGAAGACAAGGACCTATAGTATGTTTATAGGGAAGTGGAGAAGAGAAATGGATAGCGTTTTTCCGAGCTTGAAGACTCAAAATGTTGCGAAGAGTAGTGGGAGGAGGTACCCTTTTATAAGGGAGGAGAGGGGCACCATTGGAAACATAATAAATATTAATTTATAATAAATTCAAAACCCACTTAAAAACCACCAAAAATGGCACAATTCGAAGATGAGATGAGATAAGGTTGTAATATCATCATAAAATAAAATTTATACAAGTTGGGACTTTTTTTTAATCCTTATCAAATTGATTTATCCATATTTAATCTATATAATTTTATTTGTGGTAATAATATTCTAAATTTTAACCTGTTATAAATAATTTTTATGTGTTTTGAATTGTCAAAAATTGACTCATTTATGACATTTTCTACTATTTAAATTTAAATTTATAATTTTTAAATATTATTTTTATTTTTAAATAATTTTATAATTTGTTGTTTTTATAAAATAACAATAGTGTCTATTTTGATAATATTTAATTATATGAATTCTAATAAAATCCACACAAATAATATATTCGAAAAAAAATATTTAATAGATTCCTAATATGTCATATTCTTCTATAAAATTTGTGGATAACATTAATTATTTCATATAATATTTATTTTAATATTTCTAAAACCATTTATTTGATATTTCAATGAATAAAATAAATTCTACATCACAATTGTGTCATCATTAATGATACTTATTTAAACCAGAAGAATTATAAATAAATTCTCATGATGTACATAATTTTATTATCTTTCGGGAGAATATTTATATTCATGGTTTTATTAAGTTTATAACTAATTAAAAATTATTACACTTATAAAATATAAGAGAGTGACATGTTGTCACTTTCTTTGGTTTTAATTATATTTATATCATTTTCATGGTCAATGGTCCATGAGAAGAATATATTACTACCCTTATATGATGTGGGTATACTTTTATTCATCCAATATAATTTTGGAAGGTGGTAGGGTAATTTTATAATATTATTGTTACCCTTAATTACCCGATTTACCTTTACCTGTAGTAAATAAATATTACCATAGTTACTATTCAAAATGTCAAAAAATTAAAAGTAACCTATTAACAAAATTTGGACCCACTGATTACAGATATTTAATCCATTTTTTAAAATTCAAAACACATAAGTTGATGTGATTAATTTTAAACTTATCCCGTTGTTAAGAAAATAGGTTTTAAAAGTTAAAACATTGTCAAGGATTGAAATGTTTTTACCTATGAATTCAATGTAAAATTAATGGTAATTAAATACATTATATTAAATGGTAAAAATATATTCTATTTATACATTAATACCATTAAATTTTATCATATAACAATATAATTTTGTTGTGGAAAAAAGTTTTTTTTATGAAAAATTAGCGTATTTTTACAATTCATCAAAATATGAAAGCTATCCGAAAAGTATAAAAAATTTATCCAATGTAAATTTTTATATCCTGATTCAATAGAAGAATTTTATTTTTTCAAATTTAACACATAAACTTTTCAAAAATTATATTTAAAGTCGGTGCGCCATCAAATGGCGGAAAAACTACATTTGTGAAAACAATATTTCTATTATCCGAAAAATTGATTTTTTTCTCATATCATGTGTAATATTAATTAAAATGTTATATAAAATTGAAAATGAGGTTAATAATATTTATAAAGGATATTTTATATAATATTTTAATAACATATCTTTGTTTAGTGAAACTCGATATTGTGTACAACGCAAGCTTTCGAGGAAGGTTGCTCTTACGTGTAACGCAAGCGAAGCCAGTGTTGTGTGTAGTGAATGCTTCCATTGGTGTTGAATATAACATAAGAAAAATATATATTTATCATAAAACCTCAGGTTGTTTCACATATCTTTCTATATAAGAACACACACACTTTCCTGCTCCTTGTGTCCGGTCTGGGCGACACACATATTATATATAAGTAAGATATACTACTTACTTCCAACCACTAAGGTTAGGTAAGGGTCAAGTTATCCTCAATAAAAATATTATTTTCCTTATAATTTATTTCAAATTTATTCCCCTTATCTCACAATTCTTTTTACATTACATTTGGATGCATTAAAAAGGTTAAACCAAATGGGTCACCAAATTCCTATCCACAAGGGCCCATACTCCTCATGAACCAAAACATGGTGCTCAAATAGTACACACCACAGTAAATTCTAGAATGTTTATCACAACAAAAGGTATATCTATCTTTCAACGTATCACAATATCATTATGACATCACACATTTTTGTTACATTAATTTTCATTACATTTTATAAATGAAGGATCTTATAATGTTTAGTGATTTGGAAATTAGGTACATATTACATGAATAAAAAAATATTCTTCTATTACACATGAAATGATTAATAGTAGGTTAATAATATGTAAAATGAATGCATCTCAATACCCAAAGACATACATCAAACAACGGGGTGATCATAATTCCCAATAAAGGAAAACAGGGAAAACAGATTAAATGTGGACATGAGAGAACACCATAAGAACATGAGGAAATATCATAATCTCACGAGAAGAGAAATATCATGATAATAATAACATGAATAATAACATTAATGTTTGGCTAAAAAATTTAATTTAGACATTAAAAATAATATCACTAAGGAGCATCCACAGGGTGTCATAAAAATTACCAAGGTTGTTCACCAAGGTATCATAAAACTTGTCATCTCTAGAGATTAATTTATATACCCAATGTATTGGAGCTCTATCAGGGCACAACCTTAATATTTATTTATTTTCATGTTTTCTAAATAGATAATAACCAAAAATTTCATAAATAATTCAAAAATAATAAAATAAATGTGTTTCATATCAAAATAGAAATGGTATAAAAAGTAATTAAAACTTGATCATTATATCATTCTTAACCCACAGAATGAGAATGAGGGTTTTATCTATGTCAATTACTAAATAAAATATATCATTTTTATGTCTTTATTAATACACATGGAAATGAAATAGTTTTGGGTATTCTCATAAATAAAATAATAGAATTTCACGAGAAAAAATAGAGGGATTTTGAGACGAAAATTCTACAGCATAACGACTATGAAACATGGTTTTAAAAAACATTACAAAGAGAGGGAAAAGGGGTCACCCATTCATAAAAGACTCATAATATAGTATAGGTACATAATAAAGATGTAATAATAACATGGTATGTAAAATTTAAATACATACCACATAAAAAATATGTTAAATGGATAAAAGAGAAGTTTAGAATTCGTTTAGGAAATTTCGACAGCCTAACGACATCTCTTAATAATTCATAAAATGTGTTGATGAGAGAAAAATGGGTCTCTCATAATTTTTACATAATATGGAAAACAAGGGAAATATTTAATGACATATCCCAACATAATAAAATAGAAATTAAAAAGTCATAAGATAAAAGGAGTGCTTGAAAAGGGAAAGGTGATAGATTCCCTTACCTTGTAGAGTAACTTCTAAAATTCTTTGATCGGGAACATGGGGGATTGAGGCCACCGTAGGATGACTCCTTGGGAGGTTATAAAATCATAAAAATCATGAATAATTTTTTTAATAAATTAAAACATAGTAAATGGTGGTTATTTATAGAAAAAGTGAGGTAATATTTTATAAATTTTAAAGGACACCTCATTAATGGTATTTTTTAAAACAAGGTGCTTTCCCACGGTATTTTCCAATGGAATTTCCCTCTTGGGATACCTAATATCTTATTTTAATCCATTAGAGTATACCAACATTATTAAATCAATATTAAATCAATATTACATCATGATTACATGATTATCACATAGTTATGAGTTTATTATACTTACTGAAAACAGAAAAATGAATTTTTACTACACTGAAAACCAACCATTACAAAAAAATCCCCAAAATTCACCATAACCATTTTTCAATGTGTAGAATTAAAACGTGAAATCCATTTTATAAAAATTAATTTCTTTTTGAATCGGAATAAATAAATAAAACACTAATACTTAGCCAATATTTTTTAAAACATTCATATACTTATACAATGATATAATTATATCACATTACCATTTAAGAAGAAAAATATATATTTATACTTCCTTAGGTGTGGATAATATTTGATTGGTAAAATTACTATTCACAAAGGTTACATTACTATTTCAAAGTGTCATGTTACTATTCACCAAAAAGTTATGTTGATCTTATTAGACTATAAATATCTTACAGATCGCAACTGTGTATGTCTGTTATTCGAAAATCATTTCACCGAATTAATTATTTAAAAAATATTTTGAAAAATATTTTTTTACTATTCATCAAAAAGCAGTATTTATCAAATACTATTTATCAAGAAAACACTATTCATCCAATACTTTTAATCAAAAAATAGTATTCATTAAAAAATTGAATCTTCTATGAAAACTACTAAAAATTTTCCCAGGATTAATTTTGACATTTTGAATTCATAAATGATGTTTATTTAATGATAAAAATTCTCTAATTATGAGAAATTTAACATTTAAATATAAAAAATACATAGTTATTAAAAATAATAGAAAATTGAAAATGAATAGTGAAATTGCCTAGTGAAATTCCTGACACTTAAAAAAATATAATTATTTTAACTTTTACATTTAAAAAGTGGTGTTATAATTATTCTCTTTATTTAAAATAATAATTATTCAAAATAAATTCATTTTATATAATAAATATGTCATTTTTTAAAGTGCAAGTTGGGTTCGAAAAGATAATTTATCAAATTGGTCTGAATTTAACATACATTTTTATTAAAAAAACAACTCTTAAATGTATATATCCCATTATTATTCATAGTTTTATTAACCCATATTTATGCATGATTTATAATGTTCTCATTAAATAAAATTAATTCTATGTTATTTTATTATAAAACAAAATAAATAGTTATTGGGAGGAAAGAGATCGATAAATAAAAGAAGTATATTTTCGGGTCATTACATTCTTCCCCCCTTAAAGAAATTGCTTCCTCACAATTTTCACTTATTATATATTTTTTAATAATACAAATATTATAATTATAATGTAATTTTATGTCTTAAGACATCATGCTTAAACACAATATTCATTTTCAACAATTACATTACTATAAATCCTTAAAAATGGTTCAAAAAAGCTTGTTATTAACCAAAAATATCCCATGGGAGTATAAAACTATGACTAAAACAAGGACCATTTCCAATATCCCTTTATTGTTTGATTCCTTCTCAAAGTGATGTTTTCTGGTTTACTCTCAGATACATCTTTGTTAGAGCCACATCCACAAGTTCATATCGAGGCATGAATTTATTTTTACAGAAACCAGTTACTTAATATTTAAACAAAATACCAGGAAGATTTCCTATATTTAAAAATTATACAGTGTTATTCATGAGGTTTTCATATCCTAATTTTCAAAAATAACTAGACAATACTTTGATACCAACTATGGTATCCCTCCTTTTTATTACAAAAAAATTCATTTCATTTTACCAACAAAGGATATTTTAAAGTGCAATGTCTTGGAAATTAGGTACATATTATATGAATAAATAAAAATATTATTCAATTACACATTAAATGACTAATTATAGGTTCATCATATTTACAATGAATATATCTCATAACCTGGGGACATACATCAATGAAAGGGGTAAGCATAAATCCTAGTAAGGGAAAATAGAGAAAACAATTTACATGTGATCTTGAGAGAATACAATATGAACATGAAGAAATATCATAAATTCCTGATAAGAGACAGATAATTATAATAATTACTTTAATAATATCTTGAAAATTTGTCTACAACATTTAATGTTTACATTCATTATCATATCACCAAGGTCAATCCCCAAGGTGTCATAAAAATTACCAAGATTAGTCACTATGGTATCATAAAACATGTCATCCCTAGAGATTAATTTCATTACAAATTTAATTGTATAGATGTCATGGAGAACCCTTAATATGTATTATTTTCCTGAAATACACATACATCATTATACAAAATTTAATAAATAATCCAAATATAATAAAAGAAATGGGTTTCATATCAAAATCGTGACTTTTTAAAAAGTGATTAAAAACATGATCATTATGTAATTCATAACAAACAGAATGGGAATGATGGTTTTAAGTATTTAAATTAAAGAATAAAATATATCATTTTATGTTTTTATTAACACCTCTTGTAATAAAATTATTTGGTCATTCACATTAATAAAATAAAATGATTTCTTGAGAAAAAGTGTGAGATTTTGAGACGAAAATTCTGCAGCATAATGACTATGCAACATTGTTTTGGAAAACATTAATAAAATAGGGGAAATGGTTAACCTCTTAATAAAAGAATCATAATATATTATATTTATAGAATAATGTTCAAATAAGAACATGGTATTGAAACATTAAATACATACTGCATAAAAGAGAACATGATTGTGTTAAGTGAGGGTGCGAATTCCCTTACACAATTTCGGCAGCGTAACGACATCTCTTAAAAATTCATAAAATGAGTTGATGAGAGAAAAGGTGGAATATCATCATTATTACATAATATTTATAGTAATGGGGTAATTTAATTACATATCACAACATTATAAAATTGAAATTAAAATGGCATAACATAAAAGGAGTGCTTGAAAAGAGAGGGGTGGTAGATTCTCTTACCTTGTAGAGTAACTTCTAAATCACTATGATTAGGACCTTAGAGGATTCAAGGAACCTTGGTATGAATCCATAAAAGGTAATACTATTTTAATTTCATGTATAATGATTTTTTAATGAAAGGAATCGAAAGAATGGGTGGTTATTTATTGAAAAAGTGAGGGAATATTTTACTAATTTCAAAGGACATCTCATTAGTGGTATTTCAAAAACCATGGGCTTTCACATGGTGTTTTCCAATGGTATTGGCCACATGGGACAAATAATATATTATTTTAATACATTATAGTATAACATCATTATTACATCATGATTACATCATTATTACATTGCTATGTGTTCATAAAAATTATAGAAAACTCAAAACTGTATTTTTACTATTCACTGAAAAACTAACCATTTTAGAAAACCACCGCAACCACTTTTAGACATGTATAATTAAAAAGTGTTTACCATTTTATAAAAATTAATTTCTTTTGAAATTAAATGAAATAAATAAAATACTAATTCTTAACTAATAATTTCTAAAACATTTATTTACTTATACTGTGATATAATTATATCACATTACCATTTAAGATGACAAATATATATTTATACTTACATAAGATAGGATGCTATTACATTGGTCAAATTAATATTCAGAGGGGTAAAATTACTTTTTCAAATGGTCATCTTACTATCCACCAAAAAATGAAGTTGATCTTATTAGAATTTTAATATCTTAATAATCGCAACAGTGTATGTCCGTTTTTTGAAAATCATTTCATAGAATTTATTATTTCATAATTCAGTAAAAAATAATTTTTTACTATTATTAAAAAAAGTATTCATAAAATTCTATTCATCACAAAACCCTATTCATCCAATAATATTCATCAAAATACTATTCACCGAAAAAAAGGAAACTTCTTAAAAAACTATTAAAAATTCACCCACGATTTATTTTGACATTTGGAATTCAAAAATGAAATTAATTTAACCATAATAATTCTATTAGAATGTGAAATTTATCTTTTAAATATAAAAATAATTATTTATTAAAAATAATAGTGGATATATAATGAATAGAGAAATTGCATAGTGAAATTTCTGATAGTTAAAGAAAATAAGAATATTGTTTCATTTAAAATAAAAAAGGTCTTTTTTAATCATACTATTTAATTAAAATATTCATTATTCAAAGTACTTTAATTTTATAAAATAATTATATCATTCCGGAAAAGTAAAATTTGGGTTTGAGAATATAATTTGTTAAATTTTTCCCAATTATAAATATATTTTTATTAAAGAAAACTATTCTTAAATGTGTATATCCGATTATTATCCATAGGTATATTAATCCCAATTTAAGAATGATGTATCAATTTGTCATTTAAAAAAAATTTAATTCAATATTATTTTTTTGTAAAAAATAATAAAAATTTTATTAGGAGGAAAGAGATATATATATAAAAGAAGTATAGTTTTCGGGCCGTTAGAAGCACGCAACAAGTAATGCATCCTTACCGGCATGGCCTAATATATAGCATCTGATTCATGTAATGTGCCTCAAAAAATGCATGAGATGGAATACAATCATCACATCAGGTTTCGACAAAGTTTAACCCACAATCATATCAATAATAACGTCACAATTCATGTGCATCACCTAATAGTAGATTGAAATCAACTGTAATACTCGAAAATCTAGAATGCATCAATTTCATTCAAGGAAATTATGCTTTTTCTGATATATGGGTTATTTATATCTTGACACATCTCATTACCAAATCCCTATTCCCTTTTATCCATGTTTCTTCACTCAATATAGTAAATTAAACCATAAAATAATTATTTTATACCACTTTTCAACATCCTAGAATGAGGTGTTAGTAAAGATGTCTTGAGCTCGTTTGGAAGCATGGCCTCAAGCGCATCTCCCCAAACACCAGAGGATACAAACTAGCCGCAAAGGCCTAGGTGTGTCGGTTGGGAGACTATACCCTCATCCCCAGAGTTTAGAACAGTAGAAATACAATATCATATTTGTAGTGGATGCAGTAAATCAATCAGATAGATGACAAATGAACAAGACAAGAATATATAAATCATTCTAGAAAGAATCTCATACCTAGAAGATTATGATACATGTCATGCATCTAAAAAAATCCATAATCGGTATACATGGTTGGTGCACAATACAAGTATAAAAATTTCAAAAATACAAAAAAATGTATCCAACTATCTACAAAAGATTAGATTGATCATATACTACCCTAATCCTATGTAGAAATCAACAATCTGTTGTAGGGCAGTTGACCTTATCCATACCTTCAATCATATAGTCTATTCGGGTACCTAAAGGCGGCCCAAAAAGGTTGTGAGATTTAATCCTAGTAAAGAACCACCCAAGGTATAGTGCCTCATATTCAATGAGTCTATATAGAAATATAGTTTATAGTATGTAACTTAATGTGTAAATTAATTACTAAAAGTAAACAACCATAAGGACCGGGTTCCCATAGAATCCCATCCTCTGCTACCTACTTAGACCTAGGTGGAATGTCTCTGAATTAATAGTCAGTCATGTCTCATTTTATAATCATGTTTATTTAAGGATTCAATATCATTTAATTTAATAAGTCTCAAGACCTAGCCTGTATCCATGCTTGGATTCATAACCAGGATATCTCTATGGTGTAAGTCACCAACCGAATCCAAACTTGTGCTTCGTCATGGTAGACGTGTCATTTAAATAATTGCACTCATTAATTATTTAAGAACCTAATCTCATCCCTAGAATTCATAATTTTTAATCCAGGTATGACTCTTGGTATAGCATGAACCAAGAACCCTACAATCCCATCATGATAATTTCTCATTGAAATCCTAATATCACACTATGTGTGGTATAATATCACTGCCACTTGAGTCCGTCCTTGGTGGTCCACTAAGGGAGCCCATGTATCACCCATGAGTATATAATCAACTATCCCTTGAGTCCATCCATGAAAATCCATATGGAGTCCAAGTATCACTTGGGAATATAATAGTAAGATCCCATGAGTCTGTCCCTAGAAATATATATAAGGAGTCCAATTGTCACTCAGGAGTAAGCAAGTTTTAATCAAAATGAGTCTATCCATGGCTATCATATAAGAACCCATGTGTCATCCAAAAAATATTTGAAGTCAATATCATTCTATTATATTAAGGGTTATTAACATACTCAATTTAATTAAAATTCACCTCAGAAGGTAACTCAATAAATATTAGAATTCATTCAATCAAAATCAATTAATAATGTCATGGTCATCACCAGGTACATTTCAAATAACCTCACCTCAAAAGGTTGATAAATTCAATGGATAATATTAATAGGCTTATTCTCTTATTTATATCTCATGGGAATTCCATTTGAAGGGGAAACTCACACTTTAATAAGAAATTACATGGAATAGTTCAAGGAATTGTTCATGCTATTCTTTTCCTATACTCATTTCAATTAAAAATTACGATTTAATTCATCAACTTAATTAAAATTAAAATTAAAAATGAAATCCCATAGCAATGGGTAAAAAGGCACACTCTAATGCATCTAAATTCAATATCCAGCCATGGTGGTCCAATTAACTAAAAAACCACCAAAAGGGGTGGTTTCAATTCATGGTTCTTAACCTTTATTCATTCATCGATGGGTATGTTTAATTAAATAGGCCATGCCTATTGGTTTAATTCATGTATTAAATTCCATTTCAAAGGTGTCTCTCTATGAATTGGGCATGCAACAAGACAATATTTAAAAAGACTTAAACATTGAAGGAGAAGAATGAGACCACCTACTATAGGTCTATATTGTATATCTTGTCTAGTATCATCTCTTGTTTTGACTCATAGTGGGAGAAAATCGATGAACGGATGAAGAACCTACAAATAGGGATATTATCTTGAACCTAAATAGTGAAACCGATTCTAAACCCAATAAGAAATGACACAAGATGAATAATGATCTTGCCTATGTGGATCTAATGAGATGAATAGTTCTTTAATCAGACACCAGAAGAAGGAGATCCTTCATCTCCTAGAATAGTAATCAAATATGATACTATAAAAAATGAGGTTCTACACAACATGAGAAATTAGAAGAAATTATGTGGGAAATTGAATTAATTTGGGGTAGTTTCATATTTTCCCAAGAATCCCTAGGTCACATGGTTTGGCGGCATAGTTGGCTAGTCCTTGTTCTAACTGTACACCCATGATAGTAGTAAACGAGTAATTTTCACAGTTTCCCCACATAGTTTGACTAACTATGTGAAAAATTTGTGTCATCCACTATTATGAAATTATAGACATGCCTGGATGGATTTTCACATCAAATCACATGGTTTATGAAACCCTATGGCCTATAGATTCCCACAATCCAGCTTAGTATGGTAAGAAGTAACCATGTGGGCTGCCCTTCATGGTTTTGACTAATAGTGTTCCAAGGCTTTTTCAACCCAAAAGTTGGGTTGTGAGATCCGAATTAGCCCCTGACACTCTTGATAGCTCCATGACCCCAAAGGGAATTCTCACTAGGCCAAATTTTGATATTTAAATTGAAAATTTATAGAAAGTAAAATATCCATACCTAAATAAAGATTATGGTTCTTACAATGGATTCAAGTCTTACCACTAGGCTTCCTGTGAATGATAAGGTTTAAGGTGTCAATTTGTTATGGTTCCGTGTTTTTCATGACTGAAAATTGTTAAGAGAAATTTTAATATTTTACTTTAAATACTTGTAATGTGTAAAATATTCTTTTAACCTGGAATTTAATCTTGGATAACTCTTCTGACCACTTTTTCCGTATAATACGGTGTTTACCCTAGGATAGAAGTTTAGTGGAAATCCAAGACATTATAATTTTATAAGAATAATTAATAATTAATACTTAATAAAATAAATATTAATTTGTTATCATAGTTTTATTCAGTAATAAAATTTTAATGGATTGATAGATTAAGATTATGTCTCCTACGTTGAGTCTATAATGGGGATTTTTCGTAGGTGGGGTAGAAGCTCAGATCGAACACCAGGGTCGGCCCAGACCCCCTTTCATTTTCTTTCCTTTTTCATCCTTCTGTTTCTTTTCTTTTTCATTTCATATTTTATCATTTAGCTTCTCACATACAACCCCTATGTACCTTCTTCATTACATGATCGAGAATAAAAAAGGGATAGAGGGATAGATGGAGAGGTAGTGGAAGAAGGATACCACTGCGGAGCTAGAGATGTGCCAGATCATCGTGCGACAACCATGGACTATTGAAACTAGCCAAGCACCAATAGATTCTTTCCAAAGGTAGGTTATTTTTTTGCTTCACCACAAATCCCAATATATTAATCGTTTTCAAGTTTTAATTAATTTTTATGTTTTATTATGACACCTTGGGTGTCGCTCTATTTTATCTGCGAGAAAAATGGGGGTTTCTGGTGATTTGAGGGGTTTTTTAGTTTGGAAATCCCAATCACACAATGTGTAGCTTAGGAAGACATGTTGTGTGTTCTTACTGTTTAGTGAAGTTGGTATTTTAGAAGTACATGTCGTGTATGGGGTATACACGCTATGTACTAGGACTCAGTCATGTAGCCGAGTGCCTAACCATGATACCCATGTAAGGGGAACATTCCGTGTAACGTACATGTCCAGACCTCGTGTGGGTCACACATTGTGTAGAGATACATGTACATGCTATATACATGTCCAGTCTAGGTGAGGTGCATGGAAAGGTACCCCATGTTGGGTACACACTGTGTACAGGGCCACCATGTAGAGTAATTGGGCTTTCACATGCCATGCCATGATAGAATACGCACTTAGGTGGGGATTTGTGGGGTACATGTTGGGTACTGAGTAAACATGCCACATACTTCCCCAATGATATCCTTTTTAGGGGTTTTTCTATTTCTCATGTTTTTATGATCTGGAGTTAGAATTATACCCATGAGTATGCCATTACTAGTATCTTTTCATATATATGGTGATGTGAAACCCTAGGGATAATTTGTGGACTCTTAGGTAGAATTTCAAGCATTTTCTTAAAGTAGATGTTGTTCCTCAAATAACTGAATTTTATTATCTCCTAACAGTGAGACCCTTGATCTGAGATGAGTCATGGGATATCTCTCATGACTGATTCCTTCATAGCTTCCCATTGAGGAAGTATCCCCTATGATATTTACTCTTATATCCTAAGAGGTTATGAAACTAGTTGTTTCTGAGGGTTCAATGTATGATTCCTCCACTTACATTTAGACCAAGAGGATACCATATATGGTGCCTCCATCTTATTCCAATTAACATGGGTCCCCTATGGGATACCTTTTTTACATAATATCCCATGGAATCTCTAGTAGTATCCCTTTACATATATAACATTTAGTAGATCCCTTGTAGGATGCCTCTATTGAATTTTTATTCCAGGATCCCATGTAGGATTCCACCCTTACCTTTCTAGCTAAGGATCATGAGTCAGATTACTTCGAATATGTGTAGAAATATAGGATCCCAAGTTGGATTAATCTTAGTGTTTGACTTAAGTAACCATGTGGGTGCCCCTATGTTTTACCGAATCTGAGTTAGTGCAATGGGGGTGTGGGTAGAGATGGAAACAATTTTAACATTAGAACACATGATAAATTTGTAATCCAATGGTGATATGTCGGCTATTTTGGGTATAGGAATTATACCACCCTCACTCTTTTATTTATATATTCACATGTTTACTTCTTATATAGAAATGATTACTAGAGGTTCTTCCTCCTTGGTTACTATTGAGCCCGACACAATGCATCATTTTCCTTTTGGGCCTTTATATGTTCTTCCTGAGATCTGAATTATTCATTATTGGGAAGCCTGGACGTGCTTATTTGGGCTTTGGATTCATATCCATGTGAATTTTGTATTTTTTTATACCCATAGGTAATACCTATGAGTGGGATGTTGAACCTGTATATTTGATTATTATATTATTGGGATCTCCATAGGTGATTCTTGGAATCCGGATTTTGAGCCTATGTTTATAATATATGGGCGTGGATTTACTAATAATGATACTCATGGATCATTACGCTATCCCAAGTGATTATTTTGATTTTGATATCCTCAGTTTGGCATGTGATGTGTATGATTATGCTCTCGTTGATCTGAATATAATCATGGGAAATTACGCTCTTCCGAGTGATAGGGATGATTACACTCTCCCAGATCAGTTATATGTCCTCATTGTTGTACATGGTGTTTCAAATTATGGGATTCTCGTGGATGATTACACACTTCTAAGTGATAGGGATTATTATGCTCTCCCAGATTTAGAGGCCTCCGGGGGTGGGCATTCCATCTCACAAATGATCTCTCCTTATAGACTGCCTAAGTGTCAAACCCTTAGGTTTTATATGAGTATCAATGTCGTGACTATCTATAGACTAGGGCCTAGGGATCATACATTGGAATTAATTTACATTCCATGATTTTCATGGCATAAAACCCATGTCCATTTAGAGAATGTAAGGATGTACTTCCTAGGAATCCAACTTTATAGTGATTGTAGGTGAGTATGGGTGAACCCATGGTTAGGATGAGTATCCCACTATGGTGAAATATCTTTCTTAAAAAATCATGGATCTAGATGAAGAAAGTATTTTTAAATTTGTATTATGGAACCCCAGATCAACTTAATGATACACATCTTGAGTGGAATGATATGCAGCTCAATGCCCTTGCATAATATGTCCAAGCGGACAGAATTACGAACCCAAGGATCAATTATTGATGGTTTTTATGTTATTTCACTAACCTTATGAATGTGTGTTTATATTTATGTATATTTTTATATATATTGGAATATACATATATATGCTATTAAATATGGATATCCAGGATAACACTTTCCCAGTTGTCCAAGATTACGGACCCAAGAATCAACTCTGGTTTCATGTTATTAGTTTTATTTATATTTATTGTTGTGTCTTGGATTGTATGAGCATATTTCATGAGAAATAAATTAAGGGAACAAATTATAGTTTCACCATTTGGGTATCCTTTTCGGATTATATCTCACCCATCTATATGAACATTGATGTGGAGGTAGACCTTATGTCTTCTTTTTAAGATGATCATATAAGTTTGGTGGATATGGTTGAGTCCCAATGTTTCTTGATCGAGTAGAGATACTCAGGTGGGTTATTCTATTTGGGATGGTGTAGTTTGATAATGTCTGGAGACTAGGTATGTGTTCTGGATTAGAGTTAGTAGTAGATCCATGTACTTTTATTTCAGTTTCTATTGTACTTTTGTATGAATGATCAGAGTAGTGGGTGACCGGTGTTGTATGATGGGGAGAACTGTTCAAACTTTTATAAAATTTCATTAGTTATTACATCATGTTCTATTTCAGTTTATTTACCACTTTTCACTCTATTTATTTACTATTTATGTATGAGACTTTTCTATTTCTATTGTTTTTTACACTAAAATGAGGGCATAGTCTCTCCACTATCACACCCTAGACCCTTGTTACTATTCGGAAGCCTCTGGTGTAAGGGGAGGCACACTTGAGGCCTCATAAAAAACTAAATCAGAGCACTAGTTTTTTGTCATTTTGGTCGGTATGTTATATTCACCATCTTAGTATATAATTTTTTATGGTAGTAGAGCCCCAATTTTGAAGGATACTTGACCACTCCCACTAAAGACCCCACAATCAACCAAAATCTAGCACATGACATGAACTATCCTATAAACATAGAAAAATAATCTGGCTCCAAATTAATTTAACCCCTTTAGTATCATGACCACCCAATATGGTGTATTTTTAATTAATACCTCGACCTTCCCACATGAAGTTTTCATGATGACCCGTATGATTGTTTTCTTTGTTAATAGTCAGAACCACTTCGATGGGTGTTTTATTTATCTTCAATTTAAAACTTCCCAAAATTATTTTTCATGCATACATAAAAAACAGACCCAAGGATGTGTTTTATTTCAAAACACTATACAAGCAATTAATAAATGAATAAATTAGTCAAAGAAACCTAGGGAAAGCCAATTCCAAGATGATCAGATTCTCCCTCTTCTTATCCTCAGATGCAATCGATCGTAATCAAAAAAACTAAACAAATATTGCAATCAAAAAAATTATTAAGGATACAACATGGAATGGATTGTTTAATAAGACTCTCTCCAGGAACAATATTTTCACGCTATTTAGGATTTAGAAAAATAGAGATTGAAAGTGATCAATTAGTTCTCTATTGCAACAAAAATAATCTACAGACTCTTTGAATGACTGAGTATTTATTGGTATATTTATGATAGTCATATTTTCCATCAAATGGTCATATTTTCATTTAGTTTTTCATAAAAAAATTGAAATATGTCACTTGATAGATCATACCTCACTGGGATAATAGAATGTTCAACGTTGTATTATTTACCCAGTCACAATATAACATATTTTCCATTATGATATAAATAAGTCTTTTGTATTTAGATTATTAACATAGTCAGTCCAATAGAATTTATACTGATTTTCATTATGATAACATTCATAATGGTTGATTTTGATTCTTCTTAGTTCCAATATCACTGTGATTATTAAGACTTTTTCAGTAGAAAATACAAGACATAAATTCTAAAAACAATTCCGATAAAGATGAATATAATATTTATCATAATAAAAATCATTATGATAATCATAATAAAGAACTTATTGTTTATATTCATGATACATTAAAAATTTTTCTATGTATGCTAAACATAATGTTTTATACAAAAAACATACTAAAAAGAACTTTATACATAAGAAGTTAGTAAAACATGTTTTTAAGAATGTTTTTTTAGTTCTTATATAAAAGGAGTGGAAAAGTGATAAATAGAATTTCTAACTCCAAAATAACCCCCTTTTTTGAAACCACAAACCCCAAAACATAAATAAAAAAACTACAAAAAACTTACAGTCCATTTTTTTAATAACCTTGTATTCAATGTATACAAAGTTTATAACTCTTTTGAATATTAAGGATTATATGATGATGAATATGAGTAATTCCCCCTTATGATAAAAAAACCTAAGGATTGTATTCTCAGATTGTATTATCCCCCTTATAGTAACGACTCTCCTTTTTCAAAACTTTTATTTATATAAAAGATTTCCCCTTTTCTTATAAATATTTCTCTTTGATATAACCCCCCATTTCTAAAAACAATCCATAAAAAATAGAATAATTCTACTTAAAAAAATATTTCTCCCCCTTTGTGATTTTAAAAAATGTTTTGGAAAGGTCTTCAGTTCCTTAAAATTCTAGTGATTGAAACAAGTACGAAACAATATAATGAAGTAACTATTCATCTATAAGTAATGTAAAATAACATTCATCAAATCAAGAGTAGTTAATATTTATAAAATATCATATTTGGTTGAAAATATTAATTAATTGATACAAAAATGATAAAAAAGTTTTTAATAACACTAGAACAAGTGTTTAAAAGGAAAAATTAATATTTCATCATTAAAGAATTTACAATGGATTTGATTTTCATGAATAGATTTCAGTCCTCATATAACATTTCTATTATTTACTTAATTGTTATTAAGATTATTCCTCTGATGGTTCTTCCATGTTAAAACTTTTTGATTTTTTATTATCATTGTATGGTAATATTGATGATGATGCTTCTGGTGGTTTTATAGAAAACTTATCAGATTGAGTTTCTTTCACATTAATATATTCATCTTTTTCTTCATTTTACTCCTCCTTATAAACTTTATCCTCTTCACCATTTTATTCATTTTCATCATCACTCACTTCTTCTTCATCAAAATATTAAACTATTTCTCACTGAACTCCACCTCCTCCTCCTCATACTTCAATATCATTAACTATTTTATCAATCCCTGAAACCTATTCTTCAACTACTTTGTCAAACACCTCATAGAGCTATGCCTTTCTACTTAAATGTATTTTTCCAAATAGAACTAATTCCATTTATTTTTAAAAAAAATTGATGTTATCAATTCATTATCAACTATTTTATATTTACATTTATCAACCGCTAATGGAACAAAAACATGAACTACTTTTATTTCTTAAAAAACGAATCCACCTTTTCAATTTGGTTGATAGGTCAAAGGGGTGGGTTGTACCAGAACCACATCACCTAAGGCCTTCTATACTCATTTTAAAAAATTATCACATAATTGAACTTCATTTTTCTTCTTCTTATGATTTTTTTCTTTTCTTCTTCTAGGAATGTATGAGTAACATGAATTGTTAAATCCTTGGCCTCTACTAGGTCAATTCCGATAATCGGGTCCCCTGGTTTGCTTTCATCCTTCTTATTCATCTACTCATCCCTTATCTCATTAGGAAAATTATATTTATTCTTTTCTATCTTAGTTGGGGAAGACTCAACCTTCTTTTCTTCTTCCTCTCACGAAGCTCATCATTCCTTGAAGGTTTAGGTTCTGATGAATCAACATGAGGTTTCTTAATAAACATTTTTAATTCAAAATAAAAAATAAAACTCATTATCCTTAATATATAATCTCAAATGTATACAATATTAATCATTTTTTGATATTATTCATTAATTATCTTGAAAAAAATCATGCATTCAACCACTGATTTTCTTATCGCAGAAGAAAATATGTTGGGTTTTGACTTGATGGATCCAATATTAATATTGTTGATGGTAAGAATGATGGATCTGATAAGATTTATCTTCCTCATGTTTACTAAATAATTAAGTTTTAAAACATAAAAAACTTTATGTGGATCCTGATATCCCCTACTTGGATTAAGAAACCCTTTCTTCCATAGGACTATTACGTGATTGTTCAGTGTTAGATGTATAACTTTCAGAACTTTTTCATATTTATAAAATAAAAAATATTCTTATTTCTTCTTCTTAAAGGTACCAAGATCATTATAAAGTTCGGGTAATGAAGATAATTATCCTATTCCAAGGGTATTCCAAAAAATCTTTCATCCTTCCTATATGATAACTTATATCTCTTTTCATTCATAACAAAAAATAATTTTTTAATTCGTTATTCCTTGAAAACATTTATAGAATAATTCAATATTCTAACAAGTCAAGGTAGAAGATAAGGGAATCTTTTTCCGAATTATTGACCCAAATAGATTCCCATCCTTAAAACAGAATAATATTTCTTACATAAGAATCATATTTTTTCAAAGTGATTCTTTATACAATCCTTTCTATGAAAAAAAACTAATCATTATAATCCTTCATAGAAGACATTATAATGAGAGTAATACTGGTCAATATAAAGTAAGAGTTATTTTGGAATTGGTGGATTAAAATAAACAAAAACATAGAGAAAAAGGATGTGGCTAACTAATGTGGGACCTGGGGGTGGTGTCCTTTAGATAGGAACTCAGAATATGATTGAACTTCTTCAACAAATTCAATGATTGAGATTCAAAATCTTCTGATCAGACGTTATAAAATTACCCAAAGAATGATTTGAAGTATTTTTGAACTCATTAGGTTTTAAACTTTTTATCCTATTGGGGTTGAATGTGATTAAAAAAAGTAACAAAAGACTTTTATTTATTTTATAAAACTATGAGTAACAAAAACATCAAAATAACTAACATAATGATATAGTGTTAATACTAGATTGAAAAGACAAGAACAATTTAGAGTAAAGACAATCATTAATATGAATTAATTTTTATTTTTAGTTTTTAGTAAATATGATAGTTTTGATTAAATAATAATGAATACAATGTTTTTAGGAAAAATGTTTAAATATAGTAATTTTTAGAGAAAATTAATTACCATGTTTTTAAGAAAACTAATAATAATGGTTTTAGTAGAAAATATTATTATGATATTTTTAAAAAATTAAAAACTAAAAAACAAACCAGAGTACAAAAAAATTAATAGATTATCCGAGTCAGAAATTCATTAAAAAATTATGACTCTTAAAATTATACTAATAAATATGAGTTCGAAACACATTGTGATAAATTTCATAAGAAATCTAAAATTTTGAAAAGTTAATTTTTTGAAACAACATCACACATATGTAATACCCCTACAAAAAAATGTAACATAATTTATGGAGATGAGTAAAAAATAACAAGATATAAATTATTATTTTACATTGATCATTGCTAGCTTCTGTTAAATATATTCAAATATATCAGAAGGAAATGGTTTTGTAAAAATATCATCATGTCGATATTGAAATCCAATAAATTGTAAAATAATATTTCTTTTTGGTGTATGATCCCAAATGAAATGGTTTGTTATATTAATGTTTATATCATGTGAGGTATGTTTTGGATTTTTAGTTAAGGCAATGGAACTATTATTATCTCATAGTATTTGAGTTATAGTAAAACTCAAGCCATAGTCAGTGAGTGTGTGTTAAATCCTCAACACATGAGAACAACAACTTCAAGATGCCATATATTTGACTTAAATAGTAGAATGTACTACAATTTTTAGTTTTTTACATGACCAAGAAACTAATGATTCCCTTTAGAAATGAAAATTAGCATAAGTTATTTTCTTATCCAATATATATGTTTGAAAGTCAACATTTGAAAAATATTTTAGTTCAAAAACATTTATAGAAGAATATAAATATCTTAAATCCATAGTTCCCTTTAGATAATGAAATTTTTTACTACTTTAATATAGGATTCATTTGGATTATCTTGATATCTTTCGCATAATAATATAAGAAACATTAAATTGGGATGAGTAATAGTTAAGTATAGTAAACATTTTATCATACCTCCAAAAGTCGTTTGATCAAATGGTTGCCCAACCTCATCAAAATATAATGAATTTTAGGTACATATAAGTGTACTAATACTTTTAGTAATTTTATATCTAAATTTTTTACTATGATATTTAATATACATATGTTTGGATATATAGGTTCTTTTTATTTTTTTATATTTGAAAACCAAGGAATTTTTTAACTCACCCATCCTACTCATCTCAAACACAGATTAAATAATATCCACAATGGAATATGTTAAATATTTTTGAGTTGATCAAAATATAATGACATCAACCTAAATGTGAACTATCATGACATTTTTGTTTAAATATTTTATATAAATTGTTGGATATAGTGCCCCCTTAACAATGTTTTTTGTAACAAAAATCCTATTAAAATATCATAATAGGACTTATGGTCTTGTATAAGTCCGTATATAGATTTGGTAAGTTTATAAATGTTTTTAGGATTTTTTTATTTTTAAAACCATGGGGTTCTTAAACATAATCTTTCTTCTTAAAACATCCATTATGAAAATAACACTTCACATCCATTTTATTTTTTGGAAATTAAATAATACTACAATGGCTAGTATAATAATAATAACATTAATTATACATTTTGGTGCATAGCTTTTTTCATAGTATATTCATTATTTTTAATTATAAAATTTTTAATCAATTATATCTCTATTTCTTATAATAAATCCATTTTCATCAACTTATTTCTAAAACCCCATTTTTAGTAAAACTATAGATGTTTCTTTAGGTTGTTCAAATAAAGTCTAAAATTTGGTCCTATCAAATTCATTGAGTTCATCCTGCATTGACTTATTCCAATCCTCATCAGCTAAAGACACATCAGAATTTTTAGGATGAAATTTGGATTAAAAAATCAATATTTTCAATTTCATTCCTTAAATAACTTATATTCATAACTGGTTGATCTACATCATCCATGATATTATCACTATGATAATTCCATAGAAACAACTAACTTCTTGAATATTGAATGTATTTTATTCAAAATATGGTAAAAAATCATCTGGATGAACCACTTCAAGAAAAATTGTCTTGAGTTATAACCTTATGAGAATAATTTTATAAAAATGGTTGAAAATTAGTTTTATAAATAACATTCGAGGATGATTTAGTCTATGGTTGTTTAAAAATAATAGGGTCATTTTCATCAAATATAAAATGCACTATTTCCTCAATAGTACAAGAAATTTTATAAAAAATTATATATATCTTGGAAGTAGTGGAATAACATAAAAATATTCCTTCATCATATTTAGGTACAAATTTGTATAAGTTTTATTTCGTATTCAGGATGAATACTTTGAAACCAAAAACATTGAAGAGATAAAATTTTGGTTTTTGGCCTTCCCACATCTCATAAAATGTTTTATTATGAAAAGTTGAAATAAAAATTTGATTTATAGTTCATCAGGTAGTAGTAACTGCTCCATCCCAAAAGACATTAACATTGGAGAATTCACTAAACATGGTTCTAGTAACCTCTTTAAGAATTCGATTTCTTAATTAAACTATACCATTTTACCAAGGGGTTCAATGAGATAGAGAGTTATGTTTTATACCGTTCTTAATAAAAAAAAGTATGAAAATCATAATTAAAAAAATTTCCTCCATGATCACCATGAATAGTTAGAAAATGACGGTTTTTTCCATTTTTAACTTTCTCTAAAAAAGTTTTCTGGTAAAAAAGGCATTAGTGTTCTTTGTAAGAAAATAAACCCATGTGTATCTAGTGTAATCATCAACTAAGACATGTACACAGTATTTTAATCTAATAATTCTTATCTGGGTAGGACCAAATACGTCTATGTGTTCTATCAGTAAGGTATAATAAGTTGATACTTCACTAGTAGATTTAAAACTTGACTTATGTTCCTTATCGTATTGACAAGGGTCATAGACTTTTAAAGTATCGAAACTAGGTTTCGGCAGATCCCTTAAAAATATTTTCTTAGTTATCTTAGATATTTTATAAGTTTACAATTTCATAACCTTCTATTCTATAACAATTATTCACCATCCATTTCACTAAGGCAGGGAAAGTCTTGGCTCTTATGATCCTCAATGTTATGTGTATAAAAATTCTCTTGGCGATTGACACAAAGAATAAATTAATCCTTGGGGCTATGTAAGAAACACTTACCATTTCTATAGTTCACATGGTAACCTTCATCACATATCTTACTTGTGCTTATAAGGATGTCCTTGAAACCTATATCAAAAAATAAATTTGAAATTAATGCTTTACCAAGAAGAATAATGTTACATAAACCGATAATATTTCTTTCAGAATTATATCTGAAGTAACTTTTCAACCTTTCATCTTGATAATATTTTGAAAAAAAAATATTCTTTACCAATCATATTCCCAGAACATACACTATCAATGCTCCACATATTCTTATTACTGGTAGTTTCTTTGTTTTACTGAAAACAAACTATATGATCCTAGATCTTCCTTATTAAGGTATGTATTGTTTATGTTTCATTTGAGTCCTTTATTTTGGTCCAATAAGGGTTCCCTATTTTGATGAGAAGGAACGGGGGTGTTCTAGTCGTTTGAGACATGAAATAGGGGAAAAAGTACTTTCTTGGCATGTTCCATGATTTGCACACAATTAGTGTAAACCATGCAGAGCATCCGAGGTACCTATGATTGGTGGGTGATACTGGATAGTGTAATGTGAACAGTTTAGGAAATTTTTCAGCCTACCTAAGTAACCATGTGTCCCATATTTCCATGGATAGTGTAATGTGCATGAGTTTTACATAGTTTGGAAAACCGTGCGTGTAAACTGTGCGCCCCTATAATGTTTGGAAAAATTACAAAAATGGAACCTCTGATATTTTTATGTATAACTCAAGATTTTACTCTTCTCTTTATCTGAAAACCCTAAAAATGAGATTGGATGACCTGACATTCCCAAGTGTTATTATATTTCAAACCTAGGTCATTTAGAGTGTATTTGGTTGCGGGTCAAAGCCTCAGATGAGTATAATCTTCTCCATTTTTTTCTCGATTAGGATTTGTATCCTTCTCTCCATTCTTTTTCAAACCCTCAAAATGATATTTTTCTAGTGAAATCATGGTTGGATATTAAAAGGGGGTTCAAATTGGGATCTAGTGATTCATTAAGATCATGTTAAATAATGGAATCAAGGTAGGTTGTCTACAGGTTATATCCCATAGTTTTGTTATAGATTTTTTGTCGTTTGGATTTATTCCTTGTTACTTATTATTGTAATTTTGATTCCTATAGTATGTTTTGGTATAATTGGAATCTAAATGATGAATTGAAACCCTCATGGTTTCATTGGAAACATTTTTCAGGATTGTACCTATATAGGGCCACCCATGGAGTGCCTTTATATTTTCCAGGCCTCAAAACTAACTAAGTGTTAGGTCAATGCGTGTTAATATAAAACCCTGGTTCAGTATGTTGATATGTTAAATGAAAGTTGAAATGTGATATTGGTAATGTTTCTAAAACTAGAAATGGTATGTTAAGTGGAATGATGTATGGGAATTATTGCATATGCTCAATGGGATAGTCATGGGAATGGGAATTGGGCTAAATTTTCTAAATAATGTAAATGGAAATTGTGTTAATAGGTAATGGCATGATTTCTAATCCCTGTGTTGAATTTTTAGATTATGGTTATTTTATGCATCTTCTCTGTTGGTTGTTATGTGGTTTTTATGTAGTAAATGAATGAATAAGAAAGTGCACATGGCTTGGTGGTGTGATAAAGGACGGAGGCTCCTCCCATGGTCTGGGTTGGAATGATGTTCTATCCCCGCCCAGGAATGCATGGGTTGGGAAGTCGGACTAATGTTCTATTGCCCCAATGGTTTTATTCAATGAAACTACCTCGACAGAGGATCCAAGGAATATGAGATTTATGGATTGTGAAATGTGTTTGCCCCAGGTGAGTTAGGGAACCAGACTTTTTTTCCTCATTCATTGAACATGATGAGTATTATTATTCCATTGAAACATGATTAACGTGAATTATATAATAAAGATGATATAATTATAAATTAGTGAACATTTAAAGAAATGATTAAATCATTCCTTATCAACTAATGGAACCCGAATTTTCCTTTATTTACTTTCCATTTAATCAGCCCTTCATGAACAATCTATTAGAATGAAAATTTTATAGACACCACTGTTGGTGGGCTACTGAGTTGTACTCACACCCTGCTCGGCCTACCGTTGGGTACCCGAGAAGATTTCATGGTCAGGAGAAGGGAAAGGGCCCTGCTCTATGGAGTTGAATTGGGCATGGGACATGCATTGTGGAGGTTCCAAACTTGGGTCCATGATCATTTTTGGGACTCTTCTATTTTCATTATTTTTGGTTTTTTCACTTTAACACTATTGAGGATGACATACCATGATTATCATTGGGCATGGTTTGTACCCAGTTTTAGGAGTTTTTAGTTATGCATGTTAATTGGATATTAATTTTTTTCCAATTTTTATGTTTTTTATATACTGTTTCAATCTCTGGTAAGATGGTATATTCTTTCCATGTGGCCACCTTAGACGCTCACTGCTAGCCGGTAACCTCTGTAGAATGGGGAGGCATGTTTGAGGTCATATGCGGACCCGTATCATGGTACTGGTTTAGTGGTTTCTAGGTTGGGGAAATTAAAAAGTGGCCTCAGAGGAGTTATTTTAAACGACTTACTATTTGGGAATAGTATATGGGAGGTTAGGATGGTGTCAAGCCTCGAAAATGAGCTCATCCTTGGGAGTATCTAACCAAACTATGAAGGAAAACTCATGTCACCTGTGTGGGAATTGTTTTTCTTGTGGTGTGTTGTTATATTTGATGATATTTCACCATTGGGTGATACACTTGTTGTATGATGTGATAGTTTAAAGATATTTTCTCATCACTAGAATGGAATGAGGTTGCACTTTCATTCATCATTCTAGAAACCTATGTATATAAGTGACATGCATTATAGTAGGCACACACACACAAACATGGGATGGGTGTGTGGGTCATAGAGGGTATACTGAATTTTATTTTCTTGAAAATAATGAAAAATTGTGTAGAATAAAATGATACAAATGGGTAAAAATTAGAAGAAAATGTTAAATGATAATTCGGGGATTATGGTTGATATATCCTAGTAAGAGAATTAAAATTCAATTGATGTATGTTGTGGTATGGGAATAGATAGTTATTGTACATAATGAATGTCTTGTAACTATGGGAGTTAGTTATCCTGTATTACCCATAGTGCTTGGTAGAAATGGATGAGGGTAATGTGTCAGGTATGATGATACCTATTTGAGTGGTGTACGAGAAATGGTTTGTTTGTGTCTTGTGACATGCCATCAAATATGATTTGGGATAGTTTCATTATTTGTGTTTTAAAGCTTGTGATTGTGATTGTAGATGAATGCCACCTCAAAGATGAGTACCGATTGGGAAAAATGAGGATGTTGTCGAGAACTGTCCAGCAGTAGTACAAAAAGAGGAACTAGTGGTCAAGATAATAGGGAAGAGTAGCTCCCTGATAACATTTCTAATTTTATGAATATGATTTAATGGGACCCTGCACGGGTTGCACTGAGTATGTTTGAGAAGGTTAGGGAGTTTCAGCTACAACAACCTCTGACCATTACCAGAGAGGGTGATCCAAAGGTATACGAGTTTTGGATAGAGTATATCGAAATGATTATTGATCATCTGAAGACTCCTCCTGATAAGTGAGTAAATTAAACAGTCTATATATTGTGGGACCATTAAAAGAGTTTGTGGAATATTATATTTCATACTGAATAGGTAGAGGGCATGCTACAGAAAGGTTTTCAAGAAATGTTTTAGGAACATTACTATCCAAAAACCTTTCTTTAGGAACAATTTACAGATTTTATGAGACTGACTCATGGAATAATGTCTGTGATGGAGTATGCAGGTCGGTTTATGAACCTAGAATGTTTTTTTCCGGATTTAATGGGAGATGAGATAACTATGGAAATGTGATTTCAGAATGAAATTTAGCACGATATCTGATCCTTGGTAAATATATTTTAGTTGAAGAGATTTTCTCAGGTGATGGATCAATAACTAGTCTCCGAAGGAAACTCCAAAGAGGCCTCTGGATGTAGACATGCAGTTCCAGTGGGGTGAACCTGTGGTGAGAATTCTAATAGTAGGAAGTGCTTTTATGAGAATTTATAGTTGGGAAATGGTGGAAAAAATCCCAAAAAAGGAACCAGTACCTCAGGTTAGTGAATGAGTTTTTTTTTATTTGGGTGGAAGTCCGAGATATGTATGATGAAGGTATTCTCGACCACCAGTCGAGTGTAGAACATGCAAAAAAAATGGGTCATGTGAAGATGTTCTCTATGAACTCATGATAGTCAAAAAATGATGGAGGAATGAGACTGGAATAGAATATATGTAGGGTTTGGTTACCCCATATCCGATAGGTAGTTAGATGTTCATAGGTTGTACTGGTAAGGGTGTTGTAAATGGAACTCCAGGTCGAGACCTCCTATACCAACAGGGTAGTACAATTCAAGGTAGTCAGGCTTGAACCCTAGGTAGTGGGACAAGCTAGCTTCATATAGTTTAGTATACACCTGGAGGTAGAAAGGATGGAACATTGACTATTCTAGGTACGATTATTGTAGCTTTAACAATCACTGATGCTCTATTTGATACAAGTTACACACACTCTTTTATCTCTTCATTGTTTTTAGTTGTGCAGGTCCTATCTGTGGATCAAGTGTGTGGGTTTATGTCAATTGATACTCTGTTGGGGGTGTGAGTAGAGGATTTCAGATAGTTTAAATGTTATGATTTAGAGGATGGTGCTAATCAATTTTTTTGAACCTGTTTTTTATTGATAAGTCAGGTTTTTACCTGATCTTGGGCATGGATTGGTTGGTGTTGTATCAAGACTGCATCAATTGTTACTATCATTGGGTAACACTGACATCTATCGATTGAGATTTTTATGTCCATCATGGTGAGTGGGATGTTTGAGCAATCCAAAAAAGGACAGTTTTCTTGTAATTGGGAGAACTCATGGACCAAGTGGTTTGCCTTATTCTTGATAATGAAGAAGTGGAGCCACATGTATTCCCTCTTGTGGTGGATTAGTTTCAAGGTGTGTTTCTTGTGGATTTATTGAGACTAAAACCCGAGAGGGATGTGGAGTTCAAAAATGTGTTACTTCTAGGGGAAGAACCTGTTTCCATTCTACCATAACAAAAGATCACTGATAGAACTCAGGGAGCACATGACCTACCTAGAAGAGTTGGAGAAAAAGGGGTATATTCATATTAATATGTCACCATGGGGATCTATGTGCTATTTTTCAAGAAGGAAGAAAGATCATTGAGGTTATGTATGGACTATAGAATACTAAATTAGATGATAATTACGAACTAGTATATGTTTCCCTAATTGAGGATATATCTGATCTACTGAGGGGTGCCTCAGTATTTTCCAAGATTGATCTTAGATCAGAATACCATTAGTTGAGGGTGATACCTTCTGGTACACCGCGTATAGATTTCGAAATCATGTACAAGTAGTACGAGTTTTTGGTGATGCCATTTGGATTGACCAGCACAATGGATATGTTCATGGATTCAATGAACTGAATATTTCACCAATATCTGGATCAGTTCATGGTTTTCTTCATTGATTCCATCTTGGTGTACTCGAGAACTCTTGATGATCATGCCAAATATATTAACATCATCCTATGTACACTAAGAGAGCATAATATTTATTCCATGTTACCAAAATGTCTATTTTGGATTGATAAAGTTCATTTCTTGGGACAAATAATTTTTGAGTTAGGTGTGTCGGTTGATCTAGATAATTTATAGGCTGTGGTATCATGGGAGAAGTCCAAAACATTTTCTGAAGTTCGATGTTTTTTGGTTTTCGGTGGTTATTACTGAATGTTAATTAATTATTTTTTTCCTTTTTAGAACCACCCTTAGTATTATCAAAGAAGTGGGTTATGTTTGAGAGTCTATAATAATGTGATAATACTTTTCTAGATCATAATAAACGGTTGGCTACCAAATCTATTTTTATCTTACCTAAACCTTGTAAAGGTTCCTTTTTTTTGATGTGTCTGGTGTTGGATTTGAGGTATTTTATATGAAGGATGATCAGGTCATGGCATATTGGTCAAGACAATTTAGGACACATGAAAGAAATTAACCTACTCATGAAATTGATCTAGCTGATGTGTTTTATAAATTAAAGTCTTGGAGGCATTACTTTTTGGAGACTAATTCATGGTATTTACTAATCATAAAAGCCTTAAGGTCAGTATCTCTTAGCAGGATTTGATCCTTCAACACTGAAGGTGGGTTGAGTACCTTTAATCCAAAGATATCGAGATGGTTTACATGCCAGGAAAAGGGAGTAGCAATAAAAATGCTTTGAGTTGGAAAACTCAATATCAGGTTATTTAGGAATCCAACTCTGAGTAGAGAATGGTGGATCTATTTGATGTGGTGGACCTGAAGGTGCAATATAGGAACAAACAAATGAACCTTTCCTCTATAGTAGTTGAGTCTGTGCTTTTAAGCTGGGTCAGGATGAATCAGTTGGTTGTTCCAGAGTGTTTGACTATGTAAGAAAACATTAAAGTTGGGGATTTACCTTCTATCTAGAATGTGGGTGATAAATGAATTGTTTATATTTGGGGTTGTGTTATGGTGTCAATAGGTGTACTAGAAGATTTTATGCACGAGTTCCATGCCTCAAAATGGGAATTACATCTTGTTTTCACTACAATGTACCATGATCTTCATCGACGGTATTGTTGGCTGAGAATGATGTAATATGTTTTGGGTTTTGTGGATGGATGCCTTACCTATAAATAGGGGAATGTTGAACATCAATACTCCGGTGGGTTGTTGTAGTAAACTTTGATTCTGGAGTAGAGTGATGTAATGATGGACTTTATAGTGGGTCTACTGAGGATTCCATGGAAGAGTGAACTAGTCTGGGTGATTATGGATTGTCTGAATAAGGTGGTTCATTTCATGCTGATTTAAAAGACTTAAACAGTTGATCAGTTGGGTGAATTATATGTTCGAGAAATATTGAGGTTTCATGGTGTTCCATGAAACATAGTTTGGAATTTCAATCCATGTTTCACATCATGCTTCTGGAAGGTGTTAGGAAGGAAACTTGGTAATCAGGTTTTTGTGAGTAAGAATTATCACCGAAAAATGGATGGAAAGTCACAACATACAATTCAGGTGTTGGAGGACATGTTGAGAGCTTGTGTCCTATATTTTGGTGGTTCGTGGGAAAATAATATACCACTTGTTGAGTTTTATTACAATAATAGTTTTTAGGATAAATTTAGATGGAACCTATTAAAGCACTCTACATGTGACTGTCTAGATCTCTGTTTTGTTAGTTAGAAGCTGAGGAGTATAATCTGTTAGGATGGAATCTCATGTGTGAGATGTTGGAAAAGGTTTAGTTGATTCAGAAATGCATGTCAATGAATCAGTGTAGGCTAAAACCACATACATATTGGAAAGGTATACCTCTTCAGTATATGGTGGGAGATAGAGTGTTTCTTCTAGTGTCTCCAAGATTGGATCACCATCAAATTCTGAAGTAGGGAAAATTTGCACCCAGTTTTGTGTGAGTGTTTGAAAATGTAGATAGGATTAGACCAGTGGATTACCGATTGACTCTCCCACAACAGTATAGTGGGATGAATGATTTTTTCCATGTATCACAACTCGGATTGTATCACCATGATCTGTATCATGTAATCAATGTTGAAGATGTAGATCTTGACGCTGATGCGCCATTTCAGGAGAATCTAGTTTGTATTGTTGATCATAGTGAGAAGGTCTGGTGAGGAAATATTATGCCCCTAGTTTAAATCATATTCCAATATCAAAAGTCTCAGGAAGTGACTTGGGATCAAGAGTCAAACTTGTGGGATCAGTGGCATAATCTGTTTTCTTTAGAAACACAATAGTACTCAGGAAGAATGGCTCGAGGACGAGCCGTCATAAGGTGAGGAGGTCATAAGATCCCAAATCATCATTTATAATGTATATCTTGATTAGGTTTCATTTGAGTCCCTTATTTTGGTCAAATAAATTTTCCCCATGTTCATGACATGTTCCATGGGTGTTTTTGGGGTTCAAGATACAAATGAGGGGGGGGGGGATCATTCTGGGCATGTTTCACGGTTTGCACACAGTTAGTGAAAACCAGGTGGAGCTTCCCAGGTAACCATGCAAGGTCGGTGATCTTGGATAGTGGCACGCACATGGTTTTCACATGGTTTAGAAAATTTTACATCCTTCACAAGTAACTCTGAAAACCATATTCTTTTGGATAGAGGCATGTGCATGGTTTGTGATGGTTTGCCCAATAGTGTGGGTAAAACGTGTACCCCAGTAAAGTTTGGAAAAATTACAAAAAATGCCACCTTGGGATCTTTTAGTCTAACTAATTATTTTCCTACACTCCTACTGAAACCCTATAAGTGGGATTGGATGACCCAACCATCCCAAGGGTTATTCTCCTTCAACCCTAGGTCGTTTGGACCATCATTGGTTGTAGATCGAAGCCCTGACTGAGTCTAATCTTCTCCTAATTTCCTTTTCTCATTTAGGGGTTATATCCTTCCCACTCTTTCTGAAACCCTAAAACCCCTCTTTGTCATGTGAGATCTAGGATAAATCATTGAATGGTTTGGAATTTGGATCATGGTCTTTGTTTGAGAGTGCTTTCGACAATGAAATCAATATAGGTTGTCAACTAGTTATATCCCATAGTTATGTTATAGATTTTTTTCTTGTTTGGATTTATTCCTTATCACTTATTATTGTGATTTTGATTCCTCTGATAAGGTTTGGTATAATGGGTATCTAAATTATGAATGGAAACCCTCATAGTTTCCACAGGATGCATTGGAGATGATTGGACCAACGTAGGGTAACCCATGGGGTGTGCCAATATTTTTTTAGCCAAGAAACTAGATAAGTAAGTGCATAGTTTTCACGTGATAATGTAAAATCCTTATTGAGTATATTGATTTTTAAAAGGAAGTTTAAATGGGATATTGGTAATGTGTCTAAAATTGGAAATGGTATGTTATGTGGGATGATGAATGGAATTATTGAATATAATTAGTGGGATAGACACGAGAAGAGGAATTGGGATAAATGTGCTATGTAAAGTAAATGGAAAATTTGTTAACGGGTAATGGCATGTTTTTTATTTCGCATGTTGATAGTTTGGATTATGATTTTTATTTGAACTGGTTGTGTTGATTGTGATATTTTTTGTATGTAGGGAATGAACAATCAATCATGTTCACATGGCATGGTGATGGGATGAAGTACTGAGGCTCCACTGATGGGTTAGGTTGGACTGATGCTCTAACCCCACCCAAGAATGCATGGGTTGGGGATTCGGACTGTTGCTCTATGCCTCTAGTGGTTTTATTCAATGAAACTACCTAGACTGAGGCTATATCGTAAGTGAGATTTATTGATTGGGAAATGTGTTCATTCATAGTGAGTTAGGGATCCTGACACGTTTTCATCATGCATTGATCCTGATGAGTATGCCTATTCCATTGAATCATGAAAAATTGGATTACATAATGGAGATAGTATAAGTATAAAATGGTGAAAAATGAAAGAAATTATTCAATCATACCTTATTGAGTAATAGATCTTAAATTTTACTTTACTTACTTTCCATTTATCCATACTTTCAAGCATTATATTTAACAAACCAAAAATTCATTAATGAAAACGTATTTTGATCTAACTAAATGTCTTATTATGTAAAATGTTTATATAAGAAATTAAATTCCATGGATTTATGTTTTTGGATTTAAAAATGCCATTAAGAATTGTTATCATTGCTAATATATCCATTGAATAGTGATCACATGATTAGAATAAATATAGGACTTTAACAAATCCAATGTACTCAGACAAAGGAATCGATGGCCTCATCTAGTAGACTTTCCCCATACGAAGCCCATTTATCAGAGCTCAGAAATGAGGAGGTTTCATTTGGATTTTCTCTTTACCAAGCCCAAGCCGAGATTCAAAATGTTAAGCTCGAACATAACTGCCTTTGAGAGAAGTGAAAGTTGATAGTGATTACCACCCGAGCAATGTTATCGGAGCAACCCCAAAAGTCTGTCACCATCACACACCATACCCTTCAATATTATAGGTGTGTTATAAGGGTTTATGTAACAAGACTATATCACTATGATCATGTAATTTTTTATATAATAAAGAATATACATTCATTTTATTATTGTTACTTTGAAAATATTTTTTAAAGAACAAATAGTATTTTTAGTTAATATTCAAGTAAGGAATATATTTTGATAAAATTCTGATTTTTTGAATTAAATAATATTTTAATAAAAAATTATTATTGTTAAATTACTTTTTATTAAGTAAAAATGATCGTATAATTTTTATGAATACAATTTTAATTTTAAATATGGTTTGAAAAATATTTTTCTCAAAACCCATTATTTTTAGATAAATTTCATTTTTTGATTTAAAATTGAATATTCACATACTTAAAAAACTATGTGTATAAAATTAATATTATTTTTAAAATAGAGACCTCTATATTATCCAACTATGAATTTTTCATTATTTTTCGAGACAGTCGAATTTTTGAGTAAAAATTAATTACCCTTTAAATATATAATGTGTTTAATGACATCATAATGACTCAATAGTGATGTAATAAAATACTATAAACATTATTTTCATCCAATATATGTTTTTACATTAAAATAATGTGATTTATGGTTTGTTTGATTTATTTAAAAAGGCCTTAGTGGACCCTGCAAGACTTATAAAACATTTTATCTTTTAAAATTGATTTCATTGAGAGTGTGACTCACCTTCACATAACCAACCCTATTATTTTAAGATTTTCGGACTCTAGACTTATAATTTTTTTCCACTACCATTTTTAAAAAACCATGGGCCAAAACCATGGGATGGTTTGTGGTTTTGATTAGTTTAATGTGTGGTGTCACATACCTAAATAATAAAGTACTCCCTCTCCTTTCCACTATAAAACCACCGAAGATCCCACTTCCTCTTCACAAAAAGACTTTTTAGTTCATCTAAAATCAAACCTTATTTCTCTAGAATCCTCCCAAGGTGCCCCAAGCTCCCAAGAATCCTCTTTCAATCCTATACAATGCCTTTCAGAAAGCACTTCCAGGTAAGGGATTTCTTCCCCTCTCATTTTTGTCAAAGTTTATTTATGTTTCTAAGCCCTTGTTTTTTTAAATTAAAAAGAATGGGGTATGATTTAGAACCACCCCCATACATACCTATTTATTTTTTAATAATGGGAGGCCTCTTTCCCTCTCATTAATGTCTTCTGTGTACACTCGTTAATATGCTGAATGTTTGTAAGGGGTTCCATTATTTCTTATTTTTATCCATGTTTCTTTATGTTGTGATACGCTTTTACATTAAATTAAAAATTTTGGGGTATGATTTAGAACCTCAATTATTTTCAGCTCGATATGTTTGAAATGATGTGATACCTCTTTCTCTCTAATTAATGCCTCCCATGCACAATCGTTTCCATGCCGAAATTCCGTAAGAAATTTCTCTCTTCTCATTCACATTCAAGTAATTGTTTTGTATTATGAGTCTAAATTCCATTAAATTTTTTGGTAAATGTATCTATATGACCCCCATTACATTCCATTTCTTGAGAATATTATGAAACACACCTTTCTATCTCATCAACAGTTTTTATTAATTTTTATGTCACAATGTTATTCTGTTGATATTGCACCACATTTTTCCAAGCCAAAGTCATTGTGAAGTGAATACCATGCCCATTTCTATATCAAGGGTATTAACCTTTAATATCATTTACTTATTTATTATATATATCCATGTATTAATTCTACATTCCATTATTGTGGAATAAATGATAATGAATCCATGTTTTATGATCCATGTAGAACACTTATCCATGAAATGAAATGATTAAGAAGGGTGCACCCTGATAAAGCTCCAATCCATTTGGTAAAGATTAGTACCATGATATGTCAAGTGAAATTATTATATAATCATGATAATTCAAGTTCAATGACGATTTAATCATACCAATTCATGTTAAATGAGGGTTTACTCATACTCCATGTATAATGAACGTTGACCCATGCTTATTCCATGCTAAGTATTGTTGCCACATTTCAATGTTATGATAATCATGCTATATCATGACATTATGTTCATGTTTCATTTAAGCACCATTGATATGCCTATTTACTAACATTAATTTTATTCCTCAGGTTATTCCTTTTTTAGTCCATTAATGGGCTTTATAGCTCACCCTTTTCACATTTATATCGTCAGGTTATCCCATGAAATGTTAAGTACGAGGGAATGTCATGGTTACATAAAAGATGTTTTCAATAATGATGTAGTGTGATTTATGTTTTAACTTGTTATGTAATTTTACTATGAACCAAAGAAACTAGGCCTCTAAATCTACCATGTTGTATCTAGTGAAAATTCTATGTAATAAATCACGTTTAATTGTGTAATAAAAATCATGGTTGTGATAGTTGGTATCAAATGATAGGTTTAGTTATTTTTTGGATAAGGATTAATAAACCCAAGTGAAATCTTAAGGTATAAGGCTAAGTATAATATGAACATCCATAAATTTTGGAGAGTATGGAGTAAGTATTTTATCAAGAAAATACATCCCTGTCTGGATATGAACATATAGAGGTTGATCTGGCACAGATGTACCTAAGAGTTAAAACTATGACAAGGAGTTTCAGGCTTGACATGAGGTATCCTAGTACACAACAACAGGCCTTGCTGAACTCATGGTTATAAAACTCCCAGGGGATATTCTTTGGTAAATTAAAAAACATAGTATGAACTATTGTTAAGGTAATAAAAAATTTCCTTAAGAATATATGTTGGGAAGTAGATCAGGAATGACGTAGACTGTAGCCTATATATTCATAAGTTAATGAAATAAATGTTATTTTGAAGTCATCTGTTTTTGTATTTGGATTACCGTTTATGTGTTACCCCTAAAATTTCTTTTTCCCATCCATTTTCTAATAATATGATGAATATGGATTAAAATCAATGTGAAGGGAACCATGATGAGTTTCCCAACAAGATTACAAATAAAATTGGAGATCAAGTAGGACATATCATGATTATTCGAAACCAGCTATCAAAAATCAAAAAAAAAATATTGGTACTTTTTTGAATTACACAGGACATAAAGGAAGCGGAATATGGAATATCATGAATGTCAATTTGATAAAGGTGATAAGGGAAAGAATACCCTATTTCCTTCATGCAGCAAATGTGGAAATAAGCACCAAGGGAAATGTCACAAAGGGACTGGGAGATGTTTTAAGTATGGAAAAGAAGGGAAAAAAGTATCTAATAGCTATGAAAGTATGGATAATTGGATAGATGGAAACCAATCTCTATATAACGTATCATAAAAAGTTCTATGTCATAAATGCGGAGAATTCATTCATTATCCAGGACGATGCTCAATTGCAAGTGCAGGGAAGCATAAAGAGTATCAAAAATCAGCTTGATCAAGGGAGCACTAGAAGAAATATGATAATATGGATAATTAATAATTAATTACATGTAACCACTACTTCAAAGTTGAGTATTTCATAATTTATTTCAATTCATGTCCTATTAGTAGATCTTTTATATTTTTTATGAATTTTGAGTCCCCACAAAAAAATATTTTAAATCATTAGGGAAAACTTTTATAAGTGTTTTATCAGAATTTGATGTTTGTGGGAATGTTCTTCTTGAATATTTTATAAGTACCCTTTTGATAGAATTCGATGAAAAAAGGAAAGTTCATTGATTATGCCTCGAGGAATTCCTATTCATGATCTGGTGTTGGCTGCAGTAACCTTTTCTTTGAAAATTTTGTAGCATTACCTCTTTGGGGGGAAGTGTGTAATATATTTTGATGACAAAAACCTCAAGTACATATTCAAATAGAAATATTTGAACATGATCCAGTGAATATGGTTATAACTAATAAAATACTATTACTTCTCAGTCCATTAGAACCTTGGGAAATAAAATGTGGTGGCAGATGCTCTATGTAGAAAGGATCTCGCATCTTTATCGTTGAGATAATTGAAAATCATCCAATATGAATTGATTTTCAAAGGATGGGAATGTGAATCATTAACGTAGGGACATCATCAATCCTCTCTCAAATTATTTTTTAAATATCCCTCATGGATGAAATAAAAAATTCTCAAAGAAATATGTGGAAATTATGAAAAGGGTGGACGCTATCAGAAATGGGAAATCATCAGAGTTCATGGTTGACATGGATGGAATTGTATGATTTGGGCCACGATTATATGTACCATCCAATATAATGATAAAGAAGGTGATTCTAAATGATGCACATAACTCAAACTTCTCTATTCACCCAGGGAGAAGAATGATTTATCGAGATCTCCAAGAAAATATTTTGTGGGAAAATATGAAAACAGAGATTGCTGAATATAAATCAAAGTTCCTGATATGTCAACAAGTGAAGGATGAGAGGAAAAAGTATAAGGGGATGATGAAACCACTTATACATACCAACATGGAAGTGGGAGAACCTTACTATGGACTTTTTCACTATACTTCAAAAGAAATCCATAAGAAACAATGCTATATGGGTCATTGGGGATCGTATAACGAAGACAACTCACTTTATCGCAATACGGGAGGACATCTCATTGGATAAAAATTCACAGATTTAAATCAACGAAGAGGTAAGGATTCATGGATTACCAATATATATTGTATCCGATCGTGATCCACGATTCACCTCCATGTTCTGGAATAGTCTCCAATATGCACAGAATACTGAGATGAACATACGTATGGCTTAACATCCTCAAACTGATGGCCAATCTAAGTAGACTATCCAAACACTTGAGGGAATTTTGAGAGCATTCTCGATGGACATAAAAGGAGGATGGGATTAATATCTTATTCTGGTTGAGTTATCTTACAAAAATAGTTTCCACTCAAGCATCCAAATGGATCCTTATGTAGCCCTTTATGGGAAAAGGTGTAGAACACCGACATGTTGGGATGAAGTCGATGAGCATAAGATGCTTGGACCCAAAATGGTCAAAGAAATGGTGTAGAAGGTTAAAACCATTCAGTAGAATATCAAGGAATTCCAAATTTTACAAAAGAGTTATGTAGATAACCGTATATGAGACCTTGAGATCAATGTTGGAGACATAGTATTTCTATGCATATCTCCATGGAAGAAGGTCCTGATGTTTGGAATCAAAAGGAAGTTATTTCCTAGGTACATCATCCCCTTCGAACTTCGTGATCATGTCGAGGTTGTGGACTATCAACTAGCACTTCCACATACCATGGCCAATGAAAATGATTTCTTTCATGTATCCCTCTTAAGGAAGTACATACCAAAACCTTCACATATATACTTATAAGAGGCAACACAGTTAGAGGCTGATCATTCTTACAAGGATCAACCAGTGAAGATCTTAGCTTATAGAGATGAAGTCCTACATAACAAGACAACCCACCTGGTCAAGGTTCTATGTGAAAACCATAAGTACAATGTGGAAACATAGGAACTGGAGGAGTCAATGAAGGAAAATAACACACCTATTTGCAAATTATAAGGTAAAACGAAATTTCGAGGGAAAAATTTCATAATTGGTGAAGATTGTAACAAACCAAACTTTCATTAATGAAAACTACTTTTGATCTAACTAAATGTATAATTATGTAAAATGGTTGTATAAAATATTTACTTCCTTGGTTTTATGTTTTTGGATTTCAAAATACCGTTAAAAATTGTTATCGCTGCAAATATAGCCGTTGAAACAGTGATAACATGATTAGTATAAATATAGGGAATTAACAAATCCAATGTACTCAGAAAAAGGAAGCGCTGGACTCATACAATAGAAATTCCCAGTACAAATCCCTTTTGATAGAGCTCATAAATGAGATGGCGTCCAAGATTATATTCAACATGTTAATCTCGAATAGAATCACCTACGAGAGAAGTGAAAGTTGATAGAGATTACCACCCGAGAAATGTTATCCGAGCAAACCCAAAAGTTTGTCACTATCAAAAACCTTACCCTTCAGTCTTATGCGAGTGTTATAAAGGGTTTTGTAACACGATCTTAACACTATGATTATGTGCATTATTTTTTATATAATAAAAAATATACATTCAATTTATTATTGTGACTTTGTAAATAGTTTTTAAATTACAAATAGTATTTGTAGTTAATATTCAAACAACGAATATATTTTTATAAATTAATGGATCTTTTAATTAAATATTATTTTAATTAAATATTATTATTATTAAATTACTTTTTATTATGTATAAATGATCTTATAATTTTTATAAACACAATTTTAATTTTTATTAAGGTTTGAAAGTTATTTTTGTGAAAAATGATGAATTTTCTATAAATGTCAGTTTTTATTTTATGAGTGAATATTATAAAATTTAGAAAAATATTTGGATAAAATTAATACTATTTTTTAATCCAGGACATTGAAATTATCCAACAGTGAGTTTTTCATAATTTTCTGAGATTATCAAATTTTTGGGTAAAAATTAAATATTGTTTTAATATATAATATGTTTTATGACTTCATAATGACCCAATAGTGATGTAATAAAATACTATAAACATTATTTTTGGACAATATATGTTTTAAAATTAAAATAATGTGATTTTTGTTTGTTTTATTTATTTTACAAATCCTTAGTGGACCCTCCAATTTTGTAAAACATTTTAGATTTCTAAATTTATTTCCTTTAGAGTGTGAGTCACCTCCCCATAAGAAACCCTATTATTTTAAGAATTTAGGCCATTTTCCTTATAAAATATTATTTTACAATCTCCTTTGGAAAACACCATGGGAAAAAAAGGACTGGTTTATGGTTTTGATTAGTTAAATGTTTGGTATCCCAAACCAGAATAATAAAGAATTCCCTCTCATTTCCTATATTAACCGACCCAAACTCCCACTTCCTCTTGACTAAAAGCCTTTGGAATTCATTTAAAAACTGACCATCACCCTATAAAATTCTCCCAAGGCACCATGATCTCCCAATAATCCTCTCTCAAGCCTTTTCCAAGCGTTTGGGATTAGACTTCCATGTAAGGGATCACTTCCCAATCATTTTTTCTAGTTTCTTTATGTTCCTATTCCCTTGTCTTTTAAATTACAAAGGTTGGGCTAAGATTTTTCCACCTCCCCTATACTACCCTCTTAATTTTTTAATGATTATATACCTCTTTATCTCTCATTAATGTCCCCAGTGTACACCCGTTACCATGCTGAATGTTCGTAAGAAGATCCTTACTTTCTTATTTTTATCCAAGTTTCTTTATATTGTAACACCATTTTACATTAATTTAAAAATGTTGGGGGTATGATTTAGAAACTATCTTATATTACCATCATAATAATTTAAATCATGAATTTCCTCTTTCACTCTCATTAATTCCTCCAATGTTCACCTATAACCATGCTGAAATTCCGTAAGGAATATCTCTCTTCTCGTTCACATTCGAAGAAATGTTTTGTATTATGAGTCTAAATTCCATATTTTCATGGAACAAGTATCTATTTGACCCATTACTTTACATATTATGAGAAAACACTTTCTCTCTATTCGTCCATTTTTATGAATTTTAATGTCACGCCGTTTTGCTGCCGAAATTGCACCATATTGTTTCAAGCCAAAGTCATTGGGTAGTGAATACCATGACCATTTTTATATCTGGGGTATTCACCTTTATAAACATATACTTATTAATTATACAGTTTAATATATTAATTCCACATTAATTTATCATTGAATAAACAATGATGAATCCATATTTTATGATCCATGTGGCACACTTAAGCCTGAAATGAAATGATTAAGAAGGGTGCACCTTGATAATGCTCCAATGCATTGGGAAAGGATTAATATCATGATATGTCAAGTGTAATGAGGATTTAATCATTATAATTCAAGTGAAAGGAGGATTTAATCATGAAAATTCAAGTGTAATGAGGGTTTACTCATGCTCTATGTGCAATGAGCCTTGGCTCATGCTAATTACATTTTAAGTGTTGTTGCCACATTTCCATGTTATGATAATCATGCTATATCATGACTTTATGATCATGTTTCTTTTATTCTATATGGATATGAATATTTACTAACATGTATTTTATTATACATGTTATGCCTTCTTTACTCACTTACTATGCTTTATATCTCACCCTTTTCACATGGATGTCCTCACGTTATCCCATGCAATGCTAAGTGTGAGTGAATGTTGTGGTTATGTAAAGGATATTTTCAATAATGATGTTGTGTGTTTTATGTTTTAAGTTTTTTTGTAATGTTCCTAATCCCCGAATACAATAGAAATCTTTATATTACATGTTTAATCTAGCGAAGAATTTATGTAATAAATCCTGGTTAAGTGTGTAATAAAAAGCATGGTTGTTAGACTATCTATTAGACTAGATATTTTGTAGACACCATTGGTAGTGGCCTACTGAGATTTACTCACAACCTACTCAGGCCGTCGTTGGGTACCCATGAAGGAATCATTTTTTTAGTTCATGAAAGGGGACAAGGGCCTATACTAGGGAGTTGGGGGTGAGGCATGGGAAATGCATAGATGATGTTCCAGACATGGAGTCTGGGACGTTTTGGGGATTCCACTATTATCTTTATTTTTTTTGTTCACCTTATCATTGTTCACCATTACATACCATATATTATCATTGGGTGTGGTTTATACCTAGTTTTGGGAGTTATTAGTAAAGCATGTTTATTGGCTATTTCAAATTTTCTGTTATTTATTCTTGTTATCTTACATGGCTTACTCTGGTAAGAGGGAATATTTTTCCACATGGCCAACCTAGACCCTCACTACTTGTTGGAAACCTCTGATGTACGGGGATGGGCACATGAGGTTATGTGGTGACCCGGATCAGGACAATGGTTTATTAGATCATGTTTAGGGGATGTTAAACAAAAATATGATACTTTCGGTACCTAAACCATCTTGGATTCGAATTTTTTAGAAAAAAAATTTGGTAACCACATCTGTCCGATTTTATTTTGGAAAAATGTCAATTATTTTGAAAAATATGCTATATGAAAACCTAGTGATTAAACATTATATATGGAACATTTCTTTTTATAATTCCCATTTCATTGACATTTAGTACAAAAAGGTGAATTTTTTGGAACAAAGGAATTATCAGTAGAAATTTTTTTTATACGTATAAACCAATCCAGAACCATTACCGTGAGAACATATTTATTTATTCATTTTATCCAAACATTCCTTTACATTGGTAAAGTTTGATAAACATTTTATCAAACTTGATATTTCAAATTTTAGTTTTATAATTAAATATTTATCCTCATAGGTATTAGTTGAGAAATTAATTTTCTCAAAACTAGTATTTAAGAAATCCTTCTCAAAAATTTCTTTTTCCAAATCTTTATAAACAATATACTTTTAATAATTAGTCTTATCATGATCTTTTGAAATATATGATATTTCATTTGTAAAAAAATATATTCTTGAATTATCATTGAGAATTTTTTCCATATAAGTATCATATTTTTTTACAAATTTTACAATTTTCATTTTCTAAAAGTATACAAACTCAGTAAACTTCTTCATAAAAAGTAATTAATCATATTTAGTAGTTGAGGAAGATTATTCATCTAATTATTTGAATCCTTCTCATCCATATAGTTTTCAATAAGAGACATGTTCTTAAGTTTTTTTTGCAGTTCGTACCTTGGCCATAAAACATTGATTTTATTTATGAATTTCATAAAAAAGACCTATGTTCCTCTGACGAAAACATTAATTATCTGATGAATTTTCCCCAGAATCGTCAATAATTGTATTAAAGTGTCATTATCCTTAAAAACATTCTTTCCCTTAATTTTTAAATATTTATTTTAATTTTTTTTTGAATTTATATCTTTTCTACCTTTACTCTTCATCTTAGTACAATCCAGTATGATATGTCCTGTTCTATTAAATTCATAACAAGTAACTTCATATTTCTTGTCACTTCATTCCTTATTACTTTCAATGTATCAGTATTGGAAATAATTATCACTGAATATGTTGTTCATCATTCTGGAGAGTTTATCTAATTCATTCTCTACGTTTTAAAAAATACATGAATCTAATTGAACAATCAGTTTATTCTTTCTTGAACTCTTAACAACATTCTCAGCAGATTTAACTATTTTAGGAAAGTTAGTAGTAGTAGTAAAAAACTCTTCAACATTTCTTTTCCTATATTTAATAATATCTTTTTAATTTTCCCTCATACTACATAAGGGTTCCAATAAGATCATTACGAGTACGATTATTTATCTTCTGTATCTCATAAACATCATTCCTCTTAGAGTTCAACTCATTGGGAATGAAATCTATTATCTTCTCAACAAGTATTTCATCATTTAAACAATTTTTTCCAATCGATTGTAGACTATTAGTAATCACCATGAATCTATGGCGCATCTTAGCAGCTGATTCTCTAGGTAGAAAATTGAATTTCATATAGTTAGCTCTTAACACATCTCCTATGGTTTCTAAAACCATTTATGTTCATAAATATGTTACTTCAAGTTTTTACAAATACTCACATTAGATTAACAAGATGATATCTGACTGGAAATGCTTCTTTTTATGGAGCACAACAATGTATTTCAACTCTCTAATTCAACTAATATTTACTTTTTTCTTGATTTGTAAAGGCAATAACTTCCTTACTATGAATTTTTTAATCTCTAGTTAACATAATAGATTTATTGACTTCTGCATGGATAATAAATTTATTCACCCTATCCCTCTAGTACTCACAGTCAACACCATAAAAAATAAGAGGTTAGTTTGGACTTAAATTATTTATAGATATGAAATTTATTACTTCCATATTTAGAAAAAATATATTTTTTTCCACAATACATATTAGTATAAAAAAAATTTATAAATAAAATATTTTTTAAAAAAATCAAAAAACTGAAAATACGAAAGAAAGTAAAGTACATCAAGTATATGTGTAGGGGAATCCAACGCTGATACCAATTATTGGAACTCAATATGATATCAGGATTGAAAGAACATGATCTTAATGGATCAATTATTAGGGGGGTGAGGTGGATTTTAGTTTTAAAAAAATTGGATTACAATATTTTAAACTAAACATTTTAAAAAAACACTTTAAGTAAAACAATCAGATTCAGACTTGGACCTCAGTCCAATTAATAAATTATCATAATAAAGATGGACTTAAATATAACAATGTTAAGGAATAATTACTAGAATCATTATGATTAAATCAGAGTGTAAAAAATAAAAACTTTTATGGATTTTATTAAATAGAGTATTACTATTTCATTCAGTTTATTATAGATAAAACAATTAGTAATGAAAGTTGAATATGATGTTTCAATTTCTGTTATATAAATTTAGTAGAATAGTTACTTGTAAATAAACAAGAAATAAAATAACAATGTAATTTATGAATAACTTCCTACTATTATAAAAAATAATTCAAATATTTTACCACTAAGAGTTACGTATCCACTAACCATGGATAAAGGTATCCCTTAATTGATACTTATAAGAAATTCAATCTTTCATCAGTAAGTAAATACATCGATATGAAGATCGAATCTGGATTATTGGCCATGAAATCCATCGATCTGATTGATTGGATCCTCTATCTCACTATCCACATGAGCCCTCGATCATGATGATCAGATTCTCTATCTTCATTTCCTCAGAAACCCTCTATGTAAATCACAATAATGGGACATATAATCAAATTTAAAAACAAATATTAAGAAGAATAACATAGAAGGATTACTTAACAATAGTCTCTATAAATAATTATAGTCTCTACGAACAATCTATTCATGATAAGTATCCTTTAAAAAAATTGAGAGCGAAAGAGATCAATTAGTAACTCGACAACAGTAACCAAAAAGCACCACACTCTTTGAATGACTAGGTATTTATATGTATCATCCCAATGGTTATATTTTATTACCAATGGTCATATTTTCATTGATTTTTTTATAATTACTTGGAAAACTAGAACATGATAGCTCATAACTCTCGTGAATAATAGAATGTCCAACATCAAATTGATTTACACCATCATAGTGTAAATGATTATCCATTTTGGTAGAAAGATGTATTACCTATTCATATTAGAAACACAGTTAGCCTAATGGAATTTTTTACAATTTTCATTATTATAATAATCATATGGGTTGAGTTGGATGTTTATCTGTACTAGTATCATTGTTATTGTTAAGACATTGTCAGTATGAATGTCATGACATAAAGTATAATAATGGTTGTGATAAAGGTGAGTCATATTTTTATCATACTCAAACTCATTATGATAATTATAATGAAGAATGTATTATTTATATTTTTGATACATTAAAACTTTTTCTACGTATGTTAAAACATAATATTTTCTTTAAAAACATATGAAAAAACATTTTTGGACATAAGAAGTGAGTAAAAAATGTTTTTAAGATGGATTTTATTATTTCCAAAACAAAAAAGAATTGAAAAGTGAGAAATATAATTTATGAATCAACATATTTATTAATTATGTTGATGAAATTTATAGATTATATATTCAATTAAATTTTTTAACATTAATTCTTCTATTTTTTCATGGCATGAAATAAAAATAAATCTAGTTTTGCACCTAAAAATGTATTGTTCAACAAATAGATTTCATTTCATTTTGTGCACATATTCTAATGTGAATATATAAAATTTATATTAATAAAATAATCTAAAATGTATTAAATATTTAAAATAATCATAATTATTATAATTTAACAGGTTCAACTTTTTTTTTTATTTTAAGGAATAGCGAAAATAGAAAAAGTTAGTTGATATGATATAAATTGATGTGGTTTAGAAGAGTTAAAACTAAAAAAATAAGTGTTAACAAGTCTGAAAAAATTTCTAAATTTTATTTAATGGTAAAATTTAGACCCTATATCATATATTATTAAAATATTTTTCATTTTGGATTCATTTTACTTGATTAATACATTAATAAATTTTGCAATTTTGAAAAATGTTATGTGTGTCCTCCCCCAACTTATAAAATGTCACCACATATCCTATCCTATCCACACTTAAATATCCCTCTATTCACAAATATAACTATATGAATAATTTTATAAAAATATTCTTAATATTGTAGATATTTTTTTTATTATAATACTATCCTTGTGAGGATTTATGTGTAAATATAAATAGGTTGTTCGAATAAGAGGTATAACTCTTAACTATGTGTTTCCATATTATTTATTCTTATACCTCCATTAATTATATAATAATAATGATGATATAATAACATAATTATCTCCCATATACATAGATATTATTATTATTATTTTTAAACTTTACTCATTTACTTTCCCATAAAATAGTAAACAAAACATTGTTCGTTCAAACTTGCGGACTACCACCTTGTGAAGTATTGTATTTAATTTTTCATCACTACATTTCATGGATGGTTATTATGATCAATAAAATATTTATAAATTATATCTATTTCATAATTATAAATTTAGAAATATATTATATTATTTACTTACTTACCCTTACAAATATTACAAAAAGATAATGCCTCTTGTACGTTTTTGTGGACTACCACTTATATAAATTGATGCGATTCATTTTTTATGTATTCCTTTCTAGAATGATTCTAAAATTATATATAATTAAAATATATTATTTTTCTTTCTTTATTAATGTTATATATATGATATAACCATGGGATATGTATTATTACTATAATTAACAAACCAAAACTTTCATGAAAAACAAAACATTTAACACTCAGAAACAATGATTTTAATATTGAATTATAAATAAACTTATGTTGAAATGTTATAAGAGGATCATATATGATATTATAATTAGGTATGTTATTATGATATTGATATATAAAAAATTTAAATTAATTGTACAGGATGATAAAATAACTTATGAGGCATGTCAAACATGTGGATAGAGATTTCTGTAACAAACAAATTGTATTTCGGGATTGTTTATGTTTATATTTTAATTGAAGGAAATTATAATCTATTTACATTTTAAAATTAATGTATTTTGATATCATCTTCTTATATCTTGAGGTCACCGTTTTCCCTTCTATTTTCCTCTCTCTAAGTACTTGAATGTTGGAAAGAATGTTTTTAAGTAAAATAATATTTGTTTTTAATTTTTTTCATGAATATTTTTCTTTCATGTCCATATTTTCTTTATAGTTTTATAAAGAATATTTTTATTATTCAACAATTTTTTATTAAATAATTTTAAACAATATTTAAATTTATATTTAAATTTTGTAAAGGAATCATATTCTCATTTTCAAAATGAGGTACTTTTTACCAAAGGTTTGAAGGGAATATTTGTTCTAATGTACACTACAAGAAACGTTTTTCCCACCGTCATGACAATTATTTATTTTGAAGCATCATTTATATGTTTTAATGTTTCTTTTCAAAGAAAACATTTCAAAAACTACTCAAAATATTTTAGATGTTTAAATATGTGATTTTAAAATAGAATGGTTGTTTTCCTCATAATGTCCCAATTACATTTTAAAAGTATTTTTATACATGTCATCATCCTTTGATGAATATTATGATTTAATGAGGATATAATATAATGACACCATCTGACATATGTTTCATGATTTATTTTAATCATGTTTTTTTGTTTATTTATTAGGAAAATTATTAACATTTCATATGCTTGTTTTTCAATTCATTTTTTTATATTTATTATTTATTGTATTGTTTATTACATATATGAGTAATTTATTGGACTTATATAAGTGATGTGTGGGGATCAGTTATATATAACACCTCAATGCATTGATATCTCTAATGAGATAAAACAATAATGGGTATCGCTTAGTATATATAAACTCATACAAGAATATTGTATTGGTTAAGAGGTCACTAATGAATGATTATTGTCATGGTTGATGGGCCATGATGGTATGCATGATGTATTGGTTTAGAGGCCTTGATGGGAAGTTTTATAATATTTATGTTGAACATATTTGATCATTAATGTTATGAATTATGTATTTCCTTTATTAATAATTCAATTTCCATTATCCATGTGATTTATATGTTTATATTATACATTAATGATCACTAAACTCATGTTATTGATGGAATGTTATGTGTTTTTTTTATCAACTCTACCATATTGGTTATACCTTATTGACTCATTATAACATACTTTATACATAACACTTTATGAGATTTCAAGTTCACTTTTTATTTTTTATATCCCTAGTATATAAATATGGATATCTTGAATTATTTCAAGGATTTATAAATTCTTCATATGGTATATTTTTACATTTCCCGTGTAATATGGGGATATTTTATGTATCTGGTTTTCTATGGCTGATACACTAATCTATTCTACATGGTGATATCCCTTGTATCTTTTACCAATGAAATAAAGTAAACAATGACTCTATGTTTCTAGGGTTGGTATATTATAGTTGGTATTAGAGAATGTTTAGTAGGTACTTTGAGAACAAAATTTTACAAGATCATAGAAAATATGGGAATTATGATAATCCTGAAGGGTATTTGATTACTTTTTCCATTATATGGATTTTAATTTTATGATTCAATATTCATGATGATAATGATTTCATAAAGTGTGTGCCATTTTTTAGAGAAGATTCCATGTAGAATAAAGTGAATAAAAACTTGTATTCAATGTTGGGATTACCTTTATGAGAAAGTAAATACATCTAATTTTATAATTGAGCAGATCATGAACAAGTAAGGGAACATGACTCAGGTTATGATAAGTAAACATTACATTATGGATAAAAATGTTATTACATATTGATATTAAACAATGTTGGATCACTTAAGGTGACAAAAGACTCCATTTTAATGTTTCTATTTATACATGGGTAGTTGAACAATGGTTTAGTTCCCATAAAAAGATATTATTGGATTTGAGAAGTATTGAAAAAGAAAATTTAAATCTGGATGATTATTTTACTGATCAATGATGGTCATCAATATAAAACACTAATGTGGTTGTTGAAATATAAATTATGTAATAGAAAATTTGTAATTTGTTATTCTTTTGATAAATAAAGTTTCTCAGAATAGTGAGGTAAAATTGAGATGATGTTTATCACATCAAAAATGAGGAAGAAGAACGTATGGAAAATTATGAGGCTAACTTTATAAGATTATGAAGGCAGTCAACAAACTATTTATGTAATTTGAAAATTAGGATTGACCATTTATTTTATGGGATTAAACCAAGCCTATTCTGGGAACTTTTCTCTTAATCATTTTTATCATATGGTGATATGGTATTATGTTCAATAGAGATAGATAAATAATTATCCAAGACATAAAATTTCAAAGGAAATTAGGAGAATAAGAGGATTAATAAGAACCAAGAAAAAATAAATGAGGAAAAGTTAAAAATGGTAAGGATGAATAACCACACATGTGATAATTATATAAAGAAAAACCCTGATACATTCTTGAAGGTAATGTGAGTTTTCTTCAGGGGTGGAGGGAAATTTCCTAAGGATAAAAAACTAAAGAGAATGAAAGAAGCCACTAATTTCTAATGTTTCAACTATAAGGATATGGGGTGTTAATAATATTAATTACATATGAAGTAATGGAATTTATATCAGAAAATGGAATGGGATAAAGTACTTGCTTTTCATAATACTACAATTAAAGTTCAAATCCATTATGTTTTGATAGTAAGAACTTTGATCCCAAACTCATGTAATAATTGATTAAGAATCTATGTACTATTATATGATTCAGTGATATAGAATCATCCTATAACTATACAAGGAATGCATTTTCAATTACAATACATAGTGGGAATATAGATATAACAATAATTTATAAAGTGTAATCTCTTATCATGAAGAACTAATCCCAATTTGCAAATTGAGTTGTTATACCATTGTTTTCACTGACATCATCCCAATTTTTGAGGTTTAATAATTCATTAGGTTTTAAAAACTAGTTGATGAAGCACAAAATAATATATTTTAGACATATGGTATTATAAATTAAATGTTAATGAATTTTATAATCTATATGGGTGTTATTATTTATGTTTTTGGAATTAATCTTTTACTTCTTCATAATAAGGTTTATTCATACTGAAAATAATCCAAAATAATTATAATAATTTGTTAGATATTTTAAATATTTTCCCTTTTTATGGATATTATGATCCATTAAAGGTTTATTTTAGCACTTCAGACATGGAAAATTCATATTTTTCATTCTTCAATGGAATATTGAAGGAAAACTAAAAAAATCTAATTGAAATATAAAACCGAATGATGAATGTTAATTTTTAGATTTGAAGAAATAATGTGAGTATGTTTTATCATATTTTATGGTAAAATTATTCCACAACTATAGTAATAGGATCCTGAAAAAGAAAAATCATTTCTTCTTATAATCATTTCTAATGAATTGATATTATTTTCACCCCATAATAATATTTTGTTTTTTGGTCATTATCTTTATTATGAATATGTTCTCTATCACTCTCTATTATTATTTAGATGTTATATTACTCCTCCTTTTCCATATTTTCAATTCACAATAATATGAACCTTATATGGGAACCTTATTATGTGTTATTATAGGTAACCAATAAGTTTCACACTTCCCCTTTTCAAAGGATGTTTTATTATCCCTTTATAGGATGTGAGTTTTATAAAATGGAATTTTAAAATATTTTAGAATTATTTATTGAGATAAAAATTTTGAGGATGAAATTTATTTTATGGGTGTGGGGGATGTAATACCCCAAAATGTTAGTCTAAAGTAATTCTATGTTTGATGGTTTTATTAACATATAACACTGAAAATTAAGAGAATTATGATATCCTATAAAAATATTATTTTATTTTAACCATTAATAATATTTTTTTTAGTTAGTGGTGTGAATAGGACTGAACACATAATTGAAAATATTTATAAAGGATTTATATAATATTTTTTTTGGTAAATATGTATGTAATTTTTTTTACTTACATTTTAGGCTTCAAAAAAAAAGTTTTCTTCGAAAATGGTGTTTATTGCATTTTTTGTGAGAAATTATAATTAATTTATAGAATATATTGATATTTTATTTAATTTAATAAATTTAATTTTTGAAATATTCATTTAAATATTATCTTAGGGTTAATTTTTTAGATTTTTCTACAATTATTTATTGAGTGATTAGTGAAAAATACTATTTTTTGTAAACATGTCTTTTCCTTTCATTAAATAAAATAATTTAAATGTAATGTAGTGTTATTCATTCGGTAGTAAAGTAAGATAATTCTTCTTAAATTATATATAATCTAATTAATTACATAATAATCACCATTATATTTTTTTTTACAAGTTCATTTTTGAGATCAAAACTCTGTTTTTATAAGAACTTTTTTACACATGCAATGTGTTTTTTTGTTAATTAGTTAAATAAATATACATTTATTAATTATTTTAATTAAATTCATATATTATATATTCAATAAATTTTTTTAAAATTCATTTTATTGTTTTTACTAGGAATGGAGTAAGAATAATTCTATTATTATGCTTAAAATAAAATTTTTGACAAACAGTTTTCATTGCATTTTGAGCACTTATCTTAAAGTTAATTCCAAAAAATTATAGAAATTTAATTTTTTAAAATTAATTAAATATTTTTAATAATCCTAATTAATATTATTTAATATGATGAATGCAAATCATTTCATAATTTTTAGTAGAAATTGTAAAAAAAGAGGTTACCACGATAAGAGTTAAAATGGCTTAAAACTGTTAAAACTAAAATGATAAGGGTTAAAATGACCAAATTATTTCCCTAAATCCTATTTCTTGGCCGTATTTATACCATATGTAATATTATATTCTAATATGTGTAATTTTGGATCCATTTTTATTAAGTAATACTTTAATAGATTTTAATCTTTTGAATAATTCCTTATGTGTCCTCTCCCTCACATATAAAAGGAAAAAGCCTCTCCTATCTTCTCTACAATTAAAGTGATTATTTTATCAAAAAATACTTACCCATATAATTTAATAATATCCCTAAAAATTACCTATAGGTCTTGATTTTATCATAATACCGTCCTAATAAGTATTTAGGTATAAACATAAGGAGGTTGTCTGAAGAAAATGTAAAACACTTGACAAACAATTTTAATTTTATTTCTTTTTATAAATTCTTAAATTATATGATAAACATGATGATATATTACCAAAATTATCTCCAATAAACATATAATTCATTATTATTATGGTAAAACAATTACCCACCCCCTTCTCCATCAAATAATAAATAAGAGCATCACGTGTGTATACGTGTGGAAAACCTACCCATGAAGAGTTGCATTTCATTTTTCATCCCCACTATTAATGGATGGTTATTTTGATGTATATATTTTTTATGTATTATATTTATTAAATGATTTTTATTCATTAAATATATCACATTATTGACCTTATTACCCTTCCACCCATTAAAAAATGTGAACATCAATCGTTGGTACGCGTGGACTACCAACTCCATGAGGTGATGTCATTTTTTTTTATGAACACCCTTCATGAATGATTGTAAATATATATATATATAATGAATTTAAATGATATTTATATCATGATTAAAATTCTATATATTACTGAACCACGACCAAGATACATATATTAAAATTACCAAATCAAAACATGCATAAAAAAGAAACAGGTATCACCACCAAAGGATGAATTTAATTAATAATTATTAATAAAATTGTGTTCTAATTTTACAATAGATGGATCTGTGGCTTAACATAAGTGGTTAAGGCATATTTTCGACAAAAAATTTTCTCAACATCTTTATTTTTCTCTATATAAGTAGATAGAAATGAATTTCTTGATTCCACATAGACTATGTCTTTTTGACATGTAATTTATAAATAACTTGTTTAATAATAACTATCATATATTGATTTCCTTTTACATTTATGAATATATGGACCAATGTTGTTGTAATATTGTTTTATCAAAGGAAATATGTGTATATTACCTCTATCATGGGTACAAATGAGATTCGTGGACCTCAGATTATCGTTGTATAAATATTCAAGAGCTAGTAGAGATGAATCTATAGAATGGGAAGATCAATGTTTCTCACAACCAAATAATTCAAGTGAAAAGTGATTAATGTTGGTTAGAGTAGATTAATTATCAACATTATTTATAGCATTATATTGAGGGGTCTCTTTAGTGATTGATAGATTCTCTCTATATATAGTTCTAAAAAACAATGTAATATAATCTCACATTCCCTAAAGGTCATAATATAGGTTATATGGTGCTAGGGTTATAAAATAAATTATTTCACATGGGATATTTTTATTTTATTAATTCTTGGAGAACTCCATGAATAAATAATAATAATAATAATAATAATTACATTATATATATTTAAATCATAGATACAATAAATTTAATTTTTTCATGAATAAAATAAATTTTTATTCATTAATATAATATTTGAAATTACATTTCTTGCTAGACCATAAAAATAAGTCCACCAATCGTCCTCAATAATTATCATGCCATGAATAATGATAATTATTTAAATAAATAAATAAAATTATATTATTTACTAATGAATATATAAATATTTTATACTGAAGAAGCTATGCTTTTTTTATTAAATATTCATGTAACTAACAAAAATAAATATTTTGTTACCTTGTGAATAAAAAATAATAAATAAATGTTTTATATTCCCATAATTATCTAAATAATTACCACATGAATAAATATTTATTAAATATAGAACTCACATATATATTCTCTCAAATAAATATTGATATTAATATTAGTTATCAAATAAACATAAAAAATTATTTTCAATCATTAATTAATTTTTTTTTCATTTTTTGTTATTTCAATTTTTATTCTAAAGATTAGAATGAATAATTGAGAATGATCAAATTGGTTAAAAGTTTTGGTACTTATTACTAGTTTATTTACATCAAACTTTATATTACCATACAATACTTTAGTATTTTTTTTATAATTGATGCACATGTAATAATTTTAAATCATTCACTATTTCCCTTGTGAAGTAAATATTCCTAGGGCCTCATAAAGTATTTGGTGTATTTTTTTAGGAACATGTTGACAATAAGCTAGATAAAAAGTATAATATCAATTTTTATGCTTTAAATTTTTTTATATTTCAATTTTAAATTTATTTTCACTTTAATATGTTCTCTTGTATTTGTATTTATTTGTCTTTGGTTTATGAGAAATATCACTCTCACATAATAAAAGAGTTTTTCTAAAACTAAAAAGTGAGAGTTTGAACATTAGATCATGAACTATTTCTTCTGATGATGATGATTCAGGATGGAAGATTGAGTTCCACCTAGGGAAAAAGTTGAGTTAGAGTACTCTATGAAAATAAAACATCGAGCATAATTATTTATTAATATTATGGATTACATAATCAAGAGTGTTGATATAGTGGTCCCTAATATAATGAGGCCATTGATTCATGCCAAAAACATTGAGAACAATTTGTGTTTATTACAAATGATCTAAAACACTGGATATTTCAGTGGAATCGTAAGTGAATAATATCATATAAACCTATACATTTTCATGATATTTTAGATATTTTCTAGAATAACAAGTTTTTTAATATTTTAATTCAAAACATATCATTTCCTCTCCCACTAACACATTTCATTTTTGATGAAACCCCCGCTTTTTTATTTGATTACCACTTGGGATGACCATCCATGAATATTTCTATATATGTACATCCCATTGGTAAAACTTTTGATGTTCTTGAGTGATATAAAAAAACTTGCATTATTGGACAAAGAATATATTTGTTATGATTGTGTGGTAATTAATGAGTTACTGAAAATTTTCAACATAATAGACTGATTCTTTAGATACTATTTTAATTTTTTTACATTGTATTCACCCTAATTCCCAAGAGGTTGTTGATTCAAAAAAATTATAAAGTATTTATATGGAAAATTAATTTCAAATACAATGAAATCACGGATGATATAGACAATAATATTTAAAAATGAAGGGGAAAAAATTCCAAACTCAATGAGGAACATACCAGGTATATGAATGAACCAATCTTATAACCAAAGTGGAGACAATGTGAAAAAATGGGAGGTGTTGATAGTGAATAAAATTATATGAGCATAACACACGATAGACCAATCCCTCTCAAGTAATATTATTAGAGGTACACATTTTTTTCAGGATTATTAATATGGTAATAAAGAGAATATAATATAATAAGTGATAATACTTGGGTGTAAACGATCATAGTTATTCATACAAATTCATTTATGTAAACAATGCTAACTAGTAATCTAAACTAGGGATCAAAACAACATGGATTTTGGAATAATATTTTTTGATCTAAAGGTCCTATATATTTTTCCTAGGGACCCAAAATTTTATATCATATGTGGAAAAAATTCAAATCCTTGAGGTTTTGGTATATAATATCCTCAACAATAGTTATTTAATCCATATTTTCATGGACCACAACACTATTTTAATGAATTAGTGAGTAAATAAATTTAAAATAACAATAAAATATCTCCCATTTTAGGGAAAGGATTTGAAATCCTAAAACCTACTTGGATAACATATACTCCTCTCTTAGGAACACTTCACATCATTTGAGACAACTTCCCCAAATTGTTTTTGAGAGGCCACTCATTAATCTACTATGTAACATGATGGTTATTATGGATAATGGAAAAACTAATCTGTTTAAAGTAAGAATAGAGATTAATCATATGAATAATATCATAGATAATTATAATAAATAAGAAAATTAAAAATAATAAGGGAAATTGATCAAATAAAGTATGATGTCAATGAAAAAGGAGTGGATATGATAATGACTAGAAAGGAAATGACAAATCCAATAGATGTGTAAACAAACCACCCACATCATAGATTTATATAAATTATTTAGTAATTAATGGATGTTTTATAATTTATATAGATCATTGATATGTTCATGAAGCTTCACATCAACATCCCATTTATTTAGGAAATCTCACAAATATTAGTGTATGAAATGTTAATTAAAGAATTCCCTTACAATAAGAAGAAATTAAAGTACATTATTATGATCCCAATATATGTGGATTAATTATTTATCAATAAAAAATAGTTAAATGAATATTTTTATAGATTTTATATACACTTTAATATTGGTTCATTCAGTTTTAAGAAAACCATTATGATTTTTGGAATATGGTTGTTAGTGATAATCAGTGGAAATTTAAAATTTTCATTAGAGGGGATTATGTTTAATTTTTTTTGAATAATTTAGTTAATTATGGAAATAAACCTCAAGATATTAAAAATCATCACCACTAATGAATACTTTAGATTTTTTATGATGCAACATGTAGATAAAAAATACCATCTTAATCAATGAATAAGTAAAAAAACAATATAAATAGTCTTGTGGGTATAAAATAAGATGATGTATTAACTATATATGAGTTCCTTTTTATAGATTCCTTTTTCTAATTGTTCCCCTTGATCATGAATCCAAAAAATATTGAGTTGGTTAAACACTTAGATATGCTGAGGTACTTATTATATGGAGAAGGAAAGGGCTTACTTGTGATAGTGAGTTATGATATTTTCAATGGAGACATGGTACTAGATAGTTTAAGAGTTGATGTAAATAAATAAGTCTATCTTTAGTATAATAGTTGATATTAATGGTATAATCCATTCCATTTTCACCCACAAGGTAAGATGCAGTGAACAAAAGAATCCAATGAAATAAATGTTATGGAGGATAATCCCTATAATGATGGATGTTTTAAATAAATATTAATTGATGCTCTTGGATGTTGGGATCATATTGTTGGAACCATGGATATTATAGGAATAAATTGGAGTATGGTTTGTTTTTGTTATCAATCCTCAGTTGATGTTCAGAATGTGTGCCAATAAAGCGATCATACAGTTCAACCAGACAATAGTATTGAAGGTGGCACCGTTTCCCAGTGATAGCAAAAAATTTTGGGCATCAAAATTAGAAAACGAAGACATGGATTGTTGGTAAAAGGTGGTGTGTTCAAAGAGGAAGTGGTGTGCGAAAAAAGAGGGTTGTGCGTAAAATATTTGATTTGGGTGCAAAAAAAATGTGGTGCACGAAATAGTGGATTGAGGTTTTTTGCTCAAATATTTTATTGGAATCAGAAAGTCGAAAAATGAAAAATTCATAGGCTGCGCAAAAAATCTGGAGATGTGCGTGAAAAATGGTACCTGCATGAAATATTACATGCCAAATGAGAGGTTTTCGCGCCACAGGGCGTTTTGCGCACGTGGGTATAAGATGCTTATAAATACGAGGTTACCCCCCTCATTCTGTACAGTTGAAGACATAGAGAAGATCTGAGGTCAGATGTGCGTAAAAGGTTCCCTAAAAGGGGTTTGCGCCAAAAATTCCGAATTGCGCGAAAAATTCTGGGTTGAGCGAAAAATTCCACGCTGCGAGAAATATTCTGGTTTGTGCGAAAAATTCAAGTTTTGCAAAAAAGGAAGAGGTGCGGGTAAAAATTGAGGCAGTGTATAAAAGATTTTGTTTCACAAAAAATTGTTTTGTTACGTGAAATATTTTTCCACGTGAAAAGGAAATATTGCACACAATAGTTAGGTCCTGCGCACAAAGGGTTGGTGTTGCGCGGAAGTGTTAGTGAAACTTTTTTTCACGTTCTGGTTATCCGGTTTAGTGGGTCAGTGCATTCAAGTGCATCTTTTCCATAGTTCGATGCAAAAAGAGTATCTTGCTGAGAAGAGGCAAAGGATTTAATGCAAATCTATTGAAGATACCTTCATGACTATAAAATGAGTGGGATTTCACCAAAGGAAGTGATCCAGGGGGAGTCAACAGGAGTAACCCAAGGGACGTAGTGATCTATCCCTAAACTTTTGTAAAGGTAGTATGAATGGGACATAGTGATTGTACCTGATCATTATAATCCCCATCTTGTGAAGTTTAATGGAATTAGGTACTACCGACAGCCTGTCAGCGTATGCTCCTTGGATGTATTCTTTTGTGGTGAACCAAGTTAATGTGTTGTGTTAACTTTATTCATTCACTTGTTTGATAGGTTTAACCAGTTCTTACCAATGTGGGAACAAGATCCAAAACATTAAAAATAAAATTTTTACACCCTGATTCACCCCCCCCCCTCTTAGGGTGTTCCAGGTTCCTTCACAAATACCCAATATATAAAAGTGAATGGATTAATAAAATCAGTGTTATAAAAATAAAATAGCTTTAAAATGGTTATGAAGGATGATGAAATAATCTGCACCCAAATATTTTTTATGGGGTGATTATTTTTCAACTATCCAATGTTCAATTCCACAATAAGGAAGTATAAAGTTCCTATAACATTTTTTATCCAAATGATTTCAAGTTCATCTGGACTAATGTATATCCATTTATTCATGGATAAATTATTTAAAACCAAAATATTATGGGACTAAAAGAAAAGGGAAATACAAGATTCACATTCCAATATGGGACATTTTAATATTGACACAAGCCATTTGGTATGTGTAATGCACTTTACACTTTTCTAGGGTGCATGAAAAAAATATATCAGGGTATATTATAAATTTTTCAAGATTTATTTAGAGAATGTTTTTCCATGTATGGTCACTCATTCCACGTATTTCAATAAAAAAACCATGACATGGTGTTGGAGAGATGTGAAGAGACATGTGAATTGATAAATTAGTATAAGTGACATTTAATGGAGAATTATAGAATATTACTTCTACAATTGATTTAAAATGATATAATATATACTGATCTCATAAAATTTTGGTGATAATGAAATTATAGGAATCCATGGAAGTGAGGGTGATTCAAATCTATTTGGTATATTCCTATTTTTATCAAAGGTTTCTTAATTTTTTTTTTCATATTTCCTATACCCAAACTCATATTTTTAAAAATAAATAGATATTCATTTTATTCCAAGTGAAATTTGGCATTATAGGAGTTTCAGACCCATGTGGTCACTACTATAATTGTCGTACTCAACATTGGAAGGGAAAATTTGAGTTGATGTGTGACACAAGTGACTATGTAGTGCGGATGTTCTTAAAAAAATATGGATAATTTTTTCTCGACAATTTACTATGCTCGTGAGAATCTCCTAGACATAATAAAACTACTATATGTCATAGGAGTTACTCATTTTAGTATTTGTTTTTGATATGTTTAGACACTATTTATTTTAATTTAATGTGGTGTTTTTAGTCAATCTTGTGGAATAAAAATAATTTTCAAACAAAAAGGATTCAAATTCATAATTGATCCTTTGAATTCTTTTGATCTAAGAGATAAATATCAAGACTAAATATAATATACAATTAAGAAAATGACATCACTGACTATCTTTCTTGGACGGACATACCACATTTGAGCGGATAAAAAAAGTTAGTATTATGAATGAATTAATAGATGAAGGTATTATTTAAGTTGAGTTTGAAACATAACCATGCTTCATTGAAATCACTAAAAAAAATTTAACATAAACAAAATACCTGTGTTTAAAATTATTTTTAATTGACCCTCTACTTTTCAATCTTCATGGGTATATATTGTTTAATTTGAGGGTGCTTGATAATGAATTAGATAGAGATAATATTTTTCTAGTCCTCACTAACCAGAGGAAAGCATGATATAAAAAGAACAAAAGCTAAAATCAATCAAAGTGGATTGATTTATTTAATTCCGCATCATGATTAATGGTTCTTCATGGATACTTATGTTCATTATTAGTATACTGAAAGAATTGGAATGATAAATGAAATTATATAATAGATCATCATAGAGGAATATATATTATATATATGGGGAATAAAATTAAACAAATATGTTTCTAATTCATTTATCCACACCTGCAATAAAATTATAACTTTGGTATGTAAGTGTACCTATGGGATTTAGTCATTTTTCCCTTATTTTTTTAGAGATGTTTTGAATAGTGCATGGTCGAGGTCTATAGTCTAAGGGACCTTTTAGCTCAAATATAAAAGACACCAGGGAAGGAATTAGTGATTACATGGCCAGTTCACGATGACTCATAACTATAAAAAGTGACCATACAACACTAGGTTTATGAGAAGAGGCACCAAAATGGTGGGTACACTATCCTAGAAAGCTGTGTAGCATCACCTTTCCTTCAAGTTGTCATTAATTTATTTGGGTTCTAAAAACTTGGTTATCCTAATTTAATACCTATTAATAAAAAAAACTCATCATGTAATGACACTAGGGTACTTTAAGTGTGAAATTGAGTACTCTATATAATAAAATAGCCACATTTATCTATAATATTGACCGAATCTATAACAACCCAATCATTTTACACATATTATTTCATGATTTTAAGCATAAATATTCATAAATACAAAACAAGGATAAAATTTTCAAGTGTATTTGGAATACTAGGTTTATAATACCTCAAAAGGGAACAAAAATAAGTAATATTTATTATATTATCCATAAAAATCACCTAAATACATTTGAGATCATAAAAACACATATGATAACCTATGGAATATTTAAAAATTGGGTGATTTAAAAATACCAGTAAGGAATCAAACATGATAAGAAACGTAATATTTAAGTCAGATGTACAACATGATATCATAAAAGAGAACGAAAACGAGTAATCTAATGGGAGCGTAACACAAAATACATAGTATCATAAGATCATTGTAACATAGGAAATAGGGTACAAACATAAAACATTATATAATATTGAGTCAATGATAACTACCTAGACAATATCACATGGTAGAAAAATTCCCCTAATAGACTAGGTTTACTCAGTAATCTTGTAAATGCAGTCTAATGTTACTATTGATTTACCCAAATCATTAGAAAAATATCTAGGATTAACCACCAAAACATATTTATGATTTATTTTTGCAACATAAAGGAAATAAAAAATAAGTAAAATCATAATAATTACACAGGGAAATAAAATGGGTTAAATAATCTTTCCTCATATCATAATCAAATGAAACCTCATAATGAAGGAATTTGAGAAATGAGCATAATAAATGTATTACCCCATAAAATAAAGGTATAATAATGTAGGTATATATTTTATAGATATAGAAACAGAATTTAGAAGTATTCCATAACATTAAGGATAGATATAAATCTATTTAGAGAGGGAATGGTCAAAACACAAATGAAAAGGTGGTTTCGAGAGATCCCTTACCTTGAGCCAGATTCATCACGTGTAGTTTTTATATTGATTAATAATAAAATTATTCTAATTATTTAATTTCATAAGAATATTTTTATGACTTATTAATCCTTTTATATTTTTTATTATCATTGTACAATCAATTAAAAATCATTTAGGTACAATTCAAGGGTTTTGATGATGTTTGACACATATGTCTAAAATATCATTGTTAATTTGACTAAGGTAAAAGATATTATTAATGAATCATATCCATAAAAATATTCATGAAATAATAACCATTTTAATAGATAATATAAAATTTTAAAACCCATCATGTATGATAGTTAGGATATATGAACTATTGTACAGTCCCTGAGATGATAGGCCATACGTACACACGAGTAACATTTCCATTTTTCCTATATCATGATGGAAAGAATGTATGAATTATCTGATAATAATATAATAAAAATTATATAAAATATATAATATTAATTATTTAAATAATTGTACATATACCATCAATGTTATGAGGTAAATAAAAAAATAATTGCATCGCATTGCAAGGCGGTACTCCACCATACACATGAATGAAATTATAATTTTTCAAAAGATAGTAAAGTAAGAAGTTATACTATATATTAACTTTGTAAAATGATTAATATGAAATTAATAGAATATATAAACATGAAATCCCTAATCATGAAAAACTGTTAGTTAAGTTGATGTAAAATGAATTACATCGGTTTTTGTGGCGGTAGTTTACTGTACACATGAGTAGTGGTTTCATTCCCTATTTGATAGAAGAATATATGGATAATATTATGACATAAAAATAAAAAAATATTATTATTTAGGATATAATTTTATTATTATATTTTAATTTTTAATACTAAACTTATGGAGGAAAATAAGAAGTAATAAAGAAGGATTATGGTGAAGATTATTAACTGCTCTTAGAAGAACATTCCTTGGATCTCTTTTTAAGGACCCTAAAGATTGAAATTTGGGAAGAAAATAATCTATTGAAAGTATATATGGGGTTTGTGGATAAAGTTTTTTAGTTTTTGATTATACAAAATTTTTAGGTGTTAATACGTGTGGGGTGTTGGTTCTTATTTATATTTGAGGAGAAGTTCCATTTCTGTAAATACCAAAAACTAATCAATAATGGGAAGTAACCTGTAATCCCAATGCCTAAAAAATTGATAAATAATTCTTTTAAGAGGTTATATGGTCATGAAACACCATGAAAATTTAAAAAAAGGCATTTTTAAACATTTTATTCCATTTACCTCTAAGGTTACACACTTTTTCCAGCATAGTTTTTCACTTTGGTAAATAGTTTTTTTCCAATTCTTTTTATTTGTTATAAAAAAACTATGTTGAACATACTAAATAATATTAATTATTCTCATTAAAAATATGGAATAAATTTTATCTTATTCAATTAATATAAGAGGTATAATTCAATTTAAATTTTAACCTATAAGAAGTGTCAAAAATGGTTTTCCAAGAAATTGATTTTTTAAGAAATATATGATCTTATATCAACTCTATGAAAAGAATCATCATTATATAAATTAAAATTGATATAAATTGATGTCAAATATATTAATTTCAGTTAAATATTCACTTAATAGGGTTTATTTTAGATAATTTAAATGGATAAACTTTATGCATTTAAAAACAATTGGTAGAAAACCATATGTTTAATTATAAAAATAAACTTATACCAAAACAAGGAAAATTTATTATGCAAATGAAATTAATTATATTATTATAAATAATTATTTTATATATAACTTTAATAAAAAATATAAATTATAATGGATCTTTTTAAATAAATTTATTTAATTAAAATAAATGACATTAATTGGAAACCAATAATTTTAACTATTCACTGAAAATTAAAACAATTCAGAAAAATATCAAAATTTAAGTCTATGTTATTTTTGATATTATAATTAAAAAAATGATTTTAATTTTATAAAATAACATTTATAAACATTTCATATTTTTTTAATATTTTATTTCTAAAATTATTAAAATTCATTTTTAAAGGAAACAAATTATTTGAAGAATAAAATGACTTTTTTAAAAGGGGAGTCCTCACTTCCAAAGGTTTTTCAATAATTTTTTTAAATTTGGAAGTTTATTTACGTTTAAATAATTATTTAATACTTCTCATACCCCCTAATATAACATCATGTTTATAATGATCATAAATAATCATGGTTCGTTTAGGCTCATTGTTGCGCGCCAGATACACTATCGAGAATTGTTTTCCGTTTTAAAAACTAGGGGTGTTACATGATAAAAATCATATATAATGTTTGACATAGATGATATTTCATGTTCTTTTAAATGTTACATTCTCTTTATAATATGGTAGAAATTTTCTACATTAAATTTTCTTATATATATTCATGTGTGTGTGTTATTTAGGAATACAGAAAAGTATAAATAACTCCCATAAACTCCGTAAAAATGTATAATATTTATTCCACTAACATTAAACATTACATATGAATTATAAATATTTTTTATAAAATTGAAAATTTAATATGGGTATAATAAACAAAAATAAATTATAAAACATGAATTTTGAATTTTAGCTCATCAAGGCATCCTAGAATTATTTTTCTCCTGAACAACATTGTAAAGAAGAAAAATAATCATTAATAATGAAATTATAATTTATAAAATTAAAAATATAGATCCTTGAAATGAATTTTAGTTATTAATGAAGATTATAAGAGCTATTTATAGGATTTATATGTGTTATATAACTACAGGGAATAATAATTAACTATTGGGAATAGTAAATAATTTTTGGGAATAGTAAATGATAATTAAGAATAGTAAAATATCTAATAAATATTATTTTCCATTAATTAAAAAATAATACAGAAATTTTAAAAATAAAAAATTATTTAACAAATTATATATCATATAATATATATATGAGTAAATTTGTAATAAAGTAGTTTTTTTAATTATATGTTAATTAGAAATTATTAAAATTTAAATAACATAATTAACTATTTTAGAAATTTAATTTGAAAATTTTAATTTATTTTAATAATAATCTTGTGAAAATTAGTTTATTTTGTTTTTTATTTATTTTATAAAAATTTATGGTTTTTGTGATAAATAAAATGTTGTACTTTTATATGCAATTTTTCTCTAAACTAACAATGAAGAAAAAATGACTCAATAAATTATAAAATATTTTGAATGAATGAAATTGGATTTAATCAGTAAAATAATTCATTTAAAATCAGAAAACTTATTTTCAAAACCTATAAATGAATTTCCACATTCTAAATAATATTTTAGTAAAATAAAATACTATTTTTGATTCATTAATATTTTAGAAACATTCCAATGACATATTTTCTGTTAAATACTATTTAAATGAAATGAAATTATAAATTTTACAATTAAACACTATTATTATTCATTGGAATTATTAATATTAATAGTCTTGAGTTAAAATAATAAAATACTCAATATTTTATTCAAAAAATCCCCCATCATCAATTATAATTGCACTCCTAATTCCAATCAATCTTTGTTTCATAAAAAATATCTCCTCAGATAAATACATTCAAAATGACATCCAAATAATCCACACCATATTATGGATTCATTGATCTTACTGAAAGAACAACCACTAGGGACATAATGAGTACTGCAAGGGAAATTTTTTAAAAAGGGTAACTATTCACACCCCTTTTGTTTTAATATCACATTCAATTCATAATCATTATAACCTAATTATTGTGATATGAAACCTATGCAGGCGTTAATGCATTCCTCATCCAACTATAACTTCTAGTTAATAAAAATTTAAAAGCTAAATGAAATATTAATAATTCAATTATGTTATTCATAATATTAAAAAGGTATAAATTTTTGTGATATTAATAATATAAGAGGTAAATGGTCACATTTTTCATAATTGGTAAAAAATACACTTTCTAAGAAATGTTATATAATATGTACCCATATAAAAGAATTTATATGAATATTTATCATTCATATTACCAAATTAACATGAATATGTACCTTTGAAATTTTGATTATTTTGGTGAAAATGGTACAAAAACCTTTTATTAATACCATTTTACGGATGCACTATTAGAACCATGAAACAAACATATTAATAATAAAATTCAACTACATAAGAAATAATGAGAGGATGTTATATATATAATGGAATAATAGTAATGATGTAAACATTAATAAAATTTATAATATAGTAATAAGTATAATTAATTTTATTATTAATAATGTTAGAAGAGGAATATAAATCATGTTTTATTAGAGGTAATAATTTCCTCTAAATCCTTAGTTCATATACAAGTTTTGTTTCCTTTATTTACCTCCACTATTATCTTCATATTAAATTATTTATTTATACCTTTATACCTTAATTTTAGCCTTATTATTTTATACATGTGAAAGTAATTATGATTCATAACCTTTTGATTCTTAAAATCAAATCTTATAATATTAAAAGTAAACACTTCATATTACCTTATTCCATCACTCAGTGGTTCTATGTTGTCTATTATATCCTATTACTTATATCGATGATATAAAATCCATTACACCATTTGATTATAGAATTTAATGTAAAATAAGAATGGTTATGTATTATTTTAGGTAGTTATGTGATTAATCACCTAATTATTATCTATGCAACCATTTTGTTACCAATTTTCATTATGGGGGTTTATTTCAAGTTTTCACATGATGAATGATTTATAGTTCCATGTAGAATACATAATATTGATATGTCATTATATTATGGATGGTCGTAGAATTATTTATCATCTTATAAATAGAGTAATTTTTTATATTATGATATACAATGTATTATCCGTGTATAGTTAACCTAGAACATTAAGTTTTTTATATTAAAAGTGAACCCGGACGTACGTTAAGGACATGATTTATGTTCTTCCACTTTTTTAGGATTCTCATGATTACCATGTTTTTATAATACCATTCCTTTTCTGCCCTTCTTTCTTATTACTATTTATGATTTATCACTTTTATGATTCAAATTGAGATGGTATATCACCCTTACTGGTTATTCCTTACTTGTATTTTTAAAACCAAACCATCATTTTGATATCACTACAATATTCTATAAATTGATGTGAGACTGATTATATCTATTAAAAAAATAGTAAAGACAAAAATGAAATATTATTCATTTTATTAAAATGTGATATCTAATCATCCAAAGACATTTGAATTCTTATTTAATGTGATTATACTATGGATATTTATATTAATGATAATATATAAATATGAATAATATGTATAATCTTTTATTGATTGAATCAAATTTGAGTTATTCCAAGGAATATGTTTAGATAAACTTATTTTAAATACAACTAAAATGTTTTTGAATGAAACATAGAAAGTCATATCTTAAGAATATATGTGATTAATATATCATTTTTTTAAGGATGTTATTTTCCTTATATATTCTTAAAACACGCGTATTCATATCCCAATATTACCTCATTATAGAAAATTAATGTAAATAAGAGGGTTCATATCAACAAAAATTTAAATAGTTAATTTATGGGTTTCCTGAGAGAGATATACAATATAATGATGGTGACATAAGAATGGGAGATGATAATGTCATAGTGGTAATTTTTCAATTAAATCTAGTAATGTATAATATCATGACCCATATTGTTGGGACCAAGTTGGCTAGAAGTTGTTTTTGGAAGCAGAAAGAAGTTTGTGCTGATTATTTTTCATTATTTTTTTATGTCAATAAAAATAAATCACCTCACTTTGTAAGATTTGGTGATCAGATTGTGGGGAACTAAGGATGTATCATACTCATAAGAGTGGATACACTTTTCATATTATAATTCCTTTGTTTCATTTTTATGTTCTGAAGAAGATTTTTGATAAGAGTATTTTTTGGACTCACCTTGTGTCTAGAAAAAAGGTTTTGATTTGTTTGAGAAAGTAAAAAAGTATTGAAAGTATCCATACATTATTTTATGATGATTTATTAATCATGGTGTTATCATAAATCAATTTTTTTTGAAAACTAGTTATTCTATCCTTATGAATGAAAGGAGGAGAAAAAGTGATGCCAATTGGTTTGAGGTTTGGTTGGAATGAAGGAAGTGCCGAAAGGATGGAAAACTATAATACTTTACAATTTACTCAAGATAATTATTTTACAATCATAATTATTCTCAAATTCATGGGTAATCCATGATATAATTCGGTGATTTTGTATGAATAATGTTTTTGAAGTCAATGTTTTTCCATCTCAGTTTATCAGTGCAATAATACCAAACACAGAATTGTTTGAAGGATAGAAAGTTTTTTTTTGAATCATAAGAAGATGAAGATGCTAGTTTTTCAATAAAACCAATAAAACACATGATAAAAATACCTGAATAAATAAGTTGGTGAATTTTGGAAGTTTGTGTGTACCATAATCAGAAAAGGAAAGAAGCTTATACTGATTCTAGTCCATCAAATATGGTGTGCCACCGATCAATTGGATGCAGAATTTTTTTAGTGGTGGTTGTTGGAAACAATGAATAAGAAAATAGTTGGGATTTTTTGGACTAATTAATTAGATATATATCAACAATTTAGTTAGTTTTTTTGATAAAATAATTTTCAGTTATTTATAATTGGGTTAAGAATGAAATAATTACTCTGATATGTTCACAATTTGGTCAATAATCATCAGACATGAAGTTGTGTTGACTAATCGGATTGGATCTGACACTGATCAATCTGAGTGAAGTAGATAACGATCCATAAAATATAGTCTAGTATCGATAACATCATCAGGCACTAGATTACCAATCTAAGGAAAATAAGAAAGGAAGAATTTTTTGAAGAGTTTGTGAATGTGTTTATCAAAGGGGGTTTGGAAGCTATTGTTGACGTGATTACAAAAAGTGTTGATATATTTATAAGTTATGACTATTTTTATGGTATAAGGGTATCTATGTTTTATGTTTAAAAGTGGTCATCATAATGATAATTATTTATTTATAATTTATTAGTAATTTGGTCATTAAAATCAATGTGACTATATGATTCCATTGTAATGAAGAAACATCAAAATAAAAATTTGAATTAGACTGAAGAATGGATAGAAAGATTGGAGAGAGACGAATATGAGAAAATATTTGATAATGTTATAGATGATAAAATAGGTAATGAATAAGTAAAATATGGATCTAAAATTAAGGATAGATTTATGTTTTGGGAAATTTGGTTAAGTAGGAAAACATTTTAAATTCTTACCTAAACAAATTTTGGAACACCTATAAAATGAATAGAGTACATTGTACGTTCTGATATATCAGTACAGTAATCATGTGTAGAAGAAGAGGGAAAATTTTGGAATTTTTATTGTGAATAGATTTTTGGATATAGCATTCTTGAAGATGATTTTCTAACAGAAGAAGAAGAAAGAAGATCACCTTCAGTAGTTACTGAACCAGACTGACCAATCAAACACAGATTTTGGATTGAGTTTGAAGGTGGATCAGAAGAAATTTAAAGGTATTCTTATATACTCTTGTTTTTTGATCTGAGGTATTAAAGCGAGGAATCATACTAATCCATCATACTAAGTATCATTATGAATTATATAGATGGCATTACGACCTTCTGAGTTAGAAATATAATATTTGCTTTGGAAGTTATGAAAAATGAATGTTCATATGGAATTATTAAAACTTGTTTGTAAAAAATTTGTGAAATTTTCATAACATGTTACAAAAAATTGTATTACAACATTTGTGACAGAATAAGAACATTCACTATTGTATTGATCATAGTGCTACACAAGTGTAAGGGTATATCCTAATTGTTGTATCCCCATAAAAGGATTACATTCAAGTTGATTTTGTGGTATTAGATTGTTTCCAAACCAGGACAAGGGAGTATCTACTCATTTTGAGTAGTAAACCTTATAAATACTTATGTTCCTATGGTTTTGTGATTATTTGTTTTAGTAATGTGATAAATCTTTAATAGGATGTGAATGTTGTTTCAGAGTAAATTAATCTTAAAAGAAAAAATGTCATTAATTAACCCCTACCCCTCTTAGTGATACATTGATCCTCTCTAGGAAATATCACACACAAAGCAACCTCATTCCCATAGGAAAGATAATGTTTTAGTTGTGTAATTTTTTTCAATGTCCTACATCATTTTATAGACCTTTATACCCCTTAATCAAAGAAAAATTAAATAATTCTTTTGAGAATATATTTTTTATCCTCCAATTCTCTATGTAGGAGAAAGCTATTTTGGTTTCATATAATCTAGTGGGTGAAGTTGACAAGTGAAAAAATCTAATCAAGAATATAAACCCTAGAGAAGAAATCAAAACGACAGAATAAGATGAATTATTGAACATAATTTTCAATAAATATTTTCCTCACAAACTCTATATAAAAATTAAAATAGGTTTTCTTAGGATTAAGAAAAGGGAGGATGCATCAATTGGGTCTTTTGAGGAAAAATTTAAAAGGCTTGAAACGTATTCCATTATATTTGAAATTAACCCTAAAAGCATGTTTTACTTTTTTTAGTGATATAAATATCATTCCTAAAAAGAGAGTTAGTTATTTGAGACATTAGTATCTAAGAAGAAATAGTTAGATTTGACATAAATGTTGAAATAGCTATTAGTAACATTAAATAGTACCATGGGGCCTAAGATAAAAATAGAATAATATAGTATAAATCTAGAGGACCAACTGATAAACTTCGTGAATAAAAGAATATCCAACTAACTAGAGGCATTAAATGCGGGAAGGATAATCCTTGAAGCTGACTTAATAGAATAAGGAAATGTTTTAAGTGTGAAGAAGAAGGGAATAGAGATAATGAATAATAAAGTTACATGGAGAATCAAATAATCATGAGGGATGTATGTAATGATCTTATCAATCCTACACCCTTGGTCCAGTGTTTCAACTACATGTATGTTGGAATGTATGAAAGTAAATGCCATTATCCAAAGGCAATTAAGAAAAACTAATGACAACAACCTGAAAATAAAAGGTATCAGGAATGAGATTATGCTATAAAAAATATTGAGGTTGATCATAAGAATTTAATGGTAATAGGAACAATTATTATCCATTCAAGAATATTTAAAGCTATATTTGATTCCATATCTTTTCATGTTTTCATATCATGTATTTTTTATAGAAATATTCAGACACAAGCCTAGAAAATAGAGGTTGAGTTATCAATGGAATCACTAAGTGGTTCAATCAGTGATTATCAAGTTTATAACTCTTCCCCAATTAGAATTTATGGGATCAGTCTCCAAGAAAATATAATTATACAACCTTTGGTATAATTAAATTCGTTGTTGAATAAATATTGGCCATCCTTCTATAGTTCCAATGTCAACATACTAGAGATAGAATGAAATTTCCATATCCCAAACCATCCTTTGATGTGGTAAAATTTATAGGATAAAGATTAATATTTTATAGAAAATCCTTCTCAATCTTGAATATTATTTCCTAATAATCAATCATATTTAGTTGAGATTGTTTCTCAAAAGGTAAGGATTAACCTTGAGTACATTCTCATTTTGGGGGAATATGATAATATATTCCCTAAAGATATTCTTAGTCTCACTCTTTATTGAGGGATTGAGTTTTTGGAAATCAATTTTCATATCCAAAACCATCCTACGATGATATAAAATTTACAGGATAATGATGAATATTTTATAGAAACTCCATCTTATTCAAGAATATTATTGCACAATAATCAATAATATTTAGTTCAAATTATTTATAAAATGGGAAGGATTATCCTTGAGTACATTATCATTTTGAGGGAATATGATAATATATTATCTCAAGAGTTTATTATTCAACCTCTTAATTTAGGGATTGAGTTCGCTATAGAACATATACATGGAGATCAAAACATATTTAAGTTCACCTGAAAAATATCCCACATGGAAATGGAGGATTTGAAAAATAAACTAATGGATAACATGGGTAAGGTTTTTATATTCCCAAACACTTTACTATAAGGATCCCCTAATATATTTATTAATAGAAATGATTTTTCAATCGGAATGTTCATTGATTATTATGAAATTAAAAAACATGATATAGATTATGTTTTATCTTACATAGATTTATGACTTGTTTACCAAAATTTTTGGGACTCAATAATTCTAAATGTTGACCTTCCATTGATATATCATCATTTTAATCTGAATATGGAGGATATTCTAAAAAAACCTTTTGTATGAGTTAGGGAAACAATGAGTTCATAGTGATACCATTCAAACACACTTATGATGTATAAATCATGTTAAAATTGATCGATAGAGCAATTTAATATTATCACAAAATAATTGTCTTTATAGATGAAATTATCATATACTGAAAGGTAAATTATAAGTAAGAGTATCAATTCAGTACTAAAATAATTCCTTTTTAAAATGAGATGTTTTAGGAAAGGCATTGTAAATGTGACTTCTGGATGGAGAAATTCAAATTCACGGGGCATGTTATCGTATGAAAATGGATATATAAAGATACTTATAACGAAAAGGGAATTATATAATGATCCAGATCATTAATTATAATGATGATATGTAGTTTCTTAAGGTTATTTGGGATTTATCGATAGCCCATGTGTAACTTCTCACAATTGTAAAATCTAGTTTCCATGATTACTCAAAGGGATTAATGTTTTTTGAATCAATGAATATAAAGAGGGATTCATTAAGTTAAAGAATAGGCTAATAAATGTAATTGTTGTCATAGTACCCTTATTTGGGGAAGGATTAAATATATATAATAATGAATCAAATATGTTTTTTGGTTGATTACATATAAAAATTGATAGAGTGATAACATTTTATAATGATAAGAAGATACATGGGAAACATTATCTAATGCATGATGTATTTTTAGGTACAATATTATTCACATTGATGTTTTGGAGAAATTATATCAATTGAGTGAATTTTGAAAAATATACTTATCATAAATTTATAAACTTTATATTCACATAAAAGGTGAAAAATATGTTCCAATTAGGCAGTTTTAGATGATTAAGATATTTGCTTACCTAATCCATTACAATACTACAATGGTGAATAAAGTGGTAGATTATCTCTATAAAATAGATTGCAAAACCTAGTCCATTAAGAGGATTTAAATAGATCCAATTTTTATAGATTTCTAAAGGATAAACATGGATGTCATAAAGGGAGGCATGACATCCTACCATTCTCAAATGATTTGTAAACCATCTATCCCATAATATGTTAATTATGCTCAAAGGAGCATTGTGACAACCCAAAACAAATGTGGATGTAATATAGAAATGTGAATCCTTAAATTTCAACATAGATAAAGATAGATATTTAAGGGTTGGGACACATTTATGTGTGAAATCAAATCCATATATAAATAAGGAACTGTTATATGATTCTCATAACTAAAAATTCTCTATCCACCTTGTGAGAAAAAGGATGTATATAGATATCAATGATAAATTTTGTTGGGACACTATGAATAATAAAATTTATAAATATAAATCAATGTGGTCAATATGAAAATATGTTAATGTAGAATGAGGAAAATAACTAGGGAATAATGAATCCATTACCCACACCGATAGTGAAATGGGAGAAGTTGACTATATATTTTTTCATAAGAATTATAATGAAATATAAAGGATGCAATGTGATATTTATTGAGCTAGATCAACTTATAATGAATTATCAACTCATCGCCATTTAAAAAGACTTATTAATTGATTAATTATATAAGATATACATCAATTAAATAGTGACGTAACATGGAAATCTGTTATTGATTGTATTTGATCATGATCTATCATTAGACATAAAATTATACAAATTCATTCAATATTCCAGTAATATAGTTTTGAACTTCAATATAGAATGTAACCCATATATTGATGACTAATATAAGAGGAAAATATGGACACTTGAGTATATATTGAGAGCCTACTCTATATACTTCAAATGAGACTCTTATTAAAATATTCTGAAATTTAAGTTCTCATACAACAACCTATTTAATGCAACCTTTCAAATGGATCCTTATGAATCCCTCTAAGAAAAGAATTATAAAAATCTAACATAATAGGATGATGTTTGAGAATGTATGATATTCGGAGAGAAAATGGTTAATGATATGTTGAATAGGGTCATGGTCATTTAGTAATCGATCATAGTGACATAGAGTCAAAATAATAGCCATGATAACAAATACCAATGAGACCTGTAGTTTTATATTGGAGATAATGTATTTATTTATATATATTCATGGAAAAGATTGAGGGGTTTTTTAAAGAAGTGAATGTTATATCCTATATATGTTGTTCCCTTTGAGATCCTTAATAATTTAGAAGCTATTGACTATAAACTATCACTCCAAACACAAAAAACTCAAAAATATTATCTTCTACACATATCCATCATGAAGAAGAACATACAAGATCCAACACTTGTACTCAATTCAAATGTGGTAGATTTGGGGCATGATTTCTCTAATGATGAGCATCCAGTGATGTTTTTTGATTGTGGAGATAATTTTTACAAAAATAAGTAAACTCACCTTTTAAAATTACTTTATTCAAGCAATGAGTACGAATAGGTATCATGGGAAACTGAGGAGATATTGAGACATAATTATGCTCTATTTTTGTATCTTAGAGTATGGAGTAAAATAATGAGGATTAAATTTATAAAAGGAGGATGATTTCAAAGACGTAAAAAAAATTCTATGTAATTTCCTTCTCAATATATAAGTTATATATATATATATTGTAAGGTATAAATAATCCACATTCACCCCATAAAAATAAGAACTATTTTATTACAATAACATAGAATATTATATATTACTTATGAATATACTCCATTCAACTTGTAATTGTATAATGGGACAATATATGAATGTACACACAAAAACTAGAATATGGATTTCTGGCATGTTATGTTCTCCTAGAATTATTACAGCCATTGAAAATATTGTAAAATGAAAACCAAGTAGTAGAAATAAAATTAAAATTTTAAAAATTAAGAATTTAGAACATTGAAAGTAGGTCTATTAATAAATAAAGAATATTAGAGACATTTATAAAAAGTATTAATGAAATATTATTATTTGAAATAATAATTCACCTTTGGGAATAGTAACATACCATTGAGAATAGTAAAATATCTAATAAAAATTATTTAACTTGAATAAAATAAGTAAATATAAATATTAGAATAAAATAAATGATTTATCAAATTATATTTCTCAAAAATTTTATATTTGTAAATTTTTAATAAATCAATTTTATACATTTATCATAAAAATTATTTTTTGTATTAAAATTTAACCAACACAAATAGCTATTATAAATATTTAATTTTTAAAACGGACATGATTTTTTGAATCATCAAATAAATATTAGAATTGGATGATTTTTTTTGGTATTTTTATGAGAAATTTTATTTTATTTAATAGTAACTTTTTTACTTTATACCATAAGTTTTATTAAATATTAATTATTACAAAAAATATCAAAAAATTCTTTTTTATTAATGAATTAAATTGTTTTTAATGATTAAATATTATCATTTGAAAATAATAAACGTAATTTTTAATCATATAAATTAATTTTTTATGTATAAATTATATTATATACTAATAAAATATAACTCTTTACTCATTAGATAAAATAAATTATTCAAATGATTCAATTTTGTTTTTAATGTGTATAAATGATAAAAATATACATTTTATAATGAAACATTATTACTGTAATAAGAATCATTTATATTAACCTTACCGAGTAAAAATTATAACACATCCAATATTTTATTAAAAAATTCCCCCTTCTTCACCTATAAATAGACTACCACTTCCAAACATTAATCATAAATCCCATGCACTATTCCAAGACACATCATAACCAAAATACCTCCCTTAACATCATGTTCATACCTAGAAGCGATATGGATAACTATTTTTAATAGATCTTGTATCATAGTATTCTAAGACATTCCTTATAATGGTGAGTGATACTCTTCCCATATTTTTAAATATGGTAAATTATTTAATATCATTACATCAAATTCCTTCATATCAACATGTTTATTTTATATAATGATTTTATACTAAGAGTTACTGTCTTATTCTATAAAGAGTGGGTATCCTCACAAGAAGTGATGGAATTGGGTTTTATGTTTTTAATATGTTCCATTATGATTAGTGATGTGGAAATCTTATTATAAATCTTAGTTCTTGAGATTTATTTTGTTTTTATAATTGATATAGATTTTGAGATAACCACTATAGGATATACTCAACACTGCGGGCTGGTGGGTTGAATCAGTGTTGGTAACTTTGTAACCAATTTTTAAATTTTTTCCATTTATATATTAATCAAGTTAGGATCTTGATTCTCATATTATATTTTCTTTGTTGTATATAAATATATAAAATTTTGAATATGATGGAATATGATATTTTTACAAGGTTAATTACTCAATATAAGTAGCTAGTTCCTTTCTTTTATAGTGATTACTAGTACATATATTCTTCACTATAATGACATGTGATATAAAGTGGGGTATCTAGAAAACAATCCATAGACTATGTGTGAGTCCATACACTTTAGTAGGGGGATGGAAACAATCCGGAATCATTAGACTAGTGATGAACTGGTCTAACTTGAAGATCCCCATATTTTATTTAAAATTACTATGTATACAATCTTTCTAATCTCAAGTTAGATAATTTAACATACCAAGTAATTATTCACCCTATAGGTAATTCTATTGGATGTCATATTTATGGTTTATTATTCTCTTTATTATTCTTCACTTAATACTTTCATACCAGTAGGAAATAAAATTTACCTTTTCGTCTTAATTGGTAAAAAACCTATTTGTAAAATCCTTAATCCAATTTATTTTCACAATATATCCATCTGATAAAATTCATTCGGTGATGATAAACCTGGTGAAAGTTCATCCTTTCCTTCATTTCCTTCTTCTTGCAACACCTATTCATCTGATATTATCCATATGATGTCTACTTGTTTTATGTAATTTCATCCAATCCTTCTCATTCTTGATGTTTATATTATCACCAATTGATAAGGAAACACTATATAATGTATACCTGATCCCTTATTATTTCATTTATCCAATGCATTGTTGCTCTATCTGGTTTATCTCCTTCATTCGGTTACCCCAACATTTTATAGAACCTCTTCTCTCAAAACCTCAACCTAAATGGGAATATATCTTAAACATAATGGAAAAAACATTCTTACGGAACATCAATTATTCAAAATAATCCCTAGACAGAATAAATCTTCTTATCACACATTCAAAACTAATTATTACCCATTTATATTGGAATTTGTTCTCTATAATTTCATGGTGAAGCATACACATCAAATTCAAACTTTCTATTTAATGTTTCCCATGAATAACTTGTAGAATTCCTCCTATTGACCACATTCAAAATTCATTAAAGATAATATTTTAAAAATATTCATAGAAATCATCATTGTATCTCGGTGTTAATATTATTTTTTAGTCCTCCTAAAATCTCCACTTACTTCATGATATTTCCTAAATTATTAATGAATAATTGAGTGTCCATCTCAAGATCTCTATAATTATTTACGTTATAATAACATTTTAATGTTATTCAAATATTTTTTTTCGTAATGATTTATAAGAAATATTTCAACCGATGAAACATTATCAACTATTCCTTTACAACTTTATAGAAAAATGTTGAAATATTTCTCAATAAACTTCCTCAGACTGTTGATATTTGTCACAAATATTTTTCGAAATAAATTATCTATTTCAAAAAATATATTCGAAATTCACTTTGAATTTTTATTATGCACACTTTCATAGGTCAATTCCTATCTCTAATGAGTTAATAGATGTTTGTTACTTTTCCTCTATTTGATGAACCCTCTTATATTGTCTCCACACCATCTATCCAAATAGTTCATAAAACTCAATCAGATGAATTTGTAATACTCAACCTAATTTCATTATAAATTTCTTTTTATGAATCATCTTACAAACTTCTTATCGAATTCAACTCTTCATAAAACACAAAAAAATTTATCTTATCATCTTGCATGGAATCATTAGTTTGATGAAAATCACACAGAAACCTTTTTCTGATAGCTTAATACAAAACATTATATCAACCTTTTGGATCAAAACCCTTTATATTTCTTTATATGATGTTATTTATATGTTTCCAACAGATTTTTTAGGAATGTGTTTCCCAAAATATGAAAACCTTTATTAGCTCCCTTCACAATCATCCTTCTGATTCAGAAACTACATTAGAAACTTCTCTATTTGATGATTCATAAAATACACTCAAATAATTTGATATTTATTTCATTATATGATAATCACATAGTTCAAATAACATTAATTTTTTTAATAAACATATGTTTTCTCATTTGAGATATTATATTTTTCAGAGTATGTCTAATGAATCATCTAGTTCATAAGAACTGATTGATAATTCCTTTATTCATCAATAGAATCTTCTATAATTACTTCGTTCATTCATTAAAACCTATTAACTCTTCATGTTTATCATTGTAAATGTATATCCAAAAGAATTCATATAACTCTTCAGCCAATATAACTTCAAGAAGACTTTACATAATTTTCTTACCATTAAGTTCCTCCAACCACTATAAGATTCATCTCATCGGAGGAATTAAAACATATTTGTTTAATATCACTTCTCAGTTACATAGAGGGTTTTAACATAATCAAAAATCCTCTTGAATCACAACCATATGTCATTATAGTGGATCATCGATGAAAGAGACATCACTTAGAGATTTCTGATAATGTTTGTCTGATTATCATCAATCCTATGTAACCATGAATGTAATTGGTCAAAAATTTATTCTCATATGTCCTTTGTCTAACTCATTCGATTCAAATAAATCATATGTTATTTTTAACTATCATTCTATGATATCCCAAATTTTCCTTTGTCCAATTGGGATTTACATCATTCTCTATTTTATTAGGTTGTATAATATGGATTTGGAATGCTTTCTATGATGGAATATATTATGATGACTTCATAAATGTTAGTCCATTAGACACATCATCTGATAAGAAAAATTTATAAACATACATCCAATGGTTCTAATCAGAAACCTTCATCAAATGCACAATCTTTCGATCAACTTCATCAAAGCACCTTTGTTTGATTGACATCATTAGGCCACAATGGTATGTTGGATCCGGTCTGATTGTCTTCACTAAATCCATCAATTCAGCTTCTCCATATTATTAAGAAACATATTCATGGAAAAATATATACTATTAATAGAAAAAAGGAATATCTATACATCAAACACATGTTAAAGATATTAATATTTTCTCACTAATCATCATAAGTATACTCTAATTCATTAAAATAACTTTCACCTTTCCTGATATAATTAGACTTGAAAACTTCAAATTAACCATCCAATGACTTCTTCATTATAACTTCTTAAACATATTTATACCAGTGAAATCATTATATTTCATTGACCATTGAATTCCACTTAAAAAAATAAAACTCACACATAAAGTGGGCTCTTCAATATATCCATATTGTTTTTTTGTATTACTTTTAATTTCATTTCCAAAAGAATATGTCAATATTTGAATATTTATCTCCCTTTATTATCAACCTTTATTTTCAATTTATCTACCACTTATTGAAAATAAATAAAAGTTTTACTGGAAAAGGTTATCAGTTCATACTTATGAAATGTTCCATTCATTATTTTACTCTAAATTTACAAGATCCATGCTCGGTGTAGAAAACAAGGGGATTTTATTTTGACAACAATTATATCCTTAGAAACTAATCTTGATACCTCATGGAATGAGATCTCAAAAATTTATCAAAAAGGGTAGTCCACTTTCATTCATGGATGAGGATAATAATTGAGATGTGATACACTTGTATGATAAATCAACCTAAAATCCTACACTAACTTTAAAAAAACATATTAAAAACATTCAAGTGAAACAACTATGATAAAAAACATTGAATAACTTCTATAATTACAATTTTTTTATGTAATTGATTAACTAATTTTATCCCCTTTTGTGTTAAATTTATTATTTTAGTTACCAGGAATTAGAAATTATGAAACAAATACCTTTATAAGTGGAAAGATAATCATGTAAAATTTTGAATGCTCATATCTTTATGAGATAATGATTCTAGAAACATCATCCTAATTCTCTAAGTATCTCCCCCTATAAGACATTTTTCTTACAAAACTCATAATGATCAATCTATTAAATAGATATTATTTAGGATCTTCAAGTTGACAATCCATTGAAACCGATCTTTTATTATGTGGATGTATAGACTTTGAAAATTTCAACATCTTCACCAAATTTGATCCCTTCATAGGAATTTTTTATGAACCAACATAAGAAAAATTCTAGGATAGAAACATCATTAGCCTTTCTTACAAAATTTTTTATCCATTCATCCTACTCAGTTTATCCCTCTATGTACCTTCCTAAACTTAAAATCCCTACTTATAAATATAGAATATGAAACATAGAGGTTATATGAATAAGGTGGATCCTTCTTACTTCATAATGTGAATTGTAAGGTTGAGATGATTTTCATAACCAATTTTCTCAATTTCGTAAACTCTTCATGATTTCATGTATGAACTTCAATATTAATTGGGACTATGAGGTACTCATCATTTACTCAACTTATTTTTTTGAAAATATAAATTTTTTGAAGAGATTTTAAATAAATTGTATCACTTGGTGCAACATTAATATTTTGTAAGAACTCATCTTATATTGGAATTATTATTGAATAATATATTTGAGTTTGTCCAAACATGTTTCACCACCAACACATAAATTATTTATCTTCAAAAGGAATATTTTCTTTTCATTTTTCACCAGACATATCTTATGCTTCTTATATTTTATTTATTCAGTCAAAATGTTCTGGCCAATTTACTAACATATCATTAGGAACATAAAATGAAAGTTTAGATTTTACACATGGCATATTTTGAGTGTCATCCTTTTTATTAGTTATTTTGGATAATGTAATTTTATACCCCTTCTGAGATTTAGAATCCAAGGCCTTCTGACCAATTTTTCTTGAAATCTTATTAGGATAATTTTTTTACAAAATTCTTGTTATTACTTCTCTATGATACATCTTCTTTTTTATCAACATCTGCAGCCTTATTTTATTATGTAATTTATATACAAGTTGAGCAGATAATATACTATTCTTAGGACCACAATCTTTTCCAACATCACTAGTATTTTCATACTTTCCAAATTTGTTGGAAGTATTCATATTTGGTTTTTTATTCTTTGTTTATGGATTTCACTACCTTATAATGCAATCCATTTATGCTTTATCATTTAGATAATTTCTATAAATGTTCTATTCACAATGCATGAATATGTTGAAGCATCAACGTTGACCTACAAACCATTATCTTTTTATTTTGTCTGTAGGATATTTTTGGCTCTTCTTCTTATCTTTTGTGGATCTTCATAGGGAACCAACTTCCACACACTTTTTGTTGTCCTCTTTAGTTATGGTGGTAGGATTATGATCATTTTTTCACCCAAATCGATTATGGTTTTGTTTTCTGATATGCATTATTCAAGAAAATAAATTTAGAAACATTATTACAGGATAACAAGGATGGTACCACTTTCCTAAAAATTTCTTGAGATTGATCATTTAATGATTTCATGATATTATTATTAAATATTGTAGGTATTATAATCATAGAATTATTCATTGATCATCATGTATTATAATTTGTTTTAAGAACCCGGTTTTTGAATCAGGTATGGATACATTAAATTTTAGTCTAACTCTTGTTTATGGGCCTCTATTGGCTTCCAAATGTGTTCACAAACGTGATTGGGGTGTACAAGGATAATTAGAAGCCCCAAAAACATATTTTTGGAAAAAATGGCCCTATTGAATAGTTAGGGTAAACCATGTGGGAGGATGCACTATTATTCTAAACTGTGTGGATGGTCTTTATTTTCTGGTAGATCCACATTGCATGATTTGCACATAGTTTATAAAACCGTGTGAGTGACCTATCTTCTCCAGGTACATGTTAATGATTAGTGCACAATTTGGAAAACCATGAAACCAAATGCAACACCGGATAAATTTTGGGTAATTTTAAAATTTTTCCCTTAATGATTTATTTTTTACCCATCCTTCCTAATATACAAGTCTCTAACGGGATGAAGTAAATTTTCTCCTATTTCAGAGATTTTTAAGGCCTATCTGTGGGATCAAGATATCTTATTCATCCTATATCTATTTGAGCTTATGTTTATCATGTTGGATCGACAATGATATGTACTTGAGTATGTTTGATCCATCCTTTATATCTCTTTCTCTCGACCTAATTATCAAGGTGTAAGAGTTTTTACTCTTTTCATAGATCAACTCCATTAAAAGCTGAATTAGAGGCTAATTATAGATGACGAGGGTCATAAAATCCTATGGTGGGTGGTCTATAACTCATCCCTCGGGTTCATTGATTTTGGAACTGATGTGTGGGGCCCACCAATTACATCGGGTTCCCTTTATTGATTTTTTATTCCATGCTTATATTCATTAGAAACATATGGTTATTATCTTTTCAAAAATGAGATTAGTTGTTTGTGGATATATTAATAATGCATGACACCCCATGTAGGGTGATATTCCATAAGTGGTTTTTATGTGTTTTGATACTTTTGAGCAACCGTTCACATGTGTTCATGCTTGAACACAATAAATTTAAGCCTTTGTATATTAGTTGACTATTTAATCAGGAATTTGTTAATAGTTTGTGTCTTGTCCTTTCCACTAATCCCACCTAAGGTAGGTTCCTTAATGTATGTAATTAATTCAAATTATATTATGGAAAGCATACTTAAGTATGTATCATGGGATTCTTAAATCAAGTGATTTTTTTGGAATTGTTATCATATGGAAAAATAAACATTACTAAATTAAATATAAGGTTATTATTTATGCTAACGGACCATAAAATATTTATAGGAGGGATTCACTCATGTAAGATCTTGTATTCTCTAGGGAATGGCTTGGGTACTCGGGGACATCATTTCAATTCAACGATTTCAGTTCCCTTGGGTGATACCTATCAGGACACCGATCATTGTGTAGCTTTAGATGCCTGGTATGACACTGCGGGATCCATTCATTATTATTATAGGATTCCTTAGAAACACACCTTAGATACATCATGAATCGAGGTTCTTTGGTTACATCCTTGGGCCTCAACACTACTTATCTCATAATTTACTATGGATGTATTCCTTGGGCTCGATTAGAAATATTATTGTTGGAATTACTTGGATAATAATCCTTATTCTGTACTATTACCCCCATAGCTAGACTTAGTTACTATTGAGTTATTGAACCTAGAGGTCTAGGTTTCATTGATGACTAGCATGTAACAACTTCATATTTAATTACCAATTATGGTTTTCTTTGTTACATCTCGGATCCCTTAATAATTATACTATCTTGAGGTTAATTATGTGTTGGATATACTCTATGTGACTTGATTATATAATTTTTAATCAATTAATTAATGAACTGGTTAGATGTTCAGACACCAACTAAGGGCTAAATATGGTACTTGGGTATTTAGTTTCCTTGTACTACTTAATTTATATATTCGTTGTTGTATACTATTACATTTCCATTACATGGGATAGATGTTATATACACTATTGGCGGTGGCCCACTGAGATTTATCTCACACCCTCTTCTAGTGTTGATTTGTATCTAGGGAAGATAACATGTATGCGACTATTGATAAAGGTAAGAATAATACTTTAGATACTTGACTGCTTGATGTGCTAGGATGGAGCTTGTAGCAGATGATCGAGTTGTAGCTCAAGATACTTTGGAAAATATATATATTTACATTTCTACATTGGGTTTTTCATGTTTTCCTATAAATTCATATCCAAGTTTTACATATTTCTAATAACATTCCATTTATAATCATTAGCTATTGTATGTTAGTCTAGTTATTTCAATTATTGTTATTCTTGTCTCTTTCCTCTATACATTATGTTTACTTATTTCTTATACTATTTACTTCTATGTATAATTATTCATTATGCTATACTGTAGTAGTGAGGTAATAGTTTCCCCATGGACACACCCTTGGACCTCACTTCTAGTTGAAATCCTCTGGTGTGTAGGGAGATGAGCTTGAGGCCATGTGGCCGAACGGACTCGGGGCACCTCCAAAGTGGCATCGGGGTTAGAGATGTCATAAATTTATCCTTCTTTATTGATGTATTAATATATGTATTCTCAAAATTTTAAAACTAAACTTCCAATTCAATTCATCTTAAATTGAAGAAGTTCTTCCAATTTTAAATTATAATCTCCTTCTCTTCACAAGAATTATTCATTATCTAAATATCCTCTTCTTGAAACATATCTTTATTTTGTAACAAAGAGTCATACTACTTGATATTCTTGTATTTTTCATCAATTATTTCATCATCGAGATAAATTTTATTTTATAACTTTTCATTAAGTGCAATGATATTCTCATCTAGATTATTCTTGAATCTATCATTCTCCTTAAAATTTTAAGTTCCATTTTCATTCAAACTAATGAAATTATGTTATTATCTACCACTATTATTCCAATGGATCCAACCTATTTGGAGAGGTTTATATATTCTAGAACATTTCCATGTAAAGCCTTTTTTTTGTTATCTACTTCACCTTCTAGCAAGGTGATCTCTTACTACATACTTAAATGGACTGCAAAAACATGAGAAATTATTTCATTGGAAACAAAATATATAATTTACCTCAATCTATCAATTAATAAATTTTTAGATGATAAATATATATTATCATCCCCAATAATGATTAGTTGTTATTCTTGAGGATAGTTGGTACAATTATTTCACATACCTCATGATCACATAACATACATGATTCAATTTAGGTAAGAATATTTTTCTTCTCTTTGGAGGTAGGTTAAACCACTCATTATCTATTTTTTAAATCAAAATATATTTTAAATATTACTAAATCATGGATAATAATATTCTCCTTATTATTTATATAATAGGTTCCACTACTTCATTTTTCTATTGCCTTTCTTTCCCCTATCTGTCATGTTCTTTTTTAGAAATAGACTTATTTTGAGAGACAACTAAATATTACACAAAACTAAACATTATTGTTATAATAGGAAATAAAATTATATCATCAAAATAAAATAAAATCATTTTATATAATCCAACATAGGCTAACCAATTCTCTGATACTGATTAAGAGGTCCTTTTTGGTGTCACGACCCGTCCTCGGGGCCCGTGCCGTGACTACCCCAAGCCCGCCTTCCATAGGCCAGGGGCTGGCGACTAGCACCAAGGCGTAAAATCCCAGTAAACAGGGAAGGCATTGCCTTTATAAGTAACAACCACACAGAGTCAGCAAGCGGAAAGTAAAGTGCAGAAAGTAAAGGGGGCCGGAAATACAAGCCCAACTGTAAAGTACAACTGAAAAGAAAAACAGCAACTGAAGAAAAGACGGCGGCCTCGTGTCGTCCACTGGCAATCCCACCTGAAGGGTGGGTACAGATAGCCTCCAAGCTCCTCGGGCCCCACGTCCGCTCTGAGCACGTCCCGTCCAGTGGTCCACCTCCAGGTACCGTCCTGCTCCACGCCCCAACCGCGATCAGCGCTGTCCGTCGTCTGCAACCAACACCACGAAGTGCGGGCATAGCCCGTGCAGGGGTGAGTACAACTACTCAGTAAGGACCCCGAGACCCCCGTTGGTCTCCCGAAATCCACAAAGGATATAGCACAAAAGAAAGATGCAATCACGAAGTAACATCTGACTCGACTTAGGTATATGCCCATACATATACCTAAGTCCCCAATTCTAGCTCTGCTCACGAGCTCAAGAACAACTCAATCCACAAAGGAAAGCAAGACTCAAATCCACAAGGAGAGTAAACAGTAAATCCACAAAGGATAGTTCAACACAATCCACAAAGGAGAGTAAACAGTAAATCCACAAAGGATAGTTCAACACAATCCACAAAGGAGAGTAACATAAGATTCAGCTCAACCAGGTATACTTTTTCAGATGACGTCAAAGATGATCACTGATCCATCTAAGTCGTCGGACCCACGAAGGATCGATAGGTACTAACCCCCGCAGAAGACCCACACAGGATCGGGCTCACACAGAACCTGTAGGCAGTGGCTCACACAGAACCGGTAGTAGGACCCACACAGGATCGGGCACTGATCCGCGTAGGATCGCTGAGTGCAGTAGTCGACGCAGTCCACTGAGGATCTCTGCACAGTCGTCGCCGCAGTCCACGAAGGATCTCTGCTCTGCCGTCGTCGCAGTCCACGGAGGATCTCTGCTCAGTCGTCGCCGCAGTCCACGAAGGATCTCTGCTCTGCCGTCGTCGCAGTCCACGGAGGATCTCTGCTCTGCCGTCGTCGCAGTCCACGGAGGATCTCTGCTCTGTCGTCGAGGTCACAGCCAGCGCTAGGGTTCCCGCACGTAGCGAGCTCGTTTAGGAGGGTCCGCTCCACGAGCCGAGGGGCTGATACATCAACTGACACGTAGTCCGAAGTTGATGTATCCAAAAGTTCCGTATCGACAACAGGATCTCAACGCGACAGACGGCGCGTCAATCGGACGCCCGGTCTGAGAGTTATTGGCATTTTCGTCCCAGGGGCCCGGTTGGTTTTTAGGGCAAAACCAACCCGACCGTACTCCGCCTGTATCCGATCCTCGGGCGGAGTATGCCAAAAGTTCCGTCTCACTTAGAGGAAACCACCACAGCTGACGGTACGTCGTTCGGACGTCCGTAGCTCAAGTTATGAGCGTTTCCGCTCCGAGGGCCCGGTTGGCTTCGTGTACGAGCCAACCCGGCCGAACCCAAAGTCTTCCGAAACCTTGAGTATAATATACCGAAACGACCGTCTCGATCCAAGGATCGCGTAGCCGCTGACGGTTCGTCAATCGGAGGTCCCAGGCCCAAGATATGGGCGAAAGACCGTAGAGGGCCCGAAACGGGGGTACTGGGCCCGGGGCGACCCGGCCCGAACCCCCCCTGGGGTCGGCCGAACCGGGTCGGCCCGAACCGGGTCGGCCCGACCCGGCCCGAACCGGCTCGGCCGGGTCCGGTCCGGCCTGGGCGCGGCCCGGCCGACCGGACCGGCTCGGCTTCGGCCGGGCGGCCGAAGCGCTGCCGCCGCGGGTCAAACCCGCGGCTTGGAGAAAACGCGGCCCGCGCGGGCCGCGTGCTGGAAGGCCGGACCGCGGACGCGGTCCGGCGGCTCGCCGCCGCCGCGGCTCGGCCGCGGCGGACTCCTCCGGCGGCGCGCCGGGCGCCGCCGCCCCCGGTCGCCGGCGCCGCCGCGCCGGCGACCCGCGCCGCCGCCTCCTTCCGCGGGCCGCCGGAGATGCTCCGGTGGCCCGATTTGCCTCCCGTCTGCGCCGTTGTTCCTCCCGGGATGCGTCCTCCACTGCGGAATCAACATATGGCCCTTGCGTCGCGCTTTTGCCGTCGCTCGCCAAATCCGCACACAAAGGAAGATCGACGGAGGGTTGCCGGGTCTTGTTCGTTAGACCCGCACCCTCCGCGTTAGTCATAATCAACGGGAGAAACAGGAAAGAAACCAATCAACAATTTTAAATAAATTAAAATTGTTTCGTGATCGGGTTCTATATTTCAAAAGAATAAACACGGGATTTTAAAAAGAAATCCAACATCCCTTACCTTGTCGTTGCCGAACGGGGGATCGTCGCGGGATTTGCTCGTCGCGGAAGATGGAGATCGCCGCGTCGTCGCGGAATCGCTCGTCGCGTCGCCAATCTCCGGATCAAGATCAACGGATTTAATTAGTTTAAATCCGTTGATATTGAAATTAAAAAAAAAGGGAGAAGAAAAGATCCGATTCTCACCTTTGTTGCCGAACGAGGATCGGCCGCGGAAGAAAGACGTCGCCGAAGAACGTCGCGGGTAGATCTCGTCGACGTCGCAGATCTTGGTGTGCGTCGTCGAATTCCGGTCGCCGGCGTTCTTCGCGTTCTTCGCGTTCTTCGCGTTCTTCGCGTTCTTCGCGTTCTTCGCGTTCTTCGCGGAGAGGGTGGAGGAACGAAGATTCTTTCAAATCCTTTCCAAGGATTTTTATGTTGGTCTTAATTTATAAACATGCCAACACGAAACCGGTTAAGAAACGATCCATCAATTCGTTGAATTAATTCAACGAAAGAAACGACCCATTTAATTCACGAAGAAACAGTCCATTTAATTCACGAAATAAACCGCCCAATTAAATGGTCTGTTAAGAATTAAAGAAAACGCGTCGGTTGACTTTTCAGTTACTTTGACGGGTTTTCGCGGGTGCGTTACTTAGCGAAAGAAACGGCGGGGCTCGTGCGGGTCCCACCGCACAAATATCCTACCAAGGGGTAGGATATTTCTGGATAGCATCCTATCCAGTTCAACTCAGTTCAAGCCGTCTTTAAGTGACTTCAAGTGGCTTCCAAGCAGCTTAAGTGAAATAAAATAAAGTTGTCGCACAAACTTTATTTTATTTCTGACTTAAAGCCGTAAAATTTAAAAACCACGTCTGAGCAAACGCAACTCCGGAAGAGGCGTTTCTAAGCAAATACCGGCGCTGCGATTTCATCGGTGCCCTCAGAATTCGATTCCGGGCACCGGTTCAAAAGATAGAAAAACCCGCTCGTCCGTTCACTGAACGTACCCGAGCCAAACTTCGGAACTTGATTCCGGGCACACCGGGCCTCGGAATCAGGTGCCGTCTGAAGCTGCGTTCTTGTAAAATTCCAAAGAAAATTAAGAAAAAAATTTCCTTGAAATTTGCGGGTCTTTACATTACTCCCACCTCAGGGCTTTACGTCCCCGTAAAGATACATCAAAACTAGGGGAACAAATGGGGGTACTGAGCACGCATCTGAGCCTCCCGCTCCCAAGTGCTCTCCTGGAGGTTCCCGTGCTGCCATCTGACGCGCACAAGAGGAATCGACCGCCCACGTAGGACCCGCTCCTGTCGATCCTCGATCTCCACTGGAACCTCCGCAAAAGTCGCCCCATCGTCCACGTCCAGCTCCCCAAAGTCGATGATGTGCGTCGGGTCGTGCACGTATCTCCTCAGCTGAGACACGTGGAAGACGTCGTGCACCCGGTGCAACTGAGGTGGTAGAGCCAGGCGATAAGCCACCTCTCCTATCCTGCTGAGGACCTGGAAAGGCCCGATGAAGCGTGGAGACAACTTGCCGCCTCGGCCAAATCTCCGTAAACCACGTTGAGGTGAGACACGCAAAAAGACGTGGTCGCCATCCTCGAACTCTAGTGGCCTCCGCCTCCTGTCAGCATATGACTTCTGCCGGCTCTGAGCTGTCCTCATCCTCTCCTGGATGATCTGGACCTTCTCTGTCGTGGCTCGGACCATCTCTGGTCCCACGAGTGCTGACTCCCCAGGGTCTGTCCAGCACAACGGTGATCTGCAGGGTCTGCCGTACAACGCCTCGTATGGTGCCATCCCGATGGTGGAGTGGTAGCTGTTGTTGTACGCAAACTCCACCAAGGGTAGGTGGTCCTCCCAGCTGCGACCAAAGTCGAGAACACATGCACGGAGCATGTCCTCGAGTGTCTGTATGGTCCTCTCCGTCTGTCCATCCGTCTGAGGGTGGAAGGCTGTGCTCAGATGGAGCCGCGTCCCGAACGCCTCCTGCAACCCCTTCCAAAGCCGGGAAGTGAAACGAGCATCTCGATCGGAGACGATAGACGATGGCACACCGTGAAGCCGTACGATCTCCTGGACGTAAAGACGTCCCAAGCTCTCTACTGAGCCCTGCTCTCTGATGGGTAAGAAGTGTGCCGACTTGGTGAGTCGGTCGACAATCACCCAAATGGAGTCGTGACCTCTGGAAGTGCGTGGAAGTCCAGTCACGAAGTCCATAGATATGCTGTCCCACTTCCACTCCGGGACCTCCAAGGGCTGTACCAAGCCTGCTGGTACCTGATGCTCTGCCTTCACCTGCTGGCAGGTGAGGCATCGTGAAACGAACTCTGCCACAGCTTTCTTCATACCCGGCCACCAGTGCTGTCGCCTGAGATCCTGGTACATCTTCGCCACTCCGGGATGTACCGCCAAGGGAGAAGTGTGAAACTCTCTCAGCACCTCCTCTCGTAGAGCGACTGGTATGAAGGTACGTCCTCTGAAAAGGATGTCGTGCTCTGCTCCAAGGGAGAAACCATCAGGCGCCTGACCTGAGGATATCAGTGCACGCCGGGTCTCACAGTCAGCGTCCCCACGCTGAGCCTCTCTGACCCGCTGTAGAAGTGGAGGAGAGACTGTGAGAGACTGAAGAAAGGCTGCTCCGTCTCTATCCACGAAGGATATCTGCAAGGAGGCTAGCTGCTCCGTCGCCTCCTCAAGTAGCTGAATGCCCGTCCTCCTGCTGAGGGCATCGGCTACCACGTTCCCCTTCCCAGGAGTATAGACTATCTCAAAGTCATAGTCCTGGAGGAACTCAAGCCATCTCCGCTGTCTCAGGTTCAGGTCCTTCTGAGAGAAGATATACCTGAGACTCTGGTGGTCAGAAAAGACTGTGAAGCGCTCGCCCATCAGATAGTGCCGCCAAGTCTTCAGAGCGAAGACCACTGCTGCTAACTCCAGGTCATGAGTGGCGTAGTTCTGCTCATGCGGCCTCAACTGACGTGATCCGTAGGCGATCACGGCCCGCTCCTGCATCAGGACGCACCCGAGTCCAGTCCCTGATGCGTCGCAGTAAACTACGTACCCAACTCCCTCCTCAGGCAACCTCAAGATAGGTGCGCTGGTCAATCTCTGTCTCAGCTCCTGGAAGCTCTGCTGACATCTGTCTGACCACACGAAGGGTTTCCCCTTCTTCGTCAAGGCTGAGAGTGGTGCTGCAACTCTGGAGAAGTCTGGCACGAATCTCCGATAGTATCCCGCTAGGCCCAAGAAGCTCCGCACCTCTGTCACGCTCTTGGGTGGCTCCCAAGCTAGCACTGCCTCGATCTTCGCGGGATCCACTGCAACTCCCGCCTCAGAAATGACGTGCCCCAAGAAATGGACCTCACGTAACCAGAACTGGCATTTTGAGAGCTTGCCATAAAGCTGGTGCTCTCGGAGTGTGTCTAGCACAACTCGCAGGTGGTATGCATGCTCCTCCTCAGTCGTCGAGTATACCAAAATGTCGTCAATGAAGACAACGACAAATCGGTCGAGGTATGGCTGGAAGATCCTGTTCATGAGGCTCATGAACACTGCTGGAGCATTGGTTACGCCGAACGGCATAACCAAGAACTCATAATGGCCATACCGACACCTGAAGGCCGTCTTCTGCACGTCCTCGTCTCGAACTCTGAGCTGATGATAGCCTGACCGGAGGTCTATCTTCGAGAACCACCGCGCTCCCTTGAGCTGATCGAAGAGGTCATCAATCCGTGGCAGCGGATACTTATTCCTCACTGTCACCTGGTTCAGGCGACGATAGTCGACACATAGTCGTAAGCTCCCGTCCGCCTTCTTGGCGAACAAAATCGGGGAAGCCCAGGGTGAAACACTGGGTCGGATAAACCCCTTGCTCTGCAAGTCCTCTAACTGTACCCGCAGCTCTCGAAGCTCGGCGGGGGCCATCCGATATGCTGGAGTAGATATCGGGGCTGTCCCGGGGTACAAGTCGATGTAAAAGTCTACCTCTCTACGAGGAGGTAGCCCTGGAACGTCGTCGGGAAAGACGTCCACGTACTGGTCCACCACTGCAGGAAAAGCCGGACTCCGCACGTCCACTGCTCCTAGGATGAGGCTAGCCAACTGATGTGAGATGGGCTGCACGCTCCTCCGCGGAAGTCCATCCTGTGCTGCAAAGGTTCCCTTCTCGCCGGTGAAGGTAAACCTGCTCCCGTCGGTACGAACACATCGTACCTTGCGCCTAAAACAGTCGATCTGGGCATGAACCGTGGATAGCCAATCCATGCCCAAGATGACGTCGTAAGGCCTCGACGCCGCTACAAGGAGATCCCAGCCGAAGCTCTCGCCTCCTAGAGTAAGCTCACACTGCCGGCACCAGTGCGTAATCGTCGAGTCTGCTCCCGTAGGAGTCTCTAGCCGTAAGGATCGAGCCAACGGCTCAGTCGGAATCTCCGAGCTCCGAACAAGGGCAGAGGCTATGAAAGAGTGACTCGCTCCTGTGTCTATAAGTACTGCAGCAAGGGTGGAATAGACACAGATCGTACCTCGAATCATCTCTGGCATGTCGGGGTCGTAGGCCTCCACTGCCTGGAGCTGGGCCTGTCCCTGCCCGCCGGCTCCCTGTGGTCGAGGTGGCCCTCCTGGTGGTGGTGGGGGTAGAGCCTGAAAGCGTCGCCCACCACCCGCTGCTCGGCCAGCTCCTCGGCCTCGTCCGCCTCCTCCCTGCGGACCGCCACGGTCGACCCTCTGCCTCTGCCTGGGTGGCCCCTCCACCGTCTGCTGCTCCTCTGATCGGCGAGTCGGGCAGTCACGAGCCATGTGACCCTGCCCGCCGCAAGAGTAGCACAGCCTGCCTCTCGAAAGGCTGGCACTCCGCTGTGTGCCTCGTACTGCTGAGCCGGTGTCCTGAGGCCGTCTGCGTGGGGGTCTGGTCTGCCTGGACCCGTGAGTCATCCGTCGGCTACCAGCTGCCGATGACTCAGCTACCTGCCGCCCTGCGCTAGGTCTCGCCGCTGAAGAAGGCTCTGCCAGGAAGCTCTCGATCAGGAGGGCTCGCTCCAGCACTCCCGCCTGGGTCGGAATGCTGAGGGAGATCAGCGACGCCCGAATCTCCTGTCGCAAGCCCTGCTCGAAGGTCCGGGCCCGGAAGAAGGGGTCCCGTACCATGTCAGTCGAGTAGCGAGATAGGTCCGTGAACCTCGCCGCGTACTGAGCGACCGTCATGCTGCCCTGGCGCAGCTGGAGAAGCTCCTGGATGCGCACCGCTCGGAGGGTGGCCGGGACGAACTCAGAGCGGAAGAGGCTCTCGAAGTCCGCCCAGAGCAAGGATGCCTCATCGTGAACCTGGAGCATCAGGCTCCACCATCGTCCTGCCGCCGCCTGCAGGAGGCTCGCTGCGAGAATCACCATGAGATCCGCTGGTGTCCTCACTAGCCGAAAGATCCGTACCACCGCCTCTAGCCAGTCCTCGGCGGCCTGGGGGTCCGCCTCACCGCGAAACCTGGGCGGTCGCTGGCCCTGAAACTCGTGCAGTGCCCTGAGGCGACGTGCATCGTCGGCGTCTGGTACTGGAAGCATCGGTGGCTCGGCGGGTAAGGCTACCGCCGGTGCCACCGCTGGCAAAGGGCCCTGCACCGAGGCCTCGTCGCTCGGTGGGCTGCCGTCGCGCCCTACACTCGGAACCCTAGCTGGCAATCGTCGCGGGGCCATCCTGAAAAGGAGAACAAGAGCACCACAGTCAGAACAGTATACCTGGTGAGCTGGCACAAGTAATCACAAGGAAAACTTGAGACTTTCATAAAGCAGATCAGTATACCCGGTGAGCTGACACAAGAAATCACAGAGAAGACTTGAAACACACATGCAATCAATGTTTTCATGCATTAAGTCGGAAATCAGGAGTCAGGGTCCTGGTGTACGGATACGTCGGCCGCCGCACCAACACTGGGCTCCCTGAACTGATAACCACACTCAATACACTAAACACTATTGCTTCACATAGGAAGAAAGGACGATCAGAGTCTGCGGTAGAACCGACCGCCTCTGATACCAATTTGTCACGACCCGTCCTCGGGGCCCGTGCCGTGACTACCCCAAGCCCGCCTTCCATAGGCCAGGGGCTGGCGACTAGCACCAAGGCGTAAAATCCCAGTAAACAGGGAAGGCATTGCCTTTATAAGTAACAACCACACAGAGTCAGCAAGCGGAAAGTAAAGTGCAGAAAGTAAAGGGGGCCGGAAATACAAGCCCAACTGTAAAGTACAACTGAAAAGAAAAACAGCAACTGAAGAAAAGACGGCGGCCTCGTGTCGTCCACTGGCAATCCCACCTGAAGGGTGGGTACAGATAGCCTCCAAGCTCCTCGGGCCCCACGTCCGCTCTGAGCACGTCCCGTCCAGTGGTCCACCTCCAGGTACCGTCCTGCTCCACGCCCCAACCGCGATCAGCGCTGTCCGTCGTCTGCAACCAACACCACGAAGTGCGGGCATAGCCCGTGCAGGGGTGAGTACAACTACTCAGTAAGGACCCCGAGACCCCCGTTGGTCTCCCGAAATCCACAAAGGATATAGCACAAAAGAAAGATGCAATCACGAAGTAACATCTGACTCGACTTAGGTATATGCCCATACATATACCTAAGTCCCCAATTCTAGCTCTGCTCACGAGCTCAAGAACAACTCAATCCACAAAGGAAAGCAAGACTCAAATCCACAAGGAGAGTAAACAGTAAATCCACAAAGGATAGTTCAACACAATCCACAAAGGAGAGTAAACAGTAAATCCACAAAGGATAGTTCAACACAATCCACAAAGGAGAGTAACATAAGATTCAGCTCAACCAGGTATACTTTTTCAGATGACGTCAAAGATGATCACTGATCCATCTAAGTCGTCGGACCCACGAAGGATCGATAGGTACTAACCCCCGCAGAAGACCCACACAGGATCGGGCTCACACAGAACCTGTAGGCAGTGGCTCACACAGAACCGGTAGTAGGACCCACACAGGATCGGGCACTGATCCGCGTAGGATCGCTGAGTGCAGTAGTCGACGCAGTCCACTGAGGATCTCTGCACAGTCGTCGCCGCAGTCCACGAAGGATCTCTGCTCTGCCGTCGTCGCAGTCCACGGAGGATCTCTGCTCAGTCGTCGCCGCAGTCCACGAAGGATCTCTGCTCTGCCGTCGTCGCAGTCCACGGAGGATCTCTGCTCTGCCGTCGTCGCAGTCCACGGAGGATCTCTGCTCTGTCGTCGAGGTCACAGCCAGCGCTAGGGTTCCCGCACGTAGCGAGCTCGTTTAGGAGGGTCCGCTCCACGAGCCGAGGGGCTGATACATCAACTGACACGTAGTCCGAAGTTGATGTATCCAAAAGTTCCGTATCGACAACAGGATCTCAACGCGACAGACGGCGCGTCAATCGGACGCCCGGTCTGAGAGTTATTGGCATTTTCGTCCCAGGGGCCCGGTTGGTTTTTAGGGCAAAACCAACCCGACCGTACTCCGCCTGTATCCGATCCTCGGGCGGAGTATGCCAAAAGTTCCGTCTCACTTAGAGGAAACCACCACAGCTGACGGTACGTCGTTCGGACGTCCGTAGCTCAAGTTATGAGCGTTTCCGCTCCGAGGGCCCGGTTGGCTTCGTGTACGAGCCAACCCGGCCGAACCCAAAGTCTTCCGAAACCTTGAGTATAATATACCGAAACGACCGTCTCGATCCAAGGATCGCGTAGCCGCTGACGGTTCGTCAATCGGAGGTCCCAGGCCCAAGATATGGGCGAAAGACCGTAGAGGGCCCGAAACGGGGGTACTGGGCCCGGGGCGACCCGGCCCGAACCCCCCCCTGGGGTCGGCCGAACCGGGTCGGCCCGAACCGGGTCGGCCCGACCCGGCCCGAACCGGCTCGGCCGGGTCCGGTCCGGCCTGGGCGCGGCCCGGCCGACCGGACCGGCTCGGCTTCGGCCGGGCGGCCGAAGCGCTGCCGCCGCGGGTCAAACCCGCGGCTTGGAGAAAACGCGGCCCGCGCGGGCCGCGTGCTGGAAGGCCGGACCGCGGACGCGGTCCGGCGGCTCGCCGCCGCCGCGGCTCGGCCGCGGCGGACTCCTCCGGCGGCGCGCCGGGCGCCGCCGCCCCCGGTCGCCGGCGCCGCCGCGCCGGCGACCCGCGCCGCCGCCTCCTTCCGCGGGCCGCCGGAGATGCTCCGGTGGCCCGATTTGCCTCCCGTCTGCGCCGTTGTTCCTCCCGGGATGCGTCCTCCACTGCGGAATCAACATATGGCCCTTGCGTCGCGCTTTTGCCGTCGCTCGCCAAATCCGCACACAAAGGAAGATCGACGGAGGGTTGCCGGGTCTTGTTCGTTAGACCCGCACCCTCCGCGTTAGTCATAATCAACGGGAGAAACAGGAAAGAAACCAATCAACAATTTTAAATAAATTAAAATTGTTTCGTGATCGGGTTCTATATTTCAAAAGAATAAACACGGGATTTTAAAAAGAAATCCAACATCCCTTACCTTGTCGTTGCCGAACGGGGGATCGTCGCGGGATTTGCTCGTCGCGGAAGATGGAGATCGCCGCGTCGTCGCGGAATCGCTCGTCGCGTCGCCAATCTCCGGATCAAGATCAACGGATTTAATTAGTTTAAATCCGTTGATATTGAAATTAAAAAAAAAGGGAGAAGAAAAGATCCGATTCTCACCTTTGTTGCCGAACGAGGATCGGCCGCGGAAGAAAGACGTCGCCGAAGAACGTCGCGGGTAGATCTCGTCGACGTCGCAGATCTTGGTGTGCGTCGTCGAATTCCGGTCGCCGGCGTTCTTCGCGTTCTTCGCGTTCTTCGCGTTCTTCGCGTTCTTCGCGTTCTTCGCGTTCTTCGCGGAGAGGGTGGAGGAACGAAGATTCTTTCAAATCCTTTCCAAGGATTTTTATGTTGGTCTTAATTTATAAACATGCCAACACGAAACCGGTTAAGAAACGATCCATCAATTCGTTGAATTAATTCAACGAAAGAAACGACCCATTTAATTCACGAAGAAACAGTCCATTTAATTCACGAAATAAACCGCCCAATTAAATGGTCTGTTAAGAATTAAAGAAAACGCGTCGGTTGACTTTTCAGTTACTTTGACGGGTTTTCGCGGGTGCGTTACTTAGCGAAAGAAACGGCGGGGCTCGTGCGGGTCCCACCGCACAAATATCCTACCAAGGGGTAGGATATTTCTGGATAGCATCCTATCCAGTTCAACTCAGTTCAAGCCGTCTTTAAGTGACTTCAAGTGGCTTCCAAGCAGCTTAAGTGAAATAAAATAAAGTTGTCGCACAAACTTTATTTTATTTCTGACTTAAAGCCGTAAAATTTAAAAACCACGTCTGAGCAAACGCAACTCCGGAAGAGGCGTTTCTAAGCAAATACCGGCGCTGCGATTTCATCGGTGCCCTCAGAATTCGATTCCGGGCACCGGTTCAAAAGATAGAAAAACCCGCTCGTCCGTTCACTGAACGTACCCGAGCCAAACTTCGGAACTTGATTCCGGGCACACCGGGCCTCGGAATCAGGTGCCGTCTGAAGCTGCGTTCTTGTAAAATTCCAAAGAAAATTAAGAAAAAAATTTCCTTGAAATTTGCGGGTCTTTACATTTGGGATATACTCAACACAGGGGTGTGAATCAGTGTTGAGAAATTTTTAACTAGTAATAAAATTTTATCTGTTTAAATATTAATCACCTTAGGATCATTATTCTATTATTATATTTTCTTTGTCATATGAATGTATATAAGATAATGTGGGAATGTAAACATGATATTTTTATAAGGTTCATTACTCAATTAGAGTAGATAGCCCTTTTTGAATATGGTGATGACTATTACATGGATTATACACTATAATGAGATACCAAATACTATGTATTAGATACAAAAAAATCCTCAGACAATGTGTGGGTTCTTATAATTTAAGAGGGGGTATAGAAAAAATCTTGAATCCCTAGACTGGTGATGACATGGTCAAACATTCAACTCCTCGCTTCTTCTTTATAATACATGTGTATACAATCTAATACTTATTGGAATAGATATTTCAAAAAATTGAGTAACTCTTCAACCTATTAAGACTTATATTGGCTATCACAGTGCTGCTTTATTCTTTTCCTCCTTCTTATTCACTTGTTACATACAATGTAACTCGAAATAAACTTTCTATTTTATTATTCCTTCATGGAAAACCACCGACCTGGTCCGTTTTTGATCTATCCCTCTGATATTTCCATCCCATAATGTTTGTTTAATGATGATAAACCAAGGGATAGTTCTTTTATCCGTTATTCATCTTCTTCATTCAATACGTTTTATATTGACGTTTTTTATGGTTTGTGTTTTTTAGGTGGCAGTTCATCCCATCCTTATTATTCTCTATTTTAATATTCTCTTCAACTGATATAGAAAATCCATCTAGTGTCATGATGGTTCATTATTCACTCCTTCATCCAATGCACTAGTACTCTACATGGTGATTTTCTCCTTATATTACCCCTGATTAGTCTTGTACTTATTCTCTTTAAACCTTATCCCAGGTGATACATTATCTCTTTCTTCATAGAAAACACATTATTACATAACCTTAATTCTTTAGCATAACAACCAACCCCACAACTTTCTTCTCACCAGACCTTTGAAAAACATCAACACCCCTTTATATAGGTAGTGTTTTTATATAATTTTATTATGAAGAACATACTTCAAATTGATACTTCCCACTCAATGTTTCTAGCAACCCATATAGAAAATTCCTCCCATTGACCACATTAAAACATCCAAAAATATTTTATTTTTCTACTCTTATTATAAAAATTCCTTAGATCTTAGTGTCAACATTCTTCCTCAATACTCATAAAATATTGACTAGAATCATGATCTTATATTCATGATTATTGAATCCTTGAATTTATTACTCAATATTACCTCAATGAATAAAATATTAAAAACATTATAGTTTTCTTTACACATTTCATCCAGTGAGACTTCATAACACATATTCCATTTGGTGGAACTTTATTTGGTGTTTCATTATAACATCATAAGATCATATTTAAATATTTTGAAAGATACATCCTATGAACATTGAAATTCATCAAAATATATTAATTCATTAAATTCTTTTTTATAATGGCTCTATTTTATCATCATATTGAAAGATTTTTCAATATGCGTTCCTAGGGATCATCCTACACATAATGGGTTCTCTAAGTTTTTTTAGTTTTCCACTATATGATGAACTATAAAAGTTCATATCTACTTATTATGTCCGATGGATTTTAGGACCTCTATCAGAACAATAAGAAATTATTATCCTTATTTTATTATAACACATTGTCTGGTGACATTTCCTAGAAAAGTATATCAACTGAAACTATTTTAAAACCTTATTAACCTCTATCCAATCAACTTTCATGGAAACTTAAATCTGATGAACAACTCATAGAAAACACTATTTGATGGCTTCAAATGAAAAATTATTTTTGACGCTTTGGATTAGAAAACATTATCAACATCTATATATTTATTATTATATGATTACTCTAAATTTATTAAGAAAATTTTGTTTCATAAATCAAAAACCTATATCGCCTACCTTCACAACCATTATGGTCGTTAATTTACATTGGAAGCTTCTTTAATGTCAAATGATTTAGAAACCCCACTCTGATTATTCAAAAGTGTCTTTTTTAACAATTATCCAATGACTCCTATGTGTTTTGACATTGTTATAAATCATGTGTTTGATCAATTGATAAATTTTTTATAGAGTAAATAAAGTGACCCAACTAGTTCATATGATATTCATGATACTTTTTCATTTTTTAGAAAAAATATCTTCAATACTAACTTCATTTATTCCTTAAAACTTATTTACTTTTCAATATGATATTTATAAAATTCCATCTGAAGGAATTCCTATAGCTCTTCTACTAACAGAAATTCAATTACAAATTTCTTAGTTTATGAACCATAATGTAACCCCAACCACTCTAGACTTACATTGATAGGAAAACTTCATAAATGTCTAATGAAATAATATACTTAGTGATAAATATGATTTTTCTTTCTTCCAAACTTTATATTGAACCACATACATAATGAATTATTATTTTTCATCAATAATGTGGAAATCACCTAGAAATGTATGAAACCGTTTTTCCATTCATCATCTTTCTAATATACCCATGAATATAATTAGTCAAACATTTATTTCCACCGATTATCTTTTTGTCTCAGTTCATTCACAGTAGTCAATTTTTAGAGTGAAACTTACTTTTATTGTATCCAAAGATTTCCTCTATTCTATTTTAGTTTACATATTTGTCTATTTGATTTGACTATATATGTTGACATTATAAAGTATCATATAATAGATTTTTTTAATGATTTTATAAAATTATGTCCATTGGAAACATTATATAATAGCACAATTCTAAAAATTACTTATAATGGTGTTCATTGGAATCCTTCATCTGATGTAAAATGGTTTAATTGACTTTATCTGATTGTATTATCATGATCAAATTCATATAATCATCATGTTACACTAGCCCCTATCTAATTACCTTCACTAACGACATATTCTATTCTTGGAAAATATATTATGGAAACTCCTTAATGAAACTTTTATAATATTGAAAGAAATAAATCCTCCAATCATTAAGAACATGTTTGAGATATTAATGCGAGTTCATCAATTTTCATAAGTAAACACAAATTCTTCAAAAAAAATTCACCTTGCTTATTAAAATAATACTTTATCACATTAACCTAAACATACAATAACTTCTTCATTGAATCTTTTCAGACATATTATAATCAATGAAATCATTCAATTTCATTAAAAATTGCATCCCATTCAAAAAAGTAAAAATTACACAGAAAGTGGGATATTCAAATTTGATGGTAATGCTCAAGGACTAAGTTGAACACTATAACAAAAAATAATCATTTATATAACCACATGGGTGTGTTGAAACATTTTTATGGGAATTGGGAATTCATAATTGTTATGAATGATTTATTGTTAATTCCATCAAGTCATTAACATATCAACTATATTTATTAGTTATTATATCAGTTGAATACAAGGATTAATTTATATTAATAGTGATTGTGAAATATATATTTGATGTCTTTCCAGAATATTTTTCAAGGATTACCTTGATGAGAGAAAAACATTTTCAAATAGTTTGATATTGGGTAATTATATGATGTCCTTTTCATTTTTTTCCTATAATTTTAAGAGTGATAAAATCTAAAGTCATTGTTAACGTATTTTAGGTGAAATAATAAATTTATGAATATGATTTACCTTGGGTAGTACTTGTTTTATTTCCTAATAATCCTGATGATTTATTGTGGTTATGAATTGAATACTAAAAGATGAATCAATTAACAGTGAATAATGATACCCTCTACCAATGATAAATTATTTTTTAAATAAGTTTAATATTGAAAAGTAATTTAAAAAATAGGTTTATGATATATATGAAACTTGAAAATGGTAATAAAGATAGATATTTTAAATAAATCATTCAAATGTAGGAGAAACCATTTTTAATTTATGGTATTTCTATTTGGGGTCATGAACACCTCTAATAATTTTATATCCTTGATGAATCATAAATTAAATAAATACCATGTATAATTTTATTTTGTTTTTTACATATGAAATTTTAATATATTCTGGTTGGAAGGAGGATCATGGGACGTATTTAAATACTTTTCTAGTTATATTTTGAGAGAAAAAGTTATACCTAAAGTAGTACAAATGATAGTTTTGGATTCATAAAGTGAAAATGTTAGGGTTGGGTTATATATGAAGGATGACATGGTGGATATAGAGAATGTAAAGGTTATAATGAATTTAGAGTGACCAAAGACTATCATTAAGATTTAGAGATTCCTATATTATATAGGATACTACTAATAGTTACATGAAATTTTGAAGTTGGCATATCATACGAGGTAATTGACTCAAAAAGAAATAATGATTGAATTAAATGAGAATCCCCAAAGATATTTCAATGAGATGATGAAGTGGATAAAATATATGCCTTTGTTAATCATTAAAGACTTTAATGAATGGTTTTCTATCTATTATAATGCATCTATGACTGTTCTAGTGTTTTTTCCTTATAAATGGGATAATATGGCTGTATATAGGTCAAAAATGTTATGAATGAATGAGAGGATAAATTTCATGCCATATTTTAAGGTTGGTGTAGAATTCCATGTCATTATGATTTAGAGAAATTACATGTTTTGTAGATGATCATAACATATTAAAATAATTAAAGTATGTGGTTATTCTTCTCTATTTAGGATTTGAACGTGATGAAATAGGGTTTGGTGGAATTCCTTCAGACCTGAAGAGCCCTTATGTAGGTTAGGCAACCTGATTATTAAATATATAAATATTGCATCATTTTAGATGAGTTATCAATATATTTAATAAAAATACACACCCCAAAACATTAAAGGTTTATTTAATTTTATAAGTAGATATATAATTAATATATTTCATGTTGGTTCATCAATTTATGCCACACAGTTCTTCTCTAAAAGAACCCTTCATAAAAAATATCATACATAGAACCATTCTCCATAAACCATTGGAATGGAAACATTAGAAAGGGAAATATTAGTATCTATCTAAAGGTGAACATATATGTAACACCTAGATATTTTTTATGTGAATTCTATATTCTATACTGTAAAAAACACACAATACTGAGTCTAAATGAAGTGTTCTATACTATTAAAATGTTATTATTTAATGTAATAATTATCTCATAGTCATTGAATTTAAGAATATGAAGAGTATTAAATAAATCATAAAAAATATATTTAAAAGAACTGCTTAATTAAAATTCATTAATTATTGTTTAGGAAATATATAATCAATTTTCATTAAGGTTACTTTATGCTTTAAAAATACGTTTTCTGGAAAAATAATTTTTATTTATTCCAAACGTAAATATTATAATTAATTTATGTAACAGTTTTAAAATTTATTTTATAAAAATAATACCAATCTTGAAATCATCACATAAAAATTATATTAGGGTGAAATTTTAATAATTTCCTGAAAATATTTATTATTAAGTGAATTGTGAAAAATATCTATTTTTATTTAAAAATTTGATTTGTTTTCAAGAATGTACTAAGATCCATTTTTTAAAAAATTATTTCAAAGTAATTGTTTTTATATAATATTTTAAATAAGACAACAATTTTACATGCAATAAACAAATGTTTGAATTTGAAATAAAAACATTATTATAAGTAAAAAACCAGATTTCTGAAAAGAAATTTGTTTTATTGAATGAAAAATGTATTTTTATATTAAAATTTTTTATTAATAAATATTGGAGAATTATATAAATTATATTCATATTTTTTGTATTCAATAAAAAGTTTTTAACATTCATATATTATTTTTTAGTATGCATGATATATGAATGAATCCAATTTAACGCTTAAAACTATATTTTTCAATAATTGGTTTTCATCATGTTTTGCACAATTAATGTAAAATTAATTTCTTCCACTAATTGGTATTAAATTTGATAAAATTGTCTCTACCTTTGTAATCATAATGTTAAAATTTTTTAAAGACACCACTTTTATCTTTGGCCAATAAGAATAGTAACGATAGTAAAAATTATCACCTCATTAAAGGGTAAATCAAGTTAATATAGGATAAAATTGTGTGATAAGGTTATAAATTTTAATGCTATTTATTTTTGGATGAAGGGAATTTTACCCTTTTCTCATTAGTCTAAAAAATTATTTTTAATGGACACTTGACATAGAAAATTAATTATATAATATTTAAATAAAACAAAGACACAAAGTGTCACTTTCATAGTTTTATATATCTCTTATTATTCTATATAAGTAAAAAAGAAAATTATGAATCAATATGGATGTATATTTTGTGAATAATGAAATTATATTAATTAAATTTATGTTTTCTTATTTTTATCAATTAAATAATTTTTTAAATGATGAAAAACACTAATAAATTTTTTAGTCAATTAATAGAAAAAAACAAAAAATTATTTTAAAAATATTATAAATAATATAATTTGAGTGATTTATAGTGTTAAATTTTTTCAAAAAAAATCTTGAATATCATTAATGATAAAAATTATTTTATTTTAATTCAAAATTTATCTTTATGTCTTTTCTATGATACTAAACAAATAATGTCAAAATAGGCATTAATGATATTTTATCAAAATAATATTTTATTAAATTATTTAAAAATAATATAAATACTTCAAGAGTAAAATAAAGATAATATATGGTCAAGAATTTCATCCATTTCTATTTATGAGTTAACATTTATCATCATATGTAAATTCATATCCCTTTTAGTGTGAAAAAGGTGTTGTTGTGGTTATTGTTATAATTGGTCAACTATGGTGTTAAACCAAAAGATAAGTTTTAAAAACAACAAAAATATATCCAAATTTTATTGTTTTATGATATTTAAACCATATATTACCTTATAATTGAATCTATATTCATTTTCAAGAATTTTATTTGAGAATTAATTTATCATAATTTAATCTTTTAAGAAATTCCAAAAGTGCCCCTTGCCTCAATTATAAACGAGAAAATCCTCCCCTCACTTATTCAGACTTTTTGATATATATAGATAAAAAATAACCTGATTAAATCCCATATAACATTAAATTATCATATTATATAGGTTCTAGTCATTCCAAAATACCAACCCAAGGACCCTTAAGAGGAGATCTAAATGAGTTCCTTCAAAGAAGAAGTAATCACATTTACAAATCACTTTTTTTCACATATTATTTATATAAGCTAAATATATGGTATTTATAATAAAATAATAAAGTCAGGATCCTAAATATACTAAAATTTTATTATTATTATGAAATCATTGTTATCAACCCTCTTTACCATTAAATGAGAATTAAAAGCAATGCTCGTGGGTACGTACAACTTACTATCTCAACGCAACGATATAATTCAATTTAAAAACTATTTTATATGGAGGGTTATTATGACGGTTTTATGGTATATTTATGATACTTATGACAAAATTTTACTTCTTTAATTATTATATCACAATATATATTCTTACCTTCCAATATATTGGGAAATAATAATGTTTCTCTTGTGTACTTATGGACTACCACCACCACAAAGCGATGTGAATTGTTTTTCATTTTACTGTTACATGGAAGGTAATAAGGATTGACTTAATTAATATATATGATGTGAATTATATTATAATTATTCTTTAATGGGGAATTATCATTTACCTTCCTTTCATTTCATCTTTCAAAATGTGAAAACAACGTTTATGCGTATGTACAATCTACCATCTCCATGAACGGTGTAATTCATTTTTATATCCATAAATGTTAAGGATGAATATATATAATGTATATATAAATCATACATGATTTATAAATCATTACAAAAAATCATGTGATTATTTGACCCTGATTAAATTAGAATTAGTGAAACCACTGAACCCAAACATACATAAAAAACAAAGTAGTTGTCACCCAAAAAATTATTTTAACGAATAATTGTTAACAAATGGGTGATAAAATATTATCAGTAAAAAATATATGGTGTGGTATATATTATTATTTTTATATAATATATATATAATAAATAAATATTTATTAAACAGGAGGTTCAAACATGTATGAGTGAAATCGGACAGAGGTCATAGATTTTTTTTAACTTTTATTTCTGTGGGACACATACCTTATACACAACTTGTTTCTTTTTTTATTGTGTATATAATTAAAATGGATTTATTTTATGAATAATGTTATAAAAATTATGGCGTATATATATACATATATAGTTCTTTATTTCATGGGTTTTATGATTCAAAAATTACCTATGTGGTAAGGATTTATTCCATAATTTCATCAATATTTGAGATTGTTTATGCTTATGACTATGCTAGGGGAATTAATTGGTATTTAAATCTTCTAACCGTAATATATTATTATCCTATATTTTTCACTTCATTATATATTTTATATAATCATAAAATTTAAAAAATTAATTAAAATATTAATAATTTCTTCATTAGTTGGAAATATTTTTCTTTCGTGTCTATATTTCCTAAAAATATTTCAATAGTGAGTTTAATATTCCTATACGATTATTTAATTTAATATTTTATGATCATTTTATTTTTATAATATCTTTTAAAAGGATTTTTTTTGTTTTTTTCCATACAAGGGACAAATTGATTAAAAAAATGTGAATGGAACCTTTATTTTAACATATAGTGAATGACCAAAATTTACCACCATTATCTCCACTCAAATATTTTAAAATTAATTAATAATTTTCCATTATTATTTTTAAATAAAATAATTTCCATAATAATCTATAAATTTTCTGTATTTTTTAAAATTTATTTTCAAAGTGAAAATGGTATTTTCCTCAAGTATGTTTTTAATGAAATATATATGGTATTTTTTTAAATTAATAAAAACCCATTTTTTTACTTATGCTACACTGGGGATATGTTGTAATGATATCAAATTTATTATTTCTACAGATCATTTATGATCATTTTTACTAGGTACGTACTATTTGGATAACATTTTTTCTATTACTCAAGATGGTTTAGGATAATATTTCTTGATTGGGGAAAGTATTAAAAGTTCATATGAGAGTTTTTCAATAAGAATTTTTACATTGATTCTATTTCAACCGTTTCATACGAGTAATGGATTATACTTTGTATGTGATTTGGGAATCAAATTATGTCCCCTTGAGGCATCAGTAGGTCTCATGAGACAAAGTAGATTGGTTTTTTAGATGATCCCTTACCAATTTATATAATATGTATTGGAATGAGGCCTCGATGGTATGTTTAAGATGTTTAAAACTATTCATTCCACCATTATGATTTTTGTTATTGATTTCAATGAGGTTATTTTAATAGTGATGGTATCCATGGATATATTTAAAGCTCATGTGATTTGTTTGGAATTATTTGATCAACATTTATTTCAACCATATTAATCCTTTTGTTCTATTTATTCCATGTGGGTTCAATTGCTCTAGTTTTTTATTTAATATAACGTGTTTTAAATTATTTAAAATTAAATATTGATTAAGACTTATTTACTCATGATAGATTCCATTGTATATAACCCTTACTAATAATATGAGGCCACCTTTTTTTTCCTTTCTCCAGGATATAAATGAGGCATCATTGAATGAATTCAAGTATACAAAATAATAACTCTCCCTATGTTTTTTCATTTTTTTCAAATATAAAATGGCTAAAATATATGTAACTAGTTTTATAATAATACTAAGAAATTCGATCCTCTAGGATAATATCACTTGTATATTATGCCAATGTAATAAAGTAACCAAGGGATTTTTGATATTGGATTCAGGGTCTTTATAATTGGTATCAGAGGATGTTTAGTAGGAAAAACATGTTTTAGATTTAGGAAAAAATAGATTATGGAGCAAGACCCTTTGACTAACATTAAGGATAACTCTAAGTATATTTTAACAACTTAATGTTTTAGAAAGTTATATATTATATAGTTTTCCTATAAATACATCCATTTATAGATACAATAAGTGGGCATGATTTTAGCACAAAAGTATCTTGTGCTAATAACCCTAAAAATAGTTGGGCAAGTATATCTCAACCATCAATATATTTTATGGTAAGTGTTACTTTACAATGATCCTAGTGTTACACTCCCATGGGATATACATGGGTTAACTCGAATTTTCATTATAAAACATTAAAAAGATTTAAATTGATAAAAACCAAAGAAAACCACGGATAAACCTAAGGTGCCATTGTAAAATGTCACGTGTCGTGATTTAGACACCTATTAATGATATTTCATTATTTCCCAATATGATTTTTGTTGATAATAATATAATGTATGGTTTCATTAAATTTATGGTACCATAAAGAGACATGTTAAGATTAAATGTGATGGAAAATATGGTGAATATGAGTAACCAAATGGGATGATTACTGGAGTGAATGATATTATGACTATTACTAATCAATTGACATGAAATATTATTTGAAAAGTATATATTAATTAAATCATTGGATTACCAAAGAATATAAGGATATAGGTTACTGAGATAATATGAATTGAAAACCGTAGAGGAAATAAGGTTAGATTTTATTTAAATTAGAAATATAGAAAGCGATAATTTGGATAATTATCAAAAGAATGGGCAATGTTTTATAAGTTGAAAAGAAGAGAATAAATAAATGAATTTCTCAAAAAAAATGAAGAGTACAATGGGAGGGAATAAATTACATCCTATGAGACCATTTTTATTTCAATGTATTATGTGTGGGGAATATGGGAATTATCAAAGTCAATTCCCAAATCTGAAGGTTAACTCATTAACCAAGGAAGGACCTCTACTATGGAAATCATTGAAGTGTAAGGATCGAAGTTTTTATACATTAGTGTTTGAGAATTATTTTGTAGAAGTATTATATCAACACTATTATGGATATATGAAATCATGGAATATCGAAGAGTTATTTCACAGAATTTTTTCTTTTTAGATTTTAAAATATATGTTGAATGGTATTGATAACCTAGAAACATGATATAATGATAAACTGATATTTTTTTAAAATTTAAGCCCGGGGGACTACTAAACCTTAATTGGTGTTTGATGTTAGGATAAATAAAAATTGTATTAGGATGATTAATCTATGGGTGGTCGTTATTTCAATGGAATAGATTCCCAATTTTATGTTTTATATGAAAGAAGTATAACATGAATAGGGATATTTTGGGAGACATTTATCGGAGTAAAACCATTTTGTTTAGTATTTTGTTAGTGAAAATGTTATCTTGGGAATACAAGATTTATATTTTGGGTATTTTGTTTAAAATTATTGATAACATCTAGGTTAATATGATTTTTGTGTTTGAATTATTTATATACTATTAGGATAAAAGATTGAGTACATTTTTTGAATATACCATAAAAAACGATTGGAGATAAAAAAGAGAAAACTGATTTTTTGATTAATATTAGTTTTGTGGATTTTAATTATATTATTGGGAATAGTATAGTTTTAGGAAAAGGAAAACCCAAATGATGGGTGAAAATAGATCACATCAATAAAGGATATAGGGATTGAATCCAAAACTGATGGGTGAAATGAATGCATCACCTACCCCAGGGCTTTGTGACTTCCTTGTTAGCATGATTTTTTTATTTAATTAGTTTGATGGTTTAATATTATACATAATTGTGGAAATATTTTATAGGATCATATATTTTGTTAATTTTTAATATTTGTTTGGAAATTAATGGTATTTCATGAGATATTTTATTGTGTTAAGGGATATATAACCTTTAGGTTCAATATAAATGATTATTTTGAAAACATGATTTTACTTTTTTAGAGTTATAAGCTTAAGGGTATGATATAACATTGGGGGTTAAAAACATCTTTCATTTTGAGGTAAACTGGTATATTATGTTACCTATTTAATGAATGATCTATATTAAATCTTTGGTTTTATTGTTGAATTTTGGAGATTAATGTATTATTTATTCATATTATGGTTTATTTATTCAGAAATTATCATACATTATGCTGATAATTATACTTTTATATTATATACTAGGAATATATTGTTATTATTTTTTTATTATGTGATCTATTAGATGTTGATTTTAGTGCTTTAGGCATGAAAAAATCATCCTAAATACACACCATTTAGAAAAAAAGATGAGATTATAGTGGAAATTTATTAAAAGGTGAAATTATACTTTTCAATTAATTATATTTACTTATGTTTTATTCTATATGGTAATGGAATCCCATAAATCTATGAAACAGAATCATTAAAAAAAAATTATATTACCTTCCTTTCCAATGAATCGATAGTCATTTCACACATCACAGATTTATGGTTTTATGGACAATAACGTTTTCCTGAACATATTCTCTATCAATCTATATCAGTTCATGGAAATTTTATTAATGTTACATGTCCATATTTTCACATCCCACTAATTTTCCCCAATTTGTATACCGAGTTTTTTTTCAACTATCATATTTCCCTTGCCCTCTTTTTATAGGAATATTTTTTAACCCTTTTTTATAAAGTGGGTTTCCATAAACGAATTTTAAAATGAAAAATACTTAATGAGCAATAAAAAGTTCAAATTGAAAGGATGTAATTTATTTAATTTGGAGGGGGGGTTGATTTAAAAACCTAATATTTAAAAATAATACTTTATCCAATAACAGGGACAACTTTCAATACCAAGTCTAAATGAACCACAATATACTAATTTTTTTATTTAATGTAATAATTATAAACTATCCATTGAATTTATGTGTATGAATAGTATTAAATGAATTATGAAATTCATATATTTTAAATACTTAAAAAAATTTATTTATTAATTCTTAGTTAATAATTACTCAATTTTCTATAAGGTTATTTTATGCTTTAGAAACATGTTTTCTTCAAAAATGATTTTTAATTCATTTGAAGGAAATTATTATTATTAATATTTGGAAATAATATAAATTTTATTTTATAAAAATAACATAAAATTTGAAATAATAATATAAAAATTATTTAAGGGGAAATTTTCTTATTTTTCACATAGGATTGATTTTTTGGTGAATAGAGAAAAATACAAATCATTATTTAAAACTGTATTTTCTTGTTTCATTCATTTAAAAGTTTTAATGTTATTTTAAAATTATTTAATAGAAAATTTAGTTTTATTATATTATATATAATCCAATTAAGTTCATGGGAATTAATTTCATGTTTTTATTTATGTATAAAAACATTTTTATATGTAAAAAGGCATTTTTCTAGAAATAAAACTATTTTTATATACAGAAAGTAATTTTAATATAAAAAAATAAATCCATCTATATTGGTGAGTTTTTTAAGATAAATTTATATATAAATTTTTTATATTCAATAAAATTCTTTAAATATTAATATAATATTTTTTGTATGCATGATAAAGGTGTAAATATTTTTTTCTCCTTGAAAACTATATTTTTATATAATCGATTTTCACCACATTTTTCATTCTTATTTTAAAATTATTTTCAAACAATTATATTTTTTAAATTTCAATAAAATTTGTTCCATATTTCTAATAAGGTGGTTAAATTTGATAAATAGAGTCCATTTACTTTTGGAGAATATGAATAGTTACCTTGATAAAAAAATTTACCTCTGTAAAGGGTAAATTGGGATATTCTAGGATAAAACATACTGATAATATCATAGTTTTTCATCCTAATTCTTATTATATGAATCTATTTATAACATTATCACCTTGGTCTTTAAATCAATTTTTAAAGGTCACATGTCCATGAAAATGACTTAATATTTAAATCATAGAAAGTTACAAAATAACAATGTCACATCCGTGATTTTATTTGAGGTATTTTTCTATATATTTTAGATCTAAAATTTTACCTTTTTGATTTCACTTAAAATTTTGATGAAATTGATGTTTTGGATTAGAAACATGAGGCGCACGTTTGGCGCACAATTTTCTAAACAGTGCGGCCTAGCCTAGCTAACCGCACAAACTATGGTGTTCTTGGGAAATGGGAAACCATAAGGTTTGTAAAACTGTAGAGATAGACCATGTGGAATGTCTTGGGTATACAGTGTCTACCACATGGTTTCTGCATAGTTTTATAAACCGTCTAGGCTAACTGTGTGGTTTTTCTAGAACATCAAAATTTGGATTTTACCCTTCTCCCTCCTTCAAAATAAACCACAAATTCTTCATTTCATACCCCCTCCAGATTCTCCTCCCTATGCACACCTCCACATCCATTATCCTCCCATGGGGCATCAATTTTGGTATGGATATGGGTGGTTCATACTCGATTCATCATGTAAGTGTCTGTATCACTTCATTTCTCCCTCCAATATATTTTTTTTCATTAAATTTTATTGGGGTTCCTCTTCTCCAGCAGCTAGGGTTCCATTTTTAAGGTTCCATTGGGACATTTTGGGTTCAATATTGTAGATTATGTTTCAATATTTCCTCCTTATTGTGTGATTGTGGTGTAGTGGGAGATTCACACTAGATTTAAGGGTTTTCTCCACCGGAGGATGGTGATTACATGCTTACATATTTTCTGATAAAGTTTTTATACTTTTTTATGAGTTTGGTATGATTTATGAATCATATGCTCTATGTGAAAGTGGTTTTAAAAATTATTGGTAATGAATTTGGTTTCATAATGGATTTATCATATGAAATTCAGTTCATTTGTGAAGAAAATTCATGTCATTATTTTTTAAATGTTTTTATAAATTTTGTAGATGATTTATTTGATTATATAATGGATTTGAACCATGGTTAGAGAATGTTTTGGGTGTAAGTTTTATTTTTAAAAGAGATTTTGATATGAAAATGGTGGTATTTATTGTTTGTAGTGACTTTTTTGGCTTGTGAGTGTTTGAATGTCGCAAATTATATGGATTGAGAAACTTGTATGAGCACTAAAGGGAATCTAAGGTAACTCGGTGGGCAGACTTGAACTAGTGTACCCGTGATATAGAAGTGGCTTTGGCCAAGTTTCACTTAGTGGGATTAATGATAGAAAGACTATTTAAACATGGAAGATGATTGGAGACCACTATGCCATTGGGGTGTCCCCTCCTAGTGGATCGTGCATTATAGTGTTGATGGTTGGGGTTTCCAAGACACATTTCATCGAGATTCAAGTTTCCAGTGTCCCATTTCTAGTTAGTTACAAGAGGGACTCCCCCATGACTAGTGATATTTGGCTATATTTTACTTTCCGTCTGCATATAGTATAACATATTAGTTACTTCAAAATAAATTGTATTTTTTATTTAATGTTTCCTTCTTTTTAATGGTTCTTTTCCCTAAATTTTATTTCTATATAATTGTTCTAGAATTTATTTTATTTATAAATATTTCATGTTTTTTATTTTTATTCAATTTTTAGAGCATGAACTCATTTATTGGTGGAATCCTACTAGGAAATCTGTCACACCGTATTTACACCCTTGGGAGTAAGTACACTTGTTAATGTTTAAAATAGTTAAAGTAATGGTCTTTGGAGATGGTGGGTAGGGTTTTTAGAGGTTATTCTTTGTGTGGAATCATAGAAATGGCTTGTGGTTGGTTCCCCCTTTCCATGTTGTTGTTTTATGATATAATTGTTGTCCATTTTTGGTTGTATCCTTGTTTGGATTTGCCTTAGACCTTGTAAATAAATTATAAAAATTGATTAATGTTTATTTGGTTTGAATTTTAATATTTTGTTTTGTATTATTATTGGTGGTTTATTGTTTAAAAATATGGGTAAATCTTTCCCACTCATTATATATGTTACTCGAGAACTTGGGTTATCCTATGGGGATAGGTAACACCCTTCGAGCCATGCCACAGACCAGTTCAGGCACTAGTTTGGATGACATCCCCACTTGGTTCAGGAAAAAAAGGTTTCAAAGGAGGTTAGATCAATGGGTCATGTTTTTTTGGATGAGTCTGGATATACATGATCTAAGTTTTTCGGTGCTCATAGTTTATGTTTTGTGTTTAGTGCCTACCCAACACACATCATGATAGACCTCAAGATGACCTAGGATGTCAAGAATCTTGCTTGAATTTTCCTCCAGGTGGGACATGCAGACTGGAGACTATATGTAGACATCGGGACAGGGTGAAGTTCTTTGGTCATTGTGTTTCCTTAGAATATTTGATTTATATAACTATTAGATATTGAATAATTTTTTAGTCCTTTATAGTAATTATTTTCTAATGTGAATGTTTCATTTTTAATAACATGCATCCTTGGAGAATTCCACCCCAACTATGGGAAGATGCTAGAGAGAGTTCTCTGCCACCAATTGACCTGAGGTTGGTAGATGTTGTGGATCAAGCTATTCAGGATCTGGGTTAGGGAGTGGGTCCTAAAACTACTCTAGTTATAAAGGCTGAACTGGGTCCATGAATGAACAATGCTCCGGAGTTCATCACGAAAAATCCTCCTTCATTCTGAGGTAGCTCGTAACCTCAAGAAGTGAAGGAGTGGCTCATGAATATAGATAACAAGCTCAGGTTCCTGAAAAATCATGAATATTTTAAGGTGATTTGTGCTTCATTTTTTTAGAAGTTCCTAGTCGGAGATTGTGGGACTCATTGATATAGGCTAAGAATCATGAGCAAATGAGCCGGATGGAGGAAGTATTTAATGAAAAAAGTTTCCCTGAGGTGTTGGCATATGCCAAATACCAAGAGTTTATGGATCTTGTTCAGGGGGACCATTTCTTGATGTGGTGTGTCAATCACTTACTATGATTGTTCTTTATGCCCCTAAAATTGTCTTTAATGAGCATATGAAGGCTTTGAGGTTTGAAAAGGGGTTGTGACTAGTGATCTATTATGAGGTCTTTCTTTTCAAGATAAAGACTTATGCTGAAGTGGTTTACCCAGATTTTATGGTAGAGATTGACCATAAGGGCAGGTAAGGATCATAAGGATATATTCCAACTATGGGAAGCAGTAGTTCATTGAAGAAAAATAGGAAGCGAGATGATAAATTAAAGAAAGGTGGTGGTAACTTAGTCCATCCTTCCATACAATCTTCATCCATGGACTATGATGATTGGTTAGTGGTAGGCCATCTGCATGGAAAGGCAGGGAACATTTGACCTAATTTCGTACTCTGCATTAGACTTGTCATCGATTTTTAGTTATGATACATTTTTAGTAATTTTTCTAGATGATGTAGCCATATCAGAGTGGGGTCAGATTCGTGGATTCCAAGGTGATTTCTGCTCAGTTAAAACCATCAAAGCTTCTAAGATCCTAGTTTTATTGTCATGGAAGATTGAACAGATCTTATTTTGGTCAGATTCAGTTCAGGATAGATCCATAGTTTAATGGTCATGTTCAGACTCAGGAAGATACCAGGAATCTTCTTGGTGTGTATTAGGCATTAGCGGGACCAGGTACCAGCCCATCAACTGTTCAAGGTAACACTCTGATTTAATCTTCTTTAACATCAATTTCATTTGATATTTGTGCCTCTATTTCTGTTATATGTTCCTATTTCAAGAACCTTAAAAATTTTCCAAATGTGTTGTTGTCTTTTGTGATGGAGTTGGTAACTCCATTGGGTTAGTAGAAGGAGCATGTTCTCAGGTTCCCATCATGTGCACTCTCCATGTTAAGTGTTCAGATGGAGTGGGATCTCATGGTCTAGGATATGGACCTATTTGATGTGATACTTGGAATAAACTAGAAGGTTCACTTTCAATCGCACATTTATTATTGTAAGAGGCTGGTGAGTTTTATGGAACTTGGTAGAATATCTTGGGGTTTTCTCATAGAATGAGATCCTCGGTCGAGTTGTGTCAGACCTCCATTCTTGGAGTTGGGTAGTATTTCTTCGAAGTTATCATCGTTCATGTTAGAGGATGATGGTTGTACTTCTAGGGGTGAACTCCCTTATTTATTGGATGACATTCTAGATGTATTTTCAGATGATTTTTAATCTTAATCCCAAAATGGGATTTGGAGTATTCAATTAATTTTACATTGGGAATGAAACTAATATCTCTTCTCTCATATCATATGTCCCCACAAAGATGAGGGAATTAAATATGTAGCGAGATGATTTGGAATCCCAAGGTTTCTTTCTCCTGAGCATCTCTCCTTGGGTTTCTCCAATTCTAGTTGGGAAAAAGGTCTACATGTCTCTCTAGTTGAGTGTCGACTACTGGTAGTTAAATAAGGTCACCATCAATAATAAATACCCTTTTCCTAGAGTTTATGATTTTTTAATCATATGAAAGGGTTGAAGTTGTTTTTTAAGATTTAATTTCATTTAGGTTACCAAAAAGTAAGGGTGAAAGAGGTAAATATCTGGAAAATGGAATTCCGAAGTAGGTAGAACCACTTCAATTATTCGGTTATTCTTTTTGGGATAGAAAATACTTCAGTGCTCTTCATGGAACTAATGAATAAGGTTATCCACTAGTATCATGAGTCTGTCATTATGGTATTCATGGATGACATCCTAGTCTAATATATATGTAGAAAGAGAATGATCATCATTTTCAGATCTTGATGGGAACTTTGCAGAATCATCACCTTTATGGAAAATTTTTTAAGTTCACTTTATGGATCATGGGAGTGAAATTTCTAGGTCATGTTGTTTCAGAGAAATGGGTTTCGGTGGACCTTGATAAGATCATAGTTGTTTTGTTGTGGGAGCAGCTGAATAATGTTTTCGAGATCACGAGCTTTCTTGGCCTGACTTGTTATTATAGGTGGGTTGTTCGGGATTTCATGAAGCTTGCTTCATCCAAAAATACGGTCACACAGTAGGTGGTGATGTTTGAAAGATATCTAAAATGTTAGGAATCCTTTTAAGGTCTAAATCATTGTTTGACCACCTCACTCGTGTTGATCTTGTTGGAATTGGGAAAGGGGTACATTGTCTATTGTGGTGATTCAGGTATGGGTCTTGGGTGGGTGCTTATTCAAGATAATCACACGGTGGTGTATTGTTCTTGAAAACTCTAGAGACATGAAATGAATAACCCCAACTACAACGTAGAGTTAGAAGTGTTAATAAATTCCTTGAAGACATCGCCTCACTATCTTTTTGGGGAGAAATTTGTGGTCTCTTCTGATCATAAGAGCCAAGCCAAAATCTTCATCCAATGGGATCTCAATTTGAGGTAATGTCATTGGATTGAGTATCTTCGGGGGTTTGAATTTGACATCATCTACATCCCAGGTAAGGTAATGTGGGGGATGAAACCTTGATAGGAAAAGTTCTTCTTCATGATTTATGGGAGTCTAGAGATGAGAGGAATTTTATGGGACTCTTTTCCAATATGAATTTGAAGACCAAAGAGAAAAGTGGAGGTGTGTTCATGGAAAGTGTGTAGTTGCATCCATCTCTTATAGAGGTGATTCAGTGGAAAAATCCTGGTGATGAGTTGTTTCATTAGTATATGAAGTTCATTCTCGGTTTGGATACATCCAGTTCTTAGTCTTTGTCTCTAAAATGAATCTTGTTCGTTAAGGGCTATTTCATGGTTTCATCATCTCCGAGGATGATGGTGATGCAAGATAACCACCAATCCCTATGATTCTTCTCTCCAAGTGGTAAAAATATGTATTATTATGTTTTTTGGTAGTTTTGGTTGCTAGGTATGAGGTAGGACATAGATGAATTCGTATAGAGTTGATGTCTCTTTCAAAAATTAAAAGTAGAGCATTAAAGACCCTCTGGTTTTCTAGAACAGTTACCCATTCCAAACTGTAAGAGGGATGAGGTAATCGTGGATTTCATTATTGGATATCCTTGTACACGTAGAGGAAGGAACACGATTTGGGAAATAATTGATCGTTTGACCAAATTAACCCACTTAATTTTGATCAATGATTTAGCAAAAGAGGATGAGTTTGGCCAATTGTATATTCAGAAATTGTTCAGGATTCATGGTGTTCCGTTAGGGAATTTTTATGATAGGGACCCCCCACATTACCTCTTCATTTTGGGAGAACCTTCAGAAGGTGTTGGGGTCACAAATAAATATTTTTACAACATGTCATTATCGAACAGATGGTCATAAAGAGAAGACAAATCCAATTATGGAAGTCATGCTCCTTGCATTTGTTTTTGATTTTGGAGTTTCTCGGGATAGCCATTTGGGATTGGTCATGTTTTCTTACAACAATAGTTACCAATACTATATTTTAATTTATCCTTTTGTGGTTCTCTAGGGTTGGATGTGTCAATCTCTTTTGTGTTGGGATGAGGTAGGTGATACATCACTTTTGTGACCAAGCCTTGTGTAAGATATGTCAACGAAATTCAAGATGATCATGAAATAGTTTTTGAATGCTCAAAATCTCAGTGAATATTATGCAACCTAGAGGAATCAAGATCTTATTTTCTCTATGGGTGATTGGGTATTCATGAAAGTTGCCACTATCTTGGGTCACAGTCATTTGGGAAAGAAGGGAAAGCTAACACCATGGTATGCTAGACCTTTATAAATCATTCAGAATATTGTAAAGATATCATACCAGTTATCTTAGAGTTCTTGGTTGAAATTGATTCATGATTTGTTTCATGTCTCCCAACTGATGAATTATAATATAGATTCATCTCATGTGTTGAATTAATAATAGATGGAGATAGAGCCCAGTTTTTTAGTGTTTGAATGACTAATACAAATAGCAGATTTCAAAGAGAAATTGATTCATAGGAAGTCTATTATATTAGTTTGTATCCCTGGGCAGCATGGTAATGATATGAATGAGACATGGCAGTGGAATTCATGGATTGATCAAGAGTATCCATTTTTGTTTTCTGATCAATATTGTAGTTGACTTTCCGAGGATTGAATGTTTTCATGGGGGGAGAATTTTCACATCTGTGATTTTCCTTGATGTATATTTATATTTATTTGTAGTATATCTCTTTCATTTTTGGATTTCAAATCATATTTGGTGGAAATGAATTTTTTTTGGAAAACATCATGAGGCACATGATTGGTGAATGGTTTTTCAAACCATGAATCCTAACATAGGTAACAATGCGAACCATGGGGTTATTGGGCAGTGGTCAATCACACAGTTTCCGCATAGTTTGTAAAACCATTATGACTAACCATGAAACATGTCTTGGGTAGATAGTTAATATTGAGCATTTCTCACATGGATTGAGAAATCGTGTGAGCTAACCATGCAGTTTGTCTATATCATTAAAATGACTATTTTACACATTTTTTCACCTTCAAAATAAACCAAGAATACCTCATTTCTCACTCCAATCAGGATTATACTCCCTAGGAACTCCTTCCTCTCCATCCCCCTCTATTAGGAACTCGATTTTGGGCTATATTGGGGTGGTTCTCCTTCAATTCATTAAGAATTTCTCCTTATCCATTGATTTTTCCCTCAAATCCAGGGTTTTCTTTTCATTATCATGGGGTTCCTCTTCTCCAGTGGTATGGATTCCATTTTTTTTATTCCATCATGAATTTTGGGGTTCATTATTGTGGATTAGAGTTCAATATTGAATCCTTGTTGTGAAGTGGGATATTTACACCAGATTTAAGGGTTTTTCTCTACCCAAGGTAGGTGATTTTGTGCTTAATAATTGTTTAATAGATTCATTATGCTTTATTGTGTGTTTTGGAATGATTTATGAATCATATGTGGGGTGGGAAAGTGGTTTAAAAAATTATTTCTCATAAATATAGTTTCAAAATGGGGTTTTAATATAAAATTGGGTACATTTGTGAAGGAAAGGCTTGTTATGATCCTTGAAATGGTTTTATAAATTATTTATATGATTTATAAGTGTATTTAAAGGATGTGAACTGCGATTGGAGAATGTTATTGTTGTGCATTTGATTTTGAAAGTTGATTTGGGTATGAAAATGTTGTTATTTTCGTGGGTGTAGTTACTTGTTTGACTTGTGCGTGTGAATGTGTCATATTAGGATTCTTGATAAACATGTATGAGCACTAAATGGAATCCCAAGTAACTAAGTGGGCATACTAGAACTATTGTGCTAGTGATACAGAGGTGGCTTCATCCCAGTTTCACTTAGTGGGATTGATGATGACGACTATAACTACAAATTGATGTTTATTGGAGAACACTATGCCATTGGGGTATTTCCTCCATATGGATCATGTATGATAATGCAGATGGTCATGGTTTCGAAGCCACGTTTCAATGAGAAGCAAGGTTCTAGTGTCCCATTGCTAGCTACTTTTTTTAGTACCTCTCCCATGAATAGTCATCTTTTTCTATATAGCACTTAAAATCGGTATATGGTATTGAGTGTTAGTTACATAAAATTAAAGGATTTTTTGTATTTATGGTTTCTTTTTTTTTTGTTTCTTTTCATTAATGTTGTTTTCCATAAAATTAATATAATATTTATTGTATTTATAAAACATGTAATTTTGTTATTCATTTAATGTTTAGATAATAGAATAATTTTTGGGTGGCTTCCTAATAGAAAATAGATCACACTGTACTTACACCCTTGGGTGTAAGTAGAAATCGTAATGTCTGACATAGGTAAGGGAAATTCCTTAGGAGATGGTGGTTCATGTTGTCAGTGGTTTTTCTTAGTGTGGTACTGTGAAGATGTATTGGGGGTGGTTCCACTTACCATGTGGTGGTTTTTATGATAGAATTTTGGTCTATTTTTATTTTTTCCTTATGTGGAATTGGTTTAGATATTATAACTCACTTCTGAAAATGGTTTAATTTCAGTTTCATATGAATTTTAAGATTTGATATATTGATTATTGTTGGTTGTTTAATGCATAAAAAATTGGGTATGTCATTCCAACATTTTATTTATGATACTCAGTAACTTTTTTCAGCTAGTGGGGATAGGGAACACCCTTTGGGCCTTGCCACAGACCAGGTCGGGTGTCAGTTTGTATACGTCCCAACCAGGTTCGTGATAGTCACTCTCTATGTTTTAAATATATCTTTAATGTGTAAATTAGGGGAAAATATTTTAATTAATAAATATAAATATATATTTTTCTCACAAAGAAATCATATTCATGATGGTAATTAATTTATAATTTCTAGTAATTAAATAATTACCTTAAATTCTTAACAACACTAAAACACTATTAATTAAATTATTTAAAAAATAAAATTAATATTTATAATAATAATAAAAGTAATATAATTTGAATGAGTTATAGTTTTAAAAGTGTTTTGAAATTAATATAACATATTATTGATTCATAAAATGATTAGATTCAAATTACGACTATGTATTTATATCATCTAATTCAAATCAAATGAATAGTGTCAAAATTGATATTAATAATATTTTATCAAATCGATATTTTACTAAATTATTTAGAAATCATAAAATTATTGTAATATGACAAAAAAATAATATATTGTCTAATATTTCATCCATTTTCCATTTATGAGTCAATAATTTCCTTATAAATAAACTTATATCCCTTTAAGTGTCAAAATCGTGTTACCGTGGTTAATGTTAAAATGTGTTAACTACGGGGTTAAACCAAAAAATATGGTTTAAAATTCCTCAAAAAGCATTAAAATATTTATTGTTTATGATATTTCAACAATATCCTACATTATCTTCAAATATATGAACATTTTTAATAATTTTAATTGATAACAACTTTATCATAATTTAATATTTTATGATGTCTAAAAATTACCCCTCACATTAATTAAAAATGACCACCTCCTCCCATCACATATTCCAAACTTTTGATCAAAAGAGTTAGACCATACCTTCATAAAATACCTTATAAAATTTCTTATACACATTCTATAGGTGATGGTTATCCCAAAAGACTAAACGTAGGACCCTTAAGAGGAAATCTAAATGAGTTCTTTCAAAGAAGTGGTAATCACCTTAATTAATCACTTTTTTATCTATTATTTATATAGTATAAATATATGGTATTTATCATAAAAAACAAATTCATTATCCTTAATATAAATATATTTAATTTTTAATATGATATATCAATTATCCACCATCTATACCTTCACATGGGAAGTGAAAGTATCACTCGTGCCTACATATGACTCACCGTCTCCACATAGTGATACAATTAATATTCCACCACCATATATCATAAATAATTATTTTGATGGGTTTAATGATTTTATATGACAATTATTAAATAATTATAGTTATTTAATATTAATATCATTTCTACTATCTTACATTGTAATCTCTTAGAAAATAATAACGTCGCTTGTGTGTGTACATATGGACTACCACTTTCACGAAGCGATGTAGATCATTTTTTTTTAATTTTTCATGTATGGTAATAATTATAGTTTTAATTCATATAAATGAATTATATTATATACTAATTAATCTAGAATGATTAATTATTATTTAACTTTATTTAATTCCATTTGTCTAAAAGTGAAAATTGAGTACACGTATACGTTTGACCTACCGTCTCTACGAATGATGTAATTCATTATAATATATATAAATTTTATGTATGAAGAAATATATATATATAAATAAATATAATGAATATATATGATAGTAATATAATTGGTAATGTTTTACAGACAATAGATCCTCTATCAATATATAAGGACCGAAACCACAGAACCAAAACATACATGAAAAATGAAGTAGTTATTTCCTAGAAAAATGATTTTCACATAGAATTATTAATAATAGGGTGAAAAAATATTAAATGAAAATTATATACTGTATGATATTTAATAGTATTGTTTTTAATAGATATATATATATACTAAATTTATATTTATTATATTGGATGTTCTAACCAGTATGAAAGAATATCTGACCAGTGGTAAAAGATTTTCATCACACATTTTTTTATGTGGGACAGATTCCTTATACACCACTTTTTCATTTTTTTTATGTCTATACAAACCATGAATTTATTTTATAATTTTTTTTATCAAAATTATGTGATATAAAAATATATCTGAGGTTTTATCTTTAATGGGGTATATGATTCAAAAATTACCAACGTGGTAAGTGTTTATTTCATAATCTCGTAATTATTCCGGATTGTTCATGTTTACGTATCCAATAAGGAAATTAATTGATATTTATATATTAAACCTAATAAATTTTATTCTCAAATGATTATTTTTTTACTTTAGTTTTATATTTTGAGTACTAAACAGATCATATTTTTTAATGAAAAATAGACTTTATTGCCAATTTAGTCAGAAATATTTTTCATCCATGTCCATGTTTTATAATGCTTTTTCAATAATATTTATAATATTTCTATATTATTGTTTTAATTAATATATAACTATTATTTTATTATTATATTTTTTTTAAATGAATCTTTTGATCTTTTTATTAAAAAAATACTTGTTGACTTTTACCTAAAATACAATTAAAATATTTTTTTGATGTACACGATATGAACATAATTTAACAACATCATGAATGCTCAATGATTTTATGATTACATTACAATTTTCCATGATTATTTTCAAATTATTTTGTGAATTTTTTATTTTTTAAAAGTGACTTTCAAAGTGATAATGATATTTCACCAAATAATTTATTAATGTCACTTTTATCTTATTTCACTTTATCAGTTAAAAACCCCTTATTGTACATATTATACACTTAGTATATTTTCTATTGATACATTACTTATTATTTCTAAAGATGATTTATGAAAAATGTTACTGGGGATGCACTATTTTGATTATATTAAACATATTACTCTAAGTGGTTTATTATTATGTTTATCTATTAGGGAAATTATTAGTCTTTCGTATGCTATTTTTTTAATAAAAATGTTTATATTGATAATGTTTCACCTATTTCATATGATGAGTATAATGGACTTTGTATGAAATTAGAATGAATGTTTTAGCCCCTCCATGAATTAGTAGTTATCAGGACATACTCTAGTTTGGGAATTCTGCTGGGCCATTACCTATTTATATAAGATGTCTTGGATTAAAGCCTCGATGATATGATTAAGATCTACAACAATATCCCTTCCATAATTATTATATTATCTATTAATATAAAAGAGATTATTTTAATATTTATGATATTCATGGATATGTTTTAAGATCACACTATTAGTTATATATAATTATTTGATCAATATGTATTCCTTCCATATTATTTCTTATTATAAAGTTATTGATTAAATGGAATTTGTTTTCAATTATTTATTTTTTCATAATGATTTATCTTTATTTAATAATGATAGATTCTTCTATACATAACCCATATAGAGAATTTTGGACTCACTTTTATTTTCATTCCTTTCCCCTGGATATGAAGAACCAATCTTTTAATGAAATTTAGAATGCAGAATAATTATTCTCACTATTTTTTATATTTTATATCCAAAATAAAATGTGAATAATGTATGTTTACAATTTTCTAATTCTAATAAATTATACCTTCCTTTGGGAAGTGATCATTGGTAACTTATGTCAATATGAAAAATTAACCACTATCTCTGGACTACTAGAGTTGGGGTCTTTAAAATGGGAGATATAAATCAATGATCATTTGTAAGTATACGACAAAAATGAGTGTATTAGAACGGTATTACAACCTATAGAGTATATATTTAATTATTCATAGACCATAAATCATTGGTCACAATTGAAATGTTTAGCATTTAAAAATACCCGAGTCATAAGGGTAACATTTCATCATCAATCAATCAGGATACAAGATCAGGTATAAATTAGAATAAAAACATATCATTTGAATTTTGGCACAATAATAAGCATATAAAATCACTTCATTTGTCCAATTTCATTTCTAAGACCATCATATCATAATCTAAAACGTTTTAAAATGGATTGGGTCCGCGACCCAACCAATTTAATTTATTTGATTACATTCACTCCCCATCCACTATCATATTATATCATGAGATTTAAATCAATACCCAATTAATTCTGGTCCCACTAGTCACATAATTAAAAGTAGACATATTCATTCCACTAGATAGTCTAAAAATTCATTATTTCCTCATAGCACAATCCCTTCAAATGAAATAGGTTTGATAAAAATTTAATCACCATATCATCCTAATCCATATAGATAAATAAAATGGATGTTATTATTTGATGTCATCACTAGTTAAGAATAATTAATATTAAAGGATTTTGATATATAGTAAAAATACATGTAAAAGAACATTCAATACTAGATTTAAAAATATTATAAAAATATTCTCCTTGTATGATAACATTTTATATAAAAAATACAAGTATATTTATAAGATGGTTTTTTATAAAAATAAATCTAGAACCATAAAAAGTAATATTCAATGAATTCAGTGGTCATGATGGTGGGAAAATATATTCTTATAGTAAATGTTAAAACAAATATTCTTTTCACACTTTTGGTAAAAACTCAAAAAACATATTTTGGAAAATAATGAATTTTTTTTCTAAACATTGAAAGGAAGGTAAAACATGGTTGAAAATGAATTTTAATAGTCACTGTATCCAAGAAATTAAAATTCTTGAAAATATTTCATATAAAAAGGGAATGTAATAAAATTGTTATTGAAAATATAAGATATAAGGAAATATTTCATAAAACAAATTCACATTTATTTTACGTACCAAAATAGTAGAATAAAATAAAAACAATAAAAACATATAAATAACTTGAGTAGAAAACAAGAGTTGTGGTATAATGGATATAGATTATATAATTTCTCTAAATTTAAATTTTAAATAGAAAATCCTGAAACCAAAAATACATTGTAACATAAACCCTTACCCTTGATCTTGACTGTCTTTGTACACATTCCTAGGATCTTGTTCATCGGGAAACCACATTTGGACAAGACATTTTGTCTTAAAAGGTTGGTTTTTCAGTAAAACAATTGTGGATGTGTTAGGGGGAGGGATGGTGATTTAAGTAGATATTTTGGTTGGAATTAGTTGGACAACATTTTCCAATGTGAGTGAATAAGTGAAGGTAGGGGTATCTATTTAATAAATTTGGTGGGTGGATTTATTGTAAATACATAAAACTTTAAACAAATATAAAATTCATATTCAATCTCACATGGATCCATGAAATCCTATATTAGAAGATAAGATAAGGACATTTCTATGCATCTTTAACCAATTAAATTAAAAAATGTTTAAAAAATATTTTTATCCTTATCATTTAGTTTAACACCTAGTTAACAAATCTTAACCTGAAGTGATCTGATTTTTTTTACCACAATCACAATCAAAATGATAAAAAAATAAAAGGTACATAATTAACAAATTTTTACATCCCATTAAATACATAGAAGCAATTTTATCAAATTTATTTTCTAAAATTGGTAGTAAATATTTTTAAATGAGTACATAAAACATAATGAATATAATTTTTAAAAATATAATTTTTAAATATAATACTGAATTCAATCGAATTCCTTTCATAGTTGAAACCATTAGATTAATGTTAAATTATTTATTTCATAAAATATATTCTCATTTCATCAAAACCATTTATCTGTAGTGACTAATAAAACTTATTGATATAAAAATGCATTCCTCACATAAAAATGGTTTTTTATAAAAACATATATTTTTACATTCAAATTATTTTATTTCCATTTATAAAAAATTGATAACCAGAAAATTTAATTTTTAAATATGTAATAAAAAATACATTTTCTATTCTTTAATACTCTGAATAAATTATTAATTATGAGATATATGAAATTAATACTACTCATAAAATAAATTTTAAAACAATTCATTAAGATAAATTATAATCCCTATGTGAATTTGAAATTATTTTTGACAATAATATTCTATTTAAATGAAATATAATGTGATTAATTTTATAATTTATAAGTATTATTCACATAATTTCAATGTTTTTTTCTTCACAATGTATCGATCACATCATATTTATAAATAAAAAATATATACTTTAAAATCTCATGGTGTTAAATTCAACCCCTTGATTGGGATATTTACCTTGAAATTATACAAATCTTGTAAAAAACTGAGGATATCTACCCCTCATTATGTCCCCTAGTTCCCACATTTCTTCTTTTAATTTTTGATTACACTAGTTAACATTAACAGGGTGAGTATTCTTATTATATAAGTATTTATCTACATGTTCTGTGATTTCAATACATTGTTCTTTATAAGAATGATCATTATTGAGTGGTATGTACTCTGAATTTAGTACATGTGAAGGATTTTTTATATAATTTATCAAAAGAGATATTTAGAACACTTCCTGAACTTGGGAGAGGTTTGTTGAAGGTTCCAAGAGATAAAATTCCTTATTGATGTGGTCAAGAATTTTATATGTACTAATATATCTTAGATTTATCTTATAATTATTTCAAAATATCATTTCCTTATTCAAATAATTTATATATAGAAATACCTTATCACCAACTATTACCCCAAATTCTAATAGTGGTCATCAACATAACGTTTCTGTTGAATTTTTTCAGCTCTGATATACAAATAAATGACTCTAAACTTCCCTTTTATATCCTTAACTACATTAGGTATGAAAAGTATTCTTTCCCTAACTTCATCACAACAAGTTGGAGTTCTTCACTTCTTTCCATAGATATATTCATAATGATTCATCTTAATTCTTGAGTTATTGTTATTTTTGCATTAAAATTCAACTATTGGAAGGTTCTGATCCCCAGATATTTAGAAATATATAGATAATTACATAAACATATATTCTATGTTTTCATGGTCCTATTTGAATAAACACATATCAATGGTTGATATGTAGTTCTAAAGCTGACCTCCATATTCAATTATTACTAAATAATTATCTTCATCACGAAGATAAAACTTATACCTCAATCATATAATATTGATAATGGTACACCATGAGAACTTACCAATTACATAATTTGTATCCTATAGATTTTATCAATAGAATAATATTCTTTGATAGAAATTAATTATTCATATTTTGTAAGGATATCAACTAAAACGCATATAACATTGTTCCCTTTAGATATACTGGGGAGTACCAAGGGGAAATCCATGGATATTTTCCCCATTTCAAATATGGTATGGGTAATGATGGAAAAATTCCATTATTATTTGGTCTCATCACCTTAAATTTTTAATATATTAATCATTACGATACAAACACCAAGATATGTCTCTTCATTTTTTCCAACCACAAATTATCTTAAATATATCTATAAATATTCATACTTCTAGGAAAAATAGAGATTGATAAAATATGATTCATCCAATAACTTCTTCTTACATTTTAGTATTGAAAGTATATGCACTCCATTCCCAATTTTTATAATTATATCACTTTCATGAGTAACCATAGGAATGTATCTTATCTTATTTTCAGCTCCAAATCTTCCTTCCACACCTATAAATCATTACATAAAAATATTGTTGAACATTAATCTCAGATAGAAAACATCATTCTCACCACCTTATGAATTTAGGGTCTATCATTTTAAAATCCATAAGTGTGGGATATATTTTAATAGTGCTCATAAAAAATGTTATATGGTCTTTCTGACTCAAAGAATCATCCACAGTTTTCATCAGGTAATGTATGGATCAATCATAATATTTAGTCAATTACAACCATATCCTCGGTGCATATTGAACTATTCTTTTTGTGAATATATCGTTCATGATTTTATGGTTTATATATATATATATCACAACTTTCACTTTAGAGATAATGTATTCTTATATTAGAAGAAAAAAATACCACTTCGAGTTCAAAAATATGATTTAGTTACTTTTAAAGATGAACCGTCAATTAGTTAGAGTAATAAACTACCAACGTGTCATTATTAATGAGAAAATATCCTACTCCCTTATTTTAAGCATCATTATATGTCAAAACACATCTCCATAATAAGGTAGCATTAGAACATGTGCATTGACCAACCTTCTCATTAATTCCTTGAAATTATACTGACATTCATCTATACATAAGAAAATGATTCCCTTCCATATAAACATATTTATTACATTTCATATCCATGAATAATTTATCACAATGTATAGGTAACATCTAGAAAAAATATGAAAATAATTTATAAAGACTATTAAAAACCGATCAATCATTCATTGATCTTTGTGCTCTTTCTTCATCTTGTAAATTATAACAATATAATTTATTAATACAACAAAAAACTGATCAATGTAATATATAATGTCTCTATTCATCAGATCCGTAATGATAGAAGACAAATTAGAAAGTCCAAATGGAATAACTATAAATTAGTAGTTTGAATAATTTCTATTGAAGGATGTCTTAGATATGTCCTTTTTGATCCTCAAATGAAGATATCAAAATAATAGGTATGTATTTGATAATTATTGATATATTATTAGTTGATAACAAATAATCAATATAGGGTAGATAATTATTTTTCGTGATATCAATCTTTTTACATTCTTAATAATCAATGTAAACATACATTGACCTATCATTATTCATTAATAAAAGAATACACACACTCCATGGTGATATGTTTTGATTATTAAATCCATTACCTAGATTATATAGGATTTTGTAATTTAATTCATATAAATCAAATTTGTTCTATTTTAAAACGAGTATTTCTAATTATTTTGATCCAGGTTTGAAATCTTTTAAAAACTAATATTTTTAATTTTTGGGAAGACTAGGAAACTCTTTAGGAAATACATAAATATATTCCAACACAATAGACATATACTCAATGTTGAGTTTCTACCAAACTACATGAGATAGATTCCATTTATGAATATTTAATAATACTAATATAACAGAATTAATTTCCATTAGATGTTAATATTCACCCTTACACGAATAGAAAATCATTAGTATATTCAAAATATGAAATGTGAATTTCCATCGCCCAAAATTGATATGTTATATATGTAAATAAAACTGATCCATTTCCCAAATCATATAAAATTCAAATAATAGAAGAATACGAGGATTTGTAGCAAGGAAATTATTACATACTTATATCAGAGTGGATCAATAGTCTTAGAATTTAATCATCATACCATCAAATGTTTTCATTGACAATTCAATATATTATCATGTAGGTGTTGATGTGGTACCCTTTTAAAATTCATCAGATATAAATGTGTGGGTTTAATGAGAATAAAATAAAAAATTTGTAGTTCTAGAGTGGATGATAGGTATTAATTTCACCACTTTTTCCTCATAAAACTCATTGGTAGAAAAGATCACCAGATTACTCAACTTTTATATTGGTTTAGGAGTTTGTTAACAATGACTAGAATAATAAACCTTTGGATTCATTCATTCATTGGTATAACACCCACTATACTTATTGTTTTTTTTATTTTACTGGAGGAGGTGAATTTAACAATGATTTTACCCATACTTTTCATTGTCTTACCTATATAAATCTCCCTAAAACTCACTTTCTCAATTTCCTTATTTTCCAAACCAGAATCATTTACCAGTGTGTTGGGGATAATTTACCCCATTGTTTTTTCAAAACTTCTTTCATAAAAGAATATATTTTTTTATTGGATTTACTTTTATTATATCCACGAATCTCTATATTTATATGCTTATCTGAACTATGATATGGATGATAACCTACAATATTTAATTCTAGCACAAGATCACATTGAATGGTTTCCTCAGAGATGAAATAGTCTCTTACGATCAACACCTTTTAGAGACTTTGTTTTACTCCGTCAAATAACTGATCAATTTTTCATAAAGGGTTCATGAGAAAACCATATTCACTCCTCATAAGTGTTGTAAAATTTTCCTCAATGGTACAAATATATTCATCATCCATATAATTAATCTCAAGAGATCCCCATTCAGTTTTCATGAAATGAATTCCAGGAAAGTAATTACTAAAATAAATTCTCTTTAAAACATCTCATTCTATAGATTCATTTTTTTCATCTTTTCTCAAATTATTAATAAGATTAAATAATTTATCTTCTTCTCATTCTAAATCAATCACTACCAATTTTTTTTTTACTCTGAGCATTGGAGAATGAAAAATTTATTTTTTGTTGTACTAATTCATTTCATGTATAATATTGGATTAGTGGAACAATAAAAAAGGAGTTTTTTTTCTCATGAAAGACATAGTGATGTATCATTTACTTATTTGTATGATCAATAAGATATATTTTTTTAGAGAATTGCATGAAAATAAAAGGAAAACTTCGAATCCCAGTTCCCATACGAGATTCTTTCTCAAGAAGAAAAATCATTTCATTGTTTACCACATTCATTTTAACATGATTTCTCCTCGTTCCAACCATTATCTAATAAAAAATCTTAATGTGAGAATCAATCTATAATAATTATAGTGATCAATCATATGATCATGAAAATAATTCCTAAAATTTCATTAATTATGACACCATCTTTTCAAACAATGACACTTTTAGGCCCACTCTATATCACTTTATGTTCATTAATTTCTATCTTATCTTTTATTGTAATTTTATTCATAACCTAATTTACTGAAATAACTAAACCCTACTCGGATTCTAACTAAAGTGGCCTATATATTACATATATATACACTTCATCATCTTTGATGAATATTCATTAAATTTCAAAATAACACATACCATAAAATCAAAAAGGATTAATATAATTGAAGTATATATAAATAATAATCATATTAAATGTAATGAATTTTGTATATCCCACAATGTTCATCCATAAATGTACCCTTATTAAATATATAATAATGTGAACCTTTCATCATAACCAGGGGAAATGGAAATATAATAAAGGGTGAGCTCAGATGCTCAATTAGGGTAAACATGAGAGATATCAATTGATGATCATATTCTAGAATATTCTAATAATATGGGTCTAAAGACATTACCATAGCATATAATTTTCATATCCAATCAATCATATATCATAAGTCATTATTCATGGCATAAAGTTTTAGCATTTTAAAAGACAAGAGTCTAAAGAGTAAGGTATTATAATTATTCAATAATCAGCTATGAGAGCATATTATAAGTGAAACTACCCCACTCATATTCCAATTGATTAGTTCCTTGGGCTCATGTGTCATAAGACCTCCGGCGTGCCTCCCTGTGTTCCATTGGGAGAGGACTAGTAGTGAGGGTCTAAAGGTGATACAATGGGAAGACTATACCCTCTTTAGATTCGAATAAAAAATATTAAAAAAATGAGGGAAACAATATGAACATCACATATAGGATATATAAAAATGTAAAAAATTCCAATTCCCAACATATGTTTTAACATATAATGTTGCATACTAAATAAAAAGGGTAATAAATGACAACCAACTAGTGAGACAACCTCAAAATAAGAATAATAAAAAAACCCAAAGATAAAATCATCCATGGATGTCCTGAGATCTTCCCCAGATCCTAACTATGTCCTAGTTAATGGACACTAGGCATTAATCTGGGGACATTACCTGATCATATAAGTTGTGACCAAGTAGTATATGCTTAGGTACACAAATTCCATAGGAGCATGAGCATGGTGTGAGTAAAACTAAAAATTCCACCACCAACAATGTGTAATGAAATTCTAGCATGTGACCACTAATAATAAGGGAATAAATGAATAATAAAGTATGGATAATATTGTGATATAGAAGAAAAAGAACCCATTCATGCCTCATGTCTTAAAAAGATAACCTAGGCTGATGCAACCTACTTAATACATCATTGATAACTCTAATCACGAAAGAAGAATCATGACATAATATAGTTCCAAGGAATTCAACCAAGGAAATCAATAGAAAATGTCCTAAGAAGAATGGACTAGGCTCAAATAGGCATCCCGTAAAATATGACCCCATAAATAATCATCATTATACTTATAACTCAAGGGACCATTATTGAAATTCAAAAACAATGCTTTACTAGAATCCCAAATCACACCTAGGGAATTCCATAATAATACTAATTCATCAGAATCCAAAAATACTATCCTCCTAAATTAAATAAGGGATGAACATAAGAATCCATGAAATTCATCAAACGTTGACATTACCTGAATCGAATGGGTGTAAAACCCATGGAAGTCATTGTAACAAATCTAAGTAGAATCCACTAGTTTTCATAAGGAATTCCATAGTATGGGAATTAATTGAATTCAAGTAATCCAATAATCCAAAAATTCACATGAATCCCCTAGTAAAATACAATGTTCATAAATGGAATTATACACCAATACATGACCTGATGAATCCATAGAATATCCTAACGCATTCTAGACCCATGATTTTCAAAGGTAATCCAATGGGAATCCTAAGGAAATATAATTATCTAATTCAATTATAACAATATTACACATGTCATTAATTTGATTATAAACTCATATAAAATTAATATTTCATGAAAATATACACTATATAATTCCACCATAATAAACCAATTATTAACTAGGAAAAATCCACTATTTAGTTTAAATTGACTCTCCATCTATAAATTCTAGGGTAATAATACCTATAGTTTCCTAAGGATCATCCTAATAAACACAACTCTTAAATAAACATTTCCATTACATGGGAAGCCCCTACCTAATTTAAATAACAAATTTATAGGATACAATAAAAATATGCTATATTAATATTCTAAATGAGGGTTCACCATAATAAAACATGTTTTAATATGTACAAGTGTGGCATATAAGGCTTCAAGGGACAACAAATAATGAAATTCATTTGTTAGGATAAGTGACCAATAAGAAGATATGACTACACAACTCAAAAGAGAATTCAAAAACATGAAATTAAGGGGAAAAAATCCCATGACCAATAATAGCCTCATATGAGTTTACTCATCTAATATCATTCATAATATCAAGCTAAAATGAATGACATCAATGATCCATACAAAAATATTTAAAATAAAGCATAAACCACATTAGTGAATTTAAAAAAATTTAGTGAAGAAAATAAATAATATGAAAAAAGAGATAAATAATCACCCATATCCTTTAATATCATTTGAAGGTAACTGAAATAACCAATAACTAGATCATAATCATGAAGAATAGTGATATGGATAATGGGGAATTTCTATATGGAGTTCTGGCTCATAAATTGAAAAAATTTGGGAAAATAATGGTTAATGTTTAGATGGGAAAAAAATTCCTTTTCGAATTTTTAATGGACACATGGGTTGGCCACATGGATAAACAAACCATGCACCATATGTACATCCAGAACTACCATAAAACTCCCCACCCCTCATGTTTTGGAAAACTATGCACTAAGATTATTAAATAGTTATTCAATCTAAAACAATACTTTCATGGTTAGCAGGTCTCTCCTTGAATAGTTCAATAAACTATTCTACTATACAAAGTAAGACCCATGATTCTGTAGAATGATTATCCCAAACCATTTTCTGTCTATTATGCATGTTGTATTTCCGCCAAACATGAATTTCCAAACCTTGAATCCATGAAACACCCATGAGACCTCCAATCCCCATAGAGAACCTCATTTCCAACCCAAATTGGGCCTTTTTAGTGGTTCTAACCCTTGGGATCCTTTAATAATGAATAGTTTAAAAAATTTCTCATCCACTGGGTTTAAAAATTCAAACAATCCTCAATTTCTAAGAACTTGATAAATCCTTGGCCTTATAAGCTCCCCACCATAACACTTATCATCCCATAGAAGACTTGATGGTCAACCATTTACACCACCTAACCTATTTCAATCAATGATAAATGTTTAAATACCTCATATCGGTCGTGAATACTCAAAGAACATACATGGAATAACCTCTAGGTAAGGGTGTTTAGACCACTATACCTAAACCAACACCCATCATCAAAACTGAAACACCAGGAGGCCAATTACCAAAGGTCGTCCTAACTAAACAATGATGGTGCTTTCATAAAAACACCCAATAGTCATGTGTTTCTCCCTGTATTAATATTTATATTATAAATAGACACACTAATTCATTTAAACCCCGGTAATCAGAATATCCCATTAAATCACTATCACTACATTCCAAATACATGACCAATGCAGTTACCAACTCACAACACATGAAAATACTTAATTAGTGCTGGTTAATGTGTTATCACTATAACTTTTCACTATAAATAAATTTAGTATTGATGTATAAACATTATCCATGCATAAGATAGAAATATACCAGATTTTCATTAAGAATCTTGTTTTAATTCTCATAATACATCTTCCATCCCTTAAAAGACATGTCAGATGAAGTTCTAAACCTTACACATCCAAAACTACATGTGTTCACAAGTAAAACCAATACCATCAATTTTTTCTCTTAAATGATCATTTCTGAAAACTGATGCACCACTATTTAATAGATAATGATGCATTCATGATTTAAGGAATCCTTTTTTCCACCCAAACATGATCATTAGAGTCTATAACTGACTCCTAGTCAGGTTCTATATTCATATTTTCATCTTTCCAAAATATCTTTGTTCCCTACCACACATACGATAGTAACTACAATCCAAACAACCTTGTATCACTTTAAACCCACCTTGATCTTAAGGCCAATGCTTTGTATCAATGTACCACCATATCTAATTTCCCATTTGGAATTCCCAGAAGAATAAATGTATGAACCTTAGTGGTTACTTACATATTTATTGATTTTTCCAGGAGAATTTCATGGTCTATTATAAATTATCATGACCCTTGTGGAATATGGGTCAAACAACCATCACTGACACATTACTCCTCACTATAATAATTCCATTTCCTTCTCTTTATTTCAAAAATATAATCCACCAAGTCCCACACTCCATCCATTAAAGAAAACAATATTGGACATGGATATCTCACTTCGACATGAGTGACGAAAAAACATTACTACCCCGTATTATCAGATCCTATTAATAGAACCAACAACACTTGTTGATATCCTATCTATAATGAGGACCTCACTCTCCAACAACAGATGATACATCCCCACTAAATGAATTTACTCACACTACCCCTTGATCATAACTCAACAAGCCCCTACTCAACATATGTTTGAGGTTCATTCCAAGGCATTGTCAACACAATACATCACCACATGAAACCCCATCCAGGTTCATCCCAGGTTAGTCATTCTATGATGTATTGACCTTTCATGAAATCATACTTGACATTATCATGAAAATAGAGGAGATTTTTTTCTTATTATTATATTCTCAAAGCACCAACCCATAAGAATCTCATAAACTCCCAACCACCCATATTTAAGAGGGATCCTTCAACTGTGACCCTCCAAAGGTCCCACAACACTCTACCAAGTAGTCAAGAATAAAATGTTCATCATGTCACTATAGTTAATGCACCACCCAAGATTATGAAATACCTATACTATTCTGCGTTGGAATGAAGATAATAATTTTTGCTAATGTAAGTCAAAATAGGTGTAGTGCATAACTAGAACACACCTTCTTCTTCATACTAAGACAACTAAACACATTTCCAAAATAGAATCTCGTATCTTTAGAATTCACATTCCACAAAGAACCCAAAAAAATTCAAGGTCACACACTCCTTTTAAACTATTTCAAAATCTAAATCAAGAACCAAGACTCATGAATCACTAAATATAGGCTTAAACTCCCCCTCAAATTGATGACCAAACCCCCAACCATATCATACTTATTTTTATTGAGGCACCCTCAACATCCCATCTAATATGCTTGATATCTAATAAGATTTATGTCAACCCATTTGACTACCTAACGAAATATGATTACCCAGACTCCATTACTACCTAGAGAATCTTACTACACTTTTCATTTACCCAAAAAAATGATTAATAATTGGTCCAAACATCTCATTGATCCTACTCTCTAATCAATAAAAGTCACCACAATAAATAAGACTCAGAGTGTCCCATACCCCAATAGAATAGATAACTAACAAGTTTCCTTTAACTTATCAAGGGGAATCCTTATGCACAATGAACCTCGCACCTCAAACTACAAAAAAATAGACTACTAGACATGTGAAAATAATTGTAAAGGCAACTCCATGGAGAAATTACATACCTCCAAGAATATACCATACCTCTTGAGTTTATCCACATATTATTCTTATCAAACATGGTATCAAAAATTGAATAAGGAATGACATAACTAGGCATCCAAATGTCCATGTTCTCTCAAATTAATCCTTAATCCAATACCTAAGAACTGAAGGTTTTATAATTGACATAAGATCTTAGTCATAACAATTTCTTTAAAAAAACATGATAGAAATGAAATCAAAATAATTACTTATGTTGAAGAACAATCTCATGCCTCACACCATCCACTTCCTATAGGTAGCTCTCCAAACTCCATTCTAAAACCCACATAATATAGTTTTTGAAGACTAATACTTACTCTAGGCCCCATACACCTAATGATACACATCCACTACAATAAAACTATGTGGAAAGACTCTAGATTTAAGGTTCAACATAACTCACAATGATCACAACCAATAAGGTCCATAAAAAGTGACAATACAAGGCGATATCTAACGACCTATAGGTCACTACCTAAATGAAGGCACAACATCTGACATACCACACTCTGTTTCCTCCAAACACATCAAGGTATCACAACCCACATCATATAATCTAAAAATAAATATGACCACACTCAATGGTACAACCACCCATACAAGGATTATGATTACACATGCCATGTCCGGATAAGGTAACTCCTCCAAGAACCACCCACTACTCAATGCCATATGATTTTCTCATTAAAAAAACTGGTTCCAATTCTTGGTTAGATAAGGTGAAATCCATAATATATAATGACTATTATTTTATATGATTTTTACTAGAACATTATTTAACCAATAAAATAATTTAATTTATTTACATCTCAATTATCAAAAACATTTTAGGTCTTATTAATTTACCAAGATTGTCACCCTTGGGTTATTATATAAAATTTCAAACACATTTTGTAGAGTAAAAAATCATTAAGTTGTTCTTTGAACCCTATTTATATTCTGCTAATATAAATTTAAAACAAATAATCAATATACCATAATTTTCATTCACTCTCATTTAATCATTTACAATAACATAAAAAATTCCACATTACCCATTCATCATTTATTTAGATATCAAAACCTAGTTTAGTTAGAAAATTTTCCATTCCCAAGTTATAGTGGAAAAACTATATTATTTTCTTGCTATCACCTTAGAAAACCCAAACAATTTTTTAATAATCCATTTATATCTGACTACTATTTTCAAGGGTCCATTCAAGGAGTTGGCCAAGTAGAGTTCCACTATTCACTTACATGTGAAATAAAACATATAAATGATTGAAGAAACATTAAACAATCAACCCATCTAAGTAGATTAAATCCAATGTAGAAACATATTACAAACATATATAACACATGATAAAATAAATCAAACACCAATTTATATGAGAATTATAGAAAACTATCAACCACATGAAATATACTGGGAACATATAAATCCCCTATTCCTAACATGTTGAATGAAAAAAACACCCTTTAATCATTCAATGAAATGAGATAAAAATACCAAAACCAACTACATCACGAAAAATTGAACTATATGAGGTAAAAATTATAAAATTTAAATGAGAAAAGAAAGAAAAACAGTCCCCACCCATGGAAAATTTGATTTTCCTCCATACATGAGTTTGCAAATCCATGGTACAGATTCATTACCATGCCCTGACATCGTCATAGTCTCTTGTATACCATACCAAAATATTAATATAAAAGGAAAATATAGATATGATATATTAATTAATTAATTTGTAGCACCTTGAGCTAACTCATCTCTAATACAATGGCCGGACAAGGAGATCACATAACCTCAATCATTTCTCCCCATATTCCAAAGGCTTCCACCAAGAATCAAGGGTATTAGGAGGTGATAGTTGGGAGAATATACCGTTTTATCAGAGTTTCATAATGGTATGATAGATAATAATTATAAGACAATTGAGAAAGTAGAAAACAAATGAAAGACCACATAGTAGAAGACAATAATTAACAATTTCATAATCGTGGCCAACACCAGATTATACAAAAAATTAATGCATTTCATGGTGATGATACATAACCAAAATAAGTAAACAAAAAAACACACTTTGCAACATAGTACAATAATCAACAAAAGTCACCCAATTCCCAAGGGAGATCTCCACGAACTTCCTAATCTCTATCTCAGTATTTTGATCCCAACCACCTGGTATAAACAACACAACATAAGAAATCATTCATGGTCCACAATCGTATGAACAATAATGGTATACTTGGGTACCCGAGTGCAATAGCATCCTGAGTAGGGTTTGAGATATAAATCTCAGTAATCTGACACCACCAGTGTCTATCCCAATCCACAAAATAAAATATAATTAAGAAGTTGTCATATAAAATAAATGGTGAGTGATAACAAGTTTGTAAAACCAACTTGTTCTTGGTTCCTAAACAGAACCCCTTCCTTAACAACCTACTTCAGCCTAAGCTGGAATTTTGAAGAAGGTACATGGTCATGAAAAATATGTGTACCAGTGCTAAAAGTAACAAGGAAATTAAAAAAGGGTCACCCCAAACATTTTATTAGTCTTGGGGTCTAATTCACTTATCTCACATATGTATACTAACACAAAAGATAGAAAAATCACAATTATGTTCTATAATATAAATAGAAGCAATGAGTATAGTAAAAGTAATTCAACCAAAGTAGTCATTCAATGCGATTCCTTCAAATCTAGAGTTCGAGTCTGAGTTCCTCCTGATGGTATCACTATGGTACATCCTTCAATTAGTCCACAACCACTGAGCCCATCCCTGGAAATATTTCGCAAGACCAAGTATCACCCAAGGCATGGTGACTCTGATTCAGTCCTAGTTATCTCACTAGAGGGACGAGCATCACCCAAGGAATGGCGTATCCATATTTTTAATGGGTCCATCTACAGTTTCTCCCCTAGGGAACCGATATCACTAAAAATTATATTAAATCTCCCAAGAAATCCTCTCCCGGAAAGAAAAATAATTTCCCCCGACACGTCATGGTATTACCACCTGAGCATGGGAGGTTATCCCTAATTCCTTAATATGGAACCCATGTTTTCACCTGACCTGCATAAAGTGAACCATAATAGACAAATCACATTTCAAGGTAACCCTCAATTCAAATATAACATGTAAATCAGATTTAACGCCCCGACCCCAGTTACCCAGAGTCGGTGCATTATTGTGTAACATTGGCATGACCACAAAGATCAAGTCTTGAAAAACCGATTAATTTAGTATCCTTGGAAACACTAGATACATTCATAAGTCTTACATTACATCATAATGTAAAATAAAACTACATCAACATCTTGTCTTCATATCCCCTCACACTATCCCTGCAGGTCATTCATAATATACTTATTCACATCCTGGAAAAATTAAAACATTGGAAGGGGTGAGCTTAGCTGAACAGTAAAGATAATAATATAGTGGAAGCTTTCATAAATAATCATTAACATTTAAGGTAATGTATAACTAAAACAAAAGCCTTTTAAACTAGAACTTCAACATAATATGGAAAAAATAAAATGAAATAATGCCATTAACTTATTCACATGGATATTCTAATAGTCAAATAATCACATGAAAAATAAATAACCACTTTTATAATGATAGAATGCATAATTCCAGACTATCATAACAACATAGCCAAGGACTCGTGCCATGACTACAAATAAGATTTTGTGAAGGCCTCGTGCCAAGACACTAGTTTGTCTCATGAGACCTGCCGATGTAATTTTTTTAGAAGATACTTATGTTTAAAATTGCTAAAATATATTCCAGTGTTTTTCTGAAAACATTATCCAATCTTCTAAAAAAAATAACTAATTCTGAGACTCCTCGACTAATTACATGCCATGATGGGTCCACTCCCATTCCCTTCCTGTCTACTACACTCAAGAGTCGGGTTTTCTGAAAACATTTTTAAGCTTCCGTTAAATACGTATACATTTGCACTAGATTTTCATATATTTGAGAGAAATATATCTTTATTTAATCATTTAAAAATCAGATAATTATAAAATAAAACATTTTTAATAAATGTAAAAGTCAAAGGGGTTTATACACCGTATAAAAGAAAGTTGTGTATAAAACAAAATTTTCCTCAATGAAAGGAGATTGAGACGAAGTCCCTTACAAGGATCAATTTTTAAATAAAACAGATATATTATCTGTATTCACTATATGTACACATAAATAATGTACAAATACAAGGTAGGACATAATAATATCATGACATAATTTGAATGTAGGAGATTGACCGAAAGAACGAAAATTGGGTTAAGAAGTTCCCTTACCTCATGTCCGACATGACTGGACCGTTCTTTATCCTCTTGAATAATAAAGTAGAGTTAATTTAAAATTTCTTTAGAACATTTTTCATGTTTATTATTCCTTTTATATCACTTATTACCATGTTATGAACATTATTTAATTATTTATGTTAATAACTGTCGTTTTGTCGATCTTTGGTACTTGAGTCAAAAATAAACTTCTTATAATTACAAGTTGATCATGTGGTGAAATATCCATTATATCCATAATTATATTCTTGATGTAGATATCATATATATCATATATATCAAGTATATACATGTATTTATAATATTACATAACATTTAGAGGTAAGAAATGAAATGCACCGTTCATAGAGACGGTAAGCCATACGTACGCATGAACGCTACATTCATTTGTATTTTGTATTTAATGGAATGAAATTATAATTACATAAAGGTATACTATAATTCCAGTATAATATAATTTATAATACCATTTACTCCATCCTTTATACATCTCACATATATCATTAACGATTCAAATCACATTGAGGGGGCAGTAGTCCGCACTTCCTAAAATGAAGTTATCGCGTTTACCCATAATGGAAATCATAAAGGTATGATTTAAATGAAAAATAAAGAATCATATGGAAGAAAAACATAATATATATCATATATAAAAATATTTTCATCATAATTCCCACCATGAGATGTGTTAAAAGAAGATTGAACAATCATCGTTTCGTGAGGCAGACATTCGTTATCCACAGAAACAATATGTCCTTTAACAATTAGACGAAGGTGTGTGTAAGTGTAAATAAAATACTTCTCATAAAAAAATCCTATTATATTTAAGATACTGGTGTTGTTACAAAATAAAGGAATAAAAATATTTTAAGGGGTTGGAGAAGAAAAATAAAACAAAATAACATAAAAGAAGGCATTACCATAAAATCGGGTAACTCTTTTTGATTTGACCCAAAGGCTTCCTTGGGAAGACTTCTGCCCAAAGTGAGGCTTCTAATAGTAAGAGAGAGAAGTTTAGAGAGTATTTGGGTAGAGTTTGGCCGAGCCAAATGGCTTGGAAGGTGTGAATAAGGTCATAGTGGTGGGGGCCTTTTATAAGAGGAGAGGATGGGCAGTCTTGGAAAGTCATGAAATGTTACTTTATTATATAATGATTTTCAGATTTTAATGGTCCCAAAAATATATATTTCGAGGATAAGGTGATAAGGGTTAGAAATATACTCATACAATAGGTTTTTGACAAGGTTAATTCTTTGATTATACAATATCTCTCCATTTTATTTAAATCATTAATTAATGAGATAATTGTTGCGTCATCATGGTGTCATAAAAATTTTAATTTATTTAATGTCTAAAAATTATAAAAAAATATCATGATGTAAAAAATCGTTTTATATTTCCAATGAATATTTATAGTTGAAAATTTAACTTATATAACCCAATTTAATAATTGTTTTAGTAAAACAACACATGTTTGTGACAATTTTATTTATACTTTAAATAAAAAGATATTAATGTCATTTTCTTACCCAAGTGGCTCCATGGGGTCCCCAAGTTGACCCATGGATTTTCATGGTCTGCCATGACTCATCCAATAAGTGTAGGACAAGTGTAAAGGTATTTTCATATTTTTATAATATCATATTTACCTTAAATTTCACTAATTACCTTTAATCGCGATTAATAGAACTTAAAAGTTACTATTCACCCAAAATTATTTTAATCCCATTGAACCATGTTTTACTTCTTAATGAAAATGATTCATGTTGGATTTTTGAAAATAAAATCATAGAAGTGTTAAAGTTTCATTTAAATGAAAAATCTGTTTTTAACTATAACTTAATGGTTTCACTATTCATCATAAATTAATGTTTTTCAAAAAAATACCAAAAATTCACTAAAGCTATATTTGATATTCCAAATTCAAAAATGATGTCTATTTTACAAAAATAAAAACATATAAGTTGAATTAATTAATTAAATAATTAATTCCCGCTGTCACAACAAATAGCGTGTTTTTAAGAAAGAATATCAATTAAAAGATTGACAATTGTTTATTTCCAATTTCAATGTAAATTAATTATAATGACCACCATTGGATAAAATGGTAAAAATAGATTCTAATTACACTTTATAACCACTCAATTGTATAATTTATCACTATAAATTATTTTTATTAAAAAATCTTTTTTTAAGTATTTTTCACTATTCATCAAAAATTGGAAGTTCTCAGAAAAATACCAAAAATTACACATAAGATAATTTCGATATTCTGATTCCAAAAATGAAGTCCATTTTGAAATATAAAATTTATATAATTTTAAATAGTGGGTATTACTATTCATAACTGCTACTTTTATTGGTCGCGATGTGTTAGAACTCGAGGTTGCGTACAACACATGCTGCTCTATTATTCAAAGAGGAGTGTACCATGGAAGCTTGGGGTGTTACATTCACCCATCCTTCAATAAATTGCGTCAGCGCAATTTAAAATTTTTCTTTGAAAATAAAAGTTTCAAAATAGAAAATACATTTGTGGAAAACCCACATTGGGAATAGGGTTAATAAAAATATAACTTTAAAAGAAAGATAGAGAAGTACAAAGGTCACTCGAGATAGCCCATAATAGGATTCTATGAAAATATGGATATAGAGGAGAAACTAATCATCAAGGTCTGATGGAGTGTTGTAGAAAAAATGATCAGGAGAAATTTAACCACAAGAAAATCACAAACTTCTGATTGGTTAAACATTTATTGATTCCACAATTGGAAAAGTTAACCGACAAAATCTTTGTTTTAAGTTACCTTTCATAAAGTTGAGGAATTTATTTAGGAGATTTACTAAGAATGTAAGGAAATATACTTACTTGTCATGTAGACTTTCATCCTTTAATAAATTTTTACCACAAACCCATCTTTTACTCTAAATGATAATAGAACTCAAAATTATCCTAATTATCATAATTGTATAAGGTTCCAAATATTAACACATACCATTTAGATTTGGAAAACTTTTTTGTAATAACTAGGGACTTCCTGTAGGCTAGTGGTAGGTAATAATGGCCTGTCGCACTATGGTTGTGGGTTCGATTCCTGCAGCTTTATCCGACGCGACGGGTTATCCCCCAACCTGCATGTTGTCCTTTTTTTAAAACTATAGTATTATAATATTCCAAAAATAATCTTTATAAATGTTTTAACCTTAAACAATACTATCCAATGTTCAACTTAATCCATTCCAACCTTTATAGTTATCCAAAATACCTTTGTCCAGACTTTAGCTAAAAGGTCTCTAATTTCCAAAATCAATTGTATAATCAGATTCCTCAAGTAAAGTTTCACTTATTATCACATAAAATAATATGATTACATTCATCATATTAAAATCCTAATGAAAACAACAAGTACTGTAGTACAATCCTTATATATATCACATTATTTTTATAACCAGAATATAATCCTTGAGTCCAAAAGCACCAATACATTAATTATTCCACTTCAACTGTAGTAACAACATAAGATTTTCCTTGATACCTTTACCTTTTCTAAGGAAATTTTCCCTGTCACTTAATACATTCATTTGCAAAGTTCCCCATTTCCCTACAATTGTAGCATTCAACATTGATAGCCTCTTTCCTTCCCTTGCAATCACGAGCCTGGTGACCTTTTTCCCCACATTTATAACAAACTCCCATTCCTTTTGGGAAAGTACCGGGGTGATTCTTCCCACAATTATCACATAATGGAAAATCCTTCTTTACCTTTTTCCCTTTATCTGTCTCTTGTTCAACAATTCTCTTCTTCTCGTGCTTTACATTGTTGTCATAAGACTTAGAGAATTCCTTTTCTATCTTGATAGCACACGAGACAATATCTTCGTATGATGAGAAGGATTATGATACTAAAGCTCAACAAAGAAATGGTTTTATCCCATTAATGAAACGATCAATCTTACTTCTTGGGTTATGTATATAATCTGCAACATGTCTTTATAACCTTGTAAAGTTGCCCACATACATTGCGACATTCTCATCCTCCTTTTGCCTCAGACTCAGAAATTGCCTTTCCATATCTGCTCATTGGTCATGTGGTAAGTATTTTTCTAAGAAAAGATCATTGAACTCTCTCCATTCCATACTTCATACTTCTTCATCTTCCTTTGTATTTTGAATCAATGAACACCATTGATCAGCATCTCTAGTGAGGCGGTAAACTTCCATGATAACCTTTTCCCTTTCACTACTCCCCAAGGCATGGAATATTTTCTCTAAGGAATTTATCCATCGATTGGCTACTAAGGGATTTGTAATTCCATTGAATGTTGGTGGTTGTTGCCTCATGAAGCATTCTAACATTAATCCTCCATGTTGTGGATCAGGGAGCTCTATACGGGTAAGGTTATTATTCATAACCTGAGTGAGTTGTCCCAGTATGGTGATAAGTTGATCAGCACCAGTTGTATCTCCAACTCCACTATAATTATCTTGAGGATGAGGGAAATACCAACATGGATTGCATTCATTGATACAGTTTCCATTCCGTCCTCTAGGTTCCATTTGTGAACAATTTCATAAACTATATTAGTTTATGAATTGAAAAACATAATAACAAACTTGAAAAACACTTAACATAAATTGAACTATTTATGGATATAATCCATAATCATAAAAAAGTTTTCTTTGAATATGTATATACTCATAACCCTTCATAGTGGTTTGTAATGAAAATGAGAATTATCCTAAGTATATCCCCTGGGAGTGTCGTAACCAAGATTGCAGTAAGGCCCACTTTCGTGCACCCGTTCCCATTCGAGTCTAGCTCAAAGCGGTGTTTTTGGGTTTTACCCCTAGGTACATCTATGCCAAAGCCGCCTCTAGCTGCTCGTATCCAGATAGGGATTTATTGTTCGGAAAACTCAAAAAATCTCTATAATACCAAAATTCTAGGAAGTTATTCTGTACTAATCCTCAAAGTCTATCTTTGGGAAATGTGCTCTAATCAATGTTCTTCTAAATCTAGCATCCAAGGTTAGTACTAAACTTCCTCTGATACCAACTGTAACGCCCCGAACCTAGTTAACCAGAGTCGGTGCATTATTTCATAAAATTATCATGATCATAATGATCAAGTATCGAAAGACCGATTAGTTTAGTAGCCTTTTAAACACTAGATACATTCATAAGTTTTACATTACATTATAAAGTAAAAAAAAACTTCATCAACATCTTGTCTTCATATCCCCTCATACTATCCCTATAGGTCATTCATAATATACTTCTTCACATCCTAGAAAAATTAAAACATTGTAAGGGGTGATCTCAGATGCTCAGTAAGGATAAAAATATAGCGGAAGCTTTCATAAATAAACATTAACATTTAAGGCAATGTATACCTAAAACAAAATCCTTTTAAACTTGAACTTCAACATAATATAGAAAAAATAAAATGAAGTAATGCCATTTACATATTCACATGGATATTCTACTAGTCGAATAATCACATGCAATATCAATAACCTCTTTCATAATGATGGAATGCATAATGCCAGACTATCATAACCACGTAGCCAAGGCCTTGTGCCAAGACTACAAATAATATTTTGTCAAGGCCTCGTTCCTAGACACTAGATTGTCTCATGAGACCTGCCGATGTAATTTTTAGAAGATACTTACATTTAAAATTGATAAAATATACTCTAGTGTTTATCTGAAAACATTATGCAAGATTCTGAAAACAAAATATCTAATTCGGAGACTGCTTGACTAATTACAGGCCATCATGGGTCCACTCCCAATCCCTTCCTATCTACCACACTCGAGAGTCGAGTTTTCTAAAAAAAATTAAGCTTGCGTTAAATACGTATACATTTGAACTGGATTTTCATATATTTGAGAGAAATATCTATTTTTTGAAATCATTTAAAAATCACATAATTATAAAAAAACATTTTGAATAAACGTAAAAGTCAAAGGGGTTTATACATTGTATAAAAGAAAGTTGTCTATAAAACAAAATTTGCCTCAATGAATGGAGATTGAGACGAAGTCCCTTACAAAGATCATTTTTTAAATAAAATCGATCTATTATGTGTATTAACTATAAGTACACATAAATAATGTACAAATACAAGGTAGGACATAATAATATCATGACGTAATTTGAAAGTAGGAGATTAACACAAAGAACAGAAATTGGGTTAGAAGTTCCCTTACCTCATGTCCGACTTGACTCGACCATTCTTTAACCTCCTGAATAATAAACTAGAGTTAATTTATAATTTATTTAGAACATTTGTCAAGTTTATTATTCCTTTTATTTCACTTATTACAATGTTATGAACATTATGTAATTATTGATGTTAATAATGGTCGTTTTGTCGATCTTTTGTACTTGAGTCAAAAATAAACTTCTTATAATTACAAGTTGTTCATGTGGTGAAATATCCATTATATCCAGAATTATATTCATGATTTAGATATAATATATATAATATATATTTAGTGTATACATGAATTTATAATATTACATAACATTTAGAGATAAGAAATGAAATGCACTGTTCATAGAGACGGTAAGCCGTACGTACGCATGAACGCTACTTTCATTTCTATTTCGTATTTAATGGAATGAAATTATAATTATATAAAGGTATAATATAATTCCAGAATAATATAATGTATAATACCATTTACTACATCCTTTATACATCCCACATATTGAATTAACGATTCGAATCACTTTGAGGGGGCGGTAGTCCGCACTTCCTAAAATGAAATTATCACGTTTACCCATAATTGAAATCATAAAGGTATGCTTTAAATGAAAAATACAGAATCATAAGGAAAACAGAAACATTATATATATCATATATAAAAATAGTTTCATCATATTGGCCACTATGAGAGGTTTTAAAAGAAGATTGAACAATCATCGTTTCGTGAGGCAGAAATTCGCCAACCACAGAAACAGTATGTCCTTTAACCATTAGACGAAGGTGTGTGTAACTTTAAATCAAATACTACCCATAAAAACATCCTAGTATATTTATGATACTTTTTTTGTTACAAAATAATGGAATAAAAATAGTTTATGGGGTTGGAGAAACAAAATAAAACAAAATAACATAAGAGAAGACATTACCTTAAAATCGGGTAACTCTTTTTGATTTGAGCCAAAGGCATCCTTGGGAAGACTTCTTACCAAATTGAGGATTCTAGAAGTAATAGATGGAAGTTGATAGAGTATTTTGGAAGAGGTTGGCCGATCAAAATGGCTTGGAAGGTGTTAATAAGGTGGTAGTGGTGGGGGCCTTTTATAAGAGGAGAGGAGGGGCACTCTTGGAAAGTCATGAAATGTTACTTTATTATATAATGATTTTCGGATTTTAAAGGTCCCACACATATATTTTTAGAGGATAAGGTGAAAAGGGTTCTAAATATACTCATACAATAGGTTTTTGACATGTTTAAGACTTTTATGTTACATTATATTTTCATTTTATTTAAATCGTTAATTAATGAGGTAATCACTGCATCATCATGGTGTCATAAATAATTTAATTTATTTAATGTCTAAAAATTATAAAAAAAATATAATGATGTAGGAAATAATTTTATCTTTCCAATTAATATTTAAATCCTAAATGTTAACTTTTATATCCCCATCTAATAATTGTTTTAGTAAAACAACACATGTTTGTGACAATTTTATTTTTACATTAAATAAAAATTTATTAATGTCATTTTCTTACCCAAGTGGATCCATGGGGTCCCCAAGTTGACCCATGGATTTTATTTGTCGTCCATGACTCATCCAATAAGTGTAGGACATGTGTAAAGGTATTTTCATATTTTTATAATATCATTTTTACCTTAAATTTCTCTAATTACCTTTTAATTGCGATTAATAGAACTTAAAAGTTACTATTCACCAAGAATTATTTTAATCCTATTGAACCAAATTTTACTTCCCGATGACAATGATGTATGTCAGATTTTTGAAAATCAAATCACAGAAGTGGTAACGTTTCATTTAAACAAAAAATCAGTTTTTAACTACCACTTAGTGGTTTCACTATTCATAAAAAATTGAAGATTTTCAGAAAAATACCAAAAATTAATTGTAAGCTATATTTGATATTCAAAATTAAAAAATGATGACTATTTCACAAAATTCTAATCATATAAGTTGAATTAATTAATTTAATAATTAATTCCCACTGTCACAACAAATAGCGTGTTTTTAAGAAAAAATATCAATCAAAAGATTGACAATTGTTTATGTCCAATTTCAAAGTGAAATTAATTCTAATGACCAACATTGGATAGAATGGTAAAAATATATTCTAATTACACTTTATAACCACTGAATTGTATAATTTATCAGTATAAATTATTTTTATTAAAAAATTTGTTTTTATGTATTTTTCACTATTCATCAAAAATTGGAAGTTCTCAGAAAAATACCAAAAATTCAACATAGGCTAATTTTGATATTCTAAATCTAAAAATGAAGTCAATTTTGAAATATAAAATTTATATAATTTTAAATAGAGGGTATTACTATTCATAACTGCTACTTTTATTGGTGACAGTGTGTTAGAACTCGAGGTTGCGTACAACACATGCAGCTCTATTATTCAAAGAGGAGTGTGCCATGAAAGCTTGGGGTGTTACATCAGACACATAAATCATTATAATCAATAAAGATCCATGAGAAAATTCTATTGAATCCATCAAGTAAATTAATTCAAGCCATTAACATGGCATGTGTGATTTAGAACAAATGTAAGAATGTAACAATTACACGATATTGTTAGAATTTTAATATCTCAAGTGAGCAATATCATATTACAGAACATGCCACAAAAATGGGGAAACAATTAGGCACTTTCATGAGAAATAGAATATAAAAAATTTACATGGAATCAACATTCCACAAATGTAACACAACAAGAATTTAAAAATAGATTTAATATAGAATGCATGAAACACTAAGTCTCTAAAAAACAACACTTTATTATATCTTAACCAACAGACATAATTTTTTTCAATAGTAAATTCCAAGTAGATGGTCTTCAATGATTAAATATAATAATTATTTATAATTAATGATTCAAAGGGGTTATGAAAGGAAATTAAATTATCTTCCATCATCACTAATTCCACGGATAGTGTCTAAGAAAATTATTTAGATCTAAATGTCAAATATTACAATCCTAGAACTAGTGTGCTTGTGATACAGAAGTGGATTCATCCCAGTTTTACAAGGAATAATTGATGATGAAAACTATAATGAAAAATAGAAGGTTATTGGAGAACACTAGGCCATTAGGGTGTCACCTCCTTGTGGATCATGCACGAGAATGCAGATGGTTATGGTTTCGAAGCCACGTTTCTCCCAGATGCAAGGTTTTAGTGTCCCATTTTTAGTAAGTTCCCTTAGGACCTCTCCCATGACTAGTTCTCTTTGTCTATATTTCCCTTAAAATTGGTGTGTGGTATGGAATATTAGTTACTCAAAATGAAGGGGTGTTTATTTATTTAAGGTTTCCTTCCTCTAATGTTTCTTTTCATTAATGTTGTTTTCCATGAAATTATTCTAATATTTATTGTATTTATAAAACATGTAAGTTTGTTTTTGATTTAATGTTTAGTTAATGGAATAATTTTTTGGTGGCTTCCAAATAGGAAATGTCTCACAGCATACTAAAACCATTGGGTGTAAGTAGACTTGGTAATGTCTGCCATAGTTAAGGGAAATGCCTTGGGAGATGGTGGATCGTGTTGTTAGTGGGTTTTCCTGGTGTGGTATTGTGAAGATTTATGTGGGGTGGTTCCACATACCATGTGGTGGTTTTTATGATTGAATTTTGGCCCCATTTTGTTTTTTCCATATTTGAATTTGGTTTGGATCTTATAACTCAATTCTGAAAATTGTTTAATATTTGTTTGGATTGAATTTTCAGATTTGGTTTATTGATTATTGTTCATTGTTTAATTCATACAAATTTTGGTAAATCATTCCCAATTTTTATTTATGACACTCAGGAACTTCATCTATCTCTTTGGGACAGGGAACACCCTTTGGGCCTTGCCACAGACCAGGTCGAGCGTCGATTTGTATGATGTCCCAACCGGGTTCGTGATAGTCACTCTCTTTGTTTTAAATATCTCTTCGATGTGTAAATTGGGGGAAAATAATGTAATTACATATTATAAATACATATTTTGTTCATAATGAACTTATATTCATGATGGTATTTAATTTTTAATTTTTAGTAATTAAACTATTACATTAAATTCTTAACAACAATAAAACACTATTAATTAAATTATTTAGAAAATAATATAAACCATTATAATAATATTAAAATTAATATAATTTTAATGGGTTATAGTGTTACAAGAGTTTTGAGATTAACATAACATATTATTGATTCATAAAATGATTATATTCAAATTACAACTTTGTATTTAAATCATTTAAGTAAAATCAAATAAATAGTTTCAAAATTGATATTAATAATATTTTATCCAATTAGTATATTCTTAAATTATTTAGAAATCATAAAATTCATGTTAGAGGACTATTAAAATGATATATTGTCTAAAAATTCATCCATTTTCCATTTATGAGATAATAGTTACCTTATAAATAAATTTATAACCCATTAAGTGTCAAAATTGTGTTAATGTGGTTAATGTTAAAGTTGGTTAACTATGTGGGTAAACCAAAATATACAGATTAAAATTGCTCAAAAACCTTTAAAATATTAATTTGTTTATGATATTTCTAAAATATCCTACCTTATCTTAGAATATATGAATATTTGTAATAATTTTTATTGATAACGACTTTATTATAATTTAATATTTTATGATGTTTGAAAATTTCCCCTCACCTTAATTACAAATGGCCACCTTCTCCCATCACATATTCACAACTTTTGATCATTATAGTTAGATCAAACATTAATAAAATACCTTATAAAATTCCTTATACATATTCTATAGGTGATGGTTTTTGAAAAAGAATAATCCTAGGACTCTTAAGGGGAGATCTAAAGGAGTTCCTTCAAAGAAGTTATAATCACCTTAATCAATCACTTTACTTTTACTTATTATTTATATGCTATAAATATACGGTATTTTTCATAAAAAATAAATTAATTATCCTTAATATAATTATATTTTATTTTTAATATAAAAAAACCATTATCCACCCTCTATACCATCACATGGGAAGTGAAATTATCGCTTGTGCCTGTATACCACTTTCCATCTCCACATAGGGATACAATTAAAAATCCACCACTATATTTCATATTATTATGATGGATTTTAAGTTTATATATGATAATTATTACATTATTATACTTATTAAATTTTAATATCATATCTACTATCTTACCTTCTAATCTCCAAGAAAACAATAATGTCACTTGTGTGTACGTATGGACTACCACTTTCAGGAAGCAATGCAGATTGTTTTGCATATATTTTAACATGTATGGTAATAATGATAATTTTAATAAATATAAATTAATTATATTATATAATAATTAATCTAAAAAGGTGAATTATTATATACCATTCTATCATTCCATTTGTTTGAAAGTGAAAATAGAGTACATGTATATGTACGACCTACCGTCTCAATGAATGGTGTTATTCATTATTATATCTATAAATTTTACGTATGAATAAATATATATATAAATATATATAAATATAATGAATATATATTATATTTACATAATTAGTAACATTTTACAGATAATAGATCCTTGATCATCATATAAGTACTAAAATACAAAACCAAAACATTCATGAAAAATGAAGTAGTTATTTCCGAGAATAATGATTTTCACAAAGAATTATTTATGAAAGGGTGATAAAATATTATAAGAAAATTATATATGGAATTATATTTATTATTTTAGTTTTTTAATAGATATATAATAAATTTATATTCATTATATTTGATTTTCTGACGACTATGAAAAAAAATCTTACCTGTGGTAGGAGATTCTCATCACACATTTGTTTATATGAGACACATTCCGTAAACACCACTTTTCCATTTTTGTGATGTATATACTAATCAAGAACATATTTTTTGACCATTCTTATCAAAATAATGTGATATATAAATATATCTGAGGTTCTATCTTTAATGGGGAATATGATTCAAATGTTTCCAATGTGGTAAGGGTTTATTTCACCATATCATCATTATTTAGGATTGTTCATGTTTATGTATCCAACAGAGAAATTAATTGATATTTATATATTAAAAAGAATATATTTTACTCTCTTATTATTATTTTTACTTTAGTTTTATCTTTTGTGTACTAAAAAGATCATATTAATTTAATTAAAAACAAACATTATTACCTCTTTTGTCAGAAATATTTTTCTTCCATGTCCGTGTTTTATAATTTTTTTCAGTAATATTTTTAATATTCCTCTATTATTATTTAAATTAATCTATAACCATGATTTTATTATAATAAATTTTTTAAATGAATGTTTGGATCATTTTATTAGCAAAGTACTTGTTGACATTTACCTAAAATATAAATGAAATATTTTTTTAATGTACATGACATGAACATAATTTACCGACATTATGAATGGCCAATGATTTTAATATTACATTACATTTTTACATGATTCATTTCTAATTATTTTGTGAATTTTTTGTTTTTTAAAAGTGATTTTCAAAGTGATAATGATATTTCACCAAATAATTTTTTATGTCACTTTTATGTTATTTCTATTTATCAATTAAAACAACCCTTATTTTTCTTATTATACACTTAGTATATTTTATAATGATTCCTTGATTATTATTTATATATACTATATATGAACTATTTTATTGGGGATACACTATTTTGATACCATTAAACATATTACTCAGGGTGGTTTATTATTATGTTTATCTATTTGGGAAATTATTAATATTTCATATGCTAGTTTTTAATAAAAAATTTTATATTGATAATGGTTCGCCTCTTTCATATGATGAATACAATGGACTTAGTATGTAATGAGAATTAATGATATAGCCCCTCCATGTATTAGTTTTTCTAATGACTTAATCTAGTTTTGGTATTTGGCTAAGCCATTACCAATTTATATAAGATGTCTTGGAATAAGGCCTCGATGATAAGATTAAGATGTACAAAAATATCCTTTACATAATTAATATATAATTTATTAATATACAAGTGATTATTTGAATATTTATGATATTCATGTATATGTTTTAAGATCACGTGATTGGTTATATAGAATTATTTGATCAACATTTATTCTTCCCATTTTAGTTCGTATTATAAAGTTATTGATTAAATGGAATGTATTTTCAATTATTTATCTTTCCATATTGATTATTACTTATTTAATCATGATATATTATTCTATACTTAACCCTTATAGAGCATTTGGAGTCACTTTTATTTTCTTTAGTTTCCCCTGGATATGAAGAACAAATCCTTAAATGAAATTTAGAATGAAGAATAATTATTCTAACTATTTTTTATATTTTATATCCAAAATAAAATGTGAATAATGTATATGTACAATTTACTAATACTAATAAAGTATACAATCCTTTGGGAAGGGATCACTGGAAACATATGATGATTTTATAATGTAACCACTAGCTCCGGACTACTAGAGTCAGGGTCTTTACAATGGGAGATATAAATCCATGATCATTTATAAGTATATGATAAAAATAAGCGTATTAGAATAGTATTAAAATCTATAATGTTTATATATAATTATACATAGATCCTAAATCATTTATCACAATAGAAATCTTTTGTATTTAAAAATAGAATAGTTATACGAGTGATGTTTCATCATCAATCAATCATGATCCAAGATCGAATATGAATTAGAATAAAAACATATATTTGGAATTTTGGCACAATAATAAGCCTATAAAACCAATTAATTATACCAAGTTCACTTTGAAGACCATCATAACATAATCTAAAACGTTATAATATGGATTGGGTCCACACCCCAACCTATTTAAAATATTTGAATATATTCACTCCCCATCCACATTCATATTATCTCATGAGATTTCAATCATTACCCAATGAATTAGATATATATTTACTTTTGGTCCCACTATTCACATAATTAAAACAATACATATTCATTTAACTAGATAGTATAAAAATTCATTATTTCATCAGAGCACAACCCCTCTAAAAGAAATTGGTTTGATAAAAATTTAATCACCAAATAATCAAAATCCATATAGAGAAATAAAATGGATGTTATTATTTGATGTTATCACTATTTAAGCATTATTAATATTAAAGTATATTGATATAAAGTAAAAATACCTATAAAAGAACATTCAACCCCTGTTTTAAAAACATTATAAAAACATGCTCCTCTTATGATAGCATATTAAATAAAAAATACCATTATATTTAGAAGATGATTTTATATACAAATAACCCTTGAACCTTAAAAAGTCATATTAAATGAATTAAATGATCATGATGGTGGGAAAATATTTTCTTATAGTAAATTTTAAAACAAATATTCCTTTCACACTTTTTGTAAAAAATCAAAAATAACTATTTTAGAAAACAGTGAAAAAATACTTTTTTATACATTGAAAAGATGGTAAAACTTGGTGGAAACTGAATTTTAATAATCATTGTATCCTAGAAATTAAAATTAATTAAATTATTTCATATAAAACAGGCTTGAAATAATTTCTTTTTGAAAGTAGAAGATATAAGGACATATTTCATAAAAAACATTCACATTAATTTTAAGTACCAATGATAGTAAAATGAAATAAAAACATAGAAATAAGTGGAGTATAAAACAATAGATAGGGTATAAAGGATATAGATTATATATTTTCAATCAAAGTAAATTTTAAATATAAAATCTTGAAACCAAAAATACATTGAAAGATAAACCCTTACCCTCTATCTTGGCTTTATTTGTACACATTCTTAGGGTCTTGTTCATTAGGAAACCAACTTTGGAAAACACATTAAGTCATAAAAGGATGGGTTTTCGGTAAAAAAATCATAGATGTGTTGGGGAGAGGGATGGTGATTTAAGAAGATATTTGGGTAGGAATTAGCTGAATAGTATTTTCCAATGTGAGTGAATAAGTGAAGTTAGAGGAGTATATTTTATAAATTCGGTGGGTGACCTCTTTTAAATACACAAAACTTTAAACAAATATTAAATTCATATTCAATATCAAATTGATCCACTAAAACATAAATTAGAAGATAATATAAGCTAAAATCTATGCCTCTTTAACCAATTAAATTATAAAATGTTTAAATAATATCTTTAACCTTATCATTTAGTTTAACCCCTAGTTAACCATTTTTAACCTGAACCGATATGATTTTTTTTACCATAGTCACAATATATAATGATAAAGAATTAAAGTGACATAAATAACGAATTTTTACAATCCATTAAAAACATGGAAACAATTTTATCAAATTTATTTTCTAAAAGTGGTAGTAAATAGTTTAAAATAAGCACATAAAACGTAACAAAACTTGTTTTTAAAAACATAATTTATAACTATATTACCGAATTCAATCTAATTACTTTGATATTAAAAACCATTAAATTAATATTAAATTATTTTATTTCATAAAATATATTCTCATTTTGTTAAAATCATTTATCAGTAGTGATTAATTAAATTTATTAATATAAAAATGCATTCATCACATAAAAGTCGGTTTTTATAAAAACAAATATTTTTAAATTAAAATGAATTTATTTTCATTTATAAACAAATGAAAACTAAAAGTTTTATTTTATAAATATAGAACAAAAAATAATTTTCCATATGTTTAATATTTTGAATAAATTATTAATTAAAAAATATATGAAATAAATACTACTAAAAAATATATTTGAAAACATTTTCTTTAAGATGAATTGTTTTCCCTATTTGAATTAGAAAATATGTTTGACAATTATATTCCATTTAAATGAAATATAATGTAATTAATTTTAGAATTTATAATTATTATTCACATAAATTCATAGTTTTTTTCTTCACAATCTATCAATCAAATGAAATTTATAACTAAAAATATACTTTAAAATATCGTGGTGTTAAATTCAACCCCTTTATAGGAAAATTTACCTTGAAATTATACAATTCATGTAAAAAAACTATGGATACCTATTCCTCATTACGTCCACCAGTTCCCACGTTTCTTCCTTAAATTTTTGATTCCTCTAGGGAACATTCACCGGTTGTGTCTTCTGTTTCTAGAGGACTTTATCTTCATGTTCCATGATTTCTATCCATTTTTCTTTATCAGAAAGATCATGCTTGAGAGGTATGTACTCTAAATTTAGTACATGTGAGGATTTTTATATAATTTATCAAAATAGATATATAGAACACTTAATGAAGTTGGGATAGGTTTGGAGGAGGTTCCAAGAGATAAACTACCTTATTGATGTGGTCCAGAATCTTATAGTTACTGATATATCTAGGATTTATCTTTTACTTGTTTCCAAATATCATTTCTTTATTCAAATATGTTATAAATTGAAATACCTTATCACCAACTATTACTCCAAATGCTTATAGAGGTTATCAACATAACTATTATATTGACTTTTATATGCTCTGATATACAAATTTATGACTCTAAATTTCACTATTACATCCTTAACTACATTAGGTATGAAATGTTTTCATTCCCCAACTTCATCACAACATGTTGGAGTGCTTCACTTCTTTCCATAGTGGGATTCATAAGGATCCATCTTAGTTTTTGAGTTAATGTTATTTTTGTATTAAAATTATACTATTGGATTGTTCTGATCCCCACATATTTTGAAATATATAGCTAATGACATAAACATATATTTTATGTTTCAAATGGTCATATCAGACTAACCACCTATCATATGTTGATATGAAGTGCTAAAGTTGACCTCTATATTCAATTCTTACTAAATAATTATCTTGATAATCAAGGTAAAACTTATACCTCGAACATATAATATTGATAATGGTACACCATGAAAACATACCAATTTAATAATTTATATCCTATAGATTTGATCAATAGAGTAATATTCTTTGATAGAAATTATTTATTCTGATTTATTAAGGCTATCAACTACTACCCAAGTAGCATTGTTCCATTTGGATATCTTGGGGAGTACAAAGGGGAAATCCATGGATATTTTCCCCATTTCGGACCTGGTATGGATAATTATGGTTACATTCCATTATAATTTAGCCTATTCACCTTAAATTGTTAATATATTAATCATTACGATACATACACCAATATATCTATCTTTATTTTGTCCCACCAAAAATTATCTTTAATATATCTATAAATCTTCACACATCCAGGATAAATAAAGAATGATAAAATTTGATTCATCCAACAACTTATTCGTAAATTTTGGTATTGACAGTATACGTACTCCATTACTAATTTTTTTTTGTTATATCACTATCATGAGTAACCATAGTAATGTATCATACCTTATTTTTAGCTCCAAATCCACCTTCCATACCACTTAATAATTACATAAAAATATTTTTGTACATTCATCTCAGAAATATAACATCATTATCATTTAATTATGATTTTAGGGTCTATAATTTTAAAATCCATAAGTGTTGGATATCTTTTAATAGTCATCATTGAAAATATTACATGGTACTTCTGACTCAGAGAATCATCCACCTTTTCATCTGGTAATGCATGGGTCAATAATAATATTTAATCAATTACTACCATCTCCTTGGTGCATATTCATCTATTCTCTGTTTGAATATATTATTCGTGATTTTATTATTGATATATATATATATATCATAACTTTAAACATAAAGATAAAGACTTCTTATATTCAAAGAGAAAAATAACACTTCCAATTCCAAAATATGATTTAGTTACTTTTAAGGATAAACTGTCAATTAATAAGTGGAATAAACTTCCAGTGTGTCATTATTAATGAGAAAATATCATATTACCTTATTTTAATCATCATTATAGGTCACAAACCCATCTCTACTATAAGGTAGATTCAGAATATTTTCATTGAACCACCTTTACATTAATCACTTAAAATTTGATTTTCATTCATCTATGCATAAGAACATGTATCCCTTCTATATCAACATAGTTATTACATTTTATAGCCATGATAAATTTATCACAATGTATAGGTAAAATCTAGAAAAACTATGAATATCATTAATAAAGGATACTAAAAACTGATCAATATTTTATTGATCATTGTGCTCTTCATTTATCTTGTAAATTATAATAATATAATTTATAAAGACAACCCAAATCTGGTTAATGTAAAATATTATTTCTCTATTCATTAGATCCATAAAGATGGAATCCAAAATAGAAATTCCAAATGGAATAACAATAAATTCATAGTTTGAATTACTTCTCTAGAAGGTTGTATTAGATATGTCCTTTTTGACCCTCAAATGATGATACCAAAATAATATGTAAATCATTGATAAGTATTGATATCTAATTAGTTGATCAAAAAAATCCTCAATATATTGTAGATGATTATTTTTCTTAATATAAATCTTGTTACATTCTTAATAATCAATGTAAACAGACATTGACGAATCATTTTTCATAACTAAAAGAATATGTACACTCCATGGTCATATGTTTGGATAAATAAATACATTACCTAGATTATCTAGAATTATATTATTTAATTTATATAAATAAAATTGTGATATTCTAAAATGAGTCTTTCTAATTGTTTTATCACTAGGTTTGACTTCTATTACAACCTAAACTTTCAGATTTAGTGGAAGACTAGGAAACTCTTTAGGAATTACATCAATATATTCCTGCACAATAAACATATCTTCAATGTTGAGTTTCAACAAAACCACATGATATATATACCATTTATGAATAGTTAATAATACCTATATAAAGGAATTAATTTGAATTAGATGTTAATATTCACCCTTATACTGATAGAAAATCATTAGTTAATTCAAAATATAAAATGTGAATTCCCGTCCTCCATAATTAATATGGTATATATTTAAATAAAACCAATAAATTCCCCAAATAATATAAAACTAAAATTGTAGAAGAATACAAGGATTTTTAGGATGAATATTATCACAGAATTATATCAGAGTAGATCTATTATCTTATGATTTTCTCATCCAACCATTAGAATATTTCGTTGATAAATCAATATATTATAATGTAGGTGTTGATGTGGTCCCCTTTTAAAATTCATCAGATAAAAATTTGTGGGTTTAATGAGAATAAAATAAAAAAAATTAGTTCTAGAGTGAATGATAAGTATTACTTTCACCACTTTAGCTTCATAAAAAACATTGGTAGTAAGGATCACCAGAGTACTCCTCTTTTATAATGGTTTACGAGATTGTTAACGATGACTGGAATCATTAACCCTTGGATTCATTTATTATTTGGTATAATGCCCACTATACTTAAATGTTTTATCACTTGAGTTTGGATGGTTCATTTAACCAAGATTTTCCCCATTATTTTCATTGTCTTGACTCTATAATTCTACCAAAAATTCTCTTTCTAAATTTTATTTTTTTCCAAACTAGAAACATTTACTAGTATATTGGAGATAATTTACCCCATTCTTATTTCAGAACTTCTAGCATAAAAAAATATTTATTTAATTTTCTGTATGGGCTTTACATTAATAATATCCCCAAATATCTATATTTATATGCTTATTAGAACTATGATAAGGATGATAACATCCAATAAATAGTTCTAGAACAAGATCACATTGAATGGTTTCCTCATAGATAAAATAGTCTATTAAAACCAACACTTTTTAGAGACATCATTTTAATCCACCGATGATCTAATCCATTTTTCATGTAGGTTTGATGAGAAAACCAAATTCACACCTCAAAAGTATAGTAAAATTTTCCTCATAGGTACTAATATATTCATATTCCATATAATTAATCTCAAGAAATCCCTATTCAATTTTCATGCGACGAATTCCATGAAATTAATTACCAAAAAAATCCTCTTTAAAACATCTCATTATATAGATTCATTTTCATCCACTTTTCTCATATTCTTAATAAGATTAAGCAATTTATCTTTCTCTCCTTCTAAATTACACACTATAAATTTTTTTCATACTCTAAGCATTGGAGAATGAATAATTTATTTTTTGTTGTAATTATTTATTTCATGTCCACTACTGGATTTGAGGAACAATAAAAAAGGTGTTTGTTTCCTCATAAGATACTAAGTGATGTGCACATTACTCATTTGGACGACCAACAAGATATATATTTTGAGATAATTGCTTGAAAATGAAAAAAATATTCTAATCCCAATTCCCATACCATTTTCTTTCTCAAGAGGAAAATCATTTCATTATTAACCAAATTATTTTTAAAATGTTTTCTCCTAGTTCCAATCATTATCTAATAACAAAAATAATAATGGGAGAATCAATATATAATAAATATAGTGATCAATCATATGATCGTGAAAATAATTCCTGAAATTTCTATAATAAATACACCATCTAATCAAACAAGGACACTATTAGGTCCACTCTATATTACTTTTAGTTCATTAATTGTTGTCTCATATTTTTTTAATATTTTATTCATAAGATAATTTACTGAAATAACTATACCCTACTCAGATTATAACCGAAGTGGCATCAATATTACATATATATATAAATCGTCATTTTTGATGAATATTCATTAAATTTCAAAATAACACATACCCTCAAATCAAAAAGGTTTAATATCATTGAAGTATATATACATAATAATCATATTTCATGTAATGAATTCAACATATCCCAAAATGTTATTCCATCAATGTACCCTTATTAAATATATAATAATGTGAACCAATCATCATAACCCAAGGAAATGAAAACCTAATAAAGGGTGAGCACATATGCTCAATTAGGGTAAACATGAGAGATATCAATTGATGATCATATTCTAGTATATGATAATAATACGGTTATAAATAAATTTACATAGAATATAAAGTTTATTTCCAATCAATCATATATCAGAAGTCATTATTTAGGGAATAAAGATTTTTCATTTCAAAAGACACGAGTATCAAGAGTAAGGTATTATAATTAGTCAATAATGAACCATGAGTGCATATTATAAGTCCAATTACCCAAATCATATTCCTATAGATTAGTTCCTTGGGCACATATGTCATAAGAACATCGGTGTGCCTCCCCGTGTTCCATTGGTAGCTGACTATTAGTGAGTGTCTATAGGTGACACAGTGGGTAGACTATACCCTCTTTAGTTTAGAATAAAAAATATTAAAAAACGAGGGAAACAATATGAACATCACATATGGGATATATAAAAAGGTAAAAAATAAAAATTCCCAACCTATGTTTTAACATATAATGTTGAATACTAAATGTGAAGGGTAATATATTACAACAAGCTAGTGAAACAACGTCAAAATAAGTAGAATGAAAAAAATACCAAAAGATAAAATCACCCATGGAAGTCCTGGGCTATATCCCTGATCCCAACTCCATCATAGCTAATGGACACTAGGAATTAACCTTGTGACATTACCTGATCCTATAACCTGTGACCAAGTAGTATCTAATCAGGTACAAATGTACCAAGGAAGCATGAATATGGTGTGATTAAAACTACAATGTCCACCACCAAAAATGAGTAATGAAAATTTAGCATGTGACTATAAATAAAAAGTGAATAAATGAATTATAAAATAATGATAATAAAGTGATATAGAAAAAAAAGGAACCAAGTCACAACTCGGGTCTTAAAAAGATAACCTAGGTTAATGCTACCTACTTCATACATAATCAATAACTCTAATCACAATATAATAATCACGACATAATTTAGTTCCAAGGAATTCTACCAAATAAATAATGATAAAATATCCCACGAATAATGGTCTGGGCTCAAATATGCATCTCATTAAATATATTCCCATAAATAATCATCCTTATAGTTATAACTCATGGGACCATTCTTGAAATTCAAAAACAATTCTTGATTAGAATCCCATATCACTCCATGGGAATTCCATACAAATACTAATTGATTAGAATCCAAAAATAAAATCCCACTACATTCAATAAGAGACGACCATAAGAATCCATGAAATTCATCAAATGTAGACATTACCCGAATCAAATGGTGAGAAACCCCAAGGAACTCATTGTAACGAATCTAAGTAGAATCCACTAGTTTTCTCGTGGAACTCAATTGTATTGGAATTAATTGAATATAAATAATCCCTTAATCCAAATATTTACATGAATCCCCTAGTAAAATGCAATGCTCATAAATGGAATTATACAGCAATACATGACCTTAGGATTCCATAGAATATCCTAACACATTCTGGACCCATGATTTGCAAAGGGAATCCAATGGGATTACTAAGGAATTCCAATTATCTAATTAATTATAACAGTATCAGACCAGTCATTAATTTGATTATAAACTCATGGAAATTTCATATATCAAGAAAATAAACACCATATAATTCCACTATCATAAACCAATTAAGAATAATGAAAAGTCCACTATTTAATTTAAAGTGCCTCTCCATCTATAAATTCTAGGGTCATAATTCCTATGGGTGTTTAAGGATCATCCAATGAAACACAACTCTTAAATAAACATTTCCATTACATGGGAAGTCCCTACCTAATATCAATCAAAAATTTCTAGGATACAATAAAAAATGCTATAATAATAATAATCTAAATGAGGGTTCATCATAATAAATCATGTTTTATTATGTACAGGGATGGCATATAAGGCATAAGGGGACAACAAATAATGAAATTAAATTATTAGGTTAAGTGACCAATAATAAAATATGACAACTGAACTCAAAATATAAATCAAAAAATAAATTTAAGGGAAAAAAATTTCACCACATATAATAGCATAATATGAGTCAACACATCTAATATCATCCTTCATATCAAGCTAAAATGAAAGATATCAAAGAACCATACTAAAATATTAAGAATAAATCATAAACAACATAGGTGAAGGTAAGAATAAAGTATTGAGGAAAATAAATAAAATAATAATAAAGAGATAAATAATCACCCATATCCTTTAATTCCAAGTGAAGGTAAGTGAAATACCCAATAAATAGAGAAGAATTATGAAGAATATGGATATGGATAAGGGGGAATTCATGAAGGGATTTATGGCTCAAAAATGGAAAAAAATTGGATAAATAATGGTTAATGGTTAAATGGGAAAAAAATTCCTGCCCAAATTTTTAAAGGACACATGGTTTGGCCACATGGTTAACCAAACCATGCACTATCTGTACATAAAAAACTACCATAAAACTCCCCAACCCTTGTGGTTTGAAAAACCATGCTCTGTGATTGTGAAATTGTTATTTAATTTAATACAAACCATTCATGGTTAGTAGGTCCCTCCTTGCATAGTTCAATAAAATATTCTACTATACAAATTAAGATCCATGATTGTGGAAAGTGATTATCCCAACCCATGTTATATATATTAACCATGTTTTGTTTCCCCAAAACATGAATTTCCTAACCCTGAATCCCTATGACACCCATGAGATCGCCAATCCCCATAGAGAACCTCATTTCAAACCCAAATTGGGTCTTTTGAGTGGTTATGACCCTTGGGATCCATCAATGATGCATTGTTTAAAAAATTTCTCATCCATTGGTTTTAAAAATTCAAACATTTCTCAATTTCGAAGCACTTGATAGATCCCTGGCTATATAAACTCCCCACCATAACACTTATCATCCCATAGAAGTCTTAACGATCAACCATTCACACCTCATAACCTATTTCAATCAATGCTCAATGTTTACCTACCTCATCCCCATAATGAATACTCAAGGAAAATACATGTAATAACCTCTAGGTTATAGTGTCTAGACCACTATCCCTAAAACAACACCCATCTTCAAAACAGAAACATGAGGATGACACTTACCTGAGGAAATCCTAACCAAACACTGATGGTGCTTTCATACAAACATCCAATAGTCCTGTGGTTCTCCCTATAATAATATTTATCTTATTACTAGACACACTAATTCATTTTAACCCTTGACATTAGAATATCCTATTAAAACACTATCACCACATTCCAATTACAATCCCATTGCAGTTCCCAACTCATAACACATTTAAATCCAAAATTATTTCTGGTTAATGTGTTATCACTATACCCTGTCACTAAAAATAAATTGAGTATATATGTATAACCATTATCCATGTATAAGATATAAATATACAATATTTTCCTTAAAAATGTAGGATTAATTCTCGTAATGCATCTTCCATCCCTTGAAAGACATATAATATGAGGTTCTAAACCTTCTACATCCAAAAATACATGTGTTCACAAGTCAAACCAACACCATCAATGTTTTCAATAAAACAATCATTTCTGAAAACTGATACACCACTATCTAACAGATTATGATGCGTTCATGATATAAGGCATACTTTTTCCACCCTAACATGATCATTAGAGTCTATAACTGACTCATAGTGAGGTTTTATTTTCATATTTTCAACATTCCAAACTATCTTTGTTCCCTACCACCCATACAAATGTAAAAACTATCCAAACACCCTTGTATCACTTTAAAAACACCTTGATCTTAAAGCCAACGCTTAGTATCATTATACCACTATATCTAATTTCTCATTTGGAATTCCTAGATGAATGAATATATGAACCTTAGTGGTTACTTACATATTAAATGATGTTTCCTCAACAATTCCATGGTCTATTATAAATTATCATAACCCTTGTAGAATAATGGTCACACACCCATCACCGACACATTACTCCTCACCATAATAATTTCATTATCTTCTTCTTATTTCAAAAATCTCATCCACTAAGTCACACATTCCTTCCATTATAGAAAACAATATTCGGCATGGATATCTCACTCCCACATGAGTGATGAAAAAAACATTTCTACCACCCATTATCGGATCCTAAGAATGGAACCCACACCACTTGTTGATATTCGGTCTATAATGAGGACCTCACTCTCCAAAAACAGATGATACATCCCCACTATATGAATTTCCTCACACTACCCCTTGATCATTACTCAACAAGCCACTACTCAACATACATGTGATGTTCATCCCAAGGAAGTATCAACACATTACATCAACACTTGACAGCTTATCCAGGTTCAACCCAGGTTAGCCGTGCTATGATGTACTAACCATTCATTAAATCATCCTTGACATCATCATTACAATAGAGGATATTTTTATCCTCTTATTATATTCTCAAAGCACCAACCCATAAAAAACTCATAAACTCCCAACCACCAACCTTTAAGCGGGATCCATCAACCGATAAACTCCATATTTCCCGCAACCCTCTACCAAGTAGTCACGAATTAAATGTTCAAAATGTCACTATTGTTAATGCACCACTCAATATAATCAATGACCTTCACTATTCTCCCTAGTAATGTGGAAAATATTGCTTTTGCTAATGTAAGTCAAATATCTATAGTGCATAACTAGTACACACCTTATTATTCTTACTGAGCCACCTAAAAACATTACCCAAATGGAATAACATGTCTTTAGAAATCACTTTCCATATAGACCCCACAAAAACTCAAGGTCACACACAAATTTTAAAATATTTCAAAATCTGAATAAAGACCCAAGAGTCATGAATCACTAAAGATAGACTCAAACAACAACTCAAATAGGTGAACAAGCCCCCAACCATATCAGAAATTGTAGGATTGAGGGTCGCTCAATATCCCATCTAATATGCTTGATATCTAATATTATTTAAGTCAAAACCTATGACTACATTAAGAAATATAATTACTTGGACTCCGTTATTTCTTAGAGAATCTAACTACACTTTTCACACTCCCTCCAAAAATGATGAATCATAGGTCCATACATCTCATTGGTCATGCTCTCTCATCTATCCTAGGCAACATATTAACTAAGACTCAGAGTGTACCAAACCCCAAAAGAATGTATAACTAACAAGCTTCCTTTAACTATTCAAGGGGAATCCTTATGCATAAAAAATCTCACACCTCAAACTACAATAAAAAACAGACTATCATACTTGAGAAAATAATTATAAAGGAATATCCATGCCTAAATTACATACCTCCAAGAATATACCATACCTCTTGAGTTTATCCACATATGATTATTATCTAACATGGCATCGAAAATAGAATAAGGAATGACATAACTACGCATCCAAAAGTCCATGTTCACTCAAATGAATCCTTAATCCAAAACATAAGAACTGATGATTCTATAATTAATAGAAGATCCTAGTCATAATCATGTCTTTACCAAGAACATTATAGAAAATAAATCACATTAATTACCTTTGTTTAAGATCCTTATCATGCCTCACACCATCTAATTCCCATAGGCAGCTCCCCAACCCCCATTCCAAAACCCACAGAATCTAGTTTTCCAAGAAAAATACTTACTCTAGGCCCCATACACCTAAAGATACACATACTCTAAAATAAAACTATTCGGAAAGACTCTACATTTAAGGTTCAATGTAAGTAACAAGGATCACAACCAATAAGGGCCATAAAAAGTGACGATACAAGGAGATATATAATTCCCTCTAGGTCACTGCCCAAATGAAGGCACAACAGGTGACATACCACACTCTATTTCCCCCAAACACATCAAGGTATCACAACCCACATCATTTCGTCAACACATAAATATGACCACACACAGTGGTCCAACCTCCCATACAAGGATCATGATCACACATGCTATGTCCTGGTAAGGGAACCCCTCCAGGAACCACCCTCAACTCAATGCCATAAGATTTTCTCATTTAAAAAAAGGTTCGAAATCATGGTTAGATAAGGTGACATCAATAATATATGATGAAGAATAGCTTATCGGTTTATTACTAGAACATTATTTAACCAATAACATCATTTAATTTATTTACATCTCAATCATAAAACATTATACATCTTATTATTTTTCTAATATTGTCATCCTGGGGTTACTATATGATTTTTTAAACACATGTTATAGAGTAAAAAATATTTAAGTTATTCTTTGAATCCTATTTATATTTTTATAATATAAATATAAAACCAATAATCCACATACCATTATTCTCATTCATTCCCATTTGAGCTTTTATAATAATGAAAAAAATCCCTCATTAACCATTCACCATTTATATAGATGTCAAAACATAGTTTAGTTAGAAAATATTTTATTCCCAAGTTATAGTGGAAAAAAATATATTAGTTTCATAACATCACATTAGTAAACCAAAACCATTTTTTAACAGTCCACTTGTATCTTATTAGAATTTTCAAAGGTCCATTCAAGGAGTTGGGCAAGAAGAGTTCCACTATTCACTTATATGTGAAAGAAACCATATAAATGGTTTTTGAAACAGTAAATAACCAACCCCTCTTACTTATTTAAATCCAATGTAGAATCAAATTACTAGCATATATAATACATGAAAAGATAAATCAAACACCAATTTATATGAGAGTTATAGAAAACAATCAATCACTTGAAATATACTAGAAACATATAAATCCTATATTCCTAACATGATGAATGAAAAAAACACCCTTTAATCATTCTAATAAAGGAGATAAAAATCCTAAAACCAACTAAATCATGACCAAGTGAACCATATGAGATAGAAATTAATCAAATTTAAATGAGAAAAAAAGAATAACTATTCCCACCCATGGAAATAATTATTTTCCTAAATACATGTGTTTGGATCTCTAAGAAACATGTTCATTGCAAGGCCTTAACATCATCGTAGTCTCTTGTATACCATACCCAAATATTAATTTAAAAGAAAAATATAGATCTAATACATTTTTTTAATTAATTTGTAGCACCCTGCCCTAACTCATCTATAATACGGTGGCCGGACCAGGGGATCACATGACCTCAATCATGTCTTCCCATATTCTAGAGGATTACACCTAGAATAAAGGTTCTTAGAAGGTGAGAGTGGGGATACTATACCCTCTTATCAGTGTTTCATAATGGTATGATATAAAATAAGTATAAGACAATGGGGAATGTAGAAAATAAATGAAAGAAAAAGTAGTATAAGAAAATACATAGCAATTTCATAAGAGTGGACAACACCAGATTATACAAAAAAATAAATGCATGTCATTGTGATGATACATAACCGAAAGATGTAAACAAACCAACATTTTTCACAACATAGTACAATAATCAAGAAAAGTCACCAAATTCCCAAGGCAGATCTCCATGATCCTCCGATGCTCCAACTCAGTCATTTTCTCCCGACTTCTGGGTATAATCAAAAAAATATAATAAATCAATCATGGTCCATAATTCTATGAACAAGAATGGTTTACTTGGATACCCTAGTCAATGGCATCCCGAGTAGGGTGTGTGATATAAATCACAGAAATCTAGCACCACAGGTGTCTATCCCAATACAAGAAATGAAATATTATTAAAAAGTGTGTCATACATAATAAATGGTGAGTGATAACAATTTTTTAATAACAACTTGATCTAGGTTCCTAAATAGACACCCTTCCTCTAAAACCTACTTCATCCTAAGCTAGAATTTTGATGAAGGAACACGTTTAAGCATAATATGGGTACCAGTGCTAAATGTAATGAGGATATTCAAAAAGTTTTACCCCAAGCTTGTGTTTAGGATTGGGGTGTAATTCTTCTATCATCACATAAGTATACTAACACACAAGATATAAAAAACACAAGTGTGTTCTATAATATAAATAGAAGCAACGTGTATTGTAAAATTAATTCAACCCAAGTAGTCATTCAATTCAATTCCATCAAATCTAGAGTTGGAGTCTGAGCTCATCCTGAAGGTATAACTATGGTATATCTGTCAATTAATCCAATACCACCGAGCCCATCCATGGAAATCTTTCGAAAGACTAAGTGTCACTCAAGGAATGGTTACTTTGATTCCATTCTAGGATTCTCACTAGAGGGAAGAGTATCACCCAAGGAATGAAATATTTATATTTCCAATGGGTCTATCCACTGTTTCTCCCCTAGAGAACTGATATCACTAAAAATTATTTTAAATCACCAAAGAAGCCCTCTCATGGCAAGCCAAAGCATTGACCCTAACACATTGTGGAATAACCACCTGAGTATGGGAGTTCATCCCTGATTCCTTAAAATGGAACCCACGTTCTCACCCAACCTGTATAAAGAAAACCATAATAGCCAAAACACATTTTAAGGAAACACTCAATTCATATATCGCATGTAAAACATATACATAAATTATTCTAATCAAGAAACCTCCATCAGCCATAATCTATTCAAGTCATCAAGTAAAACAATCCAAGCCATTATCATTGAATAACTCATTTAGCACAAAAGTAAGTATGTAAAAATTACATGATAATGTAAGAATAATAATATCTCAAGTGAAAAATATTATATTACAGACCATGCCACAAAAGGGGAAAAAATTAAGAATTTTCATGAGAAATTGAATATAAAAAATTTGCATGGAATCAATATGCAAATAATGTAACACCACAGTAATTTAAAAATAGTTTTAATATAGAATGCATGAAACATTGAGTCTCTAAAAAAACACTTTATTATAACTTAACAAATAATCATAATTTTTTTCGATAGTCAAGCCCAAAGATATGGTAATCAATTATTAAATATAATAATTGTGTATTATGAATGATTCCAAGGGGGTACACAAAGAAATTAAATTATCGTCCATCATCATTAATTCCATGGATAATGTTTAACAAAATTATGTAGATCTAAATATCAATTCTTACTATCCTAGAACTAGTGTGATTGTGATACAGAAGTGGCTTTATCCTAGTTTCACTTAGATGGATTTATGATGACAAATATAACTAAAAATTGTAGGTTATTTGAGAACACTAGGCCATTAGGGTGTCCCCTCCTTGAGGATCATGCACGAGAATGCAAATGGCCATGGTTTTGAAGCCATGTTTCACCGAGATGCAAGGTTCTAGTGTCCCATTTCTAGCTAGTGCCTTTAGGAACTCTCCCATGACTAGTTATTTTTGTCTATATTTCTATTAAAATCGGTATATGGTATGGAATATTTGTTACTTAAAATTAAGGGGTGTTTTTTTATTTAAGGTTTCCATCCTTTAATGTTTCTTTTCCTTAATGTTATTTTCCATGAAATTATTCTTATATTTATTGTATTTATGAAACATTTAAGTTTGTTTTACATATAGTTTTTGGATAATGGAATCATTTTTTGGTGTCTTTTTAATAAGAAATGGCTCACACCTTACTTAAACCCTTTGGTGTAAGTAGACATCGTAATGTCAGACATAGGTAAGGGAAGTGCATTGGGAGATGGTGGTTCTTGTTGTTAGAGGGTTTTTTTGGTGTGGTAATGTGAAGATGTATTAGGGGTGGTGACACTTACCATGTTGTGGTTTTTATGATATAATTTTGGTCCCTTTTTTGTTTTTTTCCTTATTTGGATTTGGTTTGGACATTATAACTCAATTCAAAAAATGGTTTAATGTTTGTTTGTTTTAAATTTTTAGATTTGTTTTATTGATTATTTTTGGTTGTTTAATTCATAAAAATTTGGGTAAATCATTCCCAATTTTTATATACGATACTCAAGCACTTGCTCCAGCTCTTGGGAACATAGAACACCCTTTTTTACTTTCCATAGACTAGGTCGGGTGTCAGTTTGTATGATGTCCCAACCTGTTTCGTGATAGCCACTCTCTTTGTTTTAAATTTCTCTTCGATGTGTAAATTGAGGGAAAATAATGTAATTAATTAATATAAATATATATTTTGTTCATAATGAACTTTTATTTAGGATGGTAGTTAATTTATAATTTTTATTAATTAAATAATTACATTAAATTCTTACCAATAATAAAACACTATTAATTAAATTATTTAGAAAATAAAATAAACCATTATAATAATATTAAAAGTAATATGATTTGAATGAGTTATAGTGTTAAAAGGGTTTTGAAATTAATATAACATATTATAGATTCATAAAATGAATATATTCAAATTATATCTTTGTATTTATATCTTTTAAGTCAAATTAAAATAAATAGTGTCAAATTTGATATTAATAATTTTTTTATCAAAATAATATTTTATTAAATTATTTAGAAATCATAAAATACTTTTAATAGGACAATTAAAATAATATATTGTCTAAAAATTCTTCTATATTGCTTTTATGGGTCAATAGTTACCTTATAAATAAATTTAGAACCCCTTAAGTGTCAAAATTGTGTTACTGTGGTTAATGTAAAAATGTGTTCACTAAGGGTTTAAACCAAAAGATACAGTTTAAAATACCTTTAAAACCTTTAAAATAATTATTGGTTTATGGTATTTCTAAAATATACTACCTTATATTCGAATATATGTACATTTGTAATAATTTTTATTGATAACGGCTTTATTATAATTTAATATTTTATGATGTTAAAAAATTTCCCATCACCTTAATTACAAAAGCCACCTCCTCCCATCACTTATTCCCAACATTTGATCCATATAGTTAGACAATACCTTCATAAAATACCTTATAAAATACCTTATACATATTCTATAGGTGATGGTTTCCCTAATAGACTAACCCTAGGACCCTTAAGAGGAGATCTAAAGGAGTTCTGTCGAAGAAGTGGTAATCACCTTAATCAATCACTTTCTATTAACTATTATTTATATACTACAAATATATGGTATTTATCATAAAAAATAAATTCATTATCCTCAATATAATTAAATTTTACTTTTAATATGAAATAACCATTTTCCACCCTCTATATCATCACATGGGGAGTGAAAGTATCGCTCGTTCCTATATACGACTTACCATCTCCACATAGTGATACAATTAATATTCCACAACCATATTTAAAATATAATTATTATGATGGGTTTAATGTTTATATATGATAGTTATTATATAATTATACTTATTTAATTTTAATATAAAATGTACTATTATACCTTAGAATATCCTAGAAAATAATAATGTCACTCGTGTGTATGTATGGACTACCACTTTCACGAAGCGATGTAGATCATTTTTCATTTTAGTTTTAAATGCATGGTAAAAATTATAGTTTTAATAAATATAAATGAATTATATTATATAATAATTAATCTAATAAGGTGAATTATTATTTACCATTATATCATTCCATTTGTCGAAAAGTGAAAATAGAGTATATGTATATGAACGACCTATCATCTCTACGAATTGTGTTATTCATTATAATATCTATAAATTTTATGTATGAATAAAAATATATATAAAAATAAATATAATAAATATATATTATATTTACATAATTATTAACATATTACACATAATAGATCCTTGATCATTATATAACGACAGAAACTACAGAACCAAAACATACATGAAAAATGAAGTAGTTATTTCCTAGAATAATGATTTTCAAAAAGAATTATTTATAAAAGGGTTATAAAATAATATAAGAAAATTATATTTGATATGATATTTATAATTATAGTTTTTTAATAGATATATAATAAATTTATATTTATTATATTGGATGTTCTGACTAGTATGAAAGAAAATCCGACTTATGGTATGAGATTTTCATCACACATTTGTTTATATGGGACACATTCCTTATACACAAGTTTTTCATTTTTGTGATGTATACGCTAACCATGAATTTATTTTTTGATTATTCTTATCAAAATTATGTGATATAAAAATATATCTGAGGTTCTATCTTTAATGGGGTGTATGACTCAAAAGTTACCAATGTGGCAAGGGTTTATTTCATAATCTTATCATTATTCGTGATTGTTCATGTTTACGTATAAAATAGGGATATTAATTGATATTTATATATTAAACCTAATATATTTTATTGTTTTATTATTAATTTTACAATAATTTTATCTTTTTTGTACTAAAAAGATCATATTTTTTAGTGAAAAATAGACTTTATTACCTATCCAGTTAGAAATATTTTTCTACCAAGTCCATGTTTTATAAATATTTTTCAATAATATTTTTAATATTCCACTATTAATGTTTAAATTAATTTATAACCATGATTTTATTATTATATTTTTTTTAAAATTAATCTTTGGATCATTTTATTAACAACGTACTTGTTGACTTTTACCTGAAATATATATGAAATATTTTTTAATTGTACACGATATGAACATAATTTAAAGACATCATGAATGCTCAATGATTTTAAGACTACATTACAAGTTTCCATGATTCTTTTCAACGTATTTTGTAATTTTATTATAATTGATTTTCAAAGTGATAATGATATTTCAACAAATAATTTTTCAATGTTACTTTAATGTTATTTCTACTTATCAATTAAAACAACCCTTATTTTACATATTATAAACTTAGTATATTTTGTAATGATGCCTGGAATATTATTTCTATAGACTATTTATGAAAAATATTACTGGGGATTCACTATTTTGATACCATTAAACATATAACTATGGGTGGTTTACTATTATGTTTTTCTATTTGTAAAATTATTAATATTTCGTATGATAGTTTTCTAATAAAAAAGTATATATTTTTAATGGTTCACCTCTTTCATATGATGAATACAACGGATTTAGTATGTAATGAGAATGCATGTTATAGCCCCTCTATGAATTAGTAGTTTTCATGATGTAATCTAGTTTGGGTATATGGATGATCCCTTACATATTTATATAAGATGTCTTGGAATAAGTCCTCAATGATAGTATTAAGATGTATTACAATATCCTTTCCATAATTGTTATATTTATTATTAATATACAAGTGATTATTTTAATATTTTTGATATTCATGGATATGTTTTAAGATCATGTGATTAGTTATATATAATTATTTGATCAACATTTATTCTTTCCATATTATTTCTTATTATAATGTTATGGATTAAATGGAATGATTTTTCAATTATTTACCTTTCTATAATGACTATTACTTATTCAATCATGATATATTCTTCCATACATAACCCTTACTAAGAATTTGGACCCACTTTTATTTTCTTTCCTTTCCCCTGGATAAGAAGAATTGATCTTTAAATGAAATTTAGAATGCAGAATAATTATTCTCACAATTTTTTATATTTTATGTTCAATATAAAATCTAAATTATGTATGTGTATAATTTACTAATACTTCTAAATTATACCATCCTTTTGGAAGTGGTCACTCGTAACTTATGAAAATATTATAAAGTAACCACTTGCTTCAGACTAATAGAGTTGGAGAATTTAAAAAAGGAGATATAAATCCATGATCATTTGTAAGTATACGATCTAAATATGGGTATTAAATTAGTATTACAACCTATAAATTTTATATATAATTTTTCATAAATCATAAATCATTGTTCATAATAGAAATCTTTAGAATTTTAAAACACACTAGTCATAAGAGTGATGTTTCATCATCAGTCATTCGTGATACAAGATCAAATATGGATTAAATTAAAAATATATGATTGGAATTTTGGAACAATAATAAGCTTATAAAATCACTTCATTAGTCAAATTTCATGATGTGGTGGTTCGGTGAAGGGTGGACTCGTAGGCGTATGGTGAGGATGGCTGTGCTTCGGTGCGTTCGAAGTCGGCTTCCAGATTCTCCGCATTGTGGGATCATAGTCCGGTGTGGCGTCAGGGTCATGGTCCTTGTCTACGGTGATGGAGTCTTGATATGGTGTGTCGGGGTCGAGACCTGCTGCGGTACGGGGTAGCTCCTGTTCTACGCACCGTTGGGGTTTCGATCTAGAGAATTGGGATCAAGATCTAGTTTCTCTGTGCTGTTGGGGTCAATCTATGGTTCTCCTCTGGGTTTGGGATCTAGTGTGGCATGCAGTCGATATGGGGCGACATTGATTTTCTGAGGCTTCGGGGTCTCGTTGTGGCCTTTCGAGCAATACATTCTTCTTCTGCGGCGGTGGGGGAAACTTTAGTTGTGTGGTGTTGTGATCCATTTCACTGTGAAGGGGTCATGTTCCAGTTCTGTGTCGATGGGGTTGTTCCATCAGATGCATTGTGTACAGGATGGGGTCTTTGGTTGCTTATTGTGGTATCTGTGCACATGGACAAGGGTGGTGATGGTTGTTCCGGTGATAATTGTGGGATTCTAGTGATTTTCATGGTGTGTTTCATTGTTATTGAAAATGGGGTGTGATCGTTGTCTTGGTGTGATGGTTTTGTTTTGGATGAATGGGATCTGTTCTGATCTCTTGGATTTGGGTTTTCACTACTTCAGAGATGCTGGAAAGGGGTTTGTGGAGTGGTGTTTGGTCCGAGGGTGGGCTGTGGCTGCCTGCGGAGCTGGGTGCAGCGTCTGGATGGCCTGGACTTCCTCTCTCTAGTAGGTTCGTTGTGCTTTATGGATGTTCTCTTTTAGGGCTCATCACACATCACTGGATGGTTGGGTGGAATCCGACTGGAGTTCGCCAACAGGTTTTGGGATTTGGGATGGTGTCGACGGTCACATTTGTGGGAATTTGAGGAGACCGACTCTGAGGATTCTCCACCTCTCCTTATGTTTGTTTCCCCTGGTTCGTGGTAACCTAGCCTTTCATGGGGACTTCGGCTCCAGGTTTGATGGTTTGTCAGTTTGAAGTCCTGAATAGATTTTATCCATTGTGATTATTTGTTTTTACTGGTGATGTATTGAATTGGTGATGTTGTGAGGTCATGTATGGTTTCTCACTTTTCATAAAAAGTGTTTGCATTATAAAAAAAAAATTTTAATCACACCCCAACCTATTTAAATTATTTGAATACATTCACTCCCCATCCACATTCATATTATCTAATGAGATTTAAATCATTACCCAATGCATTAAATATATAGTTAATTTTGGTCCCACTTGTCACAAAATTAAAACTATACATATTCATTCCACTAAAAAGATTAAAAATTCATTATTTCATCATAGAATAACCCCTACAAAACAAATAGGTTTGATAAAAATTCAATAACCATATAATCATAATCTATATAGTGAAATAAAATGGATGTTATTATTTGATGTTATCACTATTTAATCATAATTAATATTAATGGATGTTGACATATAGTTAAAATACATGGAAAAGAACATTCAATCCTAGATTTAAAAACATTATAAAAATATTCTCCTCTTATGATAACATTTTAAATAGAAAATCCCAGTATATTTAAAATATGGTGTTATTTAAAATAACCCCAGAACCATAAAAAGTAATATTAAATGAATTAAATGGTCATGATGGTGGAAAAATATATTCTTATAGTAAATTTTGAAACAAATATTCCTTTCACAGTTTTTGTAAAAACTCAAAAACTACTATTCTGGAAAACAATGAAAAAATACTTTTCTAAACATTGAAAAGAAGGTAAAACATGGTTGAAAATGAATTTTAATAATAATTGTATTCTATAAATTAAAATTCATTAAAATATTTCTTATAACATGGGTAGGTATTAATTGTTTTATTGAAAACAAATGATATAAGGAACGATTTCATAAAAAAAATACACATTAATTTTAAGTACCAAAGATTGTAGAATGAAATAAAAACAATAAAAACATAGAAATAACTAGAGTAGAAAACAATAGATGGGGTATAAAGGATATATATTATATAATTTCCTTCCATTAAAATTTTAAATATAAATTCATGAAACCAAAAATACATTGCAACATACACCCTTACCCTTGATCTTGATATTCTTTTTACAAATTCAGAGGATCTTATTCATTGGGAAACCGACTTTTGAAAACACCTTAAGTTTTAAATGGATGGTTTTTCGTTAAAAAATCATGGATGTGTTGGTGGGAGGGATGGTTATTTAAGAAGATATTTGGGTAGGAATTAGCTGAATAATAATTTCCAATTTGAGTGAATAAGTGTTGGTAGAGGGTTCTATTTTATAATTTGGTGCGTAGACCTCTTGTAAATACATAAAACATTAAAAATATATTAAATTTATATTCATTCTCGAATGGATCCATGAAAAATTAACTTAGAAGATAAGATAAGGTAAAATCTATGCCTCTTTAACCAATTAAATTAAAAAATGTTTAAATAATATTTTGAACCTTATCATTTAGTTTGACCCCTAGTTAAGCATTTTAAACCTGAACTGGTATGAATTTTTTTACCATAGTCATAATCTATAATGATAAAAATTTAAAGTGAAAAAATTATCAAATTTTTACATTCCATTAAAAACATACAATCAATTTTATAAAATTTATTTTCTAAAAGTGGTAGGAAATAGTTTGAAATATGCACAAAATACATAATGAAAAAAGTTTTTAAAACAATCATTTTTAACTATAATACTGAGTTCAATATAATTCCTTTCATAGTAAAAACCATTAGATTAACATTAAATTATTTTATTTCATAAAATATATTCTCATTTCGTTAAAATTATTTATCAGTAGTGATTAATTAAATTTATTAATATATAAATGCATTCATCACATAAAATCAGTTTTTTATAATAATAAATATTTTACATTCAAATGATTTTATTTTCATTTATAAACAATTGATAACAAAAAAATTATTTAATAATTGTGTAACAGAAAATTATTTTTCATATTTTTAATATTGTCAATAATTTATTAATTAAAAGATATATGAAATAAATAGTACTAAAAAAATATATTTGGAAACATTTCCTTATGATCAATTGTAATCTCTATGTGAATTAGAAATTATTTAGGACAATTATATTACATTTAAATGAAATATAATGTGATTAATTTTATAATTTATAGGTATTATTCGTATAATTTCATATTATTTTTCTTCACAATATGTCGATCACATCATATTTATAAATAAAAAAATATACTCTAAAATATCATGGTGTTAAATTCAACCCCTTGATAAGAAAATTTTCCATGAAATTATACAACTCTAGTAAAAAAAACTAAGGATTCCTATGCCTCATTACATCCCCTAGTTCTGACATTTCTTACATTAATTTTTTATTCCTTTAGGGAACACTAACCAGGTGAGTCTTCTTGTTCTTGAGGAATTTATCTACATGTTCCACGATTTCTACCAATTTTTATTTATATTAGAGACCATGCTTGAGTGGTATGTACTCTGAATTTAGTACATGTGTAGGATTTGTTATATAATTTATCAAAAAAGATATATAGAACACTTCATGAACTTGAGAGAGGCTTGGAGGAGGTTCTAAGAGATATAAATCCATATTGATGTGGTCAAGAATCTTATAGGTACTGATATATCTAGGATTTATCTTTTACTTATTTCTAAATATAATTTCCTTATTTAAATAAGTTATAGATATAAATACCTTATCACAAACTATTACTCCAAATGCTAATAGTGGTTATCAACATAACTCTTCAATTGATTTTTTTATGCTCTAATATACAAATGAATGACTCTAAATTTCTATAATATATCCATAACTACATTAGGTATGAAAAGTTTTCATTCCCAAACTTCATCACAACATGTTGGCGTGATTCACTTCTTTCCATAGAGGGATTCATAAGGATCCATCTTAATTCTTGAGTTAATGTTATTTTTGTATTAAAATTCAACTATCGGATGGTTCATATCCCCACCTATTTAGAAAAATATGGAGAATTCCATAAAGATATATTTTATGTTTTAAATGGTCCTTTCAGACTAACCACCTATCATAGGGTGATATGCAGTGTGAAAGTTCACCTTCATATTCAATTATTACAAAAGAATTATCTTGGTCATCAAGGTAAAACATAAACCTAGATCATATAATATAGATAATGGTACACCATGAAAACATACAAATTACACAATTTATATCCTATAGATTTGATCAATAGAGTAATATTATTTGATAGAAATTAATTATTCTGATTTAGTAAGGCTATCATCTACTACCCAAATAGCGTTGTTCCCTTTAGATATCTTGGGGAGTACCAAGAATAAATCCATGGATATTTTCCGCATTTCTAATCTGGTTGGGGTAATGATGGTAACATTCCATTATAATTTTGTCCCTTCACCATAAAGTTTTAATAAATTAATCAATACGATATATACTCCAAGATATCTATCTTTTTTTTGCCACCAAAATTTATCTTTAATATATCTACAAATCTTCAAAAATATTGGATAAATAGAGAATGACAAAATATGATTCTTCCAAAAACTTCTTCATAAATTTTTGTATTGATAGTATAAGTACTCAATTCCCAATTTTTATAATTATATCACTATCATGAGAAACCATAGCAATGTATCTTACCATATTTTTAGTTCCAAACCATACATCCAAACCTATTAATAATTACATAAAAATAATGTTGAACATTCATCTCAGAAAGATAACATCATTCCCACATACTTATGATTTTAGGGTCTATCATTTTTAAATTCATAAGTGTTGGATATCTTTTAATAGTCATCATCTAAAATATTACATGGTTCTTCTAACTCAGTGAATCATCTAACTTTTTCATCTGGTAATGTATGGATCAATCATAATATTTAATAAATTACAACAATATCCTTGGTTCATATTCAACTATTCTTTGTGTGAATATATTCTTCATGATTTTATGATTGATATATATATATATATCACAAATTTCACCAAAAAGATAATGTCTTATTATATTCAATGAAAAAAATACCACTTCTAGTTCCAAAATACTATTTAGGTAATTTTATAGATGAACCGTCAATTGGAAAGAGGAATAAACTACTAGCATGTCATTATTAATGAGAAAATATCCCAGTCCCTTATTTTAAGCATCATTATAGGTCACAAACCCATCTCCAATATAAGGTAGCACCAGAACATGTTCACTGACCAACCGTCTCATTTGTCCCTTGAAATTAGATTATCATTCATCTTTACATATGAACATGTATCCCATCTATATCAACATATTTATTACATTTTATATCCATGAAAATTTTATGAAAATTTATAGGTAACATCTAGAAAAACTATGAATATCATTTATAAAGACTACTAAAAACTGATCAATATTTCAATGATCTTTGTGATCTTACTTTCTATTGTAAATTATTAGAATATAATTAATAAAGACAACCACAAACTAATCAATGTAATATATAATGTCTCTATTCATTAGATCCATAAATAAAAAATCCAAATTAGAAATTCCACATGGAATAACTATAAATTCTTAGTTTGAATTACATCTATAGAAGGTTGTATTAGATATTTTCTTTTTAAACCTCAAATGATGATATAAAAATAATAGGTAAGTCTTTGATAAGTATTGATCTCTTATTATTTGATCAGAAAAATCCTCAATATTGGGTGGATGATTCTTTTTCTTGATATGAATATTGTTATATTCTTAATAATCAATGTAAACACACATTGACCTATCATTATTCATAACTAAAAGAATATGTACACTCCAGGGTGATATGTTTGGATGAATAAATACATTAACAATATTATCTAAGCTTATATTATTTAATTAATATAAAGGAAATTGTTATATTCTAAATGGATTCTTTATAATTGTTTTATCACCTGGTTTGAAATCTTTTATAAAATAAACTATATTATTTAGGGGAAAAGTATGAAACTCTTTAGGAAATACATCAATATATTCCTACACAATAGAAATATCATCAATGTTTAGTTTTTACAAAACCACTTGAGATAGATACCATTTATGAATAGTTAATTATACCTATATAATGGAATTAATTTTAATTAGATGTTAATATTCACCCTTGTACCGATAGACAATCATTAGTTTATTCAAAATATGAAATGTGAATTCCAATCCCCCATAATTGATATGGTATATAAGTAAATAAAACCCATCCATTCCCCAAATCATATAAAATTTAAATAATATTAGAATACAAGGATTTGTAGGAGTCACATTATGACAAACGTATATCATATTGGAGATATAGTCTGAAGATTTTATCATCATACCATTATAAGTCTTCATTGATAATTCAATATATGATAATTTAGTTGTTAATGTGGTCCCCTTTTAAAATTCATTAGATATAAATGTGATGGTTGAATGAGAAACAAATAAAAAATTTGTAGTTTTATAGTGAATGATAAGTATTAATTTCACCTCTTTAGCCTCATATCACACTTTTGTAGTAAGGATCACCAGTGTACCCCCACTTTTATATTGGTTTAAGAGTTTTTTAACGATGACTGTAATCATTAACCATTGGATTCATTCATTGGTTGGTATAATGCCCATTATACTTATACATTTATCATTGGAGTGTGGGTTGTGCATTTAACCAATATTTTCCCCCATTATTTTCATTTTCTGGCCCCTATAAATCTCCCCAAAACTCACTTTCTCGATTTACTTCTTTTCCAAACTAGAAACATTTACCAGTCTACTAGAGATAATTTACCCCATTCTTATTTCAAAAATTCTCGCATAAAGGAATATTAATTTTATTTTCTGTATGGGCATTACTTTTATAATATCCATGAATCTCTATATTTATATTCTTATTAGAACTATGATAAGGATGAGAACCCCCAATAAATAATTATATCACAAGATAACATTGAATGGTTTCCACATAGATACAATAGTCACTTACGACCAATAACTTTAGAGGCTTCGTTTTAATGCACTAAAGAACTGATCAATTTTTCATGCATGGTTGATGAGAAAACCAAATTCACACCTCAAAATTATAGTAAAAGTTTCCTCATAGGTTTTAATATATTGATCAATCATATAATTAATCTCAAGAAATCCCACTGAAAATTTCATGCGATGAATTCTAGGAAAATAATTACTAAAAAACTCTTCTTTAAAACATCTCATTCTATAGATTCATTTTCATCGTATTTTCTCATATTCCAAATAAGATTAAACAATTTATCTTCTTCTCCTTCTAAATGAAACACTACCATATTTTTCATAATCTGAGCATTGGAGAATGAATAATTTATTTTTTGTTGTACTGATTAATTTTATGTCTACTATTGGATTAGTGGAACATTAAGAAATGTGTTTGTTTCCTTATGAAAGACTCAGTGATGTATCCTTTACTCCATTGGATGATCAATAAGATATATGTTTGGAGATAATTTCATGAAAATAACCAAAAAAAATCTAATCCTAGTTCCCATACCATTTTCTTTCTCAAGAGGAAAATCATTTCATTGTTTACCACATTCTATTTTACATGATTCCTCCTAGTTCTAACCATTATATAATAAAAAAAATCTTAATGTGACAATAAATAAAAAATAATTAGAGGGATCAATCATATGATCATGATAATAATTCAGAAATTTCATTAATTATGACACCATCTTATCAAACAATGACACTTTTAGGTCAACTCTACATCACTTTTAGTTCATTAATAGCTATCTCATATTTTATTATTATTTTATTCATAACCTAATTTACCGAAATAACTAAACCCTACTCTGATTCTAACAGATGTGGCCTGAATATTACATATATATATATAGTGTATCATTTTAGATGAATATTCATTAAATTTCCAAATAACACATACCCTAAAATCAAAAAGGTTTAATATCATTGAAGTATATATACATAATAATAATATTTCATGTAATTAATTCAACATATCCAACAATGTTCATCCATCAATGTACCCTTATTAAATATATAATAATGTGAACCTTTCATCATAACCTGGGGAAATGGAAACATAATAACGGGTGAGTTCAAATTCTCAATTAGGGTAAACATGAGATATATCAATTGATGATCATATTCTAGTATATGATAATAATAAGGTTATAAAGATATTTTCATAGCATCTAATGTTCATATCCAATCAATATTATATCAGAAGTCATTATTCATGGAATAACGTTATTGAATTTTAAAAGACACGAGTCTTAAGAGTAAGGTATTATAATTAACCAATAATGAGGCATGAGAGTATATTATAAGTGCAATTACCCAAATCATAATGCAATGGAGCAGTTCCTTGGGTCCATGTGTCATAAGACCTCCGAAGTGCCTCCCTGTGTTCCATTGGAAGCCAACTTGAAGTGAGGGTCTATAGGTGATACAGAGGGAAGACTATACACTCTTTAGTTCAGAATAAAAAATTTTAAAAAATGAGGGAAACAATATTTGCATCAAATATGGGATATATAAAAAGGATGAAAATTCAAATTACCAACCTATGTTTTAATATATAATGTTGCATTCTAAATAAGAATGGTAATATATAACAACCAACTAGTGAAACAACCTCAAAATAAGAAGAGTGAAAAAAATTCCCAATGATAAAATCACACATGGAAGTGCTGATCTCTATCCGAGATACCAACTCCGTCATAGCAAATGGACACCAGGAATTAACCTTGGGACATTACCTGATACTCTAACTAGTGACCATTTAGTATCTGCTCAGGTACCCAAGTTCCATGGAAGCATAAACATGGTGTAAGTAAAACTAAAATGACCACCACCAACAATGTGTAATGAAAATATAGCATGTGACCATAAATAATAAGGGAAGAAATTAATAATAATGTAAGGATAATAATGTGATATAGAAAAAAAGGAACATTGTCACGCCTTAGGTCTTAAAAATATAACCTAGGCCAATGCTACCTACTTCGTACATTTTCGATAACTCTAATCACGATATAAGAATCATGTCATAATTTGGTTCCAAGGAATTCTACCAAGGTAATCATGATCAAATGTCATAAAAAGAATTGAGTAGGCTCAAATAGGTGTCCAATTAAATATTTTCCCATAAATAATCATCATTATAGTTATAACTCAAGGGACCATTCTTGAAATTTAAAAACAAGCCTTGATTAGAATCCCAACTCACACCTAGGTAATTCCATACTAATATTAATTGATCATAATCCAAAAATACCATCCCAATACATTCAATAAGGGATGAACAAAAGAATCCTTGAAATTCACCTAATGTAGATATTACCTGAATCAAATGGGGAGATACCCCATGGAACTCATTGTAACGAATCTAAGAAGAATCCACTTGTTTTCTCAAGGAATTCCATAATATTGGAATTAATTGAATACAAATAATCCATTAATCCAAATATTCACATGAATCCCTTAGTAAAATACAAGACTCATAAATGGAATTGTACACTAATAAATGACCTGAGGAATCTGAAGAATATCCTAACGTTTTCTAGACCCATGATTTTCAAAGGGAATCCAATCAGAATACTATAAAATTCCAATTATCTAATTCAATTATTACAATATCAGACATGTCATTAATTTGATTATACACTCATGGAAATTTCATAGATCAAGAAAATATACTCCATATAATTCTACTATGATAAACCAATTAACAACTAGGAAACACCCAATATTTAATTTAAAGTGCCTCTTAATCTATAAATTCTAGGGACATTATGCATATGGGTTCATAAGGATCATCCTAAGAAACAATACTCTTAAATAAACATTTCCATTACATGGGAAGCCCCTACCTAATTTAAATCACAAATTTCTAGGATATAATAAAAATATGCTACGTTAATAAAATAAATAAGGGTTCATCATAATAAAAAATGTTTTACTATATACATGGGCGGAATATAAGGCTTCAATGGACAACAAATAATGAAATTAATTTATTAGGTTAAGTGACAAATAAGAAGATATGACTACAAAACTGAAAATAGAATTCAAAATCCTGAATTTAAGGGAAAAAATTTTCACCACCTATAACAGCCTCATATGAGTTTAGTCATCTAATATCATCCTTCATTTCAAGCTAAAATGAAAGATATCAAAGAACCATACAAAAATATAAAAAATAAAGCATAAACCAAATAAGCGAAGTGAAAAAAAAGGTAGTGAGGAAAAGAAATAAAATAATAAAAAAGAGATAAATAATCACCCATATCCTTTAATATCAAGTGAAGGTAAGTGAAAAAACCAGTAACTAGAGCAGAATCATAAAGAATAGGGATGAAGATAAGGGAGAATTCTTGGAGGGATTTTTGGATAATAAATGGAAAAAATTGGGTAAATAATGGTTAATTGTTAGATGGGAAGACATTATTATTAAAAAATTTTAAGGACACATGGTTTGACTACATGGTTAACCAAACCATGCACTATTTTTACATCCAGAACTACTATGAAACTCCCCACCCCTCATAGTTTGAAAAAGCATGCACTAAAATTGTGATATGGTTATTCATTTTAATACAAACCATTCACGGTTAGCTGGTCCCTCCTTGCATAGTTCAATAAACTATTCTACTACACAGAGTAAGCCCTGTGATTTTGGAGAATGATTATCCCAAACCATGTTCTATCTATTAACCATGTTTTATTTCCCCAAAACTGGAATTTACTAACCCTGAATCTTTGGGACATGCATGATACCTCCAATACCCATGGAGTACCTGATTTCAAACCCAAATTGGATTTTTGGAGTGGTTCTAAACCTTGGGATCCTTCAATTATGCATAGTTTAAAAACTTTCTCATCCAATGGTTTTAAAAATTCAAACAATCCTCAATTTATAAGAACTTGATAGATCCTTGGCCATATAAAATCCCCACCATAACACTTATCATCTCATTGAAGTCTTGAGGGTCAACCATTCACACCTCCTAACCTATTTCAATTAATCCTCAATATTTAACTACCACATCCCATTCCTGAATACTCAAAGAACATACATGGAACAACCTCTAGGTTAGGGTGTTTAGACCACTATACCTAAGGCAGCACCCATCATCAAAACTGTAACACCAAGTGGCAACTTACCTGAGGCCATCAAAACCATACACATATGGTTCTTTCATAAAAACACCCAATAGTCATGTGGTTCATCCTATAATAAAATTTATATTATAAATAGACACTGTAATGAATTTGAACCCCTGACATCAAAATATCCTCTTAAAACACTATCACCCCATTCCAAATACTTGTCCATTGAATTTCCCTACTCACAACACATGAAAATCCATAAGTAGTGTTTGTTAATGTGTTATCACTATATGTTTTTAGTAAAAATAAATTGAGTATAATTTCCTAACCATTATCCATGCATAATATACAAATATACTATATTTTCCATAAAACCCTTGGTTTAATTCTCCTAATTCATCTGCCATCCCTTGAAAGACATGTCAGATGAGTTTCTAAACCATCAACATCCAAGACTAAATGTCTTCACAAGTCAAACCAATACCATCCATATTTTCTGTAAAATGATCTTTTCTGAAAACAGATGAACCACTATCTAGCAGATTATGATGGATTCTAGATTGAAGGCATCATTTTTTCAACCAAACATGATCATTAGAGTCTATAACTCACTCCTAGTGAGGTTCTATTTTCTTATTTTCGATATTACAAAATATCATTGTTCCCTACCACCCATAAGAATGTAACAACAATCCAAACATCCTTGTATCACTTTACAACCACCTCGATCTTAATTATATTACATAGTATCAATCTACCACCATATCTAATTTCCCATTTGGAATTCCTAGAGGAATAAATATATGATCCTCAATGGTTACTTACATATTTCATGATGTTTCCATGACAATTCCACTGTCTATTATAAGTGATCATGAACCTTTTGGAATAAGGGTCACACACCCATCACCGAAACATTACTCCTCACCATAATAATTCAATTATCTTCTCTTTACTTCAAAAATATTAACCACCAAGTCCCACACTCCATCCATTAAATAAAACAATATTGGACATGTATATATCACTCCCACATGATTGATGAAAAAAACTTCATTACTACCCATTATCTGATCCTAATAATGGAACCCACAACACTTGTTGACATTCAGTCTATAATGAGGACCACACTCTCCAACAACAGATGATACATCCCCCCCATTTGAATTTACTCACACTACCTCTTGATCATAACTCAAAAGGCCCCTACTCAACATATGTGTGATGATCATCCCAAGGCATTCTCAACACATTACATCAACACATGAAACTCCATCTAGGTTCAACCCAGGTTATCAATGCTTTGATGTACCGACAATTCATGAAATCATCCTTGATGTCATCATGCCAATAGAGGATATTTTTATCTTCTTATTATATTCTCAAATCACCAACCCATAAGCATATCATAAACTCCCAACCACCCATATTTAAGAGAGATCCATCTACTGAGACCCTCCATAGGTCCTACAACCCTCTACCAGGTAGCAACGAATTCAATGTTCATCCAGTCACTATCGATAGTGCACCACTCAAGATTATCGAAGACCTGCGCTATTCTCCCTTGGAATGCAGACAGTATTTTTTACTAAAGTAAGTCCAAATAGGTGTTGTTCATTGCTACCACACACCTTCTTCTTCTTGCTGATCCACTTAAACACATTACCCAAATGGAATCACATATCTTTAGAATTCGATTTCCACATAGAACCCATAGAAACTGAAGTTCACACACTCCTTTGAAACTATTTCAAAATATGAATGAAGACCCAAGAGTCATGAATAACTAATGAAAGACTTAAAAACCCACTCAAACAGCTGACCAATCCCCCAAACATATCATACTTTTTAGGATTTAGTCTCCCTAAATATCCCATCCAATATTCTTGATATCTAATATGATTTATGTCAACCCCTATAACAACACGAAGAAATATCATTACCCCGAATCCATTACTGCCCAGAGAATATAACTAAACTTTTCATACACACTCAAAAAATGATGAATCATTGGTCCATACATCGCATTGGTCCTGCTCTCTCATATATCCAATGCACCATAATAACTAATAATCAGAGTGTCCCAAACCCCAAAATAATAGATAACTTACAAGTTTCCTTTAAATTCCCAAGGGTAATTCTTATGCACAATGAACTTCACACCACAAAATACAACAACAAAAAGACTATGAATCTTGAGACAATAATTATTAAGGAATATCCATGAATAAATTACACACCTCCAAGTATATACCATAACTCGGGAGTTTATCCACATAGGATTATTAACAAACATGGAATCGAAAATAGAATAAGGAATGACATAACTAGGCATACAACTGTCCATGTTCTCTCAAACGAAACCATAATCGAAAACATAATTACTGAAGGTTTTATAATTAATAGAAGATCCTAGTCATAATCATGTGTTTACCAAGAAAATGATAGAAAATAAATAACTTTATTTACCTATGTTAAAGAACATTCTCATTCCTCACACCATCCAATTCCCAAAAGTAGATCCCCAACCCCCATTCCAAATCCCACAGAATCTAGTGTGCTAAGACAAATACTTACTCTAAGACCCACACACCTAAAGATACACATCCACTATAATAAAACTAGGTGGTAAGACTCTAGATTTATGGTTCAAAATAACTCACCAGGATCCCAACCAATAAAGGCCCTAAAAAGTGACGATACAAGGTGATATCTAACGACCTCTAGGTCACTTCCCAAATGAAGGCACAACAGGTGACATACCACACTCTCTTTCAGCAAAACACATCAAGGTTTCTCAACCCACATCAAATGTTTTACACATAAATATGACCACACTCAATTGTCAAACCACCCATACATGGATCACGATCACACATGCCATGTATTGAAAAGGGAACTCCTCCAAGAACTGCCCCCTACTCAATGCCTTAAGAATTTATCATTAAAAAAACCGGTTCCAAATCTTTGTTAGATAAGATTACATCCATAATAAATTATGAATAATTGATGATAGGTTTCATACTAGAACAGTATTTAACCAATAACATCATTTTTTTATTTACATCTCAATAATCATACACATTTTATGCCTTATTATTTTTCCATGATTGTCACCTTGGGTTTATTATATGATGTTTCAAACATAGTTTATAGAGTAAAAAATCGTTAAGTTGTTCTTTGAATCCTATTTATATTCCGCTAATATAAATTTAAATACAATAATCCATATACCATCATTCTCATTCATTCTCATTTAATCTCATACAATAAAAAACTCAAAATTACCCATTCATCATTTATTTTGATATAAAAAACTAGTTTAGTTAGAAAAATATTCCATTCCTAAGTTATAGTGGAAAAAAAATATTAGATTCTTAATATCTACTTAGTAAACCCAAACCATTTTTTTAATAATCCTTTTATATATGATTAGGATTTTCAAAGGGCCATTCAAGGAGTTGGCCAAGAAAAGTTCCACTATTTACTTATAAATGAAAGAAACCATATAAATTCTTGCAGAAACATTAATTAATCAACCCCTATTACTTATTTAAATCCAATTTAGAAACAAATTACCATAATATATGATACATGAAAAAATAAATCACAGACAAATTTATTTGAGAATTATAGAAAACTATCAATATCATGAAATATACTTGAAACATATAAATCCAATATTCCAATCATAATCCATGAAAAAACACCCTTTAAACATTAGAGTAAAGGAGATAAAAATCCAAAAACCAACTAAATCTCAACCAAGTGAACCATATGAGGTAGAAATTAATCAAATTTAAATGAGAAAAAAATGAACAACTATTCCCACCCATGGAAACATTGATTCTCCTACACAAAGAGTCTCTAAATCTATAGAACAAGTTCATTACCAAGCCCTAACATCATTATAGTCTCTTTTCTACCATACCCAAATAAAAATAAAACAGAAAAATATAGATCTCATACATTTTTTAATTAATTTGTAGCACCCTAACTTAACACATTTGTAATACGGTGGTCGGACCAGGGATCACATGACCACAATCATGTCTCCCAGTATTCTGGAGGTTTCTACCTAGAATAGAGGGTCTTAGGTGGTGATAGTGTGGAGACTATACCCTCTTATCTGTGTTTCATGATGGTATGATAGAGAATAATTATAAGACAATGGTGAAAGTAGTAAATAAATGAAAGAACATGTAGTAGAAGAAAATATTTTTAAATTTCATAAGAGGCCAACACCAGATTATACAACAGATGAATGCATTTCCTGGTGATGATACCTAACAAAAAGCATTAAATAAAACAACATGCATTGTAACATAGTACAATAATCCAGAAAAGTCACCAAATTCCCAAGGGAGATCTCCACGATCTTCCTAAGCTCCAGCTCTGTCATTTTCTCCAAAAATCCTGGTATAAAAAACACAACATAAGAAATCAATCATGGTCGACAATCCTATGAACAATAATGGTCTACCTGGGTACCCTGGTGCAATGGCGTCCTGAGTAGGGTGTGAGATATAAATCTCTGTAATCTGGCACCTCTAGTGTCTATCCCAATTTAGGAAATGATATATAATTATGAAGTGTGTCATATAAAATAAATGGTGAGTGATAACAAGTTTGTAATACCAACTTTGTATAGGATCCTAAACATACACCCTTTGTAACACCCCAGGATTTCATAGTACGTTAGATCTTCAAAGTAATTCAATAACTTACACTACACACAACATCAAGTTCCAGCGCACCACGACTTACCAAACTAGAAGTTCAAAAGCCGTTATGAATAATATTATTAGAATTATGAACTTTATATAACCCTTATAATTTTAGAATCTATATTACGAGTTTCTTAGACATAATGTAAGGACAAATTCATTTTTTCCAGATAAAAGAAGTATTTTTAAAAAAATGAAATTTTACCTCCTTTTAATAGAGAACCTTTTTTAAATCCAATATCTGAAACATTTATATATTAAATTTGAAAAGATAAACTTCTTCTTTGGGATCAGGACATATGAATTTAGTTTCAATAATTTGTTTTTTGTTTTTCTAATAACTTTCATATTTGGGTAAATAGTGAAAAATAATATATTTTAACTGAAAAAATATTTTTTAATCAAAGTAATTTATGGTGTTCAACTATACATAGGAATGTGTTGGATGTATCATTAGATTATATTTTTACCATTTTATCTAATGTTGGTCATTTTAAGTCATTTCACATTGAAATTGGACATAAACAAAGGTCAATGATTTCGTTGTTATTATTTCATAAAAATACGCTTTTTGGTTTTCACAACAGGAATTAATTTTAAACTAATAAATGCAATTTCAATGTTTTTAATTTGGTAAAATAGACTTCATTTTTTTAATTCAGAATATCAAAATTATCATAGGGTGATTTTTTGGTATGTTTCTGAAAGATTTTAATTTTTGATGAATAAAGAAAAACACTGAGTTATAGTGTAAAACCGTATTTTTATTTAAATAATTATTTATTTTTTTTAATTTATTTTAGGAAAAAATATATACACAATACCTATATAAGTTTAATTTAATTCACTGGAGTCAGTTTATAATTATTTTCAATATATAAAAATTTTATTATACTTTTCACCGTCTTTTACCCACCTCCTAGGAGAATTTGCAAATTAACATAAAACAGAATTTTACTGCTTTTGTGAGTTGAATAGCGAAAATCCAAGAGACACGGTTAATATCGAGGAGTAAAATTTGGTTCAATAAGAAAAAAATAATATTTGGTGAATTGTAACTTTTTACTTTTATTTACCCTGCTTAAAATTAAATATGGTAATTAAGGGTAAAAACGATATTATTATTACCCTAAAACATGTCCTAATTCTATTTGATAAGTATAATTCGACCAAAAACAACATTAGGATTAAAATATGAACCTTTTTAGTCCACTTGGAAAAAATTAGGACATTTATTAGTATTTAATTCAAAGAAGAGTTAAAAGAGTAAAAATCAAAGTTTAATAACTAATTTTTTTTAATATAGGGATACACATAAGATAAATTCGACTATAAGTATTCATCATAAAGAAAAAAAGATTTCCTACATAATGGTATTTTATTTATATTTTTTAGACATTAAATAGTTTAATTTATTAATGACACAATGATGATGCGGTAATAACCTAATTAATGAAATATTAAACTAATTGATATTATAAATATCCAAATAAATGTAATTTGAGACTTTTAATTAATTTCAATAATTTTCTACGTTAATATGACATATTAGGGTTGGTTAGATGATTTTTCATCAAAGTAATAATGATGTTATGAATTTATCAAAAACAAAATACCAAATAGTGTCAAAATTGACATAAAAGCATTTTTAATACAAATATTATATTATTAATTGATATTCTATCCCTAAAAATATAAGGTTCGGCCAAAAGACTTATATAAGTATATGTGTATCATTAAATAACAACTTGGGGTTATATATGATGTATATATTAAGTTTATTAACCATATAATATAAAAATATAAAGAGACATGGTAAATGTCAAACTATTTAACTCAGAGTTAAATATAAAAGTTAAGGTTAATATAGTGAAAAAAAACCAATATAAACCCTATTGGTTGAGTGTTGTTAGACCCATCCCCACCTTATACTATAAAAAATACACTTTGGATCCATTAGAAACTGGAAATGATTTTATTATAAAATAATATTTTATGTTATTCCTAAGGTGCCCCCAACCCTTTTATAAAAACGCACTTCCCAATATCTCAAATTCACACCATCAATGCATTTTGGGTTGACCAACCCCTACCCAAATATCCTCTCAACTTCCCTCAATTCATCCGAGAGGCCCTAATTTCTTCAGAAAGCCAACTTAAAGAGCCCTTTTGATCAAATCAAATGGAAGAACCCGAAGAAGAGGCAATAATTTCAACACCATCTTTCAAGTTCTTTTCTTCTTCCACTTCTTCTTTCTTTGTTATTTTCATTATAAATTAAAAAATCCAGTATCTTCTATATTCTATGATTTCATTATAAATATGGTAAAACCATATTCATTATTTTATCCATCCATTGAATGACATGTCACCATACGTGCGTACGTACGGATTACCATCTCTGCGTCGTGGTGTAATTGTTATTAAATACATTATTATTTGGATGGGTATAATAATGATGTTTAATTCATGTAAATAATAAATATAACAGGATATTTTTTCTTTATATATTATATACCATTCAATTATATATTATTTTAATATCAATAGAATGATATTTCCGCTCCTGCGTACGTACGGATTACCGTCTCCCCGAACGCAATGAGATTCATTTCCCATCATATCCATTCAAGACTAAATTTCATTTCATGATTAAAAATAATGTTTTGAGACATTATATAATTCAGGATATGAATAATATACATTAAATCCATAAAAAATATGGCTCACATAACAAATAATATAATGGAAAACGAATCCGTTAACACCTGAAACGACGATAATACTAAGATATTATTAACAAATCAATTTTAAAAGATCATATATGATATCATATTAATGTAAATGATTCATGTATAATTAAATAACAATTATTTCAACTTTATAAATGAGGTTATACTACCCTCGACCAAGGAAAAAGTACAAAGTAACAGGTTTCTTATCTCACTTTTATTTCCGTGAGATTTCTATTGTTCAACACATATTTATTGCATGTGGTGTGTGTACTGCCCATGATTGTATTCATTGTGTAATATAATTTAATTTATGGTTATTTATATCATCATTGTATGATTATTTTTTCATGGGTGTATGTTTCTTAAGTTACCAAATCGATAAGGGAATTTGAAAATTCAATTTCCACTCATTCGGATTTACGCACACTTCAGGGAATATTTTACTCCAAGATTATGGGTGGAATCACTATTCATTTGGTTATGTCATAATTTCCACTCCCCTTTATGTGGATATACATTTTATACACATAATCACTCCATTTATAGATTCTCATGTCATCCATGTGAACTTGATAAGAGTAATTTTAACTCAATCTCCATTTATTGAGTTAAACATCCAATTCATTGGTGTTATTTTTACAAGAATATGTGTGAATGTCCTCTAATTTATTTACATTAAAAATCCCATCATATTGAGTGTATTTATATTTGTCACACATAATAATGTTGTTGATTTATTCATAATCTAAGGATACAGTCTTTATAATAGATCTCATCTTAATTTACATTCCATTGAGACTTATTTGTTATTATACACCAAAACCCTTTTATATGGTGTATATAATGTACTTTGAGATAGTATATCATGAATCTATTTATTCTCATGATATTAAAATGTTTTGGTTACCTCAATTATTTGTATTCAAGTGTCTCTATTTTTATTAAGAACTCTAACTAAAATTTCATTTTAAACATTTTAATGATTTATTCTTCTAAATAATCCTCATTAATGTCCATGTTTTAAATATTGTTTTAAGGAATTATTTATATGGAAAATAATGTTTTAAAATTAAAATTCATTTTCAAAGTTTCAATTTGGTTTGGGACACATTGATTCAAAAATCTATTATACATGGATTCCTGATAAATAGTGAGACTTTTAAATGTTTTCAAGAAAAAAGGTGATATTTCTCTTAGATAGTTTTGATGGTTATTTTCATCTATGTCAGTATCCTTCATTATTCTCGATTGAGGTTATTCTGTTACAATACAATATTCCATATTGTAATGAAGGAGTTATTTTTGACTGTGCATGTGATATTTTTATACCATTCATGGTTTTTGGATAAAGTATTGACATTTCATATGCTAGTTTTAATACGATTGTTTATATAATGTTTCAAACTTTTCATATGAGGAATGAATTGGACTTATTAATTATTGTGTGGAGCCCGCTATAGCTCCTCTATGCATCCATAGGTCTCATCAGACAAACTAGTGTGTTGGAACAAGGCCTTGACAAAATCTTATTTCTAGTCTTGTCACACAGCCTTGACTATGTGGTCATGATAGTATGTCATTATGCCTTCCATCATTATGAAAGTGGTTATTGATATTTCATGTGATGATTTGACTAGTATAATATCCATGTGAATAAATAAATGGAATTATTTCATTTTATTTTTTTCCGTATTATGCTGAAGTTCATGTTTAAAAGGATTTTGTTTTAGTTATACATTTCCTTAAATGTTTATTCATATTTATGAAAGATTATACTATATTGTTATCCTTACTGAGCATCTAAGCTCACCCCTTTCTATGTTTTATTTTTCCCAGGATGTCAAAAAGTATTTTATGACTGAACTGTAGGGATAATATTAGGGGATATGAGTGTGGTCTATGGAAACAATGTTGTTGTAGTTTTTCATTTTATGATGTAATGTAATCCTTATGAGTGTATCTAGTACTTCCAAGGCTACTAACTAATTTGTATTTAGATACATGATCATTTATGATCATGCCAATGATATGTAATAATGCACTATCTTTGGATAACTGGGGTTGGGGCGTTTCACCCTTCCTCTACAGCCTACTTTGGCCTAAGCTGTAATTTTGAAGAAGAAATCTATTCAAGCCCAATATGTGTGTCGGTGCTAAATGTAAAAAAGAAATTAAAAAAGGTGCACCCCAATCTTTTGATTATTCTTGGGGTCTAATTATCTTATCATAAAATATGTATACTAATCCAAAAGATATAAAAATCGCAACTATGTTCTATAATATAAATAGAAGCAACTAGTATTGTACAAGTAATTCAACCAAAGTAGTCATTCAATGCAATTCCATCAAATCTAGTGTTATAATCTGAGCTCTTCCCAAATGTTTCACTATGGTACAACCTTCAATTAATCCAATACCACTTAGCCCATCCACAAAAATCATTCAAAATACCAAGTATCACTCAAGGCATGGCGACTCTGATTCTGTCCTAGGTATCTCACTAGACGGATGAGTATCACCCAATGAATGGCATATCCATATTTCCAATGGGTCCATCCATGGTTACTCCCATAGGGAACCGATATCACTCAAAATTATATTAAATCACCCAACAAGCCCTCTCCTGGAAAGCCAATGAGTTTTCCCTGACATGTCACGGTATAACCACCTGAGCATGGGAGTTCATCCATGATTCTTTAATATGGAATTCATGTCCTCACCCGACCTGCATAAAGTGAACCATAACAGCCAAAACGCATTGCAATGTAACCCTAAATACATATATCACATGTAAATGATATACATAAATAAATCTAATCAAAAAATATCCATGAGCCATAATATATTCAAGGTGTCCAGTAAAACAATCCAAGCCATTAACATGGCATAAGGCATTTAGCACAAAAGTAAGCATGTAACAATTACATCATAATGATAGAATTTTAATATCTCAAGTGAAAATTATTATATTAAAGATCATTCCTCAAGAAAAGGCAAACAAATTACGCATTTTCATGAGAAATACAATATAAAAAATTCACAAGCAATTAACATGCCACAAACATAAAACCACAAGAATTAGAAAATAGATTTAATATAAAATGCATGAAACACTGAGTCTCTAAAAACCAACACTTTATTATAACATAACCAATAAACATAATTTTATTCAATAGTCAATTCGAAGCAGATTGTCGTCAATGATTAAATTGAAGAATTATGTAATATGAATGATTCCAAGGGGTTAAATAAGGAAAATAATTATCTTCCATCATCACTAATTCCATGGATAATGTCTAAGAAAATTATGTAGATCTAAATATCAAATCTTACTATCCTAGAAATTTCATAGCCATCATAAATAAATGTGATCGTTATGAGATATTACATGTTAATTAAATATAATGATCCATAAATATGATCCTAATAAAGGTATTTTACATGATCAATACCCAGAATGTATAATTGCAGAAACCTTGGAAGAGATCTTGTGAATTCTATAGTTTAAGTAATAAACACGGAGTTTATCTTGTCTCACTTAAACTTTTTTGAGATATATTCCATTTTCATCACTTATTACTTTCATATGGTGTATTTACTTCCATTTTTTATATAATATCATGAGTCTACTTATTATCAATATATTCTAAAGGATTATGATCTGAATTTTTCAAGGTTGTATGAGACACATTGGAATAATTAAGGATTATATCCTCAAGAATATTTCAATGGTATCATAAAAAAGTATCTTTATTTATGTCAATATCATTGTTGAATATAGTAATTAATTGAGGTGAATATATTAGGATATCATCTATAATATGTTTTTGAATGGGTTTTTATTAGTTTTACCATGGATGTGCTATCTTAAAACCAATCACCAATTTACCTCGAATGGTTAGTGTGTTTTCTTAATGTTTGTGGAAAGTTATATACATTTAATATGTTAGTTTCAATATGACTGTATATTTTCTTTATTCTTATCCCTATTCATATGGGAATGCATTGGACATAGTATGTGTCGGGTGGGGCATGCTATATTTCTCGGTGCATCAGAATGTCTCACGAGACAAAATACGATCTTGACACGAGGCCTTGAAGAAATGGTTATTTATAGTCTTGGCATGTTTCCTTGATGGTATGGTTATGATATCCTGCATTATGCATTCCCCCATTATAAAAATAGTATTTAGAGTTCATATGGTTTTTCAACTAGTTGAATATCCATGATTATGTAGTATTATGAAATTATTTATTCTTCTCTTATTCCTACCATAATGTGTATATGATTTTTTAATGGCATGTGTTTTTAGTTATTCACCGTGCCTAATGTTATGTTTATGATATATTATGCTCTATTTCATATCCATACTGAGCATCTAAGCTAACACCTTTCTTATGTTTCATTTTCTTAGGACAATAAGATGTTTATTATGAATGACCTATATAGATAAATTTAATGTCGTGGATGTTCCCAATAAAACTTATATATTTTATTTCATTTCTTGTTTTAATGTTGAACTTATGTATGTATCTTGTTTCAAAATATACTAAACTACTCAGTCCTTCAGGAATCATATTCCTTGTTTGTAATCCAATGTAATAAAATAAGGCACCAGCTCCGAGCAATTGGGGGTGGGTATTTACAATTGGTATCAAAGGAAGTTTAGTAGAAAATAAGGAAGCTAGATATAGGGAACAATGATTAGTGAAAAAAAAGTCTAAGATAGAATTTGATGATAAACATACAATAGCATCCTTTAATTTCAGTAAATAATAGATTATGAGTATATTTATATGAAATACATCCATGTCTAGATACTACATGGGGACGTGGTTCTGGCAGAAATGTACCTAGGAGTAAGAAAATCGACAAGGAGTTTCGGGCTTGACCTGCGGTATCTGAGTACATGATAATGGGCCTTACTAAACACCTAGTTTGACACTCTCATGAGATATTCTTAGAATAATTCACATTTTCATTACCCACAATTATGAAGGATGTATGCCCTAAAAGTAACCAATGTATATGGTTCTAGGATTTATGACGCGTTAGTTTATGCTGTGTTTATATTTATAGAGTGTTCAATATTTTATGAGATAATATATTATACTGAATTGATTTGAAATGTCACCTAGCCTAAGAAATTATAACATCACCAATGAACATGATGTAAAGAATAAGAATGATCACATCTCTTATGGTCTAAATCCATAACTTAAAAGGAAGATAATCTCCCAAGTATCCTCATCATATGATGAGGTAGTATCATGTTTTAAAAATATATATAAAGGATTATCTGAGTCCTATGGATTTTAAGGGAAGTAAGAAAAGAAAAGGATGACCGAGAAAAATATAGATAATGGGAAGTAGGGAAATAATGGGTTTCCCGCATGTGATAACTGTGGAAAGAATCACCCTGGTAACTGATTGAAGGGAATGGATGTTTGTTATTAGTGTGTATAAAATGGAAACCATGTTCATGATTTAATGAGTAAGAAAAAGGTCTCTAATGTACAATGGTTCAATTTTAAAGAGATGGGACACTATGCAAATCAATATCCCATCAATCAAAGGAATATGCCTCATGTGATGATTCTAGATAATGTTCAATTTATGATGCTGTCGAGGATGAATTACAATGACTAATATGACTAGTAATGAATCTTTTCATTTGAATATTTTGTCAGTAATTTAATGGTTATATGATTTTTTGAAATGTATGAGTATTGTAATGAAATTTATTTTCATTAAGGATTTGAAACCATAAGTTGAATGGTACTAAGAAAAGATATTCATTAGACGATTAATTTTTTTAGAATAAACATGATTAAGGGAAAGAAAACCTCTAATATAAATATGATTTTGATATAATGATTAAGAAATAATTGTTTCATATAAATACATACTACATTGGAAATTATTATTGACGTTTGGAGAAGTGGTATTTGCTATCAGTGATGGAGTTTACATAAATTTTGGATTTAAGGAATATATCCAATAACATGTATCTTACATAAGGAATTGAAAAGAATGCATGTTTCCAATATGGTTATTATGGAAATTCATTTTATTAGAATATTTCAAAAGGTTACATGATGAAGTTATTCACATGTTTGGAATGTAAAATTTTATAGATGCTTCATGTTGATTAAGGGTTAATGATAAGTTAATCTTGGGAATTCAGAGACCTTGATTCTAAAATGATGAATCATTATATTTTAGAATGTTTAAAAATTTATGAAATGTTTTAAGGTGATCATTGTATGAGGTTTTAGAGTTTAATGTATTAATTCATCATATGGCATAAATTGTGATAAGTGATGAAGTATAGATCATTCATGGTGAAATCGAAGGATGATGTTGTAAATATAAATGTATATTTATACTCATATAGAGTGGAATAATTCCTTAATTCAAAAAAATATGCCTTAAATAAAATTTTGTCTTATTATCATAATATTTGATATTATAAATGATTTTTTATAGTATTTTATAGTTTTTTAGTAATAAACATCCATTGGAAGATGTTCCTTTCCACGTTTGATCCGAACTTCATTGTTATATATTTCTTCCATGTCTAGGTTTTTATTTCTAACTAATGTTACCCCATTCGAAAGCATATTTTTTTTGTAGAAAACCTAATTTTTCTATACCTATTTTGAAGAGTATATTTTTTAACCCTATCTCTGATGTGGGTTTCCCCCCAGGGAATTTTCAAGCATCAACTTTTAACCTTTGAAGTGCAGTATCAAATTATGAGGACACAATTCTATTTAGGGGGGTATAATGCTACACCCTATGAATTTAAAAATATATATAATATAGAATGAATGAAACATTGGGTATCTAAAAACATTGCATTATTATAACCAAACTAATAATCATAATTTCTCCACTTCTATAATTTTAATTTTGATAAACTAACATACACTCTTGCATCCAGTAAAATAATTATATTCTGACAAGATAAACATAATTCTTTATGAATAGTAAGGTATGCTTATGAATAGTAAAATATCCTTATGAAAAGTAATGAATATTATGCCGGTCAAGAAAATAGAATCTTCACCCATTAATTTATAAATACAATTTATACATCTTATAAGTGAAAAACCATCATATTATATGTGTCAGTATTTTTGTATGACTTATATATTTTGAACACAATTTTATGATTAATTTAATAATTTTAAATGAAATTTTATTTTCAAAAAATGTAATCATAAATTGTTACTTTATTTTCTTATGGTCATAAAATAATTTTATGGGACCCTGATTAATTTCTCAGTTTGTTAAAAAATGTGTTATAGTTTTAATGTTATTTTTTGGAATAAATTATGATTATATTTATAAATTATATATAATATATTTTCAAAATTATTTTCAAAAAATAGATTTCATTTTTGAATTATAAATGTCAAAAAATGGTTAGGGTGAATTTTCTGGATTTTTCCTCAAATACTCGAATTTTTAATGAATTGTAAAATACTGTAATTTACCAGATATTTACATTATAAAACAAATCACTCTTCTTAGCATCAGGGATGAAGTAAGAACACTTTTTCGAAACCAAAATGAAATTACTACTGTTAAGGGTCACATTAATTAACACAATTGGTTTTCTTGACGGATATAATAAAAAAATGAAAAAGATATTTCAAAATTACTCCTCTCCTCCACTATAAAAAATCCCTCACTCCCCCTCCACTTCACTCCTATAAAATTTTAGTCCTTGACTAAATTATGAAACAATATCCTCCCAAAATCATCTTCCATGTCCATCAGCCCTTGGTCTTATAAAAATTCCAAAACCTCTCCCCTAAAGACTCTCTCAAGGAATATTACATCAAGAGATAAACACCTCTTTTCATTTCTTTTATTTCATGTTCTCTTTTAGGTGGTATGTATTTAAAGTTTCCATACCATGTTCTTATTTCCATTTTATTCTTTATCAATACTATATTATGTGTCTTTTATAAATTGGTGACCCATGTCCCCTCTCTTTTAAAAGTTTTATAAATCCATGTTTCATAGTCGTTATTCTGCCAATTTTTTGTCTCAAAATCTCCCTATTTTAAAGAACTTTTTTATGTTATTCTCTTTTATTATAAATTTCAATATGTTGTAATATGTCATTTTATACCACCATTACTTTCCATATTATGTATTAATGATGATATACCCATTTTCCCTCATCAAAATATTTTATTAATTTTTAAGTGATGTTGTGAGGCTCCTATGTTTTCATAAGGGATTTACCCACTTTTCTTTTAGTTTGAGTTCCTTTATTTTCATTTTTTCCTTTACTCACCTTATTTTGCCAAAATTTAATGATAAATATAGTAACATAAATATATTGGATTTTTTGTGATAATGGAATAATTCATCACCATCTCTCATTCCCCTTCTTTTAGAATTGAAGTGAAAACACCATCAGAGATGTGTAAAATTAGCACATTCAAGGACGGCAGGTTTTCAGTTTCTATTGCCATATTAAATTATGTTCATGAAACCATTTTTATGGTTGATCAAAAATATAATATATATATTATATGTTATTTTAGTTTCTAGAATTTTTTTGTACACATGATATTATTTTTTAAATCAAAATGAGTTCATTGAGATAAAAAAACAAATTAACCAACGAAATTATCGTTAATTTTTTATATAATGATTCATCTTAACATCCTATAAAAAAAGGAATTTTATAACAATGTTATATTATAAATTTTAAGAAATAAAATACCACTTCTAATCTAGAAAACCATTATCATATTACATGTTTATCCTTACATATATATATATATGTAAACCGGTCATGAATACCAAGAAATGAAACACTCCAAAACAATAAAATTGAACCTTTTAAACCCATCAAGAAAGAAATAAATGAAATTAATAAGGATATAATAAATAAGCCAAATAAATAATAGGTTCTAGGAATATTAATTAATGAATTTAATTTTTTTATCCTAGACACTAAGATCAATTGAATAACACAATCAGACAAGAGGTATGGTGTTTCTTCATCTCACATCCATTATTGTGAGATATTTTATATTCACTACTATTACTTTTGTATGGTGTATATACACTGATTATTAATGTTTCATATCATGGATATTTTTATTTTCATGATATTCAATGTATCATATAATTATTAGTTATTTTGGGGAATATGATTCAATTAAATACCAAGATGTAAGTATTTTCTACCCGAACCTCCATTTTTAATCGAGTTTCACTTATTCTCTAAAAAACTCAATGATATTAATATTTATTCAAATCTACTCCTAATAAATTTTGTTTTAATTTTATATATATGCGTACCAACCAGAATTTTACTTTAATTTATTGTGAGTTATATGTTTTAAAAGGATCATTCAAAAATTCATCCCGATAAAAGTGAACTTCTAGAATTATTACATATTTTCTACTGAACTACGTAATATATTTTATGTCATTATTTTCTTTTTAAAAGAAAAACTTTTATCATGAAAAAAAAGTTGATTCATTTATGGTTTTATGATATCAAACACACCTTTCCATTTTAAAATCTCTTTAATATTATCCCAAAACAACACCAAAATATTTATCTTTTGATGCTTTATTAAAATATATTTTTTACATGATTTCACATCACCAGAAAATCATATATCCATCAAATATAATTTCAATATACTTACATATTATTTTTTGGGATATGAATTTTTACAAATCTGATTTCATAACAAATAAAAATTATTTTAAAAAATAACTCTTATTTCTAAAGTAAAAAATGGGTCTCTTTTTTCTCAATTTAACTTTTATGAGATATATTTCGTTTCACCAATTATTCCTTGCATGTGGATTATGTACTACCCTTTGGTATATAATATAAAGAGTCTTATTATTATCATGTAATTTTAAAGGATTATCATATGAATGTTTTAAGGTGGTATGGGACACTTTTGAATATATGTGGATTAATTTCTCAAGAAAATTTCAATGGTATCATCTAAAAGTATCTTTATTTATGATGAAATTATTATTGAATAATGTAATTCATTTGGTTTAATATCTTATTATATCATCTACATATGATTTTTAAGGGAATTTGATTAGTTTGACTAAGGATGTTCAATCTTAAAACCATTCACCAATTTATTCCAAATGGTTAGTGTTTATGATTAATGTTCCGGGAATGCTATTTTAATTTCATATAATTGTTTCAACATGAATATACATGTTTTTTATGTTTAAACCCATTCATATGAGGAAATAATTAGACTTAGTAAGTGTCAGGTGGGGCCCATTATCACCCCTCAGTACTTCGGTAAGTCTCATGTGACAAACTACGGTCATTGCACAAGGCCTTGAGAAAATGGTTATTTAGGGTCTTGGCCCAAGACCTTGATGATATGGTTATGATATACTGCATTATGCATTCCCTAATTATGAAAATAGTATTTATAGTTTATATGGTAATTATAATATTAGAATACCCATGATTTTTTTTATTATGGCATTATTTATTCAGATCATATTTCTGCCATAATGTGTTCATGTATATTTTTAATAAAATCTATTTTTTGTTATTCACCATGCCTAATCGTATGTTTATGACATATTCTACTATATTTTGTAGCCTTATTGAGAATATGAGGTCATCCCATTCTTATGTTTCATTTTATCAAGTCATGAATATGTTTATTATTAATGAATTGGAGGGATAAACTTATAGTTGTTGATGTTCACAATAAAAATTATATATCCCATTTCATTTAAATTTGTAATGTTTTACTTATGTATGTATATTATTTCAACATCTACTAAACTAAATGCTCCATCGATATGAATATTACTTATTTGTATTCTAATGTAATAAAATAAGGCACTGGATCTAGGCATCTGGGGTCGGGTCCTTACATCGAATGATAGTTTATCCATTACATTAAATTATACAGACTAACAAGCTTGTTCAAGAATGGAAGTCAATTAAAACCATAAAATTAAATTTATAACCTAATAAATAAGGAAAAAATGCATTTAGTCTAGGAAAACCCAAAGGGGTGGCCAAGAGGAAAGGCGAATGCCCAGAACGGGTTTCTCTATAAGTGAAGGCCACAACAGGCATGATAGAACAAAATAAGAAATTTAATATGCGATTACAAGGCATCACCAGAAGTTTTCAACCAGAAAAAAAGGTGGTAAATGGCATAATAAATGAATTTAAGGGAATATGGAAGACTCCATACACTGGTAATTCAAATAACATGTTAAGCCATGTACTTAGGAGGTGTCTGGGATTGTCTATCATTTTTAAGGAAGCAACAACATATAGAAATAACCAAGAAGGGTAATGTACACGCCAACCATTTCACAATTATATTATCAAGTATAAAGATACACTAATGAATTAATAAAAGAAAATCATAAAATTATAAAACTAAATATTTAGATTGAAGGCAGCACACCTCAATAAATGGGTTTTATTAAAAAACCATGACTTTTCTTATCAGTAAATCATTTATCATATTTAATAAGTTCATCAACTTATTCAAAGGAAGATTATAATCTAAAAAACATGATAAATTAATTTAGAAACTAAGAGCATTGCAATAAGAAATTAATTAATTCATTACCAAAATTAATGGGGCAAGGAAGGGGAGCCTACCTCGGGGTGGAACCAATTTAATACCCATCAATAGACATAATTGGTGGAAAAAAATTCTAATTGGCCCATAGTTCCACGCACACACCTTTATATATATATATATATGCATGTGTGCCCTCAATCATTGATCAAAACTCACTGTAATAATTTATCAGTGACTCTAAATCACCACGATAAGGCTAATGCACTTAACGAAAAATAACAAGGACTCATATGAACCACAAGACCCTAAATTAGATGGGGAAAAAAAGAAACAAGAATAAATCATCACCTCTTATGGTATTGGTTATCTAAAAACACATGGAACAATCCTATGCACTAATGATAAATTAATAGGAAGTCAGTAACACTGAAGGACCCTAATAACAGTGGTGTGAAACAACGCTATGGAAGAAAACCCACCTTTAAACATTGAAAGTGAACCAATACAACATGAACCGCTTCACCATTGGTGGTGATTTTCATAATAAACATGAACACCACCTGAGGAGTCCATTGCATACCCTAAAATTGGAAGAAGGAGTCAAAATCGGTAAACCCCTTTACCTAGGATTTTGTCTGATCCCTCCATGGGGATGGGGAGACCAAAATTCGGCATGAAATGGAGAGGAGAAGGAGGAGAAGTTCATACCATTCTAGATAAATCATTGAATCCAGAGAAGAATGGGGGAAATCAGCGTATGAAGGAGGATATGGGAGGCGATGTCTATCACGCGCTATAGGGAAGGGGGGCTGTTGGTGCGTCAGGCCTATGGGTAAGGTAGAAGGGATGAGCCCTTATTTTGAGGGTTTAAAATAAAACCCATGTAAAATAAATTAAAAATAAATATTAAATATTAAAATTATAAAAATAATAATAATATCAAACCAAAATAATAATAATAAGTAATTAATAATAATTAATACTATTAGTATTGTTGTAAAAATATTAGTTTATTTTATTTACATTTTTTCAATTTTTGTCTTTTAATTTCAATCAAATTTATTTTACAATTTATCTTTTATTATAATTTAAATTAATTTAAATTATTTAAAATCAAAACACCTCATAAACTCAACTGTCAGAAAAAAGAAGAGTTCTGATGCTTGGCTATTTAAATGAAATGCAAAGCTAATGAATGATATTAATTTTTCTCCACTTTTTCATCTGGATCCAAAAACGGGATGTTACAAACTTTCCACCTTAGAACATATTGCCCCTGAGAAGCCTTTTGAAACAACATAACCCTCACCTGATCTAGAGGGTCATGAAGTCTCAAAAAAATGGTTGCATTGTGTCTTCAAATTCCCAATTCACATTCAAATAATGGCTAGGAAAGTGGAACTTATTCAATTAAGATATGAGCCAATGGTCATTTTCCAATTGAAAGATGTAGATGACACTTACTTGAGACCATTTATCTAGAGACATGATCCCACCATCATCTCATTAAATATAAGGCCAAAGGTAATTCCCACCATTGGATTTTTCATTATAAGGGGGAAAATTCCAAGTCACAAAACCTTGCACCGTCAAAATTTCATACAAGACTTGCTATTAAGTGTTCTAATGAGACTTCTTGCATGATTTACAAAATGGATAAAAGTGTTGATTCCCCGTTGACCTCAACGCCCAATTTGAGAAACTTCGACCCTCTATTTAAGAAGATTCTTACCTTAGATGTCCATTGTTTTAGGAATAGAAACTATGATGCATTCTTCCATGGTAACTCACATTCAACACAAACACATCTACCGAAGTAGATACAATACTTTCGATGCCGTTCCTTGATTTAAGCATCACCAAACCCGAAAAAAAGTCCGGGATAATCTCTGATTGGAACATCAAGATTATAATTGACTAACATAAGTTAGACCATACACAATTTTTACGAGTGAGAGGTTGGTAATCATATATGACGTCCACATTGGAGAATTTACTAATCCTATAGAATAATTTTACTGACAGTCAAGAAAGAATAAATGGCATGTGTCTAAGAGTTCATCCATGTAATTCCTACATGGGAATCCAAGTGTCCCTCAAGACTAACCATTATTTGATAAGAACCACTTGTTTAGCATGAAACAAGATAGAGATTACTGAACAACATTTAAAATTTTACCACGGCATAAGACTAATGCTCTCTTAGTGAACCTAGATGATGTTAAGATAGGGTACATACTCCTCATTAAGAAGGATACACTACAGTATTTAAATGGATTATAGTGAAACATACCATAGCACTAGAAAGGAAAATGGTCGAACTACAACAGGTCTACTTAAATGAAGAAACTAGGCTTCACCTATCAATTCACTACCATTAACCGGTCACCGAGCCTTTAGACCCTAATGTATACCATGATCGTTTAAGATTAATCACCATATTAAACCCACGACCAATAGCATTACTCAAAGGTTACAAACACCACAAAAACACCAATTTCGTATTTCTTAGAAAGAAACAAAAATATTTAAAACTCATAAGATTTATGGAATTTAAGCCTGCCAAAACATTCAACAATGGACCTCTTGGGTGTGTTCCTTCTTGTAATGTCTTGGTTTGGGGTTCCACCAAGAGGTTCCCCGTACTCGGTTGGTCACATGGCCTAAAGATAATTTCCCCAAACACCAGAGGCTACCAACTACCAATGAGGGCCTAGGGTGTTATAGAGTGGAAACTATGCCATATTAGCATAGTAATGCAACGAAAATTAACATAAAACAATAGTGGAAGCAGTAAAAACTTGCAATCAAAAAATAGTGGAAGACTGAAAGTAATAAAAAATTGGAGCACACATTTATAAATGATTCATGATACATATGTATAGGAAGATATCCAAACAAGTCACAATGCTAGAATATATTACTAAACCAATGTACAAAAGAAATCAAGTAAATAACTCTAGTAGCATCCCAAGCCTCAGCTTGGTCCCGTGATCTTCAAGTCCACAACAATCTAGTACCTCACATAGAAGGGTGCTTTCCCTTATCTATACTTGTTGCAATATAATATATTTTTTCCCAAAAGAATGACCAAAAAATGGTGTGAGATGAATCCATGAAGGCAACCACCCAAAGATATGTGTTTAATAGTAAGTGAAAATATATGGTAGGCAATAATCTAAATGATGCAGTAAACAAGGAATTACTCAAAAGTAAAATATCCTACATTTCAATCGTATTCATTTTCATATATCAAATAAGAAGAAATAAAAAACAAGGATCCCTCTAGGAAGTACTCACAGCCTATCCCCTTTGGTTCAACTTATCAAACACAAGCAACCCTCTGGTAAGTACTCATAGTCTAACCCCTCAGGTTCATCTTTAGCAAAGAAACTCTGAGGAAGTACTCACTATCAATTCCTCCTTTGGTATTTTATCGGCAAACTACATACTCTATGGGGAAGCACGCAATGTCCAATTCCCCCAATGTTATCACAACATGGATCTATAGACACTCTGAGGGAGAACTCATGTACTCCCCCCTATGGTCTCGTAACGTGAAAACTAAATAGACACTCTCGGGAAAACATCAGCGTCCATTCCCCCTATGGTCTACTACCCCAGCTTCCCACAGCCATGTGTATGTCAATCGTGCACAACAATGTTCAATAGAAAAAGTAATCTTTAAGAACTACTTGGCTAACAGGTTTCAAAAACTACATGGATAAACAACAATAATCATATTATAACATCAGAAAAATCACTCCATCCTAGCAACACTAGTTATGGAAAAAAATTATTGAAACAGGAAAATCTACACCACACAGTCAATATCAAATCAAACATTATCAATAACATCCATAGCATGGAAAATAACCCTATTTACAAAAAATATCCCTTACCCAAGAAAAAAAACATAGTAGACATAAATAGGGTTAAAATACCTAAACACGCAATACCCAAGTCAAGGTTATTGGGAACCATTACACATAAAATTCAAAGTTTAACTACAGAAAGGCACAAACCTCCTACCTCGACAATGTACGATCGATAAAGTTGAATTTTAGACTTTGAATCGACATAGAATGTCATATATATACAAAAAAGTCTAAAATGTTGTACCTAGAATATCTCACATGAGAGGAGGAATCAATGAACAAAGATCTAGAATAAGGAATATATCACCATGAAGATTCCAACATAATCGATAGTAGTTGATTCATAGAATGGACGGTCAATTGGGGGCTCTTGGAAGAATCACACTCCTCAGTCTCTCTCAGAAGAGATGAGTTAAGAAGAAGTGTTATTTGTGAACGAGATGTGACTTCAGTCTGATATAAAAATTATAAAGAAAATTGCATGACATGTTCTTTAAAGATATATATCATGTAATTTCCTTAATAATCCTGAATATTAGGTGGTCTCTAGTTCACCCCACATGGCCGTGTACTCGGCCGTTACACGGCCAGCACACGGTCACCCGAGGCAACTGGGTACACGAACTATACTCCCATGCTCAAAGCATGTACTCTAGCACTGGAATCATACACTGATATTGGCCATCATTATAGGGATGGTAAGATATACACAGCAGTACCTGTGTAACCAAATCCATCTTTAGTCCCTACCCGACTAGAGAAGTTAAATGTGAATCCCTATATGTTAAATTGGAGTTTGAAACTGCCTGTAGATATAAAATCTCTTTGATGTACAGACATCCCTGCTCAACTACACTAAAGGTCTCCTTGATCGGCATGAAGTGATCATCCTTTATGAGTTTCTCAATGACAACCCAAACTACATCATTCCTTTCAGGAGACCTCTGTAAACCAGTCATGATTTCCATTGTGACATCATTCCACTTCTACTCAAGAATGGGTAACAAATGAAAAATCCATACTTGTCACTGTTGCTTCGCCTTCACCTACTAATAGGTGGAAGACCTCAAGAAAAACCCACCAACATCTCTCTTGTAACACCCCATGCTTCCATGGTACACTCCTCTTTGAATAATAGATCAACATGTGTTGTACATAACCTCGAGTTCTAACACACCGCGAACAATAAAAGTAGATGTTATGAATAGTAATACCCACTATTTAAAATTATATAAATTTTAGATTTCAAAATGGACTTCATTTTTGGATTCAGAATATCGAAATTAGCCTATGTTGAATTTTTGGTATTTCTCTGAGAACATCCAATTTTTGATGAATAGTAAAAAAACTTAAAAACACATTTTTTAATAAAAATAATTTATTGTGATAAATTATAAGATTTAGTGGTTCTAAAGTGTAATTAGAATATATTTTTACCATTTTATCCAATAGTGGTCATTATAATTAATTTCACTTTGAAATTGGACATAAACAATTGTCAATCTTTTGATTGATATTTTTTCTTAGAAACATGTCATTTGTTGTGACAGTGGGAATTAATTATTAAATTAATTAATTCAACTTATATGTTTTTAATTTTTTAAAATATAAAACATTTGTTAATTTGGAATATCAAATATACCTTAGAGTGAATTTTTGGTATTTTTCTGAAAAACTTCAATTTTTGATGAATAGTGAAACCACTAAGTGGTAGTTAAAAACTGATTTTCCGTTTAAATGAAACTTTACAACTTCTGTGATTTGATTTTCAAAAATCCAAAATACATGGTTTTCTTTAGGAAGTAAAATATGGTTCAATGGGATTAATTTTTTTTGTGAATAGTAACTTTTAAGTTTAATTAATCGCGATTAAAGGTAATTAGTAAAATTTACGGTAAAAATGATATTATAAAAATATGAAAATACCCTTACACATGTCCTACCCTTATTGTATGAGTCATTTCCGACCACAAAAATCCATGGGTCATCTTGGGGACCCTATGGAGCCACTTGGGTAAGAAAATGACATTAATAACTTTTTATTTCAAGTAAAGATAAAATTGTCACAAACATGTGTTGTTTTACTAAAAAAATTATTACATGGGGTTATATAAGCTATCATTTTGACTATAAATATTAATTGGAAAGATTAAAATATTTACTACATCATGATAGTTTTTTTATAATTTTTAGACATTATATAAATTAAATTGTTTATGACACCATGATGATACAACAATTACCTCATTAATTAACGATTTAAATAAAATGAAAAGATAATGTAAAATCAAAGCCTTATTCTTGTAAAGAACCTATTTTATGAGTATATTTAGAACCTTTATCACCTTATCCTAGAAATATATAAGTTTGGGACCTTTAAAATCCGAAAATCATTACATAATAATGTAACATTTCATGACTTTCCAAGAGTGCCCCTCCTCTCCTCTTATAAAAGGCCCCCACCACTACCACATTATTCACACCTTCCAAGACATTTGTCTCGGCCAACCTCTTCCCAAATACTCTCTCAGATTCCCTCTCTTACTCCTATAAGCCTCAATTTGGGCAGAAGTCTTCCCAAGGAAGCCTTTGTCTCAAATCAAAAAGAGTTACCCGATTTTAAGGTAATATCTTCTCTTATGTTATTTTGTTTTATTTTTCTTCTCCAACCCCTTAAACTATTTTTATTCCTTTATTTTGTAACAACAACAGTACCTTAAATATACTAGGATGTTGTTATAATAAGTATTTGATTTACACTTACACACACCTTCGTCTAATGGATAAATGATATACTCTTTCTGTGGTTGGCAAATTTCTGCCCCACGAAACGATGATTGTTCAATCGTCTTTTAACACCACTCATGGTGGACATTATGACGAAACTATTTTTATATATGATATATATTATGTTTTGTTTTCTTATGATTCTGTATTATTCATATAAATCATACCTTTATGATTTCCATTATGGGTAAACGTGATAATTTCATTTTAGGAAGTGCGGACTACCGCCCCCTCAAAGTGATTTGACCGTTAATGCCATATGTGGGATGTATAAAGGATGGAGTAAATGGTAATATAAATTATATTATACTGGAATTATAGTATACCTTTATATAATTATAATTTCATTCCATTAAATATGAAATAGAAATTAAAGTAGCGTTCATGCGTACGTACGGCTTACTGTCTCCATGAACGGTGCATTTCATTTCTTACCTCTAAATGTTATGTAATATTATAAATGCATGTATATACTGGATATATATGATATATATGATATCTACATGATGAATATAATTATGTATATAAAGGATATTTCACCACATGAACAACTTGTAATTAAAAGAAGTTTATTTTTGACTTAAGTACCAAAGATCGACAAAATGACCGTTATTAACTTAAATAATTACATAATGTTTATAACATGGTAATAAGTGATATAAAAGGAATAATAAACTTGAAAAATGTTCTAAAGAAATTATAAATTCACTCTAGTTTATTATTCAGGAGGTAAAAGGATGGTCGAGTCAAGTCGGACACGAGGTAAGGGAACTTCTTAACCCAATTTCCATTCTTTGGGTTAATCTCCTACTTTCATATTATTTCATGATATTATTATGTCCTATATTGTATTTTTAATTTCATTATGTTTACATATAGTGAATACACATAATAGATCTATTTTATTTAAAAAATGATCTTTGTAAGGGACTTCGTCTCAATCTCCTTTCATTGAGGCATATTTTGTTTTATACACAACTTCCTTTTATACGGTTTATAAACCCCTTTGACTTTTAATTTTATTCAAAAGGAATATTTTTTATATGTAGTGTTTTAATAAATGACAAAAGGGATTGTTTTTTTGTCATACGTATGCGGTGACAGCGACTTCTCCGCCGCTGTGACCATTATATGAGTTTTGGCTTCCTCTACAAGCCATAACTTTTTTTTAAATGAAAAATAATTACAGAGTTTTAATTTTCATTTATTTTGGTCTTGAAAATGGTTTTGAAAGTGTTTTTTTACAATGTGTTCTACTGATATCTTGTGATTGATATGTGGAAATGTTATGTTTCCTTTATGCATGTTTTATGTGATACGATTATGTTATGGTTTATGATATGTTTAAACCTGTTCATACGAGGAATGCATTGGACTTAATAAGTGACGGGTGGAGCCCGCTATAGCTCCTTGATGCATCAGTAGGTCTCATGAGACAAACTAGTGTCTTGGCACGAGGCCTTGACAAAATCTTATTTGTAGTCTTGAAACGAGGCCTTGGCTACGTGGTTATGATAGTCTGTCATTATGCATTCTATCATTATGAAATTTGTTATTGATATTGCATGTGATTATTCGACTAGTAGAATATCCATGTGAATAAGTAAATGACATTATTTCATTTTATTTTTTTCCATATTATGTTTAAGTTCAAGTTTAAAAGTATTTTGTTTTAGTTATACATTGCCTTAAATGTTAATGTTTATTTATGAAAGCTTTTGCTATATTGTTATCCTTACTGAGATTCTGAGCTCACCCCTTCTATGGTTTTAATTTTTCCAGGATGTGAAGAAGTATATTATGAATGACCTACAGGGATAGTATGAGGGGATATGAAGACAACATGTTGATGTGGTTTTGTTTTAATTTATAATGTAATGTAAGACTTATGAATGTATCTACTGTTTCCAAGGCTACTAAACTAATAGGTCATTTGAGAATTGTTCTTTTGAGATCACGCCAATGTTACGCAATAATGCACCGACTTTGGGTAACTGGGGTTGGGGCGTTACAGTTGGTATTAGAGGCAGTTTAGTACTAACCTTGTAAGCTAGATTTAGATAAACTCTCACTAGAGAACATAGTCCAAAGATAGACTTTGAGGATTTTTATAGAAGAACTTCCTAGAATTTTGGTATTATAGAGATTTTTTGAGTTTTCCGAGCAATACATCCATGTCTGGATACGACCAGGTAGAGGCGGCTCTGGAACAGATGTACCTAGGAGTAAAACCTGAAAACAACGCTTTGAGCTAGACTCGAACGGGAACTGGTGCACGACAGCGGGACTTGCGGCACTCTTGGTTACGACACTTCCGGGAGATATTCCTAGGACAATTCTCATTTTCATTACAAACCACCATGAAGGGTTATGAGTATATACATTATCAAATAAATTTTTTTATTATGGATTATATCCATAAATAATTCAATTTATGTTAAGTGTTTTTCAAGTTTGTTATTATGTATTTTGATTCATAAACTAATATAGTTTATGAAATTTTCTAGAAATGGCGCCTAGTGGATGGAATGGAAACCGTATCAATGAATGCACTCCATGTGGGGATTTCCCTCCTACTCATGATAATTATAGTGGAGCTGGAGATACAACGGGTGCTGATCAACTTATCACCATACTGGGACAACTCACTCAGGTTATGAATAATAACCTTACTCGTATAGAGCTCCCTGATCGGCAACTTGGAGGATCAAAGTTAGACCGCTCCATGAGGTAACAACCACCAACATTCAATGGAATTACAAATCCCTCAGTAGCTGAGAAATGGATAAATTCCGTAGAGAAAACATTCCATGCCTTGGGGAGTAGTGAAAGGGAAATGTTTATCATGGCCGTTTACTGCCTCACTGGAGATGCTGATCAATGGTGGTCAATTATTCAAAATACAAATGATGATGAAGAAGTATCATGTATGGAAGGGAGAGAGTCCAAAGATCTTTTCATAGAAAAATAATTTCCACATGACCATCGAGCAGATATGGAAAGAAAATTTCTAAGTCTAAGGCAAAAGGAGGATGATATTGTCGCAACGTATGAGGCCAACTTTACAAGGTTAGAAAGACATGCTGCAGATTATATACGTAACCCAAGAAGTAAGATTGATTGTTTCTTTGATGGGTTAAAACCATTTCTCCGTCGAGCTTTAGTATCAGAATCCTTCTCATCGTACGAAGATATTGTCTCGTGTGCTATCAAGATAGAAAAGAAATTCTCGAAGTCTTATGAAAACAAAGTAAATAAAGTGAAGAAGAGAATTTTGGAACAAGAGACAGATAAAGGGAAAAAGGTAAAGAATGATTTTCCATTATGTGATAATTGTGGGAAGAATCACCCTGGTACTTTCCCAAAAGGAATTGGAGTTTGTTATAAATGTGGGGGAAAAGGTCACCAGGCTCGTGATTTCAAGGGAAAGAAAGAGGATATCAATGTTAAATGCTATAATTGTAGGGAAATGGGGCATTATTAAAATGAATGTCCTAAGCATCGGGGAAAATTACCTTAGAAAAGGCCCACGGATCAAGGACAATCTTATGCTGTTACTACAGTTGAAGTGGAATAATTAATGTTTTGGTGCTTTTGGACTCAAGGATTAAATTATGGATATAAGAATAATGTGATATATATAAGGATTGTACTGCAGTACTTATTGTTTTCATTAATGTTTTAATATGATTAAGGTAATCATATTTTTGTATGTGATAATAAGAGAAACTTTACTTGAGAAATCTGATGATACAATTGATTTTGGAAATTAGAGAACTTTTAGAGAAAGTCTGGACAAAGGTATTTTGGATAAATATAAAGGTTGGAATGGATTATGTTGAACATTGGATAGTATTGTTTAAGGTTAAAAATTTTATGAAGATTATTTTTGGAATATTATTATACTAGAGTTTTAGGAAAAGGACAACCCGTAGGTTGGTGGATAACCCGTCGCGTCGGACAAAGCTGTAGGAATCGAACCAACAACCATAGTGTGACAAGCCTTTATTACCTACCACTAGCCTACAGGAAGTCCATGGTTATTACAAAAATGTTTTCCTAATCTAAATGGCATGTGTTAATATTTGGAACCTTATACAATTATGATAAATAGAATATTTTCTTGTTCTATTACCTTTTAGAGTGAATGATGGGGTTGTGGTAAATATTTATTAAAGAATGAAATTCTACATGACATGTAAGTATATTTCCTTATGTTCTTAGTAAATCTCCTAAATAAATTCCTCAACTTTATGAAAGGTAACTTAAAACAAAAATGTTGTCGGTTAACATTTCCTATTGGGGAATCAATGACCGTTTAACCAATCACAAGTTTTTGATTTTCTTGTGGTTATCTTTCTCTTAATCTTGTTTTCTACAACTCTCTATCAGACCTTGATGATTTTTTTCTCCTTCATATCCATATTTTCATATAATCCTAGTATGGCCAATCTCGAGTGACCATTGTACTTCTCTATCTTTCTATTAAAATTATATTTTTATTAACCCTATTTCCGATGTGGGTTTTTCACAAAGGTATTTTCTATTCTCAACCTTTTATTTTCAAATTAAAATTTTAAATTGAGAGGACACAATTTATTAAAGGAGGGGAAAATTTAACACCCCAATCTTCCATGGTACGCTCCTCTTTGAATAATAGAGCATCATGTGTTTTACGCAACCTCGAGTTATAACACACTACGTCCAATAAAAGTAACAGTTATGAATAGTAATACCCAGTATTTAAAATTATATTAATTTTATATTTCAAAATGGACTTCATTTTTGGATTCCGAATATCGAAATTAGCATATTTTGAATTTTTGATATTTTTGTGAGAACATCCAATTTTTGATGAATAGTGAAAAATACTTTAAAAACAATTTTTTAATCAAAATAATTTATAGTGATAATTTATTCAATTGAGTTTTTCTAAAGTGTAATTATAATATATTTTTACCATTTTATCCAATGGTGGTCATTAGAATTAATTTCACTTTGAAATTGGACATAAAAAATTGTCAATCTTTTGATTGATATTCATTCTTAAAAACACGTTATTTGTTGTGACAACGGGAATTAATTATTAAATTAATTAATTCAACTTATATGGTTTGAATTTTTTAAAATAGACATCATTTTTGAATTTGGAATATCAAATATAGCTTAGAGTGAATTTTTGGTATTTTACTGAAAAACTTCAATTTTTGATGAATAGTGAAACCACTAAGTGGAAGTTAAAAACTGATTTTTCATTTAAATGAACCATTACCACTTCTGTGATTTGATTTTAAAAAATATGACATACATGGTTGTCATTAGGAACTAAAATGTGGTTCAATGGGATTAAAATAATGTTTTGGTGAATAGTAACTTTTATGTTTAATTAATCGTGATTAAAGGTAATTAGTGAAATTTAACGTAAAACTGATATTATAAAAATATGAAAATACCCTTACACTTGTAAAACCCTTATTTGATGTGTCATTTACGACCAAGACAATCCATGGGTCAACTTGGGGACCCCATGGATCCACTTGGGTAAGAAAATGACATTAATAACTTTTTATTTAAAGTAAAGATAAAATTGTCACAAACATGTGTTGGTTTACTAATCCAATTATTACATGGGGTTAATAAGTTAAATTTTAAACTATAAATATTAATTGTAAAGCTAAAAAGATTTCCTACATCATGATATTTTTTCTATAATTTTTAGACATTAAATAAATTAAAGTTTTTATGACACCATGATGATGCAGGGATTACCTCATTAATTAACGATTTAAATAAAATTAAAATATAATGTAAACACAAAGACTTATTCTTGTAAAAAACCTATTGGATGAGTATATTTCGAACCCTTATCACCTTATCCTTGAAATATATAAGTTTGGGACCTTTAAAATCCGAAAATCATTATATAATAAAGTAACATTTCATGACTTTCCAAGAGTGCCCCTCCTCTCCTCTTATAAAATCCCCCCACCACTACCACCTTATTCACACCTTCAAAGCCATTTGGCTCAGACAACCACTTCTAAAATACTCTCTCAAATTACCTCTAGTAATATCTCAACCACTGCCGCACTTTGGGCAGATGTCTTCCAAAGGAAGCCTTTGGCTCAAATCCAAAAGAGTTACCTGATTTTAAGGTAATGTCTTCTCTTGTGTTATTTTGTTTTATTTTGCTTCTCCAACACATTAAACTATTTTTATTCCATTATGTTGTAACAAAACCAGTATCTTAAATATACTAGAATTTTTTTATGAGAATTATTTTCTTTACACTTACACACACCTTTGTCTAATGGTTAAAGGACATACAGTTTCTGTGGTTGGCGAATTTCTCCCTCACGAAACGATGATTGTTCAATCTTCTTTTAACACAACTCTTGGTGGCCATTATGATGAGAATATTTTTATATATGATATATTTTATGTTTTTGTTTTCCTTATGATTCTGTATTTTTCATTTAAATCATACCTTTATGATTTCCATTGTGGGTAAACGCGATAATTTCATTTTAGGAAGTGCGGACTACCGCCCCCTCAAAGTGATCTGATTCGTTAATCCCATATGTGGGATGTATAAAGGATGGAGTAAATGGTATTATAAATTATATTAAATTGGAATTATTTTATACCTTTATATAATTATAATTTCATTCCATTAAATACGAAATATAAATTAAAGTAGCGTTCATGCATATGTACGGCTTACCGTCTCCATGATGGGTGCATTTCATTTCTTACCCCTAAATGTTATATAATATTATAAATTCATGTATATACTGGATATATATGATATATATGATATATAAATCATTAATATAATTAAGGATATAATGGATATTTCACCACATGAACAACTTGTAATTATAAGAAGTTTATTTTTGACTGAAGTACCAAAGATTGACAAAACGACCATTATTAACATAAATAATTACATAATGTTCATAACATGGTAATAAGTGATATAAAAGGAATAATAAACTTGAAAAATGTTTAAAATAAATTATAAATTAACTCAATTTTATTATTCAGGAGGTTAATGAACAGTCGAGGCATGTTAGACATGACGTAATGGAACTTCTTAACCCAATTTCTATTCATTGGGTTAATCTCTTACTTTCAAATTATGTCATGATATTATTATGTCCTATCTTGTATTTTTAATTTCATTATATGTACTTATAGTGAATACACATAATAGATCTATTTTATTTAAAAAATGTTTTTTGTAAGGGACTTCGTCTCAATCTCATTTCATTGAGGCATATTTTGTTTTATACACAACTTCCTTTTATACGGTGTATAAACCCCTTTGAATTTTAATTTTATTCAAAAGGAATCTTTTTTATACGAAGAATTTTACTAAATGAAAAAAGGGAATTTTTTTTATCGTATGTATGTGGAGACAATGATCTCTCCACCGCCGTGACCATTATCTGAGTTTCGACTTCCTCTACAAGCCAAAACATTTTTTAAATGAAAAATAATTACAAAGTTTTAATTTTCTTTTATTTTGGTCTTGAAAATGGGTTTGAAAGTGTTTTTTTAACAATGTGTTGTATTGATATCTTGTGATTTAAATGTGTAAATGTGATGTTTCTTTTATGCATTTTTTATGTGATACGATTATGTTATGGTTTATGATATGTTTAAACCTGTTCATATGAGGAATGCATTGGACATAATAAGTGACGGGTGGAGCCCGCTATAGCTCCTCGAAGCATCGGCATGTCTCATGAGACAAACTAGTGTCTTGGCACGAGGCCTTGACAAAATCTTATTTGTAGTCTTGGCATGAGGCCTTGGCTATGTGGTTATGATAGTCTGGCATTATGGATTCCATCATTATGAAAGTTATTATTGATATTTCTTGTGATTATTCGACTAGTGTAATATCCATGTGAATAAGTAAATGGAATTATTTAATTTTATTTTTTCCATGTTATGTTGAAGTTCATGTTTAAAAGTCTTTTGTTTTAGTTATATATTGCCTTAAATATTAATGTTTATTTATGAAATATTCTGCTATATTTTTATCCTTACTGAGCATCGGAGCTCACCCCTTCCAATGTTTTCATTTTTCCAGGATGTGAAGAAGTATATTATGAATGACCTGCAGGGATAGTATGAGGGGATATGAAGACAACATGTTTATTTAGTTTTGTTTTACTTTATGATGTAATGTAAGACTTATGAATGTATCTAGTGTTTCCAAGGATACTAAACTAATCGGTCTTCCGAGACTTGATCTTTTTTGATCATGCCAATGTTACACAATAATGCACCGACTCTGGGTAACTAGGGTCGGGGCGTTACATCTCTTCATACCCGACCACCAATACTGATGGTGTAGATCCCGATACATCGTGGTGACACTAGGATGAACAGCCCAAACAGAGGAACAAAATTCCTGCATCAGCTCCCTGCGTATGTCTACTGGCTCCCACATGGGCCCTTGAAAACGCAAGATCCCATCCCCTCATACGGTCCATCTACGAATAGGGTCATCTCATGACACACCCTCCCATAAGAATAAGCCTTTAGAATCTAATAGAATCCTCATTCAAACTCGATAATGTAGAGTATAGGTAACAACCATAGAATAAAGACAGGTTTTCCCCTATCTACGTTCACCATCAAATGTATCTAAAAAAATAGATCCATAAGCTTACACTCACTAATGGCCTCCTGAACTGCATGTATTTGATTCCTCTAACTCAACGAATCATCCACTGCATTTCCATGTCCTAACATATAGGCACACTCAAAATCAAAAGACTAAAGGTACTCAGTACACCTTTAGTCTACCAAATTCAAATCATGCGGATTAAAGATATATATGATAATTTTATGATCGGTGAAAACCACAAAATGCACTCCCAATAGATAGTGTCCCCAATAGCGTAAGGCATGAATAACTGCATCTAACTTGAGATTGTGTGTCAGGTAATTTCCTCCATGTGGCCTCAACGGCCGAGACCCATATGCAACGACTCATTCAAACTACATAAGCTTTATTTGTAACCTAATACCAGAAGCCTCATAGTATTGAGTACAGCTCATTATCGACTCTGAAAAATCGTGTATTGTTGCTGAAGTCAACCTCCATTTCATCTCATGAATGGCTGACTCTCAGGAATCTGAAAAAAAGTACTTCACTCCATTCTTAGTCAGGCATGTCAGTGGCATTGCTATGTGTGATAAGTCATGTATGAAATGTATGGAGTGACTAGCCAGCCCTAGAAAACATTGTACCTCAAATTTGTTCTTCATCTACTCAAATGAAAAAACTGCTCTCACTTTCTCTGGGTCCACATATACTCATTTCTCTAAGATAATTTGACCCATGAAGTGAATCTGGTCCATCAAAAAGTGGAAATTTTAGATCTTATCATATAACAGATTCTCTCTCAGTGTACTCAAAATGATCTCAATATGGATAGCGGGGTCGTGTCAAGTGTGAGAGTACACCAAGATTTAATCCACAAAAACCACCACAATGGAATCTGTGTATTGATGGAACACTTGGTTCATTAGTGCTATAAAAAATTCATGCATGTTCATGGGGCTGAACGACATAACCAAATAATCATATATACCATACATGCTCTAAAAGGCTATAAGAGTAATATCTAATGGTATAACACACAACTGATGATATCCAGATCTCAATTTAATATTTGAGAACATCAGGGATCATCTATGCTGATCAAAGAGATAATCAATCATTGGAAAGGGATATCAGTTCTTGACTATCAACTTGTTCAACTTCTAATAATCCACAGAAAGTATGAGGGCACCGTCTGCCTTCTTCACAAAGAGGACAAGAAAACCCTAAGAAAAATATTTTGTTTGAATGAGACCCCTCACCCCTAACTCTTCTAACTACTTATTGAGATCCTATAACTATGGTGTAGCTATCATATAGGGAGGAATGGACATCAGTGCTGGTTTTGAAACATGCTCAAAAGAAAATGCGACCTCTCTCTATAGAGGAAAACCTTAAAAGCCCTCTTAAAAGGCATCCCTGAAATGATCTACCATTGGATTGTTGTACAAATGTGAAGTCCACAAGTCAACTAGATATATACTAGCAATCTAGGATGTAACTTCTCCCAACCCCTGATGTTCGAGTCCCACTCTGCTCGCCTAGAAATCCCATTCTCCCTTATGAAGGAACAATTTTCCTTTTGGTGACGTGAAACTAACCCTATGGAAATAGAAATCCACAATGGCTTGAAGGGAACTAACCAGTTCATTTTGAGAATGTCACCAAACCCAATCATATATAAGATATAATGGTCCCATAAGAAGTGAGAACCACCAAACTCAAGAAGGAACTCCTTGCACTAACGTACACTACAATTTATAGTCCCTAGTGGTGTGTCCTGCATCAAGACATTAGAATAAGTACAGATACAGAGCCCAAGAATCTCTACAATAACAACATATATGAAGCTACGAGAATCCCCCATATCAAAACATGTAGAAGATAGAACTGAGGTAAATAGAATCGTACCTTGAATTGTGGAGGGTCTGGGATCTAACTCTTGGTTGGTATACTCCACCCCATAAGTTTTTCATGTACCACATACTTTTGACCCTACCTAACCACCCTAAGCTGATTCAACCTATTGTTAGTAAATGCTTTCCAATTGGATAGCACATCCACGACATCCACCTTGGCCATAGTGGCCGGAAGGACTCAGTACCCTGGATGATAAGAAATTGGTGTTCCTGCATCAGTATGAAGAGTCAAAACAGAACCTATATCACTAACTACTGATGAAAAAACTGACAGAAATACTTAAGATGAACCATTTTTCTACAAGATCAGCACTTAAATTGGCCTCTCAACATTGTGTCCTGGAATTCCCACTCGTCCTGCACTAGTAGCACACCACCTGGCCACTTGATGAAGTATTCCACCTACTGAGATCTCCCCACATAGACTCCCTACGATGCTTATTGCTGTCTGTTGGAGGGTTACCGAATCTAGATACCGTTCTCCCCTAGATCACAGCTTTAGAATCCCTCAAATTGAACTCTGTGATCAGCGCCTAGTTGACAATAAAGGTGGTGGAAGTCAACCAGAAGATGTTCACATGATATGCCTTGTCGTGCCTTAGACCATCCTCAAAATTCCTCACTAGGAATAACTCATCTCCCCATAGAATGGGTGTGAAGCGTTGAAGCTCTGTGAATCAAGAAGAATACTCCATGATTGAGAGATCACAATTCTCGAGACTCATGAACTCTTGGTCTTGATCATCCCTCAAGGTCTTCGGGTAGACGTAGTTGTATAAGGTATGTAGGAACTCATCCCAAGACATAACATGATGGAATCCTACCTATGAGATCACATCCCACCATCTCTTAGTGGAATCCCAAAACATACATGTAGTGAGCTTCACCATCATCTCTGGAGACCTATCCAAATGCTCGAATATCAAAAGCATGGCCTCTAACGATGATTTTGCAACCTGGGGTCTTCCATCCCCTATAAAGGTGGGAGGATGCTGCTGCTGAAAACCCTTTTTCAAATCCACCATAAAGGGTGTAGGATGTAGAACTACTATGATGATTTTCATGAACATCATAACCCATATCATAACTGTGCATTGACACATGCAACCATTATAATGACTGGTTCCAAGATGGGTTCAACATGAGGATCTGCATGCAGTTCCGGATCATCCATGTCTGGTGTCTGATCACTTCCCTTTAAATGGCTAACAACCGGAAAATGTCTTGGAGGAATGACTCTGTAAGGATAAACACACACATTAGATCAAGATTATCAAGGAATAAAACATAAAATTGAATTAAAGGAACATGATAAATGAATCATTAAAGATTCCAAAAAGGTGAATACATAGCATGTGTGTCCCCTACACAGTGTGCTCCATCATGCCTTAAAATGGGCATGTACTCATGCCAAAACCAATTTTGTAACACCCCATACACATAGTGTGTTCTTCCAAGACATGACGTGTAATTGATTTGTGTTCCCCTACCCGAGTTCTTCTACATGACTAACCCACACAATTCTCCTAAAGCAAGACTACACAACGTGTTTGTTTCAGACACTCTATGTACTATAAAGAACATCATCGACCCGGGTTGTTAGTCACACGACTGGTTAAACCGCTGACTCTACACGGTGTGTTTGTGTAAGACCCAACATTTACCATCTACCCATAATCCACAAATTTTGTTGGTTACATGACTGGACACATGTTCCAAACACACAGCGCATTCATCCCTTACACGGTGTGTTCCACCAAGGATTTCCCCACCCCATGTCTCTGCCCACATAGTCAGTGACATGGTTAGATATTATATGGCATGTACCCATAGTACATGGTGTGTACATAAGAAAAATAGTTCCTTCACAAACAGAAGGACACGTTGTGTGTATTCTATAGTATACACCGTGTAATCTAGGGGTTTTTATAAAGTAAGCCTTAGAAACTACACTGAAATCCCATAAAATAATATTGAAGCAATATCAAAGGGCCAAATTCTGATTTTAAGGGGACATACTCCCTATGAATCAAATATTGGCATCAAATTCATGTCATATACAAGAAATAACAAAGAAATGATCCACCAAATTCCTATTCATGAGGACCCATAATACCTCATGAAACAAATTTTGGTATTCATTCAAACAAAACCTTGCACAATCTAATACCCAATAAAATAAAAAGTATTCTATCATGGAATCTATCACAAAAGCTCGAATATCTTTAAAAACATCTATCACAAAAACATGTAGTCAGTAATGTACCCTCAATGGCATGGAAAGAATAAATGATTTGTGATCTCTAGAAAGTGCCTATATGATGCATGATATGGAATATCGTCATAGCATCGTGTTGCAACAGAAATAGAAAATCAATAATATCAACAATAATAGAACAAAATATGTGAATCACCTAACAGTGAGTTAAAATCAATAGTAATAATTCAAAAACTAGAAAAATTGCAATAATCGAGGTAAATCAACATTTATCTATACACGGGTTAGCTACGCCTAGGAACATCTTATTACCAACTACCTATTCCATCCTATACCGGGCTATAGGCTCCAAATAGTAATTCAAGATGAAAACAATTTCATTTGATAACACTTTGTAACATCCAGGTTCTGGGTCCCACCCAGAGGTTCCCCGTACCCAGTTGGTCACATGGCCTCAAGCGCATTTCCCCAAAATTCAGTGGCTACTGACTTCCTGTGAGGGACTTTGGTGTGATAGTGGAGAAACTATTCCCACATTGGTAGAGTAATGTAGTAGAAATAAATAGATAATACTAGCAGAAGTAGTAATAACATGTAATCAGAAAACAATGAAAGACTGAAAGTAATAAACAAATGGAGCACATATTTATAAATGATGCATAATACATTTGTCTAGGAAAACAGCCAAACAAGTCAAAATGCTGGAATAAAATACTAAACCAAATTACAAAGGAATAAATGTATATAAATCTGGCATCATCACAAGCCTCAGCTTGGTCCCATGCTCTACAGCTCCCCAACAATAAAGTACCTGATGTAGAAGGTCGCATTCCCTCATATACCTACAACAATATAATCTATTTGGACCCAAAAACACGACCCATACTGTGTTTGAGATGAATCCTAGTAGGTAACCATCCAATGATATGTGTCTAATATTCAGTGATAATATATGGCTGTAAATAAGTAAAATGAGACATTAAACAACAAAATACTCAAAATTAAAAAATCCTACAGTTTTAATTGCATTCATTTTCATATATCAAGTAATCAGAAATAAAAAACAAGTAACTCTCTTGGAAGTACTAATATCCTTTCCCCTATTGATCAACCTATCAAACACTAGAATCCCTCTGAGAAGTACTCACAGTCTAACCCCTATAGTTTAGCTTTAGTAATGACACTCTAAGGAAGCACTCATAATCAATTCCCCCTATGGCCTTTTATCATTAAACTACAGATACTCTAGGGAAGCACTTAATGTCAAATTACCCATGTGGTTTTTCTATGTTGATCTATAGAAACATTGGGGGAGCATTCATGTCCATCCAACCTATGGTCTCACAATGTGAAAATTAAACAGGCACTTTGGGGAATCCCTCAACATCCATTCCCCCTATGGTCTTCTACACCGTTTTCCCACTACCATTTTTAAGTCAATCATGCACAACGATGTTCAAAAAACCAATTAAACCTTAAGAACTACTTGGATAACAACTTGCATGAACTACTTGGATAAACTACTTCAATCATATAACAACATCAAATAAATCAGTCAATCCTAACAACACTAGGCATGGAACACATGTATCATAACATGAAAAAACTAGACCACGTGGTCAATATCACATTCAACATGGGAAAACACCTCGAAAGAATAAAAATAACCCTATTTACAAACAAGATCCCTAACACAAGAAAATAGGCATTGTAGGTATCAACAGTGTTGAAATCCCTAAACACGCAATACCCCAATCTAGGGTATTGGGTACTTTTTCACAAAAAAATGAAGGAATAACTATGGAAAATAACAAAACACATACCTTGACGTTGTACGATCGATATAGTTGAGTCTCAGCCTTTGAATCGACCTAGAACACCATAGATCTACAAAAAACTCTAATATTCTTAACCAAGAATATCTCACGAGAGAGGAGAAATCAAGGAATGAGGCTCTAGAAGAAGGAGGAGCTCACCTTTTCTATTTCAACGCAATCGACGATGGTTGATTTGGAGAATGGATGGTCGATCGATGGCTCTGGGAAGAATCATGCTCCTTAGTCACTCCTGAATGAGACGGGCTGAGAAGAAGTGTTTTCTATGAATGATATGTGACCCCAGTCGGATATGACAATTAAAAAGAAAAGCACACAACATATTCTTTAAAGTTACATAACGCGTACCTGACATAACTAGAACCTACTTTAGTCCATGCCCAGGTCACCCCACATGGCAATGTACTTGGTCATTACATGGGAAGTACATGGTCACCCATGAAAACCGGGTACATGGAATGTACTCCAAACTACCCGGCATGTACTCCTTAAATGCCTAGATTCTTCACTTTTTCTCATAAAAAAAGAAAAAAAACCCATACCTGGAATGAATATCCAGATAATTACACTTATAGTCAGAATGACACATATTTAATATAATCTTCATGAAACTTCCCTCTATGACCATAATCAATATAAGTGAAAATATTTAAAAATTGGCAACAAAACCCAACCAAACTTACCAGAATGTCAAAACACCCGAGTATTTGGAAGTATTCCTGAGAATTGGAATGAACATGATTCCTTTAACGCATAATTCACTTTACTACAGAGATGAATTTAGATGTATTGAATTTAACATAGCTTAGTGATTACAGTGAACTAGTATAGTTTGTAACAACATTAATCACTTTATGGGAACCAAATTCATGAATGCACACTACATCAAGGTGATACTGAAGCACAATAAATTTTAACACGAATGATGACCTTCTGAGTCATCCATCACTATTAATAAGATAGGGTCGAATAGCTTATGAAGAAACTAAGCATGCCAAAGTGATGTCTAATCTACTAAAAATGAGCATTACCTGATGTCCATGCTCGAAAAAACATCAAGGATAATATGACCACCCATCCAAACAGAGGGGAAATTTAGAAAGGAAAAGTCCTAATACATGTAATGAAATTTGAATGAGAACAAAAAGGAAGATAACTCATGGAATTATCAAGTCTTTTATGTTTTAAGGGTTATACCTACAATGAGACAACCCCTTATGAATAACAAGCATAAACCCTAACATCAGTTCATGATAAAAATAAGTCTTTAGGCCCAACAATATATTATTTATGTAATTGCTAATAGAATGAGTAAATATAGAAAATAATCATGCTTCTATTCAATGACAAATCAAGGAAGCATTATCTACCCTTAAATGAGGGTCTTAAACAGAGGACACCAATATAAGTTCCATTTCAATGAAATTTTACATTTAAACACATTTTATAATACAACATGAACATGTTCAACAATCCAGTCATATGGGAAGTCATCTGCCAATCCATGAAGCACCCATAAACTATATAGGTGGTATTTGGATTCCATTTAAATTGAAACCAATAAACTTTAGCTTTGAAAACCAATTAGATATAAAACCAGATAACATGCCACTATAAGAAACTAATAGAGAGAAATATGCTAAAATCACAAAAGCATGACATTTTAATCATAGGGACATGCCGATAAGAATAGAATCATGGTACAAGGAAAACATGCTAGTGAACAGGAAGCATGAAAATAGACCATCATGATAAATATATCACCGTAACATGGTTTCTAAAATGCATGATAAATAAATAAAAGACATGGTATGGAATTCAATACGCATAATAATATCACCAGGAAACCTAAAATGAAACTACATGGTATGGAAATATGCATGGATTATGAATTTCTATGTTTATAATATGATGCATGATATGTTTCATCCTCACCAAGCATTGCCAGTGATAAATTGCCATAAAATCTAATAATCATAAGTAGAATAAATTACACCAATCACACGAGGTGAAATCATATCAACTATAATTTCAAAAAGCATGAATATCAATTCCCAACATGGGCCACTTGGTCATTTCCCATACATTTGGTGATCAGTACCCGAAAGGACTATTAACCAAGTATCGAAACATTTTAGTCTCTTTTCTACCAAACCAAAATAGTAATACTGTTGAAAATAACCACTTTGATACCACATCATAACGTCCTGACCCAGCTCACCTCTAAGACGGTTATCAGACACATGGATCCCATTACCTCAGGTACATCTCCCGTTATGCCAGAGGGTGATGAATAGAAGCAAGGTTCTCAGGAAGTGATAATGGGGAGACTATACCCTAATATTCAAGTTTCACTATGGTATGACAGAGAATACGTAGAAGATTTTAGAGGAAGTATTAAATAAATGAAAGAAAAAGCAATATATGGAAATAATTTACAATTATATAAGAGTTTCCAATGGTAAATTATACAATAAATGAATGAATGTCATGGTGATGTTATGTAACTTCAAATAGTAAACATTACCACATTCATTGAAATAGAGTACAATAATAATGAAAGGACACCAAATCCTAAAGAGGGATCTCCACGAGCATCATGTTCTCTAGCTCAGTCCTTTTCTTATCACTTATATGTAAAAACAACACATAATAAGCAATAAATAATGGTTCACAATCCTCAGAACAAGAATGTTCTACTAGGGTAACCTAGCGCAATGGATGGATGAGTAGTGTGTGACATATAAATCTCATTAGGTTGGAACCACTGGTGTCTAGACCAATCCAGGAAATATAATATAACTAAGAAGTTTTCCTTATAAAATAAATGTAGAGTGATACAATGTAAGTAATAGAAACATGGTTTGGGTTCCTAAACGGACACCCTTCCCCTACCACTTGCTTCGACCTAAGAAAAAAATAAAAGAAGGTACAAGTGAAAGCATAATATGTGTACCCCTGCCAAAAGTAACAAGGATACTCCAAAAGGAGAACACCAAGCTGGTACTTGTGCTTGGGGTTTAATTCACTTTTAATCACATAAGAATGATAACAATAAAGGGAGATATGTCACAAGTTCAAGCTATAATATAAATAGAAGAAAAAAGTATAGCACATGAAATTCAACCAAATAAGTCATTAAATGAAATTCAATCAATTATAGAGTTAGAGTCCAATCCCATACTGAAGGTATCACTATGAAATACCCTTCACCTTATCCGATACCACCATGCCCATCCATAGAAATATTTCGAAATATAAAGTGTCTCTTGAGACACGGTGACTCTGAGTCTATCTCAGGTATCTCATTAGAGGATCAAGTATCACTCAAGGCATTGTGTAGCCATATATCCACTGGTTATGTCCATGTTTTATCCCCTAGGGAACTATTATCACTCAGTAGTATATTAAATAACTCTAGAATCCTTCATCTGGAATGCCAAAGAATATCCCCTAGAGCATTTTGGTATAACCACCAGAGCATGAGAGATCATCCCTAACTCCTTAATATGGAACCCATGTTCTCACCGGACCCATATCAAGTGAACAATAATAGGAAAAACACATTTCAAGGAAAACCTCAACACATATATTTCATGGAAATCATATTCATAAATCATGCTAATCAATAAAGATTTGTGAGCCACAAGCTATTCAAACCATAAAGTAAAACACTCCAAGCTGTTAACAATGAAAAAGGAAATTAACACACAAGTTAGCATGTAACAATTGCATGAAAATATTGGAATTTTAATATCTCAATAAAAAAATCTCAAAATGAAGATGAAGACACTAAAATTAGGCATAAAAAATAGGCATTTTCATGAGAAATAATATAAAATCAAAAGCACATCGAATCAACATGCCTCGAATGTAACAACACTCAAGGACCCTAATAACATAGGTGCGAAACTACAATTTGGAAGAAAACTCACCTTAAACTGTTGGAAGTGAACTAAAACAACCAAAACCAATTCTCTTTCAGTAGTAGTTTTTGGAATAAATACGAAAAAGACACAAGGAGTCTGTTGTATACCCTAAAATTATAAGAAAGGGTAAAAATTAGTTAACCCATTTACCTAGGGTTTTGGTCGCACCCCCCCTAGGCGAGGGGGAGATCGAAAGTCATCCTGAATCCTATAAGAGATGGATGAGAAGGTCCATCGTTTCTTGATTGAGAATGAAATCAGGAGAAGGAAGGTGGAATTCAACACATGAAGGAGGATCCGAGAGGGGGGGTGTCTGGGATGTGCTATAGGTAATGGTTCTTTTGGAGCGTCGCACCTATGGGAGAGGAAGAAGGGAGGAGCCCCTCTTTTGTGGTTTTAAAGTAAAACCTATCTAAAATTAATAAACACCTAATAATTATTATTATAATTTTAAAAATAATAATAGAAGTTAACCAAATTATTATGAACTATAATAATAATAATTAATATTAACATTTTTTTTATTAAAGATTATTTTTATTTTATTTTTTTCATTTTTCTTGTTTAATTTCCATTAAATAAATTTTCCAATATAAATTTTGATATAATTTAATTTAATTGAATTTCATTTAAATAATAACACCTCACAACATCAACTCTCAGAAAAAGAAGAGCGATTATACTCTCCTTATTAGATGTCCATCCCAGATAATAGAAAATCTTAATTTCCATTACCTTTTCATCTAGTTCAAAACATTGGACATTACATCCTTGACGTAGATGCCACTAGATTGGTGCCCTAGGCTTGTGTTCCATAAGACCTCAGGTGTGCCTCCCCACACTCTAGATGCTGTTGACTAGTATTGAGGGTCAATAATTGATTTAGTGGGGATATTATACCCTCTAAAACACTGTGCACATGAAAAACTAAATAGGGGAAATAACATAAACATCCCATCAACGAAAAATAAATAGGTATAAAAATTCTATGTCACAAACCATGATATAACATAATGATGCTACAAACTAAATAGGTAGGGTTGTACATAATAACCAACTAGTGAAATAACCTCAGAACAATAATAAATACAAAATAACAAAAGATAAAATCATGCATAGAAATCCTGATCTCTAGCTTGAATACTAGCCACATCCCAGCTAATTACTATCAAGAATCTACCTTGATCTATGCCCTAAACCTAGAAGCAGTGATCATGTAACATCATCTCAATTACCCAAGTGCCATGGAGATTTGAGTAGGGTGTGAGTAAAACTCATCAGGCCACCATCAAAAGTGATTAATAAATATTTAGTTTATGAATATAATTTAAATTGGCCCATAATAAATTAATAAGACAATGAGGATAATAATATATTATATAGACAAAATAAACTGAGTCATACATTGAGTCTAATAAATACAACTGAGGATAATGATTCTTACTTTGACCATCATAGGTAAATTTGATACCTGTGGAATAATCATTAAAAAATATGGTTACACGGTGCACTTTTATGGAAACCATGATCAAATGGCCTGAGAGGAATCTATGGGGATCAAATAGGCATTCACTTTTAGTCATTCTCGGTATGGTCAGAACTCAAGGGAAAACCCATGATATTTAGAATCATGTCCTGATTTGAATCATGGATCAAAAGAAATGTATTCCATACCAAAACTAATCAATCCAAATGTAATGATCTTATCCCACAACAAGCATCAAGGTACACCCTTAATAATGCACAATATTAATCCATCAAATTCATCAAATGCACACATTTTCAGAATCTAAGGGGGAGACACCCCATATCGTTCACTATAATGAATCTATGTATAATCTGTGGGTTCACTCGAGGCATTCCATATTATTAGAATTCTTTAAATCAAAGGATGTATTAACTCCTAACATTAAAAATAATCCACTAGTGGAATCCATGGATTATACATGACCTTCCTTACCAATATATAACTTGAGAAATCCAAGGGATCACCCAAGGCATTCCACACCCATGCTTCCAAAAAGAATCCATGGGTCATCCCATGAAATTAAAATTATCACATTAAATTTTTAAATTCCAAAAAATTAATTACTTCTATTTTAAACTCATGATAAATTTATATCTCAAACCAAGATAAACCATATAGTTCCACAATCATAAACTATTAAAAATTAAGAATATCATTTCATTTACTTTAAAAAACTACCCCACATATAAATTCCTATGTCGTAATCCCAAACAATCCTTTCCATTATGAGGGTATCCGTAAAATACATAATTTATGTCACATATTTCCAAAAAACAAACCAAATATATTAGTATAATAATCCAAATATGGGTTTAATCTAAGTTAACATGTTTTACTAAGACCAAGGTAGGTATCTAAGACTTCAAGGGACAACAAATACTGAAATTTATTTATTAGATTAAAATATAAGTAATACGACATGACTACCCTACTAAAAATGAAACATGATGATAGGAATATATGGTAAAATCAATTAAACAACCTTGGTTATCCTCATAAGAGTTACTTATTCGACATCATCATTCAGTTCAAGCTAAAGCAAAAAAATATTACGAACAAGAAAAAAATCGTAAAATTGGCAAAACCCACATGAACATTGAGATAAAAATAATAAATCTGAGAAATCAATAAAATAATATAGAGGCCTAATAGACTCACCCATATCCTTTAATCATAAGTAATAAAAATACAAAATCCAATATTTAGAGGTGAACCATAGAGGATAGTGATAAGGAGAAGGGGGAATGAATAAAGGGATTTATATATATGAAATGGGAAAAATTATATAAATATGGGTTAATGGTTAGAAGGGATAAATATTATTTTTCTTATTTTTAAAGGGAGAAATGTTTTGCCACATAATTTATCAAACAACACACAAACAATGAATCCAGCATTTCCTTCAAACTGATGACACATGGTTTGGAAATTCAATCAATAACTATGGGGAAAATATCTACAATTTACAATTGACCTTATATATTTATATGTTCCCCCTATATTATGGATCATCAAAATAATCTCCCATAAAAACTATATAGAATAATTGGGGTGAACAGTTAGTACAACCCATACACTAAATGTACACCCTATTCAATCTCCCAAAAACATGAAATTCAGTACCCCTAACCACTGAGAAATGATGAAGACCTCCAAACCCCTGTATAACCTCATCATAATCCTAAATAAGGTATTTCTAGGGTTTACAACCCTTGGGATCCAACTTTAATAGTTGATTTAAAAACAGATCCATCCCCCGATTTGGAAAATTCAGACATCATTTAAATTCTAAGAACTTGAATGGATTATAGGACCTTCAACAACAATTCAAACATTTCATTAAATTTTTGAAATATTATAATTATATAAAATAATTTCATTATATAAAACATAATTCTAATACTACAATAACATAATCTACAAAGTCTTATAATGGATTAGGTTGTAACGTCGTAAAATTTTAAAATATGAACATTATATTTCATTGAGTGAATGATACACAAAACCAAGCATAGAAGGTAATATAAAATAATAATAATCTATGATATATTTATTTTTAAATAAATTCAATCTCATCGATTGATTTCAATGCACATAACATAGGGTTTAAATGAAAAGTGATTTTCTATTAAAATATTATTATTTAAACATCACCTTTATAACCTAGCCATTAAATTAGTAGGTATAAATAATAATAACTAAATTATAATAATTATTATGAAGGTGGAAGCTCATAACAATAATTTTGATGCAGGGGATGTGACCTTCTTATCATATTTGAATCGGATTGTTTTTTGCTATAAGATTTTGGACCATGGGTCTTGATCGTCTTTATGTTTTTGAAGTCGTTTAGGTTCCCCTTACCCCTTAAAAGGGGGTCTATCTTAATAAAAAATTTAATTTTCAGTCAGTCAGTGTTTTTATAAAATTTATTTTTCTCAATCTTTATGCACATAATTTTTAAATTATTTTTACCATTATTATAAAATTTATTATAAAAAATAAGCGCGATTTTTTAACTAAAAAAATTATCTTAGGTTTACTGTTTTACCAACATCGGATCAAGACCACTAGGGGTGGGGGTGAATCAGTGGTTCCATTTATTTTATATAGATGTTTTTCCTAACAACTATAGTAAAATTTATTATCCTAGAAATGTTTTTAAGGTTACAATCTCTTCAATTATAAAATTTCAAAATAAAATTTTGTTTGAAAAAAGTATATAAATATAAAGAGAAAAATGATATTTACATGGTTTGGTACAAATATCTACTCCTTTCCATGTTGGCTAGTTCAACCAAAATAAATTATTTCACTTACTTATTTATGAAATTCAAAGGAAAAAAGAAGTGAAAACTTCTACAATACAAAAAATAAAATTTCCTTCTATTGATGGTCATACCACCAAACTATCCTCTTCAGTATCCAGTTTCCCATAGCTTGTTATACACCCTTGAATGACAATCCTTTTTAGTAACTGATAAGTATATATAGTTACATGCTTCACCTTATTTCTTCTTTATTAATACACATTAGAATGTCTTCACTTACTACACAAGTAATCTTAATCAAACTTTTCATGGTTATAATCTTAAATAACAAAAAATATAATCCAAGGAAATTATCAGTCCTGAAACTTCTTCGAGAAACATAGTCTAAAAAACATTCACAAAAAGTCAGTCTGATCTACATGGGTATGGTAACCTTAGTTTGATGGTCGCCATCCGATAAGGCTTGGTCTGATTATCTTTATTCTCTTATTTCTCCAATTGAGTATAAACTCAATTGGTAGCTCACAATTTCCTCCATCCTATGGAACATAATTTGATGATCCTTACTCTAATGGATATCTCTCTAATGAGATTTCTCTGATGGAATTTCAATAACGAAGTGCCGTAAATTATAACTTTCCTTAATGATCAGATTGAGCCTCACTCATATAGGCTCATTCTGATGGAAATTACCCTTCATAAACAAGAAAAACAAACATTGTTTGGATACTCAGTACCTGACAAAACTAATGTCAGATCACTTGGTACATGTTAAAAATTCATGTTTTTCACACTTTATAAATAAATTGTCCTCTCCTTTTATTGGAACCCAAAATGGAAAAGGAGGGATAAAATATAACTTCTCACTCAAAACAATTTGTGATACTAAAATTTCTCAGACATTTAATTCTTTATCATATAAATATTCAATTATTTATTACACTTTAGGGAGCTACATTGAATATTCTCAAAATAGTAGTCTTCTACAAGTTTACAATCATTCTTAATTCTGATTTTTCATTCAAATTTTTAATTACGATTCTCCATTATGATTCTTCATTACCATGTAAAAATATGTAATACTAAATATAGAACATTATGATGACCTTTTTCAAAAATTGTAATTCCTCTCATACGGATGCTCTGTATTAACTCTTTATCATGACATCTGAAATATCTTTAAATCATTTATCCTTGTTCTATATTCCATAGATCGATGATTTCGAATACAATGAAGTTCTGAATCTGATGAATTTATTAACGTCATCATACATATGATGAATCAATCACTAATTTACTCCAATGAATATTGTCAGTTCCAGTCAGATGCGTCTTCACATCTTATTACGAAACAATAAATATTTTTGTTCTTTTTATCTTGACCCAATTTTAGATGACAAAGGATGACATCATATTTTCTTAACCTAATTTAAATAAAATTCAATATTTCTCTATTATGACTCCGATAAACCTATAAATTTTATATATTAATGATAAAAACAAAATAAATCAGTGTCAGAATCTATCATGATGGATTGGTGGCTTACCATGTCCCATGGTACGGTGTTGGAAATGACTTCTTTACTTTAGTGCTGTCACTATTTTAGTTTCATAATATTATCACACTACTGATTCTCATATAGATAATATTAATCTTTATGAGTATGGTGTTCCACACACCGATGAGCATTAAAAAATACTTTACACCATATTATCTTTATTTCAAAAACTCCACATTGTAACATGACATCGTAATGACTCTGAATACATATAGGATTAACATAACATCATCTTAATTAATATGTAATGTATTGTAACTTCATGTTATTCCATTAAATTATTTAGTTCCAACTAAGCCTCAATACGATTGGTAACACCATCACCCTCCCTTCTCTTCATAAGGCTATAATCACATGTTGTTCAGACAACTTCATTACTATTGTGAAATAAAAAATAGATTCTTATCATCCTATATAATATCAAAACCATTAAACCACCAAAAAACTTTCTCATTATGAATACCATAATAATTATAAAATCAATATGATTTATATAATCGTTTGTATTTCAATCAAATTCTACATATGATAGATGACATCAAATGACCCACACAACTGGTTTGAGTCTGATAGTATGGATCCAACTATCATACCGATGGTTCTGGATCTGATTGAAAACATTTTACACACCTTTATTTAAACTGGTTTTCCATCCCCTTATTAACATTCATTCTTTCTTCTATATAATCAATATATTTATCTTTTTACAACATATAAAACAAAGAAATAACTTGGGCATAACTACCTATCTCTTTGTGTTTGTTGTCAATACCCACTTTAATCACTTAAAAATATTAATTCTTATTGTTTTCTGTTCTCACTTTTCTCCTACCCATTCCTTTATTTCTACCCATATTTCTTATCTCTCCCCTTTCCCATTCACTCCCCATTATTGACAATAAAATTTAAAGGGGCCATCTGGACATGTTTTTTCCATTATTGAAAAATTATATCATTTCTAAGGGTTTTAACTTTTTATCTCAAAATATTGAAATTTTTCATGAAATAAACATAAGAATCACATGAGTATCTTTAAAAAAAATACTTTAACTATGAAACTCTAAGTCTACGTGTGAGAACACATTGTAGAAAACGGGAATGTATAATCCAGATTATCAATGTTGTCCATAACACAAATTTCATGAAATTAATTTTCATTTTTCTTTCAACATTCCAATAACATGGGAAATATTGCATGGATTTTTTTAAAGAAATAAGTAACATATAGAAATAAAAATATATCTATAAATGTTCCGGTGTATAAAAAAATTCAAAAACTCTTATTTTGTATCCTCATTACATTATTTTGAATAAATTATAAGAGACTCAACAACATCAGCTTCCTTACTTCATATCCTTCAATTTATTGTAAGTTAATACAAATAAAAGTATTTTGGGAATAAATAGGAAAGTCATTTGTTTATTTGAAGCAGCATTTATATTGAGAATCATCTCTTAGTCTTGCCTTTTAATTCTTATTATTATATTTTAATTGGATGTATTTTATTCCTTTTGTTTATCCTTATCAAAATTTTTAACATGTTTCTTGTCATATTCTGATTCTTCTAATAACGATGTTACCATTTCCCTTATTTTGGAACCATTTGGTTATAGTGATTTTATAAAAACTTTTTAATGCCTTCCTCTTATTCTAGAAGGATAATCAAACAACGTTTAGTTACATGGCCTTCTTTCTCACATCTCTGACATCATTTTATAATTTTCATACTAAAATATGTTGATATATTTTAATCAACTTTTATCACATCCTTAAAAACATTTTTCATACCATTTTCTACAAATTTTTTCATCTTATTACTTTCTACCCATGTTAACTTTTTTTGTCTAAAAAACTAAGAAATCCTTCAATTCAGAATCAAAAAATTTTTTCTCTACTTTCTTAACATATTCATCATTATATATATATTCTATGATTCATTTTTTCAGTTCCACATTATCTTTCGGAAAATTGGTTCTCCTAAGTCATAATATCTTCCCCTTATATCATACCTATTTATTATTAAAGACACGTTATGCCATCATGAATAATCTCTATGTCAAAAAACTCCACAACACTAATAGTGACATCTGAATCTTGATTTTTCAGATTGATAATAAACATTTTCAGAATTTTTTGTTGTTTTTTCTTAAAAAATAGTGAACCACATTTCTTAAGAGGATATTTTCCAGAATAATTCGTATCTTTCATGGTGAAAGATGTTCTCTCGCAAAATTTATTTTGTAATCCTTTCTTTTCATCTTCTTTAGAAGATTAACCTTTAATATCAATTTCCATTGTGATTTTTTCTATCATCATTATTATCACACATTGTGCTATAAAAACATTTATTGTGCTTATAAAAATATTATTCTTTATTAGCTAACTAACTTTTCAAAAAATCTATGATTTTGTCAGATTCAGGTATATCCTACATGTTCTATTTACTTTCTTCAACAACTATATTTTCTATCTTGTTGAGATTATCATTTATAAATGATTTTTCTTCATAGGTTTTTAGTTTTATTTCATGCTCACCATTCAAAAATGTTATTTATTTAACATCTTTCTGCAACTTCCTTCTTTGTTTCCAGAGTTGAGTATTTTTTCATGTTCATTCTCTAAATTTCTTTCGAGAATGCATTCCATTTCTATCATATTATCATAATCATTATCATTACAAGATTAATAAATTCCATTTTATGACTTGGGAAATTAATTTTAGTTGATGATAATGTTCATCACTAGATGAGGAATCATCCTTCTTTATTTTTCTTGGATAACTTCTCTTCTTCTTATCATATTTCCTTATGTTTCTTTAACTTTTTTTTGAAATATTTTTTGTCACCATCCTCAGTATTATATTATTAAATTTTCATTCTATGATAATTATGTGAAAATTTATTTTCCATTGAAAATTTTATAATTTGAAGGTTTTTATTTTCAATTTCTTCTAATTGTATTTATTTGAAAGTGGGAAATGATTTTATTAAAATATTCATCTTCTAACACTACTTATGAATCACTTGATTCATCTTAAATATCTCAGTATTTGGTTTTTCCATTTAACAATGATTCGAAATCCATTTTTTTGATCAACATTTTCTTTATTTTTTATAAAATTATCTCTTATCATTTCATAAATAAAATGTGTACTGTGTAGATCATCCTATAATAGAGTTTCTAGATCTATATATTCAAAATATGATACTTTGGAATCAAAATTATCAAGAATAATTCTCAAGATATTTTCCACAAAAGTTGAGTATTCTAATTTCTCACCAAGACATATTATGGTTCAAAAAATATCATTCACCCTTATAAAGAATTCACCAATGGATTCATTCTCATCCATTTTCATATCTTGATACTTCAACCACTATAGTTATAACATTTCATTCTTCACCTTTGTATTTCATTCATAAATGTTTTTCAATTTATCCCAGATACCTTTGGTAGTTCCAATGCCATATTCTATAAGAATCTCAATTTAAATTACTATTGAGAGTAAATTATCTTTAGAACATCCATCATTATCAATATTTGTCTTTTCAACAACAGTATGAGGATAATTCTTGATACGTGGAGAAAATCCTTCTTTAGTAACATCCAAAACATAATAACCAAGAGACATATAACAATATTCCATCTTTCCAGATATGATAGTTCATACCACTGACAACTAGAATCCCCTTGTTGTTAAAAAAATTCAAATTATACATTCTTAGAGATGGATATATTAGTGGGATCCTACCTCTGACACAAAGTGTTATTCCCAAGTTGGATCAAGACCACTGTGTGAGGTGGGGGGAATTACTGGATCCTTTTCTTTTATCAGAATGTTTTTCTTAAATAATTTAGTAAAATTTATTAATATTTGAATCCTTTTAAGACTAACCTCCACTCGATTACAACTTCTCAAACACAACATTAATAAAAAAAATATAAAGAGATGACAGCACGTGATATTTACAAGATTCAGTATAAAGAACTACTCCTTTCCATGTTGGATCGTCCCACCAACATGGATTCTTCCACTAACATCATTCCAAAATACAAAGTCATAAGTAGTGAATAATTCTATAATCCTAGTATATACATTCCTTCTATATTCGGTTATAGCTCCCATCTCTCTTTTTCAGCATCCACTTTCCCAAAACTAGTTATACACCAGAGTAAGAAAATACTTTTCAAAAAATGTTAACTATCCATAGTTAAATTCTTCACTTTCCTTCTTATTTGATAATACACATTATAATGTCTTAACTTCCCCCAAAGGATAGCAGAATCAAACATTACATGTGTAAAATATTTAATAACTTCAACAATTCTCAAAGGAATTTGTTGGTATTAAAACTTCTTTGGAAAAGTTATTCTATAAAACATCATCATCAAAGTCACTCTGATCTGCTTGAGTTTGGTAACATCGGTCTAATTACCCCAATAAAATTGAAAATTGCCCAATTATTATACTCTTTTTTACTAAATTTAGTAATAACTCAATTGGAAGCTCACAATTCCCCTATTCGGTGGAACACGGTCAGATGAACCTTTTTTTGATGGATGTCGCTCTAATGGTATTACTCTGATGGACTTTCTCTAATGAAGAATCGTAATTTTGAACTTGATGAGATGATCAGATTGAGCCTCACTCTGATGGATTCATTCTGATAGAACTTCCTCAACATAACCCTAAAAATAAACTCTGGTCGTAAACTCAATACCTTCCAAAACCAATGCCAGAGATCTTAGTGAATGTTAACAATTCAAGTCTCTCACACTTTATGAATGTGTTGTCATCTCCTTTTATAGGTACCCAGAATGGTAAAGGGGGTAGATCAAAATTCAATTCCCACTAAAAGGAAAATTTTAAATACTAAATTTCTCATTCATTTGAGTCTACATCTTTTAATTATTCAACACTTTATAATACATCTACGATATTCTTTGAATCTTCTCAAAACATCAAACATTTTCATGTCTACAAACATTCTTCAGTCTGATTGTTAATGTTTACTTTTCTTTGAAATTATCCATTATGATTCTTTATCATGAAGAAAACATATTTACTAAGGAAGATATCCCATTACAATGTCCTTTTATAAACACTAAATTTTTTATCATATGGATTATTTTTATTAGCTTTTTATCATTATATATAAAATATCCTCAAAGTATTTCTCCTTTTTCATAATTATTCATATCAATGATTCCATGTTCAATGAATTTTATAATTCAATTATTTTATTTATGTCATTATACATCTTATTAATTTATCTATACTTTACCTCTATGAATGTTGTTAGTTCCAGCCCGATGAGTCTTCACCTCTTATAGAGAAATAGTAAAAACATTTTTTCTTTTTCTCCTGACCGAATAAAAGAGAAAAAGTATAAATTCACGTTTTATAAACCTAATTGAAATAAAATTAAATATTTATCAGTTTAATATCTAATAAAAGTTTGTATCAAATATACAAAGGGTTCCAACAAAATGAATTGGTTTCAGAATGTATTAGGATGGATCAGTGTCTTACCATGTTCGACGGACATGTGTTGGTAGTGAATTCATTTCTTCAATAAGATCATTGTTCTTATCTTCATATATTGTCATGATGATGGTTCTTATACCTGTGATATTCAATATTTTGAGTCTAGTATTCCTCACACCGATTAGCATAAACTAGAATAGTTCATATCGTATTCTCGTCTCTTTCACTAACTCCATCTTCTATCATAACCTCCCCGTGACTTTGAATACCTTTAGGATTAGAATAATATCATCTGGCTTACAATGGAAAGAATTTTAACCTCACATTATTCCATAAAATGTTTTCATTCCAACAGACACTCAATATGATTGGTATCACTAACACTCACCCTTTCCTTTATAAGGCCAGCATAACTTGTTCTTCAAACAACTTTATGAATTTTGTGAAATAGAAATTTTAAATTAATTGTTAGATTTAATATGAAATAAATTTATACTCTGAAACAATTATTTATCTTTATCACCAGTTTCATTACAGTATCAATACAATTTATATACTAAATTAAATGTACCATACCAAATAAATCACACTAATTTTTTGAGTGTGATAGTCTAGATCTGATTGAGAACTTTTTAAACAACATTACTTAATCCATATTTCTATAACCTTCTCTACACAAATTCAATAAAAAATATAATAAATATATTTATTTATTTTCCGCAATTAAAACCAGGAAAAAACTTGGTCCTAATAGTAATTTGTTTTGTATTTTCTTGAAATGTTACATTTTTCAATGAATAGTGAACGACATCAATTTTAATTGAAAAAAAACCATTTTGTTTCAATTATTTATAAAGTTAAATTATATATATTAAATTATTTATAATGTAAAATTATTAAAAATATATATATATCCATCTATTTTACGTAATTATAATCATTTTCATATTGAATTTTGATATAAAAACATTGTATACTTTTGAATATTTTGACTTTTAAACCCCTCTTTTTGTTCACGTATATGGGGTTTATTTTAAATTAAGCATTTCTACCTATGGTAATGAAATTTAAAAAAAAATCATATTTGGAATAAAAATAATTTATATAATTTAATAATTTCATCATATTTTGGGACCATAATGAATAATATAAAATATTATAATTATTAATTGTGGTTAACATAAAAACAGATTTATCATGGGGTTAAACTAAAAATAAAATTGCTAAAATGACTCAAGAACAACTTATAATATTTTTCATATCCATATTTAAATTTTATTTTTTCAAAGTATTTATAATAATTCATTTTTGACCCTTTTGGATGTTGAAAAACATGGGTACACCTTTTTCATATAAAATGTAAGAAGTGTGCCACTCACCTAACCTATAAAAGGCCACCCCTATCGTCTCAAATTCACACATTCAACCCCTATTATTTTTTACATTACCTACTAAAATAACATAAAACATTCTCTATTATCATCATATATTGCTTATTTTTGGGATAAATCCAACCTAGTATTCTTTTGGTAGAATCTTACGGAGGATACATGAAGAAGAGGCAATGTTCTTCAATGATCCTTTTTTTATTTATTTCTTCCTCCATCCCTTCAACTGTTAAAAAACTATGAAATTATCAAATCATTATATTAAATATATTTAAAAAAAATTAGTTTAATTTCATGATCTAAAACCATCTCTGCATTCATCGAATGGTTTGTTAAATTAGTATTCATGTGTATGGTGCACTACCGCCTCACGAACCGATGTAATTCATTTTTCTCTTTACACATATCACAGTTGGGTACGTTGGAAAATAAAAAGTATATATGTGATTATTGTAATATAATTATATATATTGATTCATTATATCAAATGTAATGTTCAACATTTCATTTTGTATGGGATAAATAACATCACTCATGTGTACGACAGACTACCACCTCGCGTAGCGACATGATTTGCTTTTCACTAACGCATTACAGGGGAGAAATAAGAATAATTTTATTTAATATATGTGATATAAACCAAATAATTGTGATATTAATGAAATATTTATCCTTATTAAATGAAAATTTATATAATTTTATTTCTTACACTAAAAATGATAATGTAGTTCGTGTACGTGTGGACTGCTGCCATTATGAAGGGATGTGACACTATTTACCTCACCCCAAATGATATATGATATATATAAGTATATTTAAAGAATTAATATTTTAGAAATTATATTATGATCATTATGTAATGTTAAAATCTTACTTATCTTATAATCCTAATGATCAATGAAAAATGAAATGTTACTTATGCGTACAAATGACCTACCATCCCAATGATTGTAACATATATCATTTTTCATAAAAATTATTCCTGACTATTTTAGAAGACTAATTAATTTATAAATATAAATATTTTTTCATCATTATTATGTTATATATGTATAAATAATAACCTTTTTACTATATTCAACCAACCAAATTCATTATTGACACATAAGACAAAAATAGTCCAAACATCCGATGTAAACTTAATTGATTATGTAACCATATATTACATGGTAATAAGTGATATGAAAGGAATAAAAAACATGAAATATTTTTTTTAAAAATTAAATAATTTAAAAAAAAATTATTATTAAGGAATATAAAGAATGTACATGATGAGTCAAACTGAAGTTAACAGTTTCTCTCTCACTTTTACTTTCGCCAGAGATATGCCATATTCACCACTTATTTATTTTCTATGTGGTATTTTCTAAATTATTTTATGTTATATCATGAATGATTTTATTTTAATTGAATTTAATGTTTCATTTAATGTTATTTATTTTATGGGGATTGGGATTCATACGATACCAAAGTGGTAAGGGTTAATTTCGTAATCTAATCATTATTCATGATTATTTTTATTTAAGGATCTATTGGGGGAATTATTTGATATTCCTAAATTAAATTAATATAGATTCATCTAATCTAGTTATTTATGAACTTTTTTCATTCAATATTACTATTTTTACACTCTCTAGTACTTTAAATTATGAACAAAATATTCTAAAGAAAAATTATATTTATTTCCATCTTCTTTTCTAAATTATTTTTTTTCCAAAACCATGTTTACTAAAAAAGTTTTCTATTTTTTCAGATTATCCAAATGATTAATTTAAAAGTTACCCATGTTTGATGTTCTAAAAACTGGTTTTAAAGTTAATTTTTTTTTATTTTTCAAACATGGAATTTTTCTAACCTTTTTAAAGTGTAAAAGGAATGCTTTTTCTAACTTATAAAACATGAATAGAATTACTCATCACCATGAAAATCATTTCATTAAATATTTACCTTATTTTTTAATAGTACGTTTTTTAAAAGAAATCTAATATATTTTGAATTCGTGGTTTTCGAAATTTATTTACAAAGAAAATTTATTTTAAAATATTTTATGAATTATTATGTTTTAAATTAAAAGGTTTTTTTTAAAATTAACATTTATTTTCCTCAATTAATGTTCTAAGTGATATTTCAAAATTATTTTCCATAAACTAATAAAAACATTTATATTACTTATGATTCATTAAGGATATACTATAACAATAACATCCTTTTTATTTTCTTGGATCGTTTGTGATCAATTTTACTAGGGGTATACGTTTTTTGTTCCATTTATTTTAATTGAGATGTTTTATGCTTATTTTTATTGACTGGGGAAAGTACTTAAATTAAATATAATAGATTAAAAATGTATTTTGATATGAATGTTGTTTTATCCATTTCAAATGAGGAATCTATTGGACTTAGTATGTGACAGGTGAGGCCCTCTCTAGCCCCTCGATTCATTTATAGGTTTCACTAGAAAAATTAGATTTGGTTTTGGATGAGGCCTTACCGATTTATATAGATATTTTGGCATAAGACATTGATATTATTAGATTTATTATCACATAGCCTCGACGATATGTTTTAAATGTCCAACGTCATGGATTCCATCATTATCAACTCATTTATTGATATTACATGAGATTATTAGATTAGATAGAATATTCATGTTAATGTTATCAATTTCAGATGATTATATATATGGAATTAATTGATAATTATTTATTCCTACCATATTATTCAAAATTATTGACTGAATGACATGAGTTTTAGTTATTTACCTTGACATATTGAATTTTACTTATTTATTCATAGCTTTCCCTACATTCTTACCATTATTGAGAATCTAATCTCAATTTTTTTTGTTTTATTATTCTCCAGATATTAGGAATTATTTTTTGATTAATATAAATGGATATGCTAAGGAGAATAATTGATTTACTAAAGAAATTTTTTTTGTATTTTATGTTTTAAAATTGAATTTGAATGTCATGTATATTTATAGTTAACTAATACTACCAAACTATTCGGTCCATCAAGATGTGATTCCTTATAAATTATGACAATTTAATAATTTTGATACCTTATTAGGGATACTTAGGTTGGGGTCACTATTGTTGGTATCATAGAAAGTTTTTTAGAATCCTTGGGAACTAGATTTATGAAAAAAAAATTGGAAAAATATACCTATGATAGATATGGTGGATAACTAGAGATGAACATCCAAATGTTAAGTAATGATTTAATTATGTGGTTATTATAAATAACTAATCCCTTTATATACAATAAAAATGGACACAGTTCTATAATAGATATACCTAGGGGTAATAACTCCAAAAATGCCACATTGGTCTTGACCTGATTATCACCTGGTGTAAAATAACATGACTTACTATGCACCTAATTTGACACTCCTAGGGAATATGATTAACAAAAACCACAATTTTTTTACATTCAATTATAAAGGATTTAAAAATAATGATATCCCCAAGGAATTCAGTTTTATTATTAGAAGATTATCTATTAAATAAATAATTCAATTTATTTTAATTGTTTCATAATTTTTGGGATTATAAATTAGGTTATGTAATGTTATTATCTAATCTAGTGTATTCCATTATTTAGAAATGGAACCTAATAGAAGGATTGAAAAACGTATCAATACATGTACTCCATGCATTTATTTCCCACTTTGAAAATATAATTAGGCTGGACAAAGATCTTTAGTTGGAAGTGACCAAATTATAACCATATTGGTGAAACTAACTCATGTTATGGTTTATAAAGTTCCATGTATAGGGAAGCCATCTAATCGACCACTATGTGTAACGATGTTAGGACAATTGATGTATCAACAACCTATATAATTCAATGGGACCACGAATCGATTTTTAGATGAGTAATGGATAGGTTCATTAGATAATACATTAACCACTCTAGGAAGTAATGTGTTGGTATGGAAAGACAGTTCTTGAGTCTAAGACATAACGAAAAGATTAATGTTTCTTAGTATAAAATCCACCATAAAGAATATCAATGCATTCTAAAGACTATGTATATAATCCAAAGTGTACTATTAGTCGTTTCTTGGATGGGATTAAGATAAACCTTGGAATGTAACTTGTCTCCCAGAAAAAATCATCATACGTGGACATAATATCCTTTGCTATCATGAAAGAGAATGAATTATCCAAGTGTTATGGAATTTAATAGATGCAATAGAAGAAGAGTTCAGTAGATCAAAAAATTTGTAATAGGTAGAATAAAGAGAAGGATTTTCCAGCAGAAGGATAATAAGGTTTTAACACCTACCACAAAACTACAAGAAGAATTAGTTAATTTGTCTATATTATTAGTTAAATGATTTCATGGATAAATATTAATGATAAACAAGTGGTGCTACTATAGAGGTTACGAGATTAATATATTGTATTTGATAACTTTTGAGAACCATACTGGTTATGGGAAATATTTTCAAATATATAAAAACACTTTCCAATATTCTATGGATCTTATAATCCATTAAAATCTAATTTTTGTGATTATGGCATAAAAAACCATATTGGATATTCATTTAACACAGTATAAAATGAACATGAAAATAATCATAGCGCAATGAAAATATGAAATTGTGCCTATTAAAAAGAAATATATCAATTATGTATATCTTCAAATATTCTCATTCCATATTGTAAATTAATTCCTTAACTCTTAGAAAAGGATGTTGGAAAATTTTTATCCTAATATCATTTTTTACATTTAACTGATTTTCTTTTAAATCATCATATATTTATAGTTTTCTAGTCTTTAACCTTCCATTTATCATTTACATTCTTATTATCAATGAAAATTTTCAATCTCTATAATTATTTTTTATTTTATTCCATGTATATATATTTACATTCCATTAATGTTATCTTATTTAGAAACTTATTTATCTATTATTCCCTACATGGTTTGTATTTACATTATCTCATATCAAGAAGATTTTTTATAAATCTATCTCATAATGTGGAATTTTAAGAAGGGTGTTTTCCAATGAAAAACCCTTTATTACCGTGATGAATATTAAACTGAGGGGATGTAATTTAATTAAGTGGGGTAAATGTAAAACCTCAATATTTTAAAATATGAAAATCATACTTGATAATATGGATGACATGAAATAAAAATTATATAAGGGAATATAACATCAAAAGACTTTATTATATATTTATTTTTAAATAAATTCAACTCTTCTATGGCCTAAAATTCACGTTATACCGGGTTTGAAGGAAACATGATACTCTATTAAAATGTTATTATTTAAAAATTACCATTATATCCTAGAAATTAAATTTGAGATGAAGAAAATTGGCAACATAATTAGGAAAATAATATGGTTTATACATATATAAAATAAATAAAATTTATATATATTTATTGGATACAAAATTTGAACCATTTGAAATATTTTTTTGAAAATAGTTTTTTTCTAAAAATAAGTTTAGTCATGCATTGGGAACATCATTTATAAATAAATTTTATTACTTTTTGAAAATTTAATATAAAAAATTAACTTATTTTTTGAATTCATAATATCAAAATTATTTTAGGTTTGGGTAATTTTATGAAATGTTTCATTTTTTGATAAATAGTGAAAAATAATGAAATTTAATTAAAAACTTACTTTTTGTTTAATTTTTTTAAAATTTAAATTATATATTTAATTTGTTTTAAATTAAATTTTATTCAATTATATTTCTATTAATATAATCTATATCATTGGAATCATTTCAATATTTAATTTTCATATAAAAACATTGTATACTTTTGAACATTTTTTTCATTGAATACCCACTTTATCATCACATTTATGAGATTAATTTTAAAATAAAATTTGATACTTATGTGAATAGAATTTGAAAAAATTGATTAAATATTTATAATCATAATAATTTATATTATCTAATAATAACATATTAATTTTTTACTATAATTAATAGTAAAAATAAAAAAAATTATTTACACCCGTTATGGTAAAAATGGATTTGACGAGGGAAAAACTAAATATATAATGGTTCAAATGACATAAAACATTCATAAAATACATTTTATAGAAACATTTAGATCATATTAGTTATAATTATTTAAAATAATCCACTTTGACCCTTTTGAAATGTGGAAAAAGTGGGTACAACTTTTTCTTTTAAACATTACAATTATGCCACTCACCTCACATATAAAAGGCTACCCCATATGATCTATTTTTCATATATAAAAACCTTTTATTTTTTCCAATAAATGAAAAAATAAATTTTAAAAATATTTAATCAAGTTCCAAAATTCTTATTTTGGGCAGAAACCCAACCTAAGAAGGCTTTTGGGGCAATTTTATGGAGGAACATGAAGAAGTGGTAACATCCTTCAGAGAGCATTTTTATTTTATTTATTCATAAACCCCCTTAAATTAACAATAAACCATTAATATATATATATATATATATATATTAAATATACTTATATGTTTTTATGTTAATTTATTTACCTATAACCATCTCCACATTAATGAAATGGGTTACAAAATCATCATTCATGTGTACGTCATACTACCTCCTCACGAATTTATGTTATTCATTTTTACATTATAACCACACATGATTGGGTATGTGATGTAAATAAAGTATAAATATTATTATAATAACATAATTATACCTCTTGATTATTTATGTTATGTATATTTATTTTTACATCCCATTCTATAGAGGATAAAATAATGCACTTGTGAGTTCGGCTGACTACTGCCTCACGAAGTGATGTGAAACGTTTTCACTAACAATTGAAATGGATTGTAATTAGGATAAATTTAATTATTATATGTTATATAAATGAAATAAATATTATCTTAAAAAAATATTTATCATTATGAAAATATTGTATTGATCATTTTAATTCATACACTAAAAAATGATAAAGTTTTTCGTGTACGTGTGGACTACCACCTACACGAAGTGATGAGACCGAATTTTCATCACTACACTACATTGATGATGTATATAAGTATATTTTAAGACATAATATTAGATAAATGATATTAGGAACATTATTTATTGATAAAACATTACTTACTTGCTTTATATAATGATTATTGAATAATGGAAATGTTACTCATGCAAACTCATGATATGCCGTCTCCAGGATTGTAAAATAGTTCATTTTTTTAGAACCATATTTCGTGATTTATATTAAAATTATAATTTATGTATAAATATAATAAATTTTTCATGATTATTATTATGTATATTCTAGATAATGACCTCTTTGACCAAAAACAACCTAGCGAATACATTTTTCACACATAAGCCAAATATCATCAAAACATACAATGTAAAATTAAAGGATTAATTAATCATATATAACATGGTAATAATTGAAATAAAAGGAATAATAAAATTAAAATATTTTATTAAGAAATTAAATATTTAACAAACGTTTAATATTCTGGATAATAAAAAACGTACATGATGATTCAGACTCAAGGCAAGGGTTTTTCATCTAACTTTTACATTCATGATACATACACCTTATTCAATAATTATTTCATTAATGTGGTGTATATATTTACAATTTATCATTTTAAATAATTTTTTAATTAATATTAATTTTATCGGAATTATCATATAATGTTATTTCATTCATGGATCTTGTGAATCAAAAGACACCAAAGTTGTAAGGGTTAATTTCACAATATCATCATTTTTTGGGATTGGATTTCTTGAAGTCTATATTAGGAGAATTATTTAAACTCTATATCTTAAAAAATCATATTTTATTATCCTATGGTTATTCGTGAAAATTATAAATAATAGTACAACTTTTCACTCTTTTTAACATTGAATTATTAGGAAAATGTTGTTAAGAAAATATGCTTTTATTTCAATCTTTGGTCAAAAAGAATTCTTCTACCAAAACCGTGTTTTCTAAAAATGTATTCTAAATTTTTTTATCATATTTAAAATTATTTATTAAAAAAACAATTTACCCATGATTTAGTTTTTAAAAAATGGTTTGAGAGAAATATTCCTTTTTACAAAGAAGGTTATTTTTAAACCATTTTATAGTGAAAAGGGAATGTTATTTTTAACTTACACAACATTTATAGAATTACCCGACCTCATGAACATAATTTATTTTAAGCTTACATAGAAATTTTATAATGATATTTATAATGAATTTTTTTCCTAATATCCAAGAAATTATTATTTTTTAAAATTGATTTTCGAAGAAAAGGATTTGTGAAATTTTTATGAATTATTTATTTTTAAATTAATATGGTTCTTTTCATAAATTTTTTTTTACTCAAGGAATGTTCCGAGTGATCTTTCAAAATAATTTCCCATATAAGAAAATGAAGTTTAATTTTATTTCTTCTTTAGTGAGGATATAATGCAAGTTACCATCCTTATTATTTGTTTGGATGGTTTATGATATGTTTGACCATTGATATACTATATTGATACAATTTATTTTACTCTTGATGGTTAATGATTTTGTTTATTAATTGAGGAATGTATTTAAATTTTTCATGATTGTGTAAATATGAATATTTATGTGCATTATGTTTCAACCCTTTCATAAAATGAATGAATTAGAATTATTAAGTATCGAGTGGGGACAAATATACACCACTGACGCATCAGCAGGTCTCATGAGACAAAAGTTTTTGGGTTTTGGAAGACACATTACCCATTTGTATTGATATCCTAGTATAAGGACTTTATGGTATTAGATGTCTTGGTACAATGCATCTACAATATGTTTTAGATGTCGAGAATTATACATTCCATCAATATGAATTCACTTAGTGACATACCTTGTGATTATTCCATTAGTTATAATATCCATAGTTATGTTTTCAAGATCATGTGATTATTTTTATGTAGTTATTTGACAATAATTTATTCTGACCATATTATTCTCTATTTTTTGATTAAATTGCATGTATTTTAGTTATTTACCTATCCATATTGATTATACCTAATTTATTTATATATTTATCTGAGTTTTTACCCTTACTAAGAATCTGAGGTCACCCTTTATTATGTTTTATTTTTTCCAGGATACAAAGAAATATTTTTTGATTGATATTTATTGATAATATTATGTGAATAGTGGAATTATCAATGGAAACCCTTTGTGTAATGTATATTTTAAAATTCAATGTGAATTTTTGGTATATATCTAGTTTTAGAAGACTATTAAACTATTATGTTGTTTGGGATGTGATTCCTTGTATCTTATTCTAATGCAATAAAGTAAACACATTCTCCAGACTAAGAGGGTTGGGGTCATTACATAGGTTCACTATCACACCTCATTTCATTCTTCGAATGGGTTCAGTTCCTATTATGTTTCATATTATCTAATGGGATTTATATCATTACCCAATTAATTGGTGGGATACATAATTCAAATACCACCCATCACAAAATGAAAACCATAGATATGTGTGGCTTCATATAAGAGAAACATTAATTCTTCCATCATTGCATAACCTGTGGAAAAGAAACAAGTTTCATTATAATTTCAATAACACATAATGTTAATTCATATAGACAAAAAAAATTGTATCATTAGATATTATACCTCGTGAAGAAAAGTAAACATCAAATATGTTTTCATAGATGAAAAATTCCATTAAAATAAAATTACTTCCATTATTTTAAAACATGAGATAAATTTCTATTTTTTATTATTTCATTTTAAATAAGAATTGAATTTTTTTTGAAAAAATAATATTTTATAAAAATATCATTGGAATGTTATAAAGGATGAATCAAATAACGTTTTGGCCATGATGGTGGGAAAATATTTTCTTGTGTTAAATGTTTAAACTAAAATTCCTTTCCAAAATGTTGGAAAACAGTCATAAATAACCTATCCAGAAGGACTTGTAAAAACAATTTTTTAAAAAATTCAAAATAATTTCAAATAAGGTGGAATTTTACTTTAAATAGTCATACTACCATAAAAAATAACATTATTCAAAACATTTTAATTAATATAGAAATAGAAGAAATATTTTTAAACTAAAGAAGAAATAATATCACCTTTTTCTAAAAATATTTCCCAGATCATTTTAAGTTCCACTGAGTGGAGAATAAAAGGAAAATATTAAAACCTCAAAAATAACGATAGTAGATGAAAATAGATGTGTTATAAATTTTATGTATCATAAATTTTCCATTAATGAATATTTAACAATGAAACTCTCCCTATAGAATTTGTAACATAATAACTACATGAGGTCCTCACATTCTTCATATGATTTCTTAATCTCCTCTTCTTTTGAAAACCACCTTTTTCTTAAATCATATTCCTTATACTTTTTTTAATTTTGGAATAAAAATGGATCTAGTACATTTGTGGAGAATTTTGAAATATATTAGGGTACGTCTTAGTTGAACTATACGGGTCAATGTGAGTGAATATGTGAAGGGAGGGGTGACCTTTTATAAGTGAGGTGGGTGGAACATTTTAAAAATTTATAAAAAATAACATATTAGTAATCGTATTCAAGTGAATGTGGAACCAGAGAAACAAAAATTAAATTATAAGACAATTTATGGTCAAAATATCTTTCACCAATCAAATTTATAAATGTTTAATTGATATTTTAATCCATATCATTTTATTTAACCCATGTTGTCTTTTTTATCCTCAAATATGGTAAAACACTTCAACCATATTTACAATTTATTATGATAAAAAGTGATTTTTATCTCAATATAAAATTTTCACATTATTATTTTAAATATGGAAACAATTTTATGAAATTAAATATCTTTATGTCGTAAAAATTTGATTAAATTAATCAAGAAAAACACAAACAAACGAAATTTTTCAAAAAAAAAATTAATTTTATTCATGACACTGAATTTAATCCCAGTCCTTTCCCAGTAAAAATAATTAGATAACTATTAATTTTTTTATTAAATATATTATATATAATTTCATTATAATCCTTCACCAATGGTTATTAATTTAATTTATTAAAATAATGAAATACAATGCAAAAATAAATTTTTTTTAGAAAAAAATCTATTTTTATCTTCCGATTACTATATATTAATTTATATCCAAATGATAAAAAATTATATTATTTTAATCATATGTAAAAAAAATTCATATGATTATTCCTCTGAATAATGTCCTATGTGAAACATATATGGAATAAATAATTATCATAAAAAAATATTTTAAAACAATTCATTATGATAAACAACATTTTTATTGTGAATTGAAACTTATTTTTTGACGATTTTAATCCATTTAAATACCATATAATGTGCCGAATTTTATAATTTATAATTATGTTTTTCATAATTTTAGGTATTCAATATTCATAATCTATCAAAACACATCAAATTTATTAATGAGAATAAATATTCTAAAATCACTAAGTGTTGTTGTTGGAATGTAATTTTGTAAATGAACAAAGATAATATTGTAATATGATAATATCAACATATTTTGGTGACCTAAAAATATGTTTTATTTACATTCATATTACATTAATAATTAATATTTAAGAACTTGGAACTAATGATTGAACTTCTCATGATGATAAATTCAAGCAGTACTAAATGTGATCCCATGTATTGGATTATATTTGTTATCAATAATGAATGATACTGTTGAAAGAAGTTACAATAAATATGTGTTTCTAAAATTATAATAACAGTGTGTTACCATCATTTTATTGGGAATATAAACAATTTATAGGTTTTATATTCAACTTTAATAGGTTGGGAATATATATCTGGGAACCCTTAAATTTAGTGATTTTAGAGTAGCTGATCAAGGAATCCAAGGGAATGTGTTGTTGAATGAAAAGAATTATCTATAGAGAAATTTTCAAATATTATAGGCTACATAATTAGAATTTTAAAGGCTCTATATTAATTAAATAAATTTAGGAATTTTAAGGGTTATTGAAAATATTTCTGAATCCCATTCTCTATGTATTAGTTAATTCAAGATGATGGAAATCTATGTAAGAATCATTTAAGATCCTTGTAAGAGTGAATATTTACTATTTTATGAAAAATTATAAATATATATGATAATATAAGGATTATTTTAGGTATCCAATAGGTTCATTTATTCTTAAAATGGATTTATTATGATGGTATGATTTTTCAAGACAATCAGTTCATGTATGACACCAAGGCTCGTCATAATATATTTATGTCTTAAAAGATGTAAAAACTATATAATAAAACCACCACATAAGATGCTATTTTAAATAATAAATTAATGATTTTTTTAAGAATAATAATTTCCTTGAATATTTCTACCAACTGTGAAATTGGCCATGTAAGATTCCTACCACGTATAATGTTCAATATTTATTAAGTGAGCGGTTATAAGATATAATCAGTTTTAATGATATGAGACCTTGTATGTTACATGATTATTGTATGATTTGTATTTTTTAAAAATATTTCATGATAAAATTAGAATTATGAATGATATAGAAAATAATATAAAATCAAGTCACACAGACATTAGGTTCCTTTCAAAAGGAAATATTAAATAACACAATTGAATTACCAACATATATCAAAAGAATATTTTATGAATATTAGGAGAGAAAATATACTGTTATTTGAATCAATTATATATGAATTAGATATTTATTATCATTGAATTTTAGAGTTATTTATGATTATTTAAGATGATTTCCAAACTAAAATCTATTATTCTGTGTCAGAGTGCATGAATTTATACCCACATGGAATATGTTTTAAAATTGATTGACTGATGCATATTTTCAGAGAAATTTCTTTGATATTTCAAATCATATGAATGAAAACATCCCAATTCTTAGAGAATATTAAAATAAATAACTTTAATTGGAAAAAAAAATTTAAATGAGAGATATCCCATATTTTTGCAAATGAAGTAGTCTTTATAACTCAAATATAGAAATAATATTAATTTTCCTTTCAATAAATAGAAATGGAAGTGAAGGATGGAATATATGAATATGAAATAAGTGATAGAGAATATGATACCTATTACGGTAGAGATTAATTTTTTGTTTTAAAATAGAATACGCTAATTACCTTCAGATGATTCTTATGCACCGAAGAAAAAATGGAAGTATCTCATGAAAATTATTGAGTAGATAATACTACTACTCAGTTAATTTATAGAGGAAGGTGAGAGGAATGAACCTAAACTTTTAAAATATAAAATCAATATAACATATGAAAAAATAGGTGCATAAATCCAATGATCTTTTATATGATAAGGATGTGTGGACTTGAAGGATAATAAGTCTAACATACTCTATACTAGGATACAAGATCATTTAATGACCTATTCAAGGACGGAGTTTAAGAGGACCCTTTTAATAACCATAAATAGGTATTGTAAAGACTCTATTAGGATATAGATTGAATATTTTTGCTGAGATAGGTTCAACCAGAAGGATCTAGTATAATAAACTAATCAGTAGATGTCCAATATAATTAATAGAGACACGGAATTTCAATAGATTCTCTACGACGGTTTTGAGGATGTTGCATATAATTGTAATCCATGTTTTATAGTGGAGAAACTATGTCTAAAAACTTAGAGTTTTCCAAGTAGGTATTTTTCTTTAAATGTCTAAACTTGTAAATTCTCATGTTTTTTCATTGCCAATATCAGTTTCATATGATAAAGGGTGAGGTAAAAATAATTAGTGGATCAAGATCTTAAATATTCATAGAGGATGATTAAAAGAGAATAATTCATTAAAATAAAAGGGATTAATGATTAAACACATTACCTCTCTGTGATCTCATCAAATCATATTACTTTAATTGATATCAGTTGAAACCTAAAACACATCTAAAGGATCCAATATTTATGGATAGAATTCATAGGGAATCATAGTTTATTCAAAATCTGAGCTGTATCCATTTATGATATACATAATTTTCATGGGTGAAAAAATAAAATTATTTTATATATTATATTACAAATGATTATGGTATGTGATTTTATTGCAATGATATTTCCTCTACTATAAAGAGATTCAATCATAATTAATACTTATAATAGAAATATTTAAATGGATAAGAATTCTTGAAATTAATCTCTACCATCTTATATGATAATGTCAACACTAAAGTTGTGAGACCTAAAATAACAATGAATATGTTGGAGAATATTGAGAATACATATGAAATAAATTTAAAGACTAATGTTTCCAAATAAAAGATTATTGGAGATTAGTTTGATGACAGTTTGATGTGAAATTATGGGAATGCATATGTATATTTTAGTATAATAAATGAGATAATGAGTCATATGATATGTTTTAATGATACATTAAAATAATGTACTATTTCTAAAATGTTGATGTGGAATTTCCCTATTAGTTTTCAGCCAAATATTTATTCCCTTGATGAAATTGGAGTTATATATCTTGATGAACTATTTAATAGTCTCCTTAATTATGAAATGATAAAAGAAGTATTTTAGAAAAAATAATAAAAGGGGAGATGGAATTCAAAAGGATAATATAATATAATCCCATAAATATTATGTTTGAATCTGATATAGATTACAAAAGTGATGATAAAACAAGTGAGGAGAATAATATTACATTGAAATTTTTCTCAAATGACATTTGAATAGGGAGAGGAAAATTCTGTGGTATTCAATATATTAAATGGCTTAGTTGTGGGGGTATTGGGTATTTTAGAATTTAATAATGTAACATACAATTACATTTATTAATGTAATAATAAAACACTAATTTTATCATGAATTTATTAGGGATTGGTATGGGTTATTTTGGGAGACATTTGGATAATTTTGGCTGCCTTTGGGGATATTCATAGTTCGCACACAGTTAGGGAAAACTCTGTGATTAGACCGAATAAACTATGGGCCCTTATATTATGCCATGGAGGGGGAACATGATTTCTCCAAACACTATGGAATGATCCTCCAAACCATGCATATATAGACAAGGTGATTATTAATGGTTGGAACATAGTTATTAAAAATATGATCCCACCAAAGAGAAACCACACACCTTGGATTGTAGGAGCACATAATTAGAGTTTTTTGTTTGATTAACCATGAGACGCTTCAATACAAACAATGTGCACAGGTTTTAAATGTCCCAAAATATTATTTAAAAACCAAAAACCCCCTTTTATGATCCATTATCCTTTCCTCAATAACATGATTTCATTAGTTTTGGAGGTTCTCAAAAATTGGGTTTGGATCCTCAAACCCTTTATATAAGAAGATCAATGTGTGGGTGATCATTTTAAATATTCTATGAGTAAATGGATATTATTTCATGTGGTTTATTTAGATCCTTATTTATATCCCCCTTAGAGTTTGTTAGATCATCACATAAATGATGAATTTAAAATAATTTTAATGATATCATGATTTTATGTTTTATTTCATGGTCTATAATACCTTCGATCATCATTTGTAGATCCCATGGAAGGTTCCAAATATTGATCTTAGATTAAAGGTAGGTGGTTCCATTTTATATTTCCCATCTAATTAAAAAATTTATTTTATTAAGTAATTTTAAATATATTTAAACTCATTTATAAAATCCAACATTTAAATGATTGGAAATTGGAGTTGAAATGGAATGGATTTTGAGAAAAAATAGCCTTTATAATTGAATTGGAATTGTGGGGTGAATCTTAAAATTTATGTAATAGGAGAAATTATATGAGAATTTTTTTGAGAAGAAAGTCATTAATTTAAATGATTAAAACCAATTATTGGTTTTGGAACCTAAAATTCATGAAATGAGGAGAAAACATTGTTGTGGTTTTGTAAATAAATTGGCATAGTGAAAATGATAATATGGAATTTCATTGTAATAGATGATTAATTTAAAATGAAATTATTTTACCATTGTTTATTTTTTTATTGAGAACTAGTGATCCTAGTTAGGTAGTGGATTATTTGGCAAAGCATGGTAGGATTTTTATCGCCTAAAAAGGGATTAATGATGAAAACTATAAAAAACCATGTTTGGAATGATTATCCCTAATGGGATGTTGAGGAGTCCTATTCCTCCTGAGTCTGAGGAAAGTGTACCCACAAGTTCATTAGTGATCATAGATTTGATAATTGTGAGGATTATATATACGAAAACTAATGTAAATTATGGAAAATGACAATGGTTTTAAAAGTGATTGATTTTATTATATATGGTATTTACTATAGAACTATTTTATTCATTACCAATGATTGATATATAATATTTTATATAAAAATTTTATTTATGAAATGTTTGAAATGTTTTCCATATATTGAAAAGAAATTATATTTTTTAAAAATATAAAAATGATATAATATTATATTTCCTATTTTATTTAAATTGAATGAATTTTTGGTTTATTATTATGGTATCTATTATGTAATACTTAGTGAGATCACATATGTATTTATAGATCGCAACCTACCTTAACCATTGGGTGTTTATAAATTTTAATATGATAGGTCCTAGATATGGGAAAGAGCCACTAGGCGGTGGTGGATATTCCAGATCCTTTGGACCATGGAGTGGTGATGGTGACCAGTGGAGCTCTTGTCTAGATGTAACATTGGGATTTTGTGCGGATTTTTCCTCATTTACATATTGGTTTCTGTTGAGTTTTTTATCTATCTATTTTAGTGTAGTTTTACATGTTTTAATTTTGAAACATTCTCCTTGATTACTGTTGATATACCGACTTGTATCATTTATATTACATTTTTTATGGGGAAAATTAATTCCATATTAACCCGGTATGATACCTGTTACTAATCTCCCACCTATGCGGATCATGAATTCCCTTTGAGTAATGATAGTTCCAGATTAGGTGTTAGGGTACCAGAGTATCTGGGCTAGTTCAAAACAGTGGAATTAGAGGGGTAGTCTTATAATATTTCCTTGAAATAGGTATATAGTCTGGGTTTTCCTTGTAGATAAGAGGTTGGACGGATGGGACTAGGGATAATTATTAGTGAGTTCATAGAAATATCTTGTGATAATGACCCATATGTCACCTTGGAAGGTGGGGGAAAAGTTTCTATAATGATATTTTGATGTATTTATAGTCATTTAGGTATTTTAGTAGTCTTTTATGAAAATACTATACTTTTGAAAACTGTTTGAGTCATTGAACTGAGTATCCTTATTAATTTTTTCATGTTATCTGTTGATGGTGTATTAAATTATTCCTCTTAGAAGATGTATAAACCAACATGTGGAGGTAGATGATGATGAACCATGGAATTAAAACCCTCTAGATGACTATATTCTCATTAATATATTTGTGTGTTTTTTCTGTGGTTTGGGATAGGTAGCTACACCTATTCCCATTTTGGATTCAGTTGTGGAACCACATTGTAATGGCTCTATAGATCTTGAGAAATACTTTCTTCACTAGAATCTAACATCTTTGCAATGCTCTAATGACCCTTAATAGGTTGAGGGTTCGTTGAAAGGAATTGATAAACATTTTTGAGTTCATGGAAATACCTAATTCAATTAATGTGAAGTGTGATACCTTCAAGCATGAGGGGACTATAAGAAGGTGGTGTGATTTAATGGTGATGAAAAATACACATGTAGACTTGGAGAAGAATGTTTTAAAGTTGATTTTTACCCGTCATTTCTATAAGGACCCAACCTTTAAACATTACATAATATTGAATTAAATGAATAATTATCGTTGAGGATCATTTCAGGTTTAGAGTTTTAGTGAATTAGGACATAACTATTACAAATCACAATATTAAAAAGTAGAAACTTTTACTCAGTTTCCATTTTTTTCATAAAATTAAAACTATTAAAAAGAAACATATATAATTCCATGTTTTAGATGGCATTTCCTTCCTTGATCCCATCCTTGACACTATTCACCTTTAATTCCTATGGAAAAAATTTCAAAAACATCGGTTGAGCATAAAACGCTCAGTAAGGGATATACAAATACAGAAAGAAAACATTATTCTAGGTATACATAAGAATAAATGAAATCATAATTTACTCTTAAACATAAGAACTTTTACATACCTCATGAAATCATAAGTTTTATGAGTAGATTATAGTAATCATAAGACGTAAAGTTAACTTGAGGCATTCATAGAATTCATACGTATGGAGTAACCCTCATGGTTACTTTTGGAATACCCACCACAGTATATTCCCTAAATCTCTTTGGAGAAACCTTAGCGGTATACTCCTTAGCATTACCCAATGCATTGGAGAGCTCTCACAGGATCACCTAACCTTAGTTTATCTCAGAACCACCCTTATTCATAAAGAATTACCAATAACTGTAACATAATTTTATCACATACAACATGCATAAAGGTAACATAACATTTCCACATTTCAATCACAAGATATCAATACGACAGATTGATATAATAAAAACATTATCAAAACTATTTTCAACAATAAAATAAATGAAAATTAAAACATGGTATTTTTTTTAAAAAGGTAATGGATTGTAGAGGAAGATGAAACTCAAATAATGATCACGGTGGTGGATAACTCATTGTCTCCACATACATAAGAAAAAAACATTCACTTTTTTAATTTAGTAAAACAATTTGTACAAATAGATTCCTTTTGAATATAAGTAAAAGTAAAAGGGGATTTTACACCATATAAATGAATGATGTGTATAAAAAAAAATATTTCTCAATGAATTGAGATTGAGACGAAGTCCCTTATAGAGTCGATATCCATAGATTAATGATAAATCAATTACATGATTATGTGGGGAAAATATAAATACACCTAACATAAGAGGATATTAAGTGTAAAAAAATCAGAGGTCACCCAGACATATTCATAGTACGACATAATCAAGAAGTAGAGGTTTGACCCAAAGAATTGAAATTGGGTTAAGAAGTTCCCCTACAGATATTCGACAGCCCAACGACTTCATTTTAAAATTTATAAAATGAGATGATGAGAGATAAAAATGGTATCTAATTACATGTAAAAATAATTTACAGCAATAAGGATATATAAGAACATATCCCCACATAAGAATATGTAAATTAAATGACCAACCAAAAATAAGTCTTTTAAAAAGAGGAGGGTGAAAGGATCCCTTACCGATGTGGATAACATTCGAAACGTACACCCCATGAAATAAGGGTCATAAAATGAAGATATAAATACCCATAAATTAAATTATATTAAAAAAATAATACAATAATTGGAATTAAATACACCACACAAAAGGGAATAGTGGCAAATGTAGCATGAATCTCACGAGAACAAAAAGTGAGATAAAAAACTCATACCTCATTTTAATCAATAGAGACTTATGACCAAAATATAATAAACACAATATGAATCAAAAAATACAATGAATATAAATTGAATCATGATAACACATATCAAATGGAAGAACACAACACATCAATTGCAATAAATAAGTGGCGAACAATGGATATCTCACAGAATTAAATGTGAGTTAAGATATCCCCTAATGAAAAGTCGGCAGCCTAACAGCGCCACTTAAAACTTACAAAAATGGATTTAAGATATCAATTAGGGTCTCTCATTATATGAACATAAATATTACAGTAAGAGGAATATATAATAACATCCTTCAACATAAGAAAGCGGAGCTTAAATGAAGTGACATAAAAGAGAGTATATAAAAAGAAAGAGAGAGGTTGGATCCTTTAACTCAAGTCCGACTTGTCTTGTTCATTTCGTTATATTCCTGAGTAATAAATAGTGGTCAATTAATAATTTCTAAATGAACTCCTTTTAAGTTTATTATTCAATTCATATCACATATTATAATGTTATAATAATCAGTTAATTATTTGAGTTCATATAAGACGTTTTTGTCGATGTTCGGTACATGAGTCCAAAATGAACTTGTTTGAAAAGAATTGTCCAAGTAGTTATAATTAAACAATATAAAGAATATTATTAATGATTTAAATATCATATATATCTAGTATATATTCAATTTATACTATTCCATAACATTTGAAGATATAAAAATTAAATGCACCATTCATGGAGACGGTAGGTCGTACGTACACATGAACACTACTTTCATTTCTTTGTCACATTAATGGAATTAAAACTAAATGAGAGAGAGATTTATATATATTATAATTAAATTATAATATATATGTTATAGTGGTCACATTATTTCATTGCTTTCATTTTTCATTCATTCCATGTATTGCATGAACGGGTCACATCACTTGAGGGGGCGGTTGTCCACACTTCCTCAAATGAAATTATCACAGTTGCACAACATGCAAAGCATAAAGGTATATTTTAAATGTAAAATACAGAAGCATTGATAGGAAATAAATATGATATCTATCATAAATAAATATATTTCCATCATAATGGCCACCATGAGAGGTGGTAGGAGAAGATAGAACAATCATCGTTTTGTGAGGCAGTAATTCTCCATCCACGGAAACAATATGTTCGTTAACCATTAGATAGAGGTGTGTGTCAGTGTATCTCTAATACATCTCATAACAACATCATAGTATATTTTGCATGCTGGTTTTGTTACAAAAGAAGTAATAAAAAGTATTTAAGGAGTTTGAGAAGCAAAATAAAAGAAAAGAACATAAAAGAAGACATTACCCATAAATCGGGTAACTCCCTTCGGTTTAGACCAAAAGGGTTTCTTGAAGATATTTCTGCCTATTTTAAGGCTTCTAGAATATATAGAGCGGTTTGGGGAGATGCAATGTTAAGTGTTTGGTCGATACAAAGGCTGGAGAGCTGTGGGTAAGGGGGTAGAGGTGGGGGCCTTTTATAAGAGGCAAGAGGGGCACTCTTGGAAAGTCTTGAAAAGTTATTTTATTATAAAATGAAATTTAAATATTAAAGGTCCCAAAAATATATATTTAAATGATAAGGTGATAATGGTTATAAATCCACCCAACCAATAGGTTTTTGAAAATTTTTTGTTTTATATTTTACCTTATCTTCCCATTTTATTTAAATCATTCATTAATGATGTAATCACTGCATCACCACAGTGTCATAAATAAATTTATTTATTTGTTGACTAAAAATTATAAAAGAAATTACCATCATTTAGGAAATCTTTTTAGCTTCCTGATGAATGTTTATAGTCAATGAGATCATTTTTGTAAACAAAACTAAAATTGTTTTACTTAGGTGATATATACTTTGGTTACATTTTCCTTTCATTAAAAAAATGTGATAAAAGGTCACTATCCCACTAATGATTCCATGGGGTCCCAAGGTTGGAACAAGGCATACCATGGTCGTCCATGACCCCAAAAATATCATAGGACACATGTTGGGGCCATTTTTTATTTTTATGATATTATTTTATTACCCTTAACTACCTGATTACTAATTAAACACGATAATTAAAGATAATTACCATCGTTACTATTCATAATTTCCAAAAACAAAAGATTCATAATTATATAAGTTTTACCTTATGATTCTATATATAGAAACCATTTTATCAAATTCCATACATATAATCATCATTAATTACTTTAAAATAATTCCGATTGTCAAAACCAAAGACGAGCTTTTAAGAAGCAAAATATATCAAAAGATTGATTTGTTTTTACATCCAATTTAAAGGTGAAATTACATCCAATGACCAAAATTGTAGTAAATGATAAAAAATAATTAAATTACACATTAAAAAAAATTAAAATGACAATTTAACTATATAAATAAATTGGATGAAATGGAAGTTTTGAATTAAAATGCAGTATTTTTAACTATTCATTGAAAATGAACATTTGTCTGAAAAATAGCAAAAAAATCACCCTAAGATATATTTGATATTTCAAATTCAAAAATAATATCAATGTTACCAAATTCAAAACAAATAAGTTTCATTAATTAATTTTATAATAAATTCTCGTTGTCAAAACAAATAGCGTCTTTTTAAGAAACAATATCTATTAAAAGATTGACACTTGTTTATGTCCAATTTCAAAGAGAAATTATTTCAAATGAACACCATTGGATTAAATGTTAAAAATATATTTTAATTACACTTTAAAAACAATTAAAAATATAATCTGGCCATATAAATAAATTAGACTGAAAATTTGTTTTGAATTAAAATACAACATTTTCACTATTCATTAAAAATTGATCTTTAAAAAAAATTCCACAAAGTAAATTTTGATGTCTTGATTCTAGAGTAGGATTTTATTTTTTCAAATATAACATATAAAATTTTAAAAAAGTGTATTTAAAAAGGTTTCTCCATCAAAAGGCGTTTAATCGTCCTTTTAATGATTATTAGAATATTTACGCTTAAAATTGGATTTATTCGCATTTTAACCCTCTATCATTTATTGGATAAAAGTAAAAATATTTGACAAACATATATAATAATTTTGTAGTATGTTATTTTCAATCCCACCATTAAAATGGCTAGGTGTTAACTACCATTTAAAATAATATTATTATATTATTAGTGTGCAATGTAAGATTTCAAAGAAACACGTTGTTGGGTGTTGGGTACGCCATCGAACATAGAATCCCATTTAAAGTAATATTGATATTTTATTCAAAAATATTAATAAATATTAAAATTTCATATTCTTTACTTACCAGTGATGTTACCTCCTTCCCCCCATTTGGGAATTGCATCCTTGCAATTTTAAAACTGGGCTCAGAAACTTTATTAAAAGTCCCACATCGGAACAAGAGTCAGTAAACGATCACTTTAAAAGAAAGAAAGAGAAGTGAAAAAGGTTACATTAGTTAACCCATAAAAGGATTATATTTAGGAAGACATGGATATGGATGAAAAAACAAAGGGTCGTGTTCTGATGGAGAGTGATAGAAAACATGATTAGGAGAAAGTTAACCCCAAGAAAATTACAAACTTGTGATGGGTTAAACAATATTTGATTCCCCATTAGAAAAAGTTAAAAGACAACATTTTAGATTTAAGTTACTTTTCATTGAGGAATTTATTTATGAGCTTAACTAAATCACAAGGAAACATACTTACTTGTCTTGTATACTTTCATCTCTTTTTATATTTCTTACACAAACTCATGTTTTTCTCCAAAAGATGAGTATTTAGGATGACTTGTTCACATTAGGAGCGCTATAATCAACTTCTAGAGAATCTCCTAATCCACAAAAGGGAACTATATACATCCCATGTATTTAGACCAAAACCAAAACAAAAAATTGTTAGTACGAGATCAGATAATGCACAAAAAGGATAATCCATTATAAAAATAAAATCTATTCTTAATCTCCAAAATTTTCCCAGAGAAACCCAAAGACCATTCGATAAACAATTGACCAAAAAATTATTCAATGTAAACCAAACTATAATTGAAACACAAATTTTTGAAGGATTTAATCACATAGTCTTCCAAGGTAAAAATTAACATTTTTCTCCAAATAACATCATTTGATCTTAAAGTATCATATTGAAAAGTAATTAACCTAATCATATATCTTCCATGATTGGTCAATAATTTAAAAAATAACCCAAAATAAACTTATTATTGATTCAAAAAATCATCTAACTAAAAAGAATTTGTCATACTAACTAGGGACTTCACGTAGTCCTGTGGTAGGCGATAAATACCAGTCGCACTTTGGTTGTGGGTTCGATTCCCACAGCTTTGTCCGACACGACGGGTTGTCACACGGTCTGTGTGTTGTCTATTTTCCAAAACTTTATATTTCATAAAACATTCACAAAAAACGAGATAAAATAATCAAAAAATAACCATAACATAATTTAACCTCATGTTTATCTCATGCCTTTCATTTTCCATCATAACATATAGTAACCCATAATTACCTCAAAAGTAAGGATCATATAAACCATAATGGTTACCTTTATAACTATTACATGAACTTCCAAATCGTGTTTGTTATCTCGTACATGATGCATTAGGGAACTCACCAGGGTTCAAGTTGTTAATCCTGACTCCTGATATTTGGTTGAGAAAAACCACAAGAGTTCTCATGGAAACTCCCATATCATTCAGTTTTTCTTTCAAAAAACCATCAATGTTTTCTTCACATCCAATGTTTCTTTAGTGCATGCTAGAGCCATCCATTTAATAAAACCAAAAATTTCAGTGTGAGTATATCATTAGAATCATCCTATAATACTATGATATAATTATTCATGGTATGTTAAACTCATTCACTTTATCTAAAAGTATGACTCTTTCTGAAATCCTAACCATTATAGTAATGTCACTTATGCTTAAATAGTACCCTCACCTCAAAAGTTATCTAAACTGAACTTTGATACCCAAAATAAGGACCCAACCTTAAAACATTACATAATATTAAATTAAATGAATAATTCACATTGAGGATCTTTTCAAGTTTATAATTTTAGAGAATTAGGATATAACGATTACATCTCACAAGATTACAAAGTAGACACTTCTACTCGGTTTCAATTTTTTTCATAAAATAAAAACTCTTAAAAAGAAACGTGTCTAGTTCCTTGTTTTAGAGATCATGTCTTTCCATGATCCCATCCTTGACCCTATTCACTATTATTTCATGTGGAAAACATTTCAAAAACCTCGGATGAGCATAAAAAGAACAGTAAGGGATATAAAAATACGGAAAGAAAACATTATTCGACGTATACATAAGAATCAATGAAATCATACATTACTCTTAAAACATAAGAACTTTTACATACCTCATGAAATCATAAGTTTTATGAATAACTCATAGAAATCCTAAGAATTTAAGGTAACATGAAGCATTCATAACATTCTAACGTAGGGAGTAACCCTCATGGTTACGTTTGGAATACCCACCATAGTATATTTCTTAAATCTCTTCGGAGAAACCTTAGAATTTAACTCCTTCGTGATACCCAATGAATTGGAGAGCTATCACGGTCTCACCCGCCCTTATTTTATCTTTGAACCACCTGTCTTCATAAACAATTCCCAAGAACCATAACATAATCGTATCACATAAAACATGCATAAAGGAAACAGAAAATTTCAAAATTTTAATAACAAGATATCAAAACAATACATAGATATAATGAAAACATTATCAAAACCATTTTCAATACCGAAATAAAAGAAAAGTAAAACATGGTCTTTATTTTTTATTTAAAAAAAAGTAATAGCTTGTAGAGGAAGCCGAAACTCAAATAATGGTCATGACGGCGGAGAAGTCATTATCGCCAAATACGTAAGACAAAAACATTAATTTTTTTTCATTTAGTAAAAGGATTCATATAAAAATATTCCTTTAGAATATAAGTAAAAGTCAAAGGGTTTTATACATCATATAAAAAAAGCTGTGTATAAAACAAAATATGCCTCAATGAAAGGAGATTGAGACGAAGTCCCTTATAGAGTTGGCATCCTTAGATTAACGATAAATCAATTACATGATTATGTGTGGAAAATATAAATACACCTAACATAAGAGGATATTAATTGTAAAACAATCATAGGTCATCCACACATATTCATATTATGACATAATCAAGAAGTAGAGGTTTGACCCAAAGAATTGAAATTGGGTTATAAAGTTCCCTTATAGAAATTCGACTGCCTAATAGTGTCAATTTAAAATTCAGAAAATGAGGCGACGAGAGATAAAAATGGTATCTCATCACTTTGAAAAATCATTTACAGCAGTAAGGATATATAAGGAGATATCCCAACATAAGAAGAAGTAAATTAACAGACCTGACAAAAATAATTCTGTTAAAAAGTGGAGGGTGAAAGGTTCCCTTACCGATTTGGGTAACATTCGAAATGTACACACTATGAAATAAGGGTCATAAAATGAAGATGTAAATACACATAAATTAAATTATATTACAGAAATAATACAATCGTGGGTAGTACATACACCACACAAAAGGAAATAGTGGAAAATGTAGCATGAATCTCACAGGACCAAAAAGTGAGATAAAAACCTCATACCTCATTGTAATCAATCGAGTCGTATGACCAAAAGATAATAAACACAATATGAATCACATAATACCATTAATATAAATAGAATCATGATAATATATATCAATTGGAAGAACACAATACACCCCATGAAATAAATAAGTGGAGAACAATGGAGATCTCACATAATTAAAAGTGAGATAAGATATCCCCTTACAAAAATTCGGCAGCCTAACGGAGCCACTTAAAACTTCCAAAAATGGATTGAAGATATAAATTAGGGTCTCTCATAATATTAACATAAAAATTAAAGTAATATTAATATATAATAACATCCTCTAACATAATAAATATGAGCTTAAAAGAAGTGACATAAAAGAGAGTACTTAAAAAGAAAGAGAGAGGTTGGACCCCTTACCTCAAATCCGACTTGTCTTGTTCGTTTATTTATATTCCTGAATAATATACATCGGTAAATTAATAATTTATGAATGACCTCCTTTAAATTTTATTATTAAATTCATATCACATATTATAATGTTATACTAATCGGTTAATTATGTGAGTTCATATCATACGTTTTTGTCGATGTTTGATAAATGAGTCAAAAATAAACTTGATTGAAAATAATTGTCCTTGTAGTTATAATTACACCATATACAGAATGTTATTAATGATTTAAATATCATATATATCTAGTATATATATTCATTTTATACTATTCCATAACATTTCAAGATAAAAAATTTAATGCACAGTTCATGGAGATAGTAGGCCGTACATACACATGAACGCTTCTTTCATTTCTTTGTCACATTAATGGAATTAAAAATAAATGAGATATATAAATTTATATTATAATTTCAGTATAATATATATGTTATATAGTTCAAATTATTTCCTTAATTTCATTATTCATATATTCCATGCATTGCATGAATGAGTCACATCACTTGAGGGGGTGGTAGTCCACACTTCATCAAATGAAATTATCGCATTTGCACAACATGATAAGAATAATGGTATATTTTAAATGTAAAATACATAAGCATAGAGAAGAAATAAATATAATATATATCATAAATTAATATAGTTCCATGATAATAGCCACCATGAGAGGTGGTAGGAGAATATAGAATAATCATCGTTTTGTGAGGCAGTAATTCGCCATCCACGGAAACAATATGTTCTTTAACCATTAGAGAGTGGTGTGTGTAAGGGTAGCTCGAATACTTCTCATAAAAACATACTAGTATATTGAAGATACTGGTTTTGTTACAAAATAAAGTAATAAAACGATTTTAGGGAGTTGGATAAGCAAAATAATCCAAAATAACAAAAGAGAAGACATTACCTTTAAATCGGGTAACGCCCTTTGGTTTGAACCAAAAGCATTTCTTGAAGAGATTTCTGCCTAAGGTATGGCTTCTGGAATGTATAGAGGGGTGTGGGGAGATAAAATGATCATATTGTTCTGCATAAAAATTCATGATATGTGTGGGTAAGGGGGTAGAGGTGGGGGACTTTTATAAGAGGGAGAAGGGACACTCTAGGAATGTCTTGAAAAGTTACATTATTTTAAAATGATCATATGATATTAAAGGTCCCACAATTATATATTTCTAGGATAAGGTGATAAGGGTTTGAAATACACTCGTCCAATATGTTTTTGAAAAATTTATGTCTTAGATTTTACCTCATCTTCTCATTTTATTTAAATCGTTCATTAATGAGGTAATCCATGCATCATCACGGTGTCATAAATAAATTTATTTATTTAATGTCTAAACAATATAAAACATATTAACATCATGTATGAAATTTTTTTATATTTCCAATGAATGTTTATAGTCAAAGAGATCATTTATGTAAACAAAATTAAAATTGTTTTACTTATGTAATACATGCTTTGGTTACATTTTCCATTCTTTAAAAAAATATGATAAAAGGTCGCTATCACACTAAAGTGATTCCACGGGGTCCCAAGGATGGAACAAGGCATCCCATGGTCGTCCAGGACACCCATAATAGAATTAGGACACATTTTTGGGTAATTCTATATTTTTATGATATTATTTTATTATCCTTAACTACCCGATTAATAATTAATCAATATAATTAAAGATAATTACTGTCGTTACTATTCATAATGTCCAAAAACAAAAGAGTCTTAATTGAATAATTTGGAACTTATAATACCAAACATGGAATCCATTTTATCAAATTCAAAACACAGAAACTGCAGTAATTAATTTAAAATAACTTCGGTTTTCAAAACCAAATACCGGTTTTTAAGAAGTAAAATCTATCAAAAGATTGATCTATTTTTACATCCAATTTAAAAGTGAAATTAAATCAAATGACCAAAACAATATTAAATGATAAATAAATAATTAAATTAAACCTTTAAACTAATTAATATGACAATCTAACTATATAAATAAATTGGAAGAAAAGGCAGTTTTGAATTAAAATGCAGTATTTTTCAATAATCGTTGAAAATGAACATTTATCATAAAAATAGAAAGAATTAAACCTAAGATATATTTGATATTCAAACTTCCAAAATGATATCAATTTTACCAAATTAAAAACATATAATTTTCATTAATTAATTTTATAATCAATTCCCGCTGTAAAAAAAATAGCTTGTTTTTAAGAAACAATATCTATTAAATGATTGACACTTGTTTATGTACAATTTCAAAGTGAAGTTAATTAAAATGACAAACATTTGATTAAATGTTAAAAATATATTTTAATTACACTTTAAAAATAATTAAATAGATAATCTGACCATATAAATATATTAGACTAAAAGGAGGTTTTGAAATAAAATACATCATTTTCACTATACATTAAAAAAACGACCTTTAACAAAAATTTACACAAATTAAATTATGATGTCTTGATTCTAAATAATTATTTTATTTATTCAAATATAACATATAAAATTTTCAAAATGTGGATTTAAAAAGGGTTCGCCATCAAAAGGCGGTTAATCGACCTTTTAAAGAATATTTGAATATTTACGCTTAAAATTGGATTTATTCTCATTTTAAGTCTCTATAATTTATTAGATAAAATTAAAAATATTTGAAAAACATATATAATCATTTTTTAGTTAGTTCTTTTCATTCTCGCCATTATAATGGCTAGGCGTTAACTACCATATAAAACAATATTATTATATTATTAGTGTGCAACGTAAGATTTCAAAGAAACTCGTTGTTTTGTGTTGGGTAAACCATCGAAAATAGCATCCCCTTTAAAGTAATATTGATATTTTATTCACAAATATTAATAAATATGAAAATGTCATATTCTTTATTTACCTGGGATTTTACAATTTCTAAACAGATTCCATGGTTTTATTAATGTCAATGGAGTTTATTAATCTCTAACAAAGTGAAAAAATTGTGAAATAATATGAAAACCACTTTATTGATATAGGGTTGTTTTCTTCTAATATTGTGACTATTGAAAAGATGATGGCATGAAGTTTTGATATGGGACTTTGATATCATATTAGATCACAGTTTTTTGCGATAAAGATGAACTATTATAATGGTGTAACAGATAGATCACTGATTGATAATCTTCACTTAGATGGTAAATCAATGTTTACTGGAGTTCCTTTTTCTCTCAATGATAGTTTGGTAAGATCCTTTAAAGTAAAGACGATGTGTGATGAGTCTCAGGGTGGATATCAATAGTAGGGTTCTTCTAGAAATCCTATAGTGTCTGGTAGAGGCACTTTGACATTATTCAAGTGTGGTAATGTTTGACATTAATAATCTGTTTACACTGAGGCCCCGAAGATCAATAGATCCAATGCATGCTCAGGTAAAATGCATATGGCTTATTATATCTTTTTTACCCCACATTGTAGCAGATTATCATGAACACATAAAATTAATATGGTGAAATCATATGTTTCAAAAATAATGTGGTTCTAGCCATTGGAATCCAAAATTAACCTTCTTCACGTAGTGGAAGTGTCTCTAGAGGAATTGATATGTGCTTAAAAACTATGAGAGGAACCATCACTATAGCTTCATCCTTAGTGATTTCTTTAATTTAAACTAGTGAATCTTAATAATTCAAATCAACCAATGTTTTTGATTTCATAACCCTTTTTATAGATCTATTATCTTATGTGATTGATATTACTACACCCTCAAAATTAAGAAAGAGTAGGGCCTCTATATTACTACTTATGTTTAATTTTTTTGGGACTTAACTTACCCGAAATTTAATGGAAAATGTTATTAAAAATACTAACATCATTCTCAGGTTGTATTTGAAGAATTATCATTACTACTAGATTGATTTTTATATTCCATGGGTCTCAATTACTACACCTGATTGGGTGTTTCATGTCTTTCAGAGAGAATGGGACATGAGATCGAGTAGATTTGGACCTTCCTTTCTAGAGTTGGGTAGGGAAATATCATTATTTTCTTTTGACTTGGAGAGAGAATATTTGAGTATTTATCATCTTATAATTTTCATCGGATTTACTAATGTTTTTCATTCAAATTTCTCTAGGTTTTCCTAGGTAAGAGATGTTGAGATTTATATTGATTTAGTGCTTGGTACTCAACTATTATCTTTTCCTTCATGCAGTATAGAACTAGATGAACTGAAAGAGTTAAATAATCAGTTTGATTATTTTTTTTAGAAAGGTTTTTTGATCCCTAGTTTGTCACCTTTGGAAGTGCGAATTATCTTTGATAAAAATGCAGATGGAACACTTCGCCTTTTTGTAGATTATTGGAAACTCAAATAAGTTACAGTGAAGAAAAAGTATATGTTACCACATATTGATTATCATTTTTAATAGTTAATAGTGGAATATTGGTTCTCAAAGATTGATCTTTGATCTTGTTATCACCTATTGAGAATAAAATAATCTTATATTTATAAATCTACATTAAGGAGATGGTACAAACACTTTGAGTAACTCATTTTTCCCTTTGTCCTGACTAATACATATTTAGTATTTATGTATTTGATGAGTAGAATGTTTCATGAGTACCTAAAAATGTTTTTAGTTGGTTTCATGGATTATATTCTATTTTACTCTATGTCTATAGAATATCATGTCCATCTTGAAATAATAGTTTTATAAATATTGAGAGATCACAGATTTTACATGAATTTTAAAGTGTAATTTTTTAATTTGATAGGTGAAAGTATTTTTGACATGTGGATCTAGAACATGGTGTCTCAGTTAATACTAATAATGTGTAATCTATTATGAAATTTGAGCATCCATGTAATGTTTTTGATATATGGATCTTCTTAGGTTTGGTGAGATACTACCATATGTTTGTGAAGGATTTTGTAAAATTGGATTCTCCAATGACAACTCTCACACATAAGGGAGTGAAGTTTTTTTGGGATGATAAGTGTCAGAGTTATTTAGTTGAGTTGAAACTTTTTTTGAATTCTACCCAAATGTATAGTCTTCAAGAGGCTGGGTAGGGATATGTGGCCTTCTGTGATACATCAGGTTTGGATTTGAGTTGTGTTCCTATTAAGGTTGATCAAATCATTTAAAATGGTTTTAGATAGTTTAGGCCACATGAGAAGAATTATCCAACCCATGACCTCAAAATCATATCCATGATGCATGCCCTTAATAGTTGGTGGCATTACATTTTTAGGGAATGGTTTACCATTTATTCTATTCACAAAATCCTAAGTTATATTTTCCCTAAATAATATTTGATCCTTTTATAGATACATTGGGTAGAGCCCTACAATATTTTAATTGCATCATTTCCTAAACCCTAAGAAAGGGGAATTCCATTATAGATGATTTGAGCAAGAAACATCTGACTCAGTCCAGAAATGAATCATAAGAAGAGGGGAACTTGATTGTCCTTTTTTCACAATTTCATTTAAGTGTCTATGAGAATGATTCTGAGGTTGTTTTAACTAGTGTTTAGTTGGCCTCTTCTCTTATTGATATGATTATTTGGGATTAATTATATGATGATGAATTCTATGTAATGAAGAACTATTTTTATGGTGGGGAGAATGTTGGTGAGTGGTCCATCTCCAAGGAAGGTATTCTATTTTTTCGGAACCATATGTTGTTCCTTTATTTTCAAGGAAGGTTGTGATGAGATACTATCATAGTTCATAGTTGGAAGTGCAACCAGGTACCCTGAGACTGTTCTATGAAATGTGGTGATGATTTTGGTGTCTAGGTATGAGACAAAAACCACTAACATCATTTCATTATATTATAATTTCCAATTGGTCAAGCTCAAAAACTAGAGACCTTTGGGTTTTCTCTAGACCCTTCCGGTGCTAACTTGGAAGTGAGATGAGATTTATATAGACTTTTTGGTTCGGTTACCTCATAACCCTCAAAATAAGAATGTCATATGGATGATAATTGATTAGATAACCAAATCTGATCATTTATACCCATCCGTGATACAACCAAATTTGAGGAATTGGAAATTTTTATCTTAAAGTTGTAATCAAGTTTTACAGTGTTCCATATGTGATAGTATCTGATAGAGATCCCCAATTCATTTTTGATTTTTTCGATAGGCCTCTAGGGGGTGATGGGATCTATGGTTCATTTGAGAAATATGTTTCACCCATGAATGTATTGATAGAAAAAATAGGATACAAATATTTTAGAATACATGATAAATTATTCTATCATTGATTTTATTAGAGGTTTGGACTTCCATTTGGGATTGGTTGAGTTCTCTTACAACAATAGTTAGCAGTACACTATTTAGGCTTTATAGATAAAATTACACATCTCCACTATGTGAGTCAATGATATTTGAAACTTTTTGGTTAGATAACAATTTTTTCCAGAGATAATGACTAAGATTTTGTGGATTCATCAAAGAATGTTGAAGACATGGAGATGGTAAAAATCATATAATGACCATCATAAGTGATTGTTGGAGTTATTAGTTGGTGATAAATATTTCATGATAATGTCACCCCATTTGGTTCATTGAAAACTTGGATGGAAAGGGAGGCTTTATCCCCATATTTTGGGACCTTTTGAGGTAGATGGGAAGGTGGGGAAAGTGTATTATCATTTTGAACTTCCACCGAAGCTGACTTCAATAAATTACGTGTCCCATATATCACAACATCAAAAATATCTTTCCAACCCCTCTAACATATTGATCTAAGAGGATCTGGATGTTGAGCATGATTTATCCATGACTGAGCATCCATTCAAAATTATTGATTATGAGACAATGGTACTTCCTGGGAGGATAATACCTTATGTCTATGTTCTTTGGTTTCATTGTTCTGATTCTCATGAAACTTGAGAGAATGATTTAGTAATGATATATTATATTCCTCATCTCTTTGATATAGAACTATCTTGACAGGATTTCTGGAGACATAATGTTTTTATGTTGGGGAGGTTATAACATCACGTTACTTGTGTTCAGGTACTCGTCAACCCCTATTTTTAGAATTATTTTGATATATATTGTTATGGGTTATTTAGGGATAAATTTTTAGAATTTTGGAGGCCTTAGGTATTTTTTATGGTTGGAATATGGTTAGAGAAAACTTTGAGGTTTGGGCCAGAAAATTGTGCACCCTTTGACGGTGCTCTAAAGGGGGTGCACGGTTTTTCTAAGCCATGTGGTCAGACCCCCCAAACAAAGCAGACAAAGACATGAGGATTTTGCACAGTTGGTGAATGGTTTGAAATTCCATGCACCCACCAAGGAGAAACTGTGCACCCTATATAGTTTGGGTGCATGGTTTTGGTACACAGTTTGATTAAATAAGCTTATCTTCATAGAAAACAGTGTGTGTGGGTTTTAAATTTCACAAAATATTATTCAAAAATCGTAAACACGTCATGTAAGACACATGATCCCTAAATTCATCCATAACATTATTAAATTGGATTTGGAGTCCCTCAAGAAGTATTTATGTCTCCTCAAACGCATTCTCTTGGTTGATCGAACCATTGTTGATCATTTTTAATCTCCTCTAGATGAGTGGATCATCACTCATGTGTTTTATTTTGATCCCTATTTATATCATAATTATTGTTTGATATATTATCACATAATTGATGTATCTTTACTCCATTTAATTTGATCATGATTATATGTTTGATTTTCTATTCTTCGATGCCTTCATTCTCTTTTGGTGAATCCCATTATATTTGTCAATTCTTGGTCCTTTATTAAAATTAGATGGTTCCGTTTGAGGTTTTCCAAGTAATTGAAACCATTATTTTCATGATTGATTTGAAATATATTTCAATTTATTTATTAAACAACAATTTGATATGATTTCAAATTTGAAAAGAAATTGTTTCAATTTTTAGAAAAATTCAATATTCTAATGTAACTGGAATTTCATGGTGAAATTTGAAATTGATGGAATTTATGAAATGATTTGGGAATTATTCTGAAAAAATGGCTTTAATTAGAATGATTAAATCATAATACAATTTTTTTATTGGAATATTGATGTTGGGAATTCAGGAATTGAATTATAAATGACGATTGATTTGAAATGAAATGATTTGGCCATTATTTACTCATTGATTGAGAACTTGTGATCATGGGACGTTAGTAGGTTATTTGGGACAATAACACAAGTATATTGATCCCGAAAAATGGATTGATGATAAACCTCTAAAAAAACATAGATTGAAATGATTATCCACATTGAGATGTTGATGAGTCCTATTTGGCTTGATCCTCAAGGACAAGTGTACACTTTTTCTTCCAGGATTACTAATTTGTGAACTGTGAGGATCCTGTAGTCAATATCCAACATACTATATGGAATATTACTCTTATTGTAATTGTGTTTTATTTGATTATATATGACATTGATTATAGAATTGTTTTACTCATTCCAAATGATTTATATAAATTATTTTATATAAAATGTTTATTTAATACATGTTTGATATTTTTTATGTCTATTGAAAATAAATATTATTTTGTTTTAAATATGAAAATGATACATTATTCCACTCCATTTTTTAATTAAATTTAAATATTGATTTGTTTATTGTTACAGAATATTTTATGGAACAGATGGTGAGAACCTACGAGGATTTATATCTCAAACCATAACATAATCTTTAGTAATTTTTATATTTTCTTATTCCTAGTCCAAGAAAAGGGAACGTACTACCTTGAGGTGGTAGATGTTCTTGATCATTTTGAATATGGAGTGGTGATGGTGACTAGTGGATATATTTTCCACTTGCTACATTGGGTTTTCCATGACTTTTTTTGGTGGATTTGTTGGTTTATTTTCAGTTTTTTATCTATATATTTGTTTACTATTTTTACTATTTGAAATTTTTTAGTTTCTCAATGATGAGTTTTGATATACCAAAATGTATCTTTAATATTTATATGTTATTGTGGAAAATTCAATCCCAATTGATCTCATATGATTCCAAGTGCTGGTCACCAATCCATATGGATCAGTAATTCCTTTTGGGAAATGTTAGTTCCAACTTTGTGTCAGGGTTCCATGATATTTGGAATGGTACATGAAAAATAACCAAAGATTAAATTTGATGAATATAAGAGTGATGATGAGAAAGAATACATTTCTAAGGTATGACATGGAAAATATAGAAGAAATGATTCTATAAGGAAGATGAGGTCTTGAATAAGTTTCTATGGGAATTTACTAAACAGGGGAGCCTGAGATGACTCAGCATCCAATATTGAGTTTGTGGAAGAAATTTATCAAAATCTTCCATGGATATGTTTAAGAGTAATGAAGGCACATCAAGTGGTGATAAATTGGAATAAAGATTTTATATTGAGTACATGTTGGTATCTTAACTAGTTTTTTAATTTTAGGAAAATACCAAGGTCAAGAAGTGAGTAATTATTATAGATAAGGATCAATGGAATGAAGATGTTAAAGAGAATGATATCATATGAGAAAAGGAAAATTCCTAAGTGAAAATTTTAGAAAACGATAAGATGATGGAAGATCATAACAAAAAATTGGTTATAAAGGAAGAAGATGAATATAATTTAAAATAAATGTTTTAAAAAAATTGAAACACCTTAAATAAAATGGGATAATATTTTGGAAAATATATTGAAATTATTTATAAACTATTCAAATATTCTAAGAATATCAGCCCAATTAAAGGGTTATAAATTATTTTAATTTTTTCAAGTGATATTAAATATGTTTCATTTAATTGTGAATGCTATAAAATAGAATCTAAAGGTTTTCAAGATGAAGAGTGTCATAAAATAATTTATGCTGTTATAAGGATAAGTGAAGCTAATTATATAAATTTATTACGCAAAATAAAATGTTAAAATAATGTTCGGATTGAACCTAGTAAACATGTGGATTTTCACATATTGGCCTATCAAAATTATGGAGGATCAATTTTATAAGTTTACTTCAAGGGTTATGGTAACAACCCAAACATTCATTAATTAAAATTCCAAATTATCTAATTAAATTTTTTATTATTAAAATTTGATAAGTAAAAGATATAAAACTCCTTGGTTTTGTTTTTTTGGATTTTAAAATACCATTAAGAATTGTGACCTTCTCTAATATAGTTGTTGAACAGTTTTCACATGCTTAATATAAATATAGTGATTTAAAAAACCCAGTTTCTATGGAAAAAGGAAGTGATGGCCTCATACATTAGGCTTTCCCCATATGAAGCCCATTTCTTAGTTCTTGGAAAGGAGGTGGTGTCATTGGGCTTCACTCTTGACCAAGCCCAAGTCGAGCATCAACACGTTAAGCTCAAACGGAACTGCCTACAGGAGGAGTGGAAGTGGATAGAGATTACCACATGAGTGATGTTATCTAATCCACCCCAAGAGTCAGTCACCATAATGCATCTTACCCTTAAGTCTTATGTGGGTTTTATAAGGGGTTATCTAATAAGACCATACCACTATGATTATGTGCATTATTTTTTTATATAATATACAATACAAATTCATTTTATTATTTTTACATTGAAAATTGTTTTTAAAGCACAAATAATATTTTTAGATAATATTAATAAATATATGGTGATGAATTAAATGATTTTTTAATTAAATAATATAATAATGAGTTATTAATAAATTAATTTTTATTATATAAAAACGATCATATTATTTTTGTGAATACAATTGTGATTTCTAGTATGTTTTTAAATCCATTTTTATCAAAAAACATGAATTTTCGATTAACAATCAATTTTATTTTAAAAGTTAAAATTAACATATGTAGAAAAATATTTAGATAAAATGAATATTCATTTTTGAATTAGGACTTTGAAATTATCCAACATTGAATTTTTCTTAATTTTCTTTGACAGTCATATTTTTGGGTAAAAATTAAATATTGTTTAATTATATAATGTGTTTTATGACATCATAGTGACCTAATAGTGATGTAATAAAATAAAATAAATGGGGTTTTCAGCCAATAAATTTTTACTATTAAAATTATTTGATTTTATATTTTTTTGATTTATTTTACGAAGCCTAAGTAGAGCCTTCAAGACTTATAAAACATTTATAACTTTTTAAATTGATTTCTTTGAGAGTGTGACTCACCTCCAATTAACCAAGACTAATATTTTAATATGTTCTTCCATTTTCCTTATAAAATATTTTTTTCAATACCCATTGACAAAAAAATGGGAAAAAATGACAAGTTGTTTTGTGGGTTTGATTAGTTTAATGTGTGGTGTCCAAAACCTAAATAATAAAGAATTACGTCTCTTTTACTATATAAACCCACCCAAGATCCCACTTCCTCTTCACTCAAATACTATAGAGCTCTAAAGAACTCTTCCCTCCTTTCTCTAAAATTCTCACAAGGCACCCCAATCTCCCAAGAACCCTCTCTCAAGCCCCTTCCAATCCTTTGGGAATGCACTTCCAAGGGATTTCTTCCTTTCTGATTTTTGTCTAAATTTCATTATGTGGATATTCAATTTTAATTTCAATTAAAAATGTTGGTGTATGATTTATAACCTCCCCTATACCTTCCAACTTATGTTTTAATGATTAGATACCCATTTATCTCTCGTTAATTCCTACCATGTACACCCGTTACCATGCCGAATTTCTGTATGAGATTTATTCCATTCTCAATTTTTTCCAACATTATTTATCTAGTTATGCCCTTATAATTTCAATTTAGAATATTGGGGTACGATTTGGAACCTCCCAAAAATTCACTCCTTATGTTTGAATGATGATATTACCCTTTATCTCTCATTAATTCATCCAATGTACACAAGTTAACATGCCGAAATTATATAATGAATTTCCCTCTCTCCTCATTTACATCCAAATAATTCTTTTATATTATGCATCACAATTCCATTACATATATTGGTAAATGTATCTATATGACCCACATTACATTCCATTTCATGTACATGTGATGAGACACCCCTTTACCTCTCATCAATTTTTTTTATAAATTCTTATGTCACGTCGTTATGCTACCAAAATTGTACCGTGATTTTCCAAGCAAATGGCTTTTTGTAGTGAATACCATCCCCTTTCCTTTTCAATGGTATTAAAATTTTTGAACATTTACTTATTGATTATATAGTTTTATGAATGAAATCCACATTCCTTTATCGTGTAATATATGATGATGGTTAATGAATCCATGTTATATGATCCATATGGCACACTTATGAATTAAATGCAATGATTAAGAAGGGTGATCCCTAATAGCGCTCCAATGCATTGGGTAAAGATTAGAATCATGATACATAATGTGAAATGATGGTATACTCATGCTAAATCAAGTTCAATGGGAGTTTACTCATGCTCCATGTTCAATGACCTTTGGCTCATGCTAATATCATGTAATGTGTTATTGCCGCATTTCGATGTGATGATAATCATGCTATATCGCAACTTTATTTTCAAGTTTCTCTTATACCTAATTGATATGAATATTTCCTAACATGTATTGTATACTTAATGTTATGTGTTTTTACCCCCTTATCGGTCTTTATCACTCACTATTTTATTATTCATGTCCTTTGGTTATCCCATCCAAGGAAAAGTACGAAGGAATGATGTGGTCATGTAAAAGTAGTTTTCTATAAGATGTACTATTTTATGTTTTATGTTGTTATATAATTATTCTATGCCCCAAATAAACTATACCTATTTATCTTATATGTTGTATTAGGTGAATTTTCTATGTAATAAATTATTTCTATGTGTGAATTAAAGAGAGAGATTAATATATTTATGGGACATTTGGACCCAATAACTACATTTATTATTACAATATGTCACTACCATGGGTATGATAAGAATCAATTGGGGTGGAGGCAGGATATCAAAAAAATAATAGAAGCTGGTATATGAGGAAGTAAAATATTATCAGGATGAACAAGTTTATTTTTTAGAAATTGATATGGTTGTCCATATAATTTTTTTTAAATAATTAATTTATGGATGGTGTAAAAAATAAGGTTTCCATGATAAATTGTGAAGGAAAACACATCCATAATATACATGATAAACTGTTTGATCTAATAAAGATCAATATTTGTAGCTAAAATTAGACTATTCGGGCCAATGCTAATATTTTAAAAAGTATTAGATAGGGTGGGAACAAGAAAACGTTTATTATAGAGGAGGATAAGAAAGATAACTATATTAAGTGCTATATTGGATGGAGAGGCATACAACTACGGTAAAATATAAATTAATAGTTTACGGCATGAATAATTACCCACACAATGACGACGTTGAGAGAAAAGGGAATCCATGTAATCCGTGATAACTTTTTAAAACAATTCAAAAAAAAGAGGCATGTAAAACCCTCCAAGATATTAATTGGGAAGAACTGAAGAATCATATAAGATAGAAAACCGTCAAACATACTTTAATCCTTTAATATCATTTAACACCCCTCCAAATTCGATTAAATATTTTATATCTATGTAAAAAAGCCTGTAATTGAGGGATTAAAATGAAAGGGGGGCATTGTTGAGGCTGTAGATGTTGTACTGAAAGTATAAGAGTCTATCATGATGTTCCTTTTATGAAAATAAACCGTGATGTGAAACTGATGTGAGTGTATCTCTAAGGCAGAGAAAACATAAATATGATCTATCTAAAATTTCATTCTGTAGTAAATTTTGATAAATTGTACCATGCTATAAAAATCTAGGTATTGAGGTATTCTAATCAAAATTTTATAAAATAGATATTTTGATATAAAATATCTTTATTAATTTTTAGTATTGATTGATTTGTAAAATTAGATAAATAATGAGATTTTTTTCTTAAATTTTAATTGATCTGATATGTTCACTGGATATGATTGTAGTTTTAAAAATTCTTGTTGAAGTTATTTATACAACCCATTTTTTAGGAATAATGAAATGGATTCACATAATAAATAGTAAAATAAATCCATTATACATTGGTGGATTCTATTTTAGTTTCTACTGTAGGTTATCCCACATAGATAGACAATTGAATAGATAAAGGCTTATTAAAATTTAAAACATGTGGTATCATAATCCTCTCAATAAGAGAATTAGGATGTAACTATGATCAAATATAGAGAAAATTACTATCTGAGTTATATTGAAATCCACTTTATCAAGAATAAATAAGAATAAATGAGTACTTTTCAACCATAATAAGGACAGTTTATTTAATTTTAATATTAGAGATAATGAGAGGATTAAAATCATTCTTATTGGACAAAAATGTTTTGATGTTATTGACAATGAACATAAAAGAGAAGACTGATGAGACTATGTATTGGATTTTTATTATAAGTAAATAAATAAGGATACAATTCTAAGAAGGAAATGTTAATATCTATTGGTGACATGAGAAGATGAGTGCTCTATTAAAATTGTACATGGAAAAGAAATAATGAAGATATTAGAGATGATGCTTCAATATTTTTGTAAATATAGATTCAAGTAGAAGATAATATGATACAATGTGTTGGATTGTTTTTATTTTCACTAAACAAGGCTATTATTATGACATCATACTATCAATTTATGATACTAAATTGAAAATATGGGTGATATTGTTCCATTTTACATGTCATGGAAATTCTAAAGATGTTATAGAATAAATAAGAAACCTATGTGAAGAAAAATTCATTTAACCCTAAATGACATGATTCTGGATATAATCAACATAGAATCCGATTACAAATATTATTAGATGAGAAAAACTATGTATAATAAATTTATAAAAACAAAAAATCTAGTTAAGGGGGAAATTTAATTATATGATATCAATTAATTATGTATTAAAATTTATTGGGGATATTGAAAAAAATGATTAGTCCTAGAATTCATGTACGCATCAATTAATGAAAAATGAAATCTATGAAATAATAATTTTGGATATTTATAAGATTGATTAATGACTATGAAATGAGAATTTATACAAGTATGATACAAACTAAGTATAATTTAGGTTTTTATAAGGATCATTTATCCTTACAAATAATTCATAAAATGATTAGATTTTATAATATATCGAGTTATCAAAAGATACCAGGGTGCGTCATAAGATTCCAATGTCACACAAGGTTTATTCCCTACATAACATGATATCACATTAGAATATGTTTCTTAAAATAGACCAGGTTATTTTTTTAGAATATACATTTCACATAAGATTTTCCATATAATTGATATATAGTATATGAGATATCTATAACATAAGATGGAAATTACATAATAAGTGACATGTTTTGAGATAAAACCAACATATAAGATAGGTGGTGTCGTCATTTTCATGGGAATATTATGATGTGATATTTTAATAATATGTTAATACTAAATTATTGAAATTTTCTGTTATAGAAAACCATAGGAAATAAAGATAAAACTTCATCAGATTCCTTTCAAAAAGAAATATTAAATTTTAGAATGGAAATACTGAGGAATTTTAAAAAATATATCTTAACGAAGGTAAAATAAACAAAACTATACTTAGAAGCTATTATTCTTGGATTAAAAAAATCTAATAATGAATGTGGATCATTATTCATGCTTTTTATATGAGACCCATGCTGAAATTAACTATTCTACATCATAGTTCTTGATTCCATGCACATGTGGAGGAATTTGTAAAATGGTTTTAGTTATTCTTGTTTTGTGGAGAGAATGTTTTGATATTTTAAATCACATAGAATATTGAAATAAACCATTTATTGTAGAATAAATTAATAAATACATTAAAATGGATTAAATGATATTGAATGACAAATATCACCTACTTTGAAAATCAAGGAGTGACCATAACAAAAATAAAGAAATAATATTAATGAGTTTTATATAATTAAAATGTTCAGTGAAGAAGTTAACATGTTATCATGAATAAATTATATACAACATAATAATATATCTTGTAGAGAACAATTACTGTAATAAATATAAAATATGTTGATTGAATTTTTGAATTTCCTTGAGTTGAGGAAAATTATGTGGGGGATCATGAAGGAGAAGGAGAAAATATTACTGCTATGATGATTTCCATAAGAAGGTGAGAATTAGGAAAATTTTCATCAACCATTGATATCATAATGTCACTAATAGAAGAAAGAGATCAAGGAATGTGGTCCTTTTAAATTCTAAGACTCATAGATATGAAAGAGAAGAATTCCAATAGAAACTATACCATCAAACAATATCATTCAATAACGTGTAAAATGAAAGGATATGAAAGGAACCTTTAAAGAAATATCAAGAGGTAGTATAAAGTTCCCATTAGAAGATAATAAAAATCTTATGAGAAGAGTTCTTGATCTTGCAGGATCCAATATAAATAACCATTTTTGATACAACCACTCTACTCACTAAAGATCATGAATTTTATGAGATCATTTTCCTAGGATTTTAAAGAGATATATTATACTTATATTCAATATTTTAATGTGGGAAAATGAGGTATCAGAACTCTACCCAAACATTTAATAGTGTATAATTTCAAGGTAAATCCTTATAAATCCTTATATATGTTTTTTGTACATATTCATTAATATGATATTGTGAGAGATAATAAAAATTAGTGGATAAATATTTTAACTAATCATAGTGGTTTATCAAATGCTAAGAATTCATAAAAAGAAAAAGTAAAATTAATTCACCCACTCCCACTATTATTGATATCATCATATTTTATCAATTCTAAACCATTTATTTTGAAATATCCTATAAACTGGTAATTTATAATATTTTAGTGGATACCTTGAATATGAAATATTAAGTCGTGAAATAATCGGAGAAGAAATTTCAGTTAATTATCTCAATAAAAATGGTATACTCAGAATCTAATGATTAAGGATGTAGTATAATTTTACAAAATATCAAAATCACATTAATTGTTATGGTCCTAGTAATGGAGGGATATAAGACTAAAACTAGTTGTAAAAATATTAGTGATTCCATAAATAGTGGGGACAATAGAATTATGCGGTTTCTAATGATGGAAGCAACAATATAGTGGTTAATCTGAGTTTGGGGAAAGATATTATGGTTTAATTACATAACTCAACTGGAATATTCATCATGGTGGGTAAAGATGTATCATGAAATTATATGAAAAATATGGTGGGAAGAAATGAAAATGGTTTTAGCTGAATATGTATCTCATTTTTTAACATATAAGTGGATAAATGTGAAAAACCAGAGGAATATGTGTATTTTATTACATGTAATTGCACAGAAAATATAAGTGTTATCATTTCATTGTGTAATTTATAAATCATTTACTAAAATCACCATGGAATCATGATTTGATATAGAATGTTGTAGAATTTTTCACAAATTTGGACTACATATTTCATATTAGAGAGTCTCTATTATTTGAGGAATTATAAAATCTATATGTAGATGATGTGGTTAGGATTCAAAATGTTTCATTATTTATCTTATGAAATATAGATCATTGATTTACAATGATATTTCGTAGAGAGTTATTGAAAACTATGGTTACTCAGCAAAAAATGGGCACAACATATCCCCCTCCAATAGGGACCCACATAGAATCCCCAATACATACATTTAAGGTCATACAATAATCTTTCGAGTTGTATTATAAGAAATTATGGGAAGATCAAGTTCCTTTAGTAGAGTTTTTCTAAAATAATAGCTGTCAAAATTCAATCTAGATGGATATGTTTGATGAAAATTATTGAAGTATTTACTTATTGCCATTTTATTGGGGATAATTAGGTGAATTATCACTTTTTGGGCCTACCATAGGGATGGAGATGACATATTGGGTTCACCAAATCTAGAAGTGATCATTTATGAATCAGAATCGCTAGATGGCTAATATTCATTGTCATTAATTTCAATTAGAGTCTACGATTATGGGTCATGTACTATTCCATGTTTCATCATGGCTAAAACATATATTAATTAATAGTAAATTTAATTTTGCACTAGAGTATGTTGTAACTTTTGAGATTATAGGAAAATTAGGCATATGGATTATCACTATACGTTTCTACTGAGGCATGTTACATTAAACAATTTGTTTCAAGTCTCCTTAATAATTAATAACTAACAAAAACAATATTATGTTATTTCTTATGATGCAATGTATTTAAAACCAGATCCAAATTTTAATGAAACTATGTTGATAATTTCATAGAGTAAGTAGAATATCTTGAGAGAACAGAGCATTGCACTAGTGAGAGTGTTGAGGAAACATGATCTTTCATAATAGAAGACCAGGGAAAGAGTATTTTTGATGTAGTAGAAATTACTAATATTTTCTGAAGATATAAATTCCTTGTTTTTATTCTTGGATGAGAAGTCCTATAGTGGAGAGAATTTTAATTTTTAGGGTTTAGTAGGTAAGTTACCCTATGTGTTCTAGTGATTTTGGCATTATTTTTGAGTTTTTGGAGATGTAGGGAAAATTTCATGATTGAAACAAATAGTCAAATATACGACATATGAAGACTGTGTTGGTCTCTTAGGTAGGAATTATGATATAATGAATGATTCATGGACTCGAGTAACCATGCAGGATGACCATATATTACTGGTTTTGTTGATATATATACCTCTATAGTAATTTGATGATCCCTAGTGACCGTGTAACCTAATCATGAAGTTAGATTCATTTGAAATGATTTAGATTTATATAATCCAATTAACCTTATACAATTCATGTTAAACATAATAATTCAACATGGGATATCCCTAGTGTTCTTTGACAGTGAAATTGAATATTTTCTAGAATCAAAGGACACCTTTCTCTCCATGATTTTTTAGATGGACAGTAAATCTACGATTTGATCTTGTTTATAGATGCTTTTTTATTTTTATCACGCGTACTCAATCTTTCTATTCATTATTCTTTTGATACATCACTCTCTTTTGATTATATATTATTTAGTAGTTTATAGATTTTAATAATGAATTATAGAATAATTAAAACATGTTATTTTTTTTGAGTACTGAGGATCAAGTTATTATTGATGAAAAAAGATTAGTTGTTTTATGATTTTTTTCACGAAAATACTCTAAGGTAGGTGTCTTTTATTCTCTATTTATAGGGTTATGATTCATTTTTAGTGTAATAAGTGTGATTTTAGTTGGTTTTCGATTGTATATAATTTTAAAATAATTATTTTATATGTTTTTCTAATTATTTTAGTTTTATAGATGGTTTATGATTTATAATTTTAGGGGGGATCTCTATTAAAACATTGGAGATTGTTTAATATGGAATTTTAGTTTATGAAATGGGTTTGATTTCCAAATATATTTTTAAAATATATATTTTATAGGTATCTTAAATATGAAGGTTTTAAAACATGGTATTTATAGGCTTTACGGAAAAAATTATTATTTAAAAGTATTATAAAATAGATAATTTAATAAATTGTGCATGAGAAATGGTTAATAAGTGTCATCTAAATATGGAAGGTATATGCACTTCGGATAAATGTGAAGTTCTATTATTTTTTGATAAGTAAATAATAAAGGCTATTAAATTCAAGAATCACATTGGTGGGTGAATATATATAGTTAGAATATACTATTTTATTAGATAAGAATATTTGTTTTGTTATGTATTATATGATCATGTCTCTTTTGGTTATATTTTTTGAAAATAACTGGCTTCATTATTTTCATACACTAATTTTTTATCTATACATGAAATTTGTTGTTTTTATTTAAATATTCTAACATGTTTTAAAGGGATGTGGTTATATAATTGAGAATTATTATTGTGTGGTATTTTATGAGTGTATGTTTGTGAAATCATATTGGGTATTCATACCCACCAAAACCCACACTTGTTGTTGTTTTTATAGATTTCTTATATCATGATGTTGGTAATGGAAATGATCCTATGTTATTGGGTAATAGATCATATGTTTTTCATTTAATAACCATTATTATTCATTAAAATGTTAGTGTAATTAAAACATCCACCTGAAATTATTATTATCTACTAGGTTATTGTTTTACATTAGAAAATTAGTAAATTTTATTTTCCAAAACAATGTATTATGGTGAGTGTGACTTAGGAAATTTTTTTTTACTTGAAAAGCCTTAGTAATTAGGTTCTGAAGTCAGGGTTATCATAGTTAAATTTTTGGGTGGAAAAATATGTCTCAATGTGTGTAAAATTTAATGAAACATTTATAATAATGATCAAGGTGTTCATGTAGTAATATAATAATAACATTTTTTCATATTATAACATGTATTAAATTGATCAATAACTGTTGAACACATTTTAATGACCACTTATTGGGGGTGTTTTCTTGAGAATTATGGAGTTTGAAATAACAGAAGTACTCTATGACATCTTCAAAATATTGGATAGGTAAAAGCTTGAATAGATAATAAAATTATATACTAGATAATAAAATTAATTAAATATTAAAGGATTGGTCAATGAAGCCTGAAAATGCATTGTAGACATAAAAAAATAGCCTATAATACACCATTAATAATATTTCTACTCTAGTTTGTGTGTGGGAAACTATGAAACATAATGTTAGTTATAAACTAAAAATCATACTGGACAATCAAGGAAATGGGTTGGATGAAATATGAAGTTATAAGAAAATGAGATTGGGAGATGGATGGTCAAGAAGAGATCACAAGAGATGCCTATACCAAGGCTAATATATTTAATGAGAACCCCAAGAAGTGGCATGACTGACACATCTGATAAAATAAGATATACCTAAGAGGTGAGGGACTATTTTTAACTCATTTTTACATTTTCTTCAAGGTAAAATCAAATCAAGACAGTTGGGACCACTCATGATGATGTTAATATTTTCACATTTATTTTCTGAGATTCAAAGTAATGTGGAACTACCCTTTATATTGAATCTATAGCTCCTCAAGCACAACACTAAACCTTATTATGTTGGCATTTCCTTATATTTTATATTTATTAAATGCATTTAGGTATATCAACGACTCAACATAAAATAAATAACATGATATGAGGCATCCCAATTAGGTTTTCATTTATTTTTTATAAATTCTTATCAATCATAGGTGTTAATTTCCATTTTGTGTTTTTTGGTTCTTGTATCACTATTGATACTCCTAGGAATTAAATTCAAATTCAATAATTGATCCACTCAAATAATAAGAAATAAGGTACTGGATTGAGATAAAAAGAAGAAATGTAATGTATTATAGTAACAATACAATATATTTCAAGGGACTCCTTAATCACATGGTAGAAATGATGTTCAAGATACAATTCCTTATATTCAAATATAATGAAGCTTAAATATTGGTACAATATCATCTATCACGAAAAAATATTATAATGAAGGAATAATATTCAGTATAAAATTATAATGGGGTTACTAACACACTTCAATTGTCACCCTAGAATGATAATTAGTATTCCTTACAAAGTAATAAATATATAGACATATGTTCAACATCATTGTGACTCATGTGGAAAGAAATATCCAAGATCAAAAATCTTATTGGGTACCACTCCATATTGAAACACATTACTATGAATATATGAAGGGAAATCCCATTGTAATCCATTTAAAAACCATGGTTTCTAGGTTATAACCACCTGAAAAAATGTAAATTGAGGTGAATAAAAATACAATGGGGTTTTTGTCACTCCATAGGCATAACCATAATTAAAACATATAAACAATAAAATTTCAAGTCTATTAGATGTTTTTAAAGTATATAGTTTGGAGTTTTAGTGAAATTTTTATTTTAAAATCATTGACCCGGGGAGAAAAATGACTAATTCCATAGTGTTATGAGGCTAACAACACAAAAATGGTGAAACGTAATTAAAATATCCAAAGCAAAAATGATTTTTTCATGAACTTTCACCTATAACCCTCATGGTTTTCTCTTATATAGGCCACCACTTAACCATATCCCTTCTCTCAAACTCAAATATACAATATGACACCACTAAAATTTCATTGTATTGATCAAAAATCCTTACTATACTATTTTACAACCATCACTTACCTCAATTACTAACCAGTTACACAATGTATATATTTTCATTCACATGTTCACCACTTTTACAAATAACAAACACAACCCATTTAAAATTTCATATGAACTCCTCTATAAATCCTTTCCCTTCATCCCACATCATAGATCAATAGAATATTGTTCATCCACCTTCTATAATTAAGAGGATACAAAATTCTCCTATGAAAATTGGTAAGATCCCATTAAAAAAATTATAAAAACCACTAAATAAATAAACCCATTGATCCAAATGTCCCTTGAAATGGCCAATCATGGTCATCCTTGAAAACCCCAATCCAAACTGAACCTTATTCACCTCACTCATCCTCAAGTGACGAACCTTATTAAACCATCCTCATCACATTCTATAGATTATGATCCCAATCCACTGAGAGAAGTTAGGTTTCACAAACCATTCCAATCCATCCATTCACTATATAACTTATTTGTCTTGTGACATCTATGAGGCATGTTACCGATCACCCCACAGTGGTTATAAGTACCATGGGTATCAAATAAGAGTTTTTGGGAAATATTTTTCCTATAAAATATACTAAAAAGGTAGTATAAAATTATCTACAATTATTTCATGAACAATCTATAAGTTGATGGTCCATGAAAAATCAAATAAGATAAAAATAAACAAACATGTGATATAATAGATGAAAAATATCATCCAGTTCACCCTTTTATGCCATCACATTAAATACCTCTTTAATAAAATATAACCTCCCCTGATATAGTGCGTAACTAATAATGAAAACTAAAAGTATTGAAGCCCAATTTTTAAGATTCATTATGCTCACCTAAATAAATTATTCAAATTTAGAGAACAATAGGTTAAATAATTTGTAAAAATAAACAACAAATTTGGTTGGACATTCTATAAATCAAGTAATAGGAATATATAGATAAAAATACAACCAAGGCACAAAAATAAAATGAAAAAACATGATAAAGTTTTCCCCGATGACCCATTGATTCTCTATATAAAATTATAAGTTCCTAACATGAGAGACAAATACAGAATCAAAAACCAAAATATAAATATAGGTGGGAGGAAAAATGTCTTTTATCCCAGCACCCACTTTACGGATTTCTTACCCTTTATCAAGAGATAAATTTACTTTTTCAGTTAAGGATATAATTGAAAATAGGTTTACAAATTTAAGAATATACATTGTCACATCATTAATATTTATATAATATTTTTTTCTGTTTAAAATGTAAAAAGTCATTTATAAAATATTTAATAATCCTACACCATTGTTATTGGAAAACCTAATTTTAAATCCTCCTTCAAAATCCATTTTAGAAAAAAACCCTATTCAAATCCATTTAATCTTTCAAAAATGGTGAAAAGGTAAAAAATATTTAACAATTTAAGAATTTATGTGGAATTTTTATCTATTATAACAGGTATCATATACCATATATAAACACTATCTAATAATATATACCATGGGAAAAATCCCAAGGTCATATAAAGTTAGTGGGTACTCTACTTCCTCGTTTTAACACACGATCTAATCTGGTCAAATTTAATATGCATGTTAACTAATAAGCAAGACATACCTTTATCCATGTGTGGTAGTGTCACCCATCCATGAGGACACAATTAACATTCTATTAATGTCTACATGTCTTTGCATAACTCTATAGTGTCACCCCTCCTCAATACCATGACCTTTATTAGATCATTTTTTAGTTTCTAAAGTGGTGAAAATGAAATGAGATAACTATTCTATGAATCCCCTCTTAGATACCAACCTTCTTATGTGATCTAACCTCTTTAAATATGTCACATTCTCTAAAAATGAGGGCCTTTTAACAAACAACTATAAAAAATCAATTTGAACAACTACCACATGTCAATTTAAACAACATCATTTCTCAAATTAGGATGAAATTTTTTTAAACACTCGGTAAATATATAAGAAATCATTGAGACCATAATTTTATGAGTTATCAAATTTAATCCAAATTTATAAAAAAAATTAAAAAAATAAACCATTCAAACAAGGCCTTTATATTTTATTTTAGAAATCCATTTAGAAACTCATTTGATAACCCAGTATGAGGATCAATATTAAATTCCAAAAGTATCATTTACTATTTTCTCATATACATTTACACATATACATATATGACTCTCAATGTCAAAATTCACATATTACCATTTGGATTTTTACTTATATATATGTGTATGTATATACGCATGAATATGGGGAAAGCTGACAATACATCCAAATAAATTTTCAAACCTCATATTTTATTTTAAACCCAACAATTAAACACTTTATTAGTACATTCATTTAAATGTATTTCATTATTTGTAATGTATAACATATTTATGATTGAGAATCCAATTTAAAAACTAAAAAAATCTTTTATAATCATCAAAATCATTCATAAGGGATAATCAGTCAATTTGGAAATAACTTAATGGGCACAGGAGTAGATAAAAAATTTAAATATATATTTTTAAATAGAAAAACCTGTCACATTTATTGAAAACCAGTGAAAACCATGATTCCATCATATGGATTTTTTCCACAAAAATGATTATTTTATTTAAAGTCCAAAACAAAAATTAAAAGTCCAAGAAATCAAAGGATCCAAAATTAAAGAGACTAGAATTGGTAGAACCTACCAAGAACATGAGACATTTGATAATCATCATAAAAACAAGCACAACACAGTATAAGAAATTCCATAGGAACCCTAAACCTTGTGAAAATCCATTAAACGTTGAGCCACCAGAAATATCAAACTAAACCACACCAAGTTTTTGACCAACCATGCACATAATTAGGGTTTTAAGAAAATTAAAAGAATAAGAAAATAGAGGGAAGAGAAATTGGAGAAAGGGTACTTAAACTAGGCTAGATGTTCTTGAGATCCTAATAGGATAAGTGGAAAAATATTGGTCCCATATATTTAGGGTGGAGTCTAGTTCTTCATTATACATAAAGGGATATGAGGAGGGATTATGGGATTAAATTAGGATAGGAAAAAATAATAAAAATATAAATTTTTAAAAATATGGTATGTCACATGGTTGGCACAAATTTAATAAAATGTACACCATGTGAAATGTCACAATTTATTCACCTGGGCACTTGAACATTTATTTTTCATGGTTGGGGGAATAGTGAACCAACAAGAAAAATGGTTCTTTCAGATTATAAACACTGGTGCCTGGATTTTATACAATTTCTAGTAACAATATGTGAACTATGAACCTATATTAATATCTAAATAACCAAAAATTTAATATACATTCACCCTAAAAGTAAATGAAAAAAATTAACGGGCATTAAATAAATAATATAATTTCTAACTATGGGTCAGGTTTTGAATGAACTCCCAACCATAAAAATTTCAACCCCCAAAAAATCACTGAACTCAAGAGAAAGACTCCAAGAGTTAATTTAATCCAAAGAGAAATATTTTACATGATATAACCTCCAAAACACTCTAATAAGAGTAATACTGACACACTAGTATCATCTCCTAAAACATAAAACTTATTTAAATCCACAAAGAAAAACATAGAACCAGGATATTATAGAAGAAATAAATAATGGAGAACCAATAGTGGGTCTACCCACTATTTAAGAAACATAGCTTACTTGGTGGTTTAATAAAATAAAATTAACTGATGGGATCAATAATAAACATTGAAAATATTCTAACTACAAAAAATCCAAAGGTTCAATTGATTAAAATAAAACTCATAATACAATAAAACACCTACCTTTCTTCATAGGGAAAAATATATGTAATTACTAAATCTACCACCCATTGGTTGCCAAGCCAAAACTAAAATATTCAAACCAAGAGACTCACCAAAATTTTTTTTATCAATCTCACACCCTAAATCATCTATAATTACTAATCACCCACAAAATGAACATAAGGAACTAAATATCACAAAAGAGTGTAATGCTATAAAATCATCCTAAAAATTACAATACAAGAACCATGCAACAGATCCCTGATACCCTTATAACAAAGATATACAAGGGGATTGGGGAACCAACTAAGAGAAATCCCCACCCAAATAGTATGGATTTAACCATGGGTCAAAGAATACATAAAGGTAACCACTATACTCATTCACTAGACACTAATCTCAGTGACCCTATGAAAATCAGTCGAACACCAATTGGTCATAATGTTAATTATTTTAACAACATCCTTATCTCCCAAGAACCCCACCCAATGTTTTACCCTTGTCCAAGAAGCCTAGAATAAAACTCACCACATCCAAATATATTCAAAAAATCACAATACATAATAAGAAAATAAGAATGTTCCTATGGAATACCACCTAACTTGGATCACAACAAAACTAAATCAACCAAAACCCATAAAATATGATATTCTTGACCCAAAAATTCTTGAAACCATTCCGGGAGGAATAAATTAAATAACGGGGAATAAAAAATAACCAACCAATGAAATTTATAGTGAAACTCATCCTCATCCGAAATAAACCCAAGAAAAATAACAACTAAAGGGAATAGTAAAAATCAAAATCCAAATAACCCAAAAATAAAAATAAAATATCTATATTAAAATAAATTTAATAGTAAATATTTCAATTTTAAATCCTTATGATCCCACATAGAATCAAAATTACAATTCAATTAGTATTTTTTAATAAAATTGTTTTCTAGATCTTAATAATAATTTTTTTTTCAATTTTAATGATTATTTTTAAAAATAAATTCATAATTTTTAATCCATTTAAAAATAATTTTTAAATTCCCACAATTTTTTAAAATTCCCAAAATTCATTTAAAAGATATTTCCCAAAAATTTATTTCCTCTTATAAAATATAAAAATCCCTCTTTTACATAAATTAGTCATCATTATTTAAATAAAATTTTAAATCCCATAAGTCTAATTAATGAAACCCTTCATTTACTTTGAATCATCAAATATAGTTTAATCTATTTTATAGGACACATCCATGTATCTCAAAATTTAATTTGTAAACTGATTTCCCATTATAATGTCTTATTCCCATTTAAAAAGACACAAAATTTACAATAATTTTGAAGCCTAGATCACTTTAATTTCAAAGCATAAAACCCATCCTTTTCATTAACACACAATTATTCATTACAAAATACCCACCTAAACCCAATTAAAAAAATCTCACTCTACATCATTTCTTAAGAAGGACTAATAGACATTCTTTTCTTGGAGACATGGTTTAGAAAACCCAGTTTTAATAATGTATCAATTACTAGAAGTCATGTCAATCTATTTTCTGTTGGTCTATAAGGTTTTCTTTTCTTTAGGATCTCACCACACATCACTAGTTCATCTCCCGTTTTTAGTGACTTGTTAGTATAAATTAAATAGAAAATTAAGGATACCTTTAACATGAAAAAATATCAGAAAAAATCCAAAGTAAAGCTCAAAATAAAAATTCCAAACCCAATATCCCATGGTAACTCAAGTCACATCATGAGAGGTGGTGATCATATACTTACTATAGTCCAACCTCCCAAGGCATGAAAATCATGCTCCAATCTACATGATATCACCAAATAATAATAGGTTCTCTAGAACCTAAGAATAATTATGAAAAAAAAGATCGGATACTATTTTTTACAAAACTAGCACAGTCCCTATATTCGTTAGACACTCAAGAAAGCTCATGAAATCCTTGAGTTACTTTCCGGGTTACCCTGTAGTTGTTAAAAACACAAAAGGGATCCGATAACATATCATAGGAATGATTTTTTCTATAAAATATATTAAAAAAGAACAAAAAATAATTTAAATTTTCGTATGAATGATTCGTATGTTGGTTTTCCACACAAAATCAAATAATTGGAACATAAAAAAATAAATATAACAGATGAAAAAATATGTCCCACAAATGACCCTATCATTCCCTAACCTGAAATAGCCCCAATCTCAATTGTATTCTCTATATTTATAATGTAGCACTAGTAAAAATAACTGAATGAAGTAAAGGGATATTTATATGATTCATCAAGATCAAAAAAATAAATAATTCATTTAAAGGAAATAGATGGTAGAAAATTATATGAAAATAAATGGAATTTTTTTCTAGATATTCTATAAATCGAGTAACAGGTACAGCTAGCTGAGACTACTGTAAACACATAAAAATACAACTAAAATACGTTATTAACCTATCCCCTATGACCCATGTTCTCTCCCCCTCTAAATCTAGGACCCCAAAATAGGTGAAAAATCCAGAACCTAAAACTAAAATATTAATATGGGTTTTAGCATACAAAATACCTAGTACTCCACCACCAACCATTCCAAATGATTACCCTTTAACTAGTGATCAATTTTTTACTTTTATAAAGATTTAATTGATAATTTGTTTTCCAATTTATGAAAATACTAAGTAACATCATCAAAATTAATAAAATTCTTCTTATTTTTTCATTTAAATGTAAACAATTACTTAAAAAATTATAATTATCATTCGAAACAATTATTTAATAACACAAATTGAAAACATCTTTTGATGGTCTTTTTAAAAATCATATATATTTAAATAATTTTTAACATAGAAATTTATAAGATATTCAAAAAACAAAATTTATAAATTTCGATAAAAAGTATGTGAAATAATTTAATAACTATAACATGAAGCAAGTACCATAGATTAATGTTATCAAATAACATTCCCCATGCGAAAATCCCAAGGACATCCAAAGTTAGTTTGTATTCTAGTTAATCATATCAACTCACGATCTTATCCAAAAACAGTTTAATGTGTGGGAATAAATGCTAAGGGGAACATGCATTTGGGCTTTTAGGGTAGAGTCTCCAATCCATGACACTACATTCAATTAACATGTCTTGCCTTAGTGGTGTGGTGTAACCCCTCCATGAAACCATAAATTTATCAACGTTTTTATTAGTTATTAAGGTGGTGTAAACCAATGGGATACGTAATCTAGAAATCCCCTCTACATACTTTTCTTCTCATGTGATCCACTATTTTAAATGTGGTCACATTTTATTAAAATGGGGTCCTTTTAATGACCCACTATATGAAATTAAATTTATCAAGTACCACATGTTTCTCTAAATAATTATTTTCCAAATTCAAGTCTAAAACATTTCTAACACTCAAGATATATATAATAAATCATTAAAACAATCATTAAATGAAGTTATCAAATTAAAACACCGTTTATAAAATAGAACATGATAAATAAATTATGCCATCCAAGAAAATTAAATTAAATTTATAAATACTTTTAAAAATTCATTTTGAAATTATTTTTTAGGATCAAACATAAATTAAAAAATATCACCTTTACCACGATTACCATATATATTTATATATATATATATATATTCATATAATTGTGAAAATTCACATATTCTAATGGGGATTTGTGTTTCTATATATATATATGTATACACTATTATATACTGATAACCACAAATATGTCAAAATTATTTTTCAAACCCCGCATTTTAGTTTTAAACAACCATGAAACACATTATTAACACATTAAATTTCAAGTAGTACATGAAATTCCAAGTATGGGTTAATAAAAATTTAAGATTCCACTTTAGAAAAAAATTAAAATCACAAAACTCATTCATAAGGGCCATTGAAGAAATTTAACAAACACTTGGTGTGTAAGGAAGTATAAAAACAATAAAAAAACTATTATTTTCAATAGAAAAACATTTCACCTTCACTAAAAACCAAGTGAAAATCATTTTTTATGCATTTTGTTCTTTACATATTTAATACCATTAATAGAATTAAAAAAACAAAATTGAAATAACTATCAATAAAAGGATCGAAAATTGAGTAGCCAAGTATGGAGAAAACATTCCCTGAACTCATTGATTTCAATAACCGTCATCTAGAACAACTATAATAAGATCTAAAAAATCCAAAAAAGGAAAGAGGAACCCTAAACCAAGATAACCCTTTATAAAAAAATTATAAATAAGAAAAATTAAACCAAGACACACCTGGGGTCCATACCACCACACACGCAATAAGATGAGTATAAATTAATACGTATTATAAAGAGCTTGAAGGATAATGTGGAGGATATTCCCTTACCTAGGTTGTATTTATTTGAAATTTCATGCGGATAAGATGATGGAGGAGGGTCATGAGTGCTTGGGGTGGGTCATATACATGAATCACATATTGATGTAGGGGGGGGTGATTTATAGATTAAATGATGTGAAGGGAAAAACTTGAAAATTTCAATTTTTAATAATTGTGAATGTTAAAAAGATATTGTAGGGTTTATCAAAACCACGGGCTAACCATATGCCTCATACTCATAACACATGGGTACTCAATAGTTTTGTACTCATACTTTAGGTAATAATGTTCCAAATTAAAAAAATACCCTTATCACAATATATACATGAGGTCATGGTATCTATAAAAGTTATCCTAACAATAAGGAAATATTGTGTCTATTCTAAAAGGGTAAACGTTTTAAATTTCATATGGGTTCACCCAAAAACATGATAAAAAAAATAATGACCAACAAATAAAATAAAAAATTATTAATTTTTTTGGATTCTGAAATTATGTAATCTATGAAGGAATAGAATAAACATAAATAAAACCCAGGATATGATGATATGTGCATAAGTTAGTTTATATGAGTTGGTTATGATGGATCTATAGGATACGAACCATGATAATATTATCCAACTATAAAATAGCATTTATATAATGATAGTAATGATGTTTTTGAATAACTTTTAGTATGACCATGATGATGTATAGTTCATGGTGGGTCAATAATATCATAGTATGTATTATATATAATTAAGATTATTTTTCCGGATTAACAGAAAAAAATTTATGAATCAAGTTTGTGTAATTTGATTTTTATGTTTGAATAGTTAAACATATAATTTCTTTCTAATAATATCATAAAATATCTACATGTAATGGATATGTGGATAAGACCAATAGTGCATAGCTAAATTGTGGTCTCGGGAGAATTATGTATATAATTATAACAAACTCTTTGTTGGATAGTGTTAACTCCCAAGGAAATGTGAATTATTTAGAAATGATATTATTTTAACCTATATTCATTAGGAATGTAAGACCATATAATGTTAAAGGGTCTATATATTAAATTTTAGCACCCATGAAAAAAGGAGTACCTTTATTTTTGGGATCCCACCTGATTAGAACTACATAGTTTATAGTGCTTTTCATAATGTGTCTCATCATGGTGATGGATCTCGATGAAGTGGATGTCGATGAGGGTTTCCGGTTATCTCCTCCAGTAGTAAAGACGGAGACAATGATGGCTTTGAAAATGGAGGATGTCAGTGACTTGCTCGACACTTGGTTCGAGGCCCCACCTCGTGGATAAGATTGGGGTGGGTATGCTCGTGGCTCGAGGTGGATAATGATGGTTTTTCAGAATCTCTTTTTTGAAATTTGAATGTTGGATTTTTTTAAATTTTAATGTGTCATTTGTGGTGTATGTGGATGCGGGGTATGGTGGAACAGGATTGTATGGTTTTCACTTTTACTAAATGTGGCTATTAAGAAAATACAAAAAAATGGTTTCCAGTTAGAGTGGCTCATGATGGGTGACCTCCTATGAAATCTACCATAGTGTGTGTGAGTTGGAAAGATTCAAACTAAAAGAAAATGTATTGAACTATTGGGAAAGTCATTAGTCCTCTAATCTATTCAGTTATGTGGCTGGACCATATGGACAAGAAAACATGTGTCTACAAGGAAACCATTGGCTCTAGACCATCCAAGACCTAATGACCATTTTATGGTGGGGTACATGTGAAATTAGTGGGGCCTAGTTGTTACTGATGTATTAGAGGAGGTACCTAGTTAGATGTTTAGAAGCACAGTTCAGGTTTAAATATAGTGTCTATATTAGGGACTTTGTGATCTAATGGCGGGTGGGGGGGTGATTATGACAGACTAGAATAATAAAGGGTTAAAAGAATAAATGTTACTACACATTTAAACAAGGTATGCCATTATTTTTATAAACCTATGGGATTATAAATCTATAATTAAGCATGATTGACTTGAAATTGTCATAGGATGGGTGAGATATTTGGAAATTTCCAATGGTGTGTGTGAGTGATAAAAAATCACATGAAGGAACATGTGTTTTTATGCAGGGATATACAATAGTTTGATATTCCATTCAGACACATGGGAAGACCCCAATTATGGGATAACATTTGTATGTGGGGAAATTGGTGGCACCTAACAGACCAAGACCAAATGACCATGTTAAGGCGGGGTTCTAGTAATGTCAGTAGGGAACTAATTATTATAATTAATATGAAATTAGACCTAAAATTTGAAAAATAATTTGAATTCCATAGAAAATAGGATAAGGATACCATTATGGTAATAAATTTTATCACACATCAAGTTTAGCATTGATGGATTTTTGATCCATCTTTGTAACTTAATTTACTTTAAATAATCTGTGTTATTGACCAACCATTATTGTAAAATATGGGACAAATAAGGAAAGAAGGTAAGAAAGATGAGTCGTGATATGGACATACTTATATATAGGGATATTAAAAGTCGAATGAGTGATAATCTTATGCTACCTCCCACCATAGAAACACCCCACCTCACTGAGCACAACCTTCCCAAAATTAATATCCACTCATATTAATGTCATAGTAACAACCGAACTAGTATTTTATGTATTTTATTTTGTATATAATTGATTAGAAACACTATATATTGACTTCAAAACATATTTCTAATGAACCACCAACATTTCCACATGGATATATCAAAACTACACTACTAACCTCTTCTCAAACCCAATAATATACGAGATAATCCTATAGATTCAAGCCCTCCTCATATTTTTACCCTAATAATCCATCAAGATCCACCATGTACATCATCACAAAAGAAAACTCATATGATATTACATAATAGGGGTGGACTACCCTAGTTATAGATATATCCCATGACACACATGATATCCAAATTAATGCCACCATCAACTGTGACTTATAGATTAATTCCTATAACATTGGATAGATAAATATGTCTAACTCCCTCCTTGAGTTTTGAATCCTTGACATGGTCTTTCATAATGTTTCTTCCCTAATTTTTAGAGATAAGATAGTCCAGGAGGATACATATCCACATCCACCTTATATAGATTACCCAACCACTACTTTTTCCACTATTTAGAATATTAATTCCATTATCAATTCTAGGGTAATTATTTGAATAATATTAATAATTAATCCATTCCTCTTATTAATACAAATAAACCAACAAAAAATCCATCAATAATAGTGAAAACATTGATCGCCAGACCAAATAATTCCACCACTATTGAGGGTACCACTACCATATAGACTATAGTGCGGCCCCTTTCACTTGATGACACAACCTATCTTCCCACCCGAATTTAATATGCTAAAAATTAGTGTAATTTAGCGAATGATACTAACTATGTTTTAAATGATAATGATTAACACATAATAAAGTGAAATGATGAGTCCCTTAAATAGAACCTTGTAACCACTATCTCATTATCTAAGGATAGAATGAAGACTATTACGGAGGACAATATGTAAGGAAAGGGGAATAACGATGAGTGTTAGGATATCCCATCCCCATTTTATATGAGAAAACATTTTTTTTACATTTTTATGATATTATTTAATAATAATGTAAATAATTTTTTATTCATATTATACAGTAATTATGTGTAAAATTAATAAAATTAATTAAATAATATTTTGAGTAGCACAATTTTGTTAAATTTTATTATTATATCATTTTAAACTCATCCATTTCAATGTAAAAAAATTCTAATTTTTATATATATTAAAACTAATTACAATCAAACAAGTCAATACAGGTTTAAATTTAATTAATTCATTCTAAATATAATTGAAAAGATGTTACAAAATAAAAGGATGATATCTATTTCATTCTTACATTTCTATTTGATTTTATTGATGTTACTAATTCAAATTTTCATGAATCCCACTCACCTTAGTTAAAAAATAGGTAAATTTTTTTATCAAGTATTAATGAGGGATCCTTGAAACCCAATTTTTATCTGTCTACACTTACTAATCATAGAGAAATTAAAATTTTAGAAAAATAACCTCACATGTGGAATCCAGTGATTGATTATATATCTAAATGTTAAGGATATGGGAATAAAAATTACATAAAAATTTTAGTTTTTTTGTTTTTTTAATATTATTAATGATATGATTCTAAATATTGACTATAAATAATGGAAATTTTCATTAATTTTATTTATCATTATTGTTCATTCCATGAACTTATAAACTAATGTTTCTAATTTCCATTCTTAATAGGAACTCTCTAACCCATGAAATATTCCTTACTATACTATGTTTCATGATGGATTATTGGGATCTACATAACCACTATAACATTCTCAAGTAATTGTTTTATAGGAATAAATTTTTTTTGACCATGTTAAAATAATTTTGTTCATCAACTTAATCTTTTAGAACCCATTTGAGATTTTGACGGACCATATGTTTTATCGTTTTTCAAATTGGTAAACACTAATAAATAACTTATATAAGTCCACATGATTATAAAATTTTAACTTCTAACTATTAATTACATAGTATTAATTACATTATTTATTTTATATCTATAAAGAGGGTGATTGGTGATTCACTAAGCATCTGGGTGAAAATTTCCTAAAAAGTAGAAATTGTATAACAGTTTGAAATGGTTATATAATGGATCGTATAACAAGATATTTGGTGGCTATTCTTTTATAGGACTTATAATTTAATAATAAATAAGTGAGTAATGTAATACCTTGGATTATATTTTTCAATCCAATATCCACCATATTGTTTTATAATTATAATTAATATTAGAATGTTTAATAATGGGGTCTAATTTTTTAGTTTGGTTTTACTTTCATGTTTTTCTGGATTTGATTCATATTTTTTAAGAAGAATTAAAAAAATAGAATAACTGATAAAATGTGGAACATTCAACATTTTATTAAATGTTTAAAATCGATCCATTGTGGAAGTAGATATATGAATATGAGAATTGATTTTCATTGAGGGGAAGAGATGGAGGAATTTATTTTCATAATTATTAATTAGATATCATGCATTTTTTTATAAATAAAACATTATGTTCAATCCTTAGTTTTTGAATATGTATATTATAAACTAACCACCATGAACATTATAATTATCTTTAAAAATATACTCAATAATTTTTTTTATTTCATTATTTATATTTAAATATCTTGTATGCCTATAGACAATGTGCATACACTTGAAATCGGGAGTAAATATAATTCCCAGATCTTGAGTGATGAGTGAAATTAAATTCTAGTAAGGTAGATTATATGTTCCATAAATAATAATGAATGGCTGAATAGTATTATTGTAATCAAAGGTGTGTATTGACTAGAAATTAAACAAAAAAAAGAATGGGATAATTCAACTTAGATGGGTTGTGTACATTTATAATTATTAGTTTAGAAAGAATGTTTATGATTATAACTGATAAAATGTTTATCTTCATGTAATATTGGCTTCTTCCTAGTTAGATATTGTGTCATTTCTTAGAGTTATGAAATTATTAATGTGTTTACGAATATGATAACCCGTAATTATAAATAACATTTTTATATTATTGTAATGATAATATTAATAAAATAATATAAAAATTAATATTATGTTTCATTGTTTTTGGATAAAATGATATCATATAGGGTTTTCAAGTAACTCATGGGAATTTATTACATTCCTGACATAATAGGTTAAATCACAATGTGGTAAGTTCATGTAAAAGAATAAATTATAGATAATGAGTCCATATTGAAAATATATGATTCCAGATTTCTATAATTCATTTCTGTATTAAAACATTAAAGTGGAAGGAGGATTCCTTATGATGTTCCCAAGATAATCTTGTCACAAATTTTCCATGATAATGATTTAGTTGGAAGAGAAATGATGTTTTTTAACAATAATTTTTACTATAGTTCCATGAATATTCCATATATATGTTGAGATAATTTTTTAATAAGAGTATGTTTCACTATGATGAAAGAAAGTATTTTAAAACCAACAAATGAAGTGATAAACAACAAATAACAAAATTCCCACACCATTTTCATGACCACATTCACAATGTAACATACTTGATGAATATATGTACAGATTTAAACCATGAATGAGAATAACATAGTTTAATTATTTCTTTTGAAAGATTTAACTTATAATTATTAGATATAATACCTGTATTATATAACCCCCCAAGTTACATGATGATTTCCATGAAAACTAGTCCTTGACTGATTTACCACTATTTAATTGGTAAATTGTTATATTTTAAATCCTTCACATTTTAAATACATTTTATCACTATTAGTGTTATATTTTTATCAATCCTAAGAGGTTGTGAAAAATTCCAAAATATATATTAATTGAATTAAAAAAATTCATATTTACACAATACGTATACCCTTAAATATTGATGATAATTTCATGATCCTTAGTTATGTTTGTCTCCAATAACACACTAATCATTATGAACATAAAAATTTTCATCCATTGTGAAAGGTTAGGGAGAGGTAAATTCTCTTCTATTATAGTTTTTACCTATGTAAAAATTTGTAATGTGATTTCCATTTCAAACCAATAGTTAAAAATTATGAGGGAAAGTGGGTGATTATTTCAAAAAATATCTCTATTTAATCAACCTTGTTAAAACTAAATAAACTCCCTTGTATGTTTCATGATTTTACTTTTTTTAATGGTGAATGACTTCCAATACTCAATGTTATATAGTTCTGTATTCCACATCTCTACCATGTGTAACCACCTCTTCTATGTCACAAGAATCATCAGTGCTACACCATTGTCCATAAAAAATAAAAAATTCGATCAGTTTTTTTTTAAATCATGAAAATTCTCAGTACCAAGGTTTAATGATTTTATCTATAAATTTTACAATTATAAGTAAAATAAAACACTTCCAAAAAAAATATGGTGATGAAATTTCAATTTCAAAATAAATTAATAAATATGTAAAGTTTCCAGACTTATGATAGAGATCTATTTATTTAGTAACTATTAAATTTGACTAGGGATTGAACTGGATTTTAGTTTCCAAGATTTTAATTCGAAGGTTAAATTCCTAATTCGAGTTCAAGAGAACCATACACATTTTTTTAAGGTAAAAACCTATGAATAGTTTTATGTTTTAACCTGTCTAAGAACCTGTCCCCATAAATTAAAAAATAAATTATGTCTCATAGAAAACAAAATTGGTCACTCCATCATATTACCATTATATATTTTCCTCCACAAATCGAAAAAAACCATATCTATTATTCATAACATTATTAACAACCTTATATTGTAACACCAAAGACTCTACTGTAGTAGGTAAATACCAAATGTTGGAATATCACACTCTAAAGAGACCTTTCATAATATGTTATTTTTATATAAAAACTTTCTAAATTAAAATTGATGCAACTAATTTTATTTTTGATATCTTCATATAAAAATTATCTTTGTATAAATTTGGATTATTTTTGTAAAAGTGTTGGATTTTAGTTGAATAATATGGTTTTCATGAATATGGTAAATTTTATGAAATTTTCTTTATATTATGATAAACTAGAATAATAGAAATCCATCTACGTAATAAAATAATAATTTAAGGTAAAATAATATGAATTTTAAAATATTATTTGAACTTATACATCCTATTTCAATCATTTTTAGAACTAATTAAAATGTTACATTAATAAAAAAATATTATTTGGTTATTTTCTTTGAATCAATTATTTTCATGGGTGATTATGTTTTGGATTTCCATGAAATCATCATATCCTTTATATTTTTATAATAAAAAAATTTATTTCATAAAAAATATAATCCAATAAAATATTATTCTATATAGAAATTTAAATTATAATAAATTTATCTCTAAAAATATTTTTATCAAATTATGTGTATTTATTTGAAAATTTTCATTTACCAATTTATATTTATTATATGAAAAACTATTTTTTAAATTTGAAAGTAGATATATCAAATTATATAAAAAGGTTGAAATCAAATATTTTCAATAAAATCAATAACAAAGGTTAGAAATTATTTACTATGGTAAAACTAAATTAGGTTCAAAGATAGAAACATATAAGAATCCATAAAAGTGTCAATGTTTTCAAGAAAATGAGTGTTTTAAGTCATTTTATACCGACACCCATTTTCCTTTACTCTATTTTAGATTGTCTATCCTTTGACATAGGAATAGTAACCTTACATTATTAGGAATGTAAGGTTTACTCCCTAAACTATCATTTCCATCACTTATGAAATGGTAACATCCTCACCACTTCAATATCTACTTATCTTTAGAATTTATTCATTGAAATATTCCATTTTTCTCTTAATATAATCCTTTCACATGTTAAAAATCTTATAGTAACTATTAACTAGCATAATTCTTTCATTTCCACTGAAATTTTCATGGAAAATTCATGTCCACAACATGAGTTTTATCAACTACATAATTTTTATTCTTAATTATCTTCATTCAAATTAATGATATATACACTAATATAATGATTTTATTATTATTTATCTACATTAATTTTACTATATTATGATTATTAGTAATGTTTATTCACCTACCCCATCTATTAAGAAAAACCAAACAGTTGTTTATGAATTGTGTGGAATACCCCCTCCACATCCCAACATGTTTCATTTTCTATCCCAACATAAAATTATGGATATATAAAGGGGATTAAAAGATAAATATAATTTTTATTATATAATTAATGTTTTGGTATAATAAATTTTGGAACCTATTAATGGTGTGAACAATAAATTATCATCGTTAATTTAATCATTTAGTCTAAAAGTACTGAGAGGATAATATTTAATTTAAATTCTGTAATGTTTTCATATCCATTACTTATTTTTATAAAACCTATAAATTAAAATATACGACTCTAATAAAATATAAACAATATCATTATTCTTCTATTATAAGGATATTACAATAAAACCCCCTCATAATCATTTAATAAATCAGAGTATGTTTATATTTAGCTTGGTTTAACCATCTACTAGAAATATACTATGAATTTATACAATGGATATCATTGAAAAATAATATACCAATATAATTTGATTTTTTATTTATCAAACCATTGAAAATATTTATACTTTCCATGGTGGAAAAACTATCCTAATTTTTGGTAAAGTAAATGTGTATGAAAATTCATAGAAAATAAAAACTTTTCTGGGTACTATAAAGTGGGTGTGTCTATAGACCATATTCACCTATGGATAATCACCACAAAACTATTTGTTTGATAAATGAATGAATCATCACCTAGATGCACAAGGAGTTGGCCTAGGAATGCACACCTAGAGAGAAACTCTTGGGGGATATGCTTCTGAATTTTTCAATGCTCTTAATAAACCTTGTTGAAGGATTTTTACTACCACTAACATAGTCTCCTGCCAAAAAAATTGTTGATCCCAAATACAATCTTCCATGGAAAACCCTTCACTTTAATTGTACTCTCATCATTTTATTTATTTGATTGGGGTACTACCTATTACATTGATGATACCCAATGACTTACAAGATAACTAAGGTATGTTCTCTTTGACAACGACATTTTTTCTATTTAATAGGGAATTATTTGATATATATATTTCACAATATACAGATATCCATTTTTTATTTATCAAAAGGTTCCTCAAGGAATGGTAATAAAGGTATTATAGATCTAAAATATAATGTATAAGACTTAATCCGGTGACGTGTGAGGACCAAAGTTATATAGCCCTTTGATGTATCATCTAGTATCGTAATATAAAAAATATTGAGTTTTGGTGTATACGACTTTATATATTAGGATAAGTGCCCTATAATAAGGCCTTATAACATGTTTTCAATATCTATCATTACACATCCCATTTGTATCAGATAAATGATTGATGTTATACATGTTCTCAATCATTTTGTTGGATATAGAATGCCCTTAGTTTTGTTCTAATATGGATTCATTTTGATTATTTTTTCAATCGATATTACTTATTCCATATAAATAATTTGAATGATTCCTATTTATTCAACATTTAATTTTCTATATAACCTCACCCTTTTGGATTTCCTTTTCATAGTAAACCAAGTTAAGGACTATGTGTGATTTTTAGGGATACTATGGATGTGATAACTATGTTATATAAATAAGATAACATTGTATGTTATGTTTTCAAATGTAATTTATATATGTGTCTAGTCTTTCAAGACCACTGATCTATTTGATCTCACGGGAAGTCATGTATTCTATACCAATAATATTATATAACATATAGTGACTCAACATATGTCATGTAAGACTTTGGAATACTTATATGATTATTTTCAGGGCCACATGCTATTATATCATGATATTCTAAGGCTTTTTTAGTGTGATATTGATACTATAAAAATTTTAAATATATTTATATCATGTGTACTTTTTTTTTTGGAAAAAATTGATATAATTACAAAACACAACATCCCGATTAAAAATCTATGACCATGGTTTGTTTAAAAAGATAGGGTTTACACTAGGAACAACCTAAGGTTGGTCGGTGATGGATATTCAATTCAAGTGGTCTTTGGTGGTGATTTTAATTAAAAGAAATATTTTTTAGTTTATTTTATTTTCAATACCCATGACATAATAACCTCTATGTTAACCCCATTAAAAAAATTCATTAGGTTTAGATACATAAAACCTAAGAGAATTGATAGGAACTCAAGGAGTTCATCATTATCATATGATATCATAGGATGAATGGTGATCAGATAAAGGTGGATCGACAGACAAAAAATGTAACAGATTATCCTCATCACTGTGGAATACATTATTCACAGTTATTGATTGATAATGGGGGTAGATATTATCAATTTTTGTTTCCAATATTTTGATTAAATTTTCAAATAATATGTTTTATCTATTATTTACTTTTCTGTTACATGATCCCCACAAAATTATTAGAGATATTTTATGATTTATTTCTTCCATTCCACCTGTTATTTATCTAGTTACCATGATCTTGGGGTTTTTGTCCAAGACCACTTAGAAAATGAGGTATTTAGTTTTATTATATGATTTCTCTTTTCGTTTATAATTTTCTTCAGTTTTGTCCCATGGGGTTATAGATAATCATTATTGGGGCAGGGTCGAGTGCGATCAGACATCCAGATTCATGGATATTTCACGAATGACGAATAGATTGGTGTTTTTTAAAATAATTAGTCTTACTTTGCTATGAGACATATATAGATTTTCGATTTAGAGTATCAAAGATAGATCATGGTGATAATAATAAGGAGACTCATATGGTTTGGTGGGCCAGAATCTGACCATCGATGACATATTGTCCACATATGGTCACAGATTCTAGAACCCCATTGTGTATTGTTGCAGATATTACACTGATATTTGGAACAATGCTAATACATGAAGGAATCTAATTTTATATATAAAACCTAAATACATGACGTCTAGTCTAGGAAAATGTACCTTGATTCCCCCTATACAAGATGCTAAGGTTTCAAGAAAGATCAGGATCACAGACCGTGTGGCCCGGCCAACACATAGTGTGACCCTCTGTGAGTGGATAATGAATGTTCTGGCCACTAAATTCCACTAACATGGGTGGGTGGACACACCATGTACTCTATAAGTACATAGGAATTCCCATACGTATAAAGGTATGGCCCGATACTCAGGAACAACCAAGTACATGACTAGGAACATGGGCCGAACTTGAAGTATAATGGAATGACTTGGAGAACATGAGCATGCCCTGGGTGGATGAGACACATTTTTTAGTAGCCATATATACCATGAACTGCTACATGGGTAGACATGCTATTTTTTGGTAAATTGATGTCTTTGAGTATATGTGAGTGCACATGACATGTGACCCATGTTGCATGCCATATAGTTTTCTCAGTAAATTCTACCTCTCGTATTTCTTTCTAATTTAGTCCAAATTTGGCTTGTGAGTAGCGTATAATGATAAATTTTTCAAAATAGAACAAAATGGTATCTTTCATACTAGATTTAGAGATATGAAGTGGAATATTCCCATGTGATTATTATATATGTGATACTTGATGATGATAGTGATTAGGGAGGATCATCAAAGAGATACAATTGGATTTTCAACACCCCTATCATATAAGGGTGAGGTTCCCCAATACTCCTTATATTGGTTGAGTGGAACCCCCTTCTATGGTAGTAGGGTGCAGTTTCTCTACCCCCTAATTAAAACTCCTCTGAATCACTAGGGTGTGGGTCCTCTATTGATACCTTCATGTGGACCCCCCTGAAACTCTAAGATGTGAGTCCCCCATTCACTGAGTCTTATCCTCTATTGGGATATGGTATGTGTCATCCATGATTTTAGTGGAACCCCCTAATTCACTAGGATGTGGGTACTCTATCTAATTATAAGTGGAACCCCCTGACACACTAGGGTGTTGTTCCTCTCTCCCACTATTGTGTGACACCCTCCCAACACATTAGGGTGTTGTTTTTCATATATATTTATTTAGTGAAACCCCCTTGTGCACTAGGGAGTGGGTTCTCTATCTATCTCTTATGTGGAACCCCTTGATGCACTATTTCATTGGTTTTATATCTACTTACTGAGTGAAGACCACATGACACAAAAGGGATTGGGTCTTCCATCCATCTAATGAGTGTAATACCATAACATACTAGAGAGTGGGAAAAATTTTGTAGATTATTACCCCTTAGCTATGGAGTGATGTAGTGAGGTGTTGTTCCTCCATGCGTAATCTTGTGAGTTCAAATAAGATGAATGATTGGAGATCAGGCCTCCTCGACTTTGAAGTATAGTCAAGAGGTGTAGGTCCACCACTTAGATTCTAGTAAGGACAAATGGGATTCATGGATGGGAGATTGTTCCCCCAAGGTTATGGAGCACAGTGATGCAGAGTGGGACCTCCAATTTTTTTAATAAGTTATACATGATGATGGGAATTAGATATTTACCATTGGAAGTACTAGTAGACCCATCATTCTTAGTTGTTTTGTGGAGATAATGTTACATTTTCTCTCACATTTGGGATTCTATTTGATTATAAGATACTTTTTAGGGTTCTTAACCCAATTTTTGATTATCATGCGTTCATTGTGTTGATTTGATGATTGTAATGTATTTTTCATTGATCCGTTTATAGTTTTGGGGGAATCATACTGGTTATATATATACTAACTCCTCAATGAGATTTCCCCACTTGTGTCACTTCTCATGAAAATAACATACAAATTAAAAGTGACCTCGGTGGAGTATTGTGATATATGTGGTCATAACCATGTACGGTGGTCATATATAGAGATTTTGATACAAGACCTCTCATTTTTTCATTAGGTGGGGCATGAATTTTTTCCTTTTAATGTCTGGTTTATTATTTTATAATATGATGTATTGCCTACTTGTATTTTATGCATGTATTTATCTATATTTTAAAGTCTTTTGTAATTTTTCCATCTAAGATTTCATATATATGGATGGGTAAGTGTGTATAGGTATATTTGATAATTTCCCACAATCTCATTTATCCCTTCTCGGCATATGTTTCCATCCCCAAGCTTGTTGGTGGAGGGAATGGGGTTATGATGGATTAACCCTATGGCTACCAGGTGGGACATAATGGGTCATGTCATTATAGAGTGATATCTAAGAAGTTCATTTCATTAGACCTTGTTTGGGATTTCCCCATATGAATATTGGTTGGGATATAAGGATATAATTTCAATGTTCTTTGAGTGAGTCTATCATGCTAGGGAACCCGATGTTGGTGTGGTGGCCAATGTGTCCCTACACTAGGACTCTGAATACTTTCTTGGCGACTTGTCATTCCATTTCATTGGTTTTAGGGAACAAATGTTACATGAATCATATAGGATAGATTCCATTGATTTTGCTTATTTATTCATCTCCCAAGATATTATAGTGACCTAGGATTTTCATATATAGATGTTACATATTTTTAGCTAAAAATTCATTAAATTATATAAATACACACCTAAGAATAGAAAACGTATATTTTCATTTAGAAACATGGAAACATAAATAGTTGGTTCATGTGTGAAATACATAATCTCCCTCTATGTTATCCATAACAATCAAACATGTTAAACATATCATAAATAATATATTTATTTATAATATGGGAAAAGGAAATATAATAAACAGTGATCATAGATTATCCTTAAGTGTAAACAAGGGAGATACATAAGAATAAAATGATCATTAGAAATTGAGAACATGAGGATTACATATGAAAACCATACCCTGAATATCAACAATCAAAATATTGAGTCATGACATAAATATTGGATGTTCATAAGACATAAATTATAAGGAAATAAAGGAACAAGGTCCATTATAGCTTACAATTGGAATAAGACATAAATTGTTTTCATGAAAATAACTATAGAAATTAATCTCCATAGTAGTCAAGGATCACTGCTAGGGTCATCATAGTGGAATCAGTTCACTCCTCAAACCATCATAGTAGTGAATAATGACTCTGATGACCATTATAGTGGACAAATTCACATACTAAATAATGTTCACTATCCATTACTATCATGTATATTTCATGAGATATAAATATTCACCCAATTAATTGGTGGGAGATACAGGGACCAACCTTTACATAATAAAAATCATATGTATGTGTTCCCCATGATCCTAAAACATTATTCATATCATAAAGCATGAAATAAAGTGGGTTTTATATAAATTTTATCATATCCTAACCTATGTAATATAAGAATGGTTTAATATAATTTAATCATAGAATTACATTTGAAAAGAAGAATGTTCACAAATATTTACTCATGGTGTAACCCGTGGAAGAGAAACATGTTTTGTAAAAATCATGCAGTCATAATCATAATCCATTTAGAAAAATAATAAGAATGGTATCATTAGATAATATCCCTAGTAAGGAATAGGTAACATCAACATATGTAATCTTAGATGGAAATATATTTGGAAGGATCATTTAAAACATATCCAGGGGAGAATATACTTTGAAATATGAAAAAACTTTTTAAAACATAAATTTTTTTAAATATCCATTAAATTTAAAATAAAATTAGAATATAATAATGGAATATTCAAATAAATTATTGGTTATGGTGGTGGATAATTCCATTCACACAGTTGAGTTTGAAATTACGATTCCATTCATATTTTTCAAAAAATATTAATAAGCATTGTTTATAAAACTACATGAAGAATAATTTCAGAATAATTTCTAACAAAGTCAACCATGGGTAAAAATTTATTTAATAAATCATTTGGATAATTTTAAAAACTTTTTTTAAAACTCTTTAACGAAACATGGTTTAGGTAGAAACGTGATTTTTTTTACTAAAGAGATAAATAAAGACAATTTTTCTTAAAAACATTATTATGAACTATTAAGTACAATAAATTGATAAAAATGATGGGAAAAAATGTATCATCATGACATAAGTACAGGGTAAAAAAATTCACGAGTTTAATAATATATGGTTTATAATATTTTATCCTTGAAAACATAATAAAAAATGTCGATAAATAATGATATTACAGCATAAAATCCTTACTACATTGTTCACATTAAATTATAAGATCAACAAAGTAATAATAGTAAATGAAAAGTAATATATAATGAGAATAAATAAATTCATGATATTACACTTAAAAAGGACTGTATATACAACTCATAAAAGATGATAGGTTCATAACATAATATATATCACACGAAAAGAAAATTGAGAAAAAAATACCTTACATTAATCCTTGACTTCCATCATATAGGTTCAAACCACATATATAATAAATAAAAGATAATTATACATATATTAAAAAACCATATATATATATATATCATTCCATATATGATTCTACTATTAACTTTTAATGCCTATTTATAAAAAATTCCATGTTAGTGTCACGTTTAGGGTAATAAATGATATGTTTTTCATGTATATATGATTTTTTATTTTGGTCCTCTTATATTCATCATGGTTTTATCTAATGAATAACTATAAAAATGACATAAATATTAAAATATATTATTTATATACATTAATTAGTATAATATAAAATATTTAGATATAGAAAATTAAATACACAGTTCATAGAGATGGTAATTTGTGTGTATCTATGAATGTTGTTTCTATATTCCTGAAAGATTGAAATAAATAAATCTAAATAATATATTTCCATTTCTGAATAATTTTTAGGTCATATATATAACATACATTAATTGAACCCATTATTATAAACTTAAATGTAAATCATGAATGAGTCACATCACTTAGTGATGTGGTAGTCCACCTTACACAGGAGCGACACAATCTTATTCCAACAGAATGGAAAGTTAAAAGTTATGTGTGATATAATGATTCCATAATTATAATAATATCATAATTATAACATATAAATATTTAATCAATAATTATATACATATGTGATACATGGTGATTGAAAATGAATAATATCGGTTCGCGAGGCGGTAGTCCGCTATACTCACAAATAATGATTTTGTATCTCATTTGATGAATAAGAGATGGTTGTAGGACATGACCATAACTTAATAAAATCAAAATATATGTAAGATAATAATTTTATTATATCATTATTTTTAAATAACAATTTATTTTGAGGGGGAGAAAAAATATAAAACACTTGTTTAGGGGTGCTACATCTTCTTTAGAAAAATTCTTTTGGTTTTCATCAAAATGATTATTAGGATGTATTTTTGACCAAAATAAGGATTATAGGATTGTACAAGATAATTAATTAAGTTATTTGGCCAGGTTTTGGGAAAACCTAATAGTTTTGGAAGTGTTATGTTGAGAAGAGAAGGGGAGGATGTTTATATGTGAAGTGGGTGACACACTTGTAATTTTCAAAAAGGTTAAAGGTACACCAATATATTTATTAGTCCAAAAGGATAAAAAATGGACCATTATTGGTAATATAATATATAAGGTGTAAATATGGCCATAAAGTGAGTGATTTAAATGATTTTTTCTCATTTTAACCCTTATCGTTTTAGTTTAACTCATGGTAAGACCATTTTTACCTTAACTGCATTAGACATTGTTAACTATTTTTACTATTCACTATGGGAAAAAAATTAATTTTACTTAATTAGATAATTTAAAATATAATTCATAAAGTTATGGACCCTATTTCTATATATTAAATTCATGTAATTGTAGAAATTTTAATTTAAAATTAATCCCGTAGACATGACGAGATAGTTATTTTCGAAATAGAAAATTTTCATAATATTAAAAGGTTTTTATATAAAAAGTAAATATAATAATTATTGAAATGAACTAAATTGGATTAATTGATATATTATTGAGGTGAATTTTAATTTTAAAAATTTTAATACAAAAATAAATATAATAAATTCTTTAAATGAAATGAGTGTTTATAATAAATACCATTATTTTTCACCATTATTTGAAAAATTAATATTTTCAAAAAAATAATAATAAATCACCTTAAAAAACACTGAAATGTTTATTTAAAAATGAAATTTATTTTATCGAAATAATTTTATAAAAGTTTCAAAATTTATTTTAATTATTGTTAAAAAATACATTTTGTTGAGAAAATAATACTTTCGAAAATTATAAATTCTTTTCTAAAAATAAAGTGTTGTTTATCAATTTAATTTATTTATATAAAACCATTATAAATAATATTTAAAATGTTTTAATTTATCTTAAAATAACTATGGTTAATTACTATGTTCACTACTAGAAAATAACTCTATAGCCACTGACCTATAGCCACAGTTTTATTGGTATGTGGCTATACCATTCTAATTTTCATGGTTTAACTAATCCAACATGGCTATACTTATTCCATCATTTATTTGGTATTGGGATCATCCTCACTGATTCGCTACACACCATGCACCTGCCCTCCCCATAGACTTCTCCTCCCGACGAATTATCCTCACCGCAGTGCCCTCCTCCCCGATGACTTCTCATCCCTGATGAATTACCCTCCCCGACCACTTCTCACCGCAGCACCCTTGTCCCCGACGACTTCTCCTTCCCAACCTCTCCTACCCGACCTCTCATACTAGACCTCTCTTCACTGCGGCGCCCTCCTCTCCAAATAATTCTCTCACCACGGCGCCCTCCTCCCCGACGACCACTCTCATAGCAGAACCCTCCTCCCTAGAGACCTCTCTCTTCGTGGAACCCTCCTCTCCAATGACCATTCACCACAGATACCTCCTCCCAGAAGCTTCTAATCAACGTAGGTATTCTATTCCATTTAATTTCATCAATGTTCTGATTTTAAGGTTGTACAGTGATTTCTGGTTTCATGTGCTTGCGGTAATTCAACGATGGTTAACCATAGTCCTAAAATAGAAATAAACCAGCAAGAGCCCTCGGTATACATACTGAACTGTCTAGAGGGAAGTATCTCCTGATACCCCACTATCTCGCCAATGATTTTGAAAATGGTGAACAATATGGAACTATGAACCTTGTTTTCATCTTGGGTGGATACTTTAATATAATTTCAATGTTTTCACCTTATAAACTCTTTTTACCTCTTATTCTTTTTTCAACCAGCATATCCATGATTGGAAACACCATTTTACTTCCACAAGGATCCATTAGATTCCACACCACATTTGTTACTAGAATAAATCATTATAAGTTATAGTCACTCCATTTCAGTATGTTTGACAACATGAAATACTTGATCTTGTATTTATTTCATCATTCTCTCTACTTGTTTACATCCTTAATTTATGTAGTTTTCTTCATTTTTTTGTGAGGTGATTAATTGAACTCAAATTGGATGAAGTCACTTGGAAAGTTAACTCATATTTTTTTAATGTAACGCCCCGACCCTAGTTACCCAGAGTCGCTGCATTACTTTGTAACATTGGCATGATCACAAAAGATCAATTCTTGAAAGACCGATTAGTTTAGTAGCCTCGAAAACACTAGATACATCCATAAATGATACATTACATAATAAAGTGAAAAAAATCAATAACAACGTCTCCATAGTCCACACTCATATCCTCTTCTAACCATCCCTGCAGGTCATTCATAAAATACATCTTCACATCCTGGAAAATATTAAAACATTGAAAGGGGTGAGCTTAGATGCTCAGTAAGGATAACAATATAGCGGAAGATTTCATAAATAAACATAAACATTTAAGGCAATTTATAACTAAAACAAAATCTTTTTAAACTTGAACTTAAACATTATATGGCAAAAGTAAAATGAGATAATGCCATTTAGTTATTCTCTTGGATATTCTACTGGTCGAATAATAACATACAATATCAATAACCACTTTCATAATTATGGCATGCATAATGCCAAACTATCATAACCACGTAGCCAAGGCCTAGTTCTAAGACTAAAAATAAAATTTTGTCAACTCCTTGTTCCAAAACACTAGTTTGTCTCATGAGACATGCCGATACATTGAGGAGCTATAGCGGGCTCCACCCGTCACTTATTAAGTCCAATGCATTCCTCATAAGAACGGGTTTAAACATATCATAAACCATAACATAATCGTATCACATAAAACATTCATAAAGGAATCATAACATTTCCACATTTTAATCACAAGATATCAATACAACATATTTATGTAATAAAAACACATTCAAAACCATTCTCAATACCAAAATTAAATAAAATTAAAACTTGGTATTTATTTTTCATTTTTAAAAGGTTACGACTTGTAGAGGAAGCCGAAACTCAAATAATGGTCACGGCAGCGGAGAATTCATTGTCGCCGCATACGTAAGACAAAACATTACTTCTTTCATTTAGTAAAAATGCTTCTTATAAAAAGATTCTTTTTAAATAAAAGTAAAATTCAAAAAGGGGTTTATACACCGTATAAAAGAAAGTTGTGTACAAAATAAAATATGCCTCAATGAAAGGAGACTGAGATGAAGTCCCTTACAAAGATCATTTTTTTTGAAATAAAATAAATATATTATGTGTATTCACATTATTTACAGATAAAGAAAGTAAAAATACAAGATAGGACATAAAAATATCATGACATAATTTTAAAGTAGGAGATTAACCCAAAGAATGGAAATTGGGTTAAGAAATTCCCTTACCTCGTGTCCGACTTGACTCGACCGCTCTTTAACCTCATGAATAATAAACTAGAGTAAATCACTACTTTCCTAAGAACCCTTTTCAAGTTCATTATTCCTTTTATATCACTTATTACCATGTTATGAACATTATGTGATTATTTAAGTTAATAACGGTCGTTTTGTCGATCTTAGGTACTTGAGTCAACAATAAACTTCTGATAATTACAAGTTGTTTATGTGGTAGAATACCCATTATATACATAATTATATTCCTGATTTAGATATCATATATATCATATATATCCAGTATATACATCCATTCGTAATATTACGTAACATTTAGAGGTAAGAACTGAAATGCACCGTTCATGGAGACGGTAAGCCGTACGTACACATGAACCCTACTTTCATTTCTATTTCGTATTTTATGGAATTAAATAATAATGATATAAAGGTATGATATAATTCCAGTATAATATCATATATAATATCATTTACTCCATCATTTATACATCCCACATATGGCATTAACGATTCAAATCACTTTGAGGGGGCGGTAGTCGGCACTTCCTAAAATGAAATTATCACGTTTACCCATAATGGAAATCATAAAGGTATGAAATAAATGAGAAATACAGAAGCATAAGAAACACATAAACATATTATATATCATATAAAAATATAGTGACATCTTAATGGCCACCTATGAAGGTGTTATATGAGTGTTGAACAATCATCGTTTCGTGAGGCAGAAATTCTCCATCGATAGAAACAGTATGTTATTTAACCATTAGATGTAGGTGTGTGTAAGTGTAGCTCGAATACTTCTTGTAACAACGGGATATTATATTTACGATAGTTGTTTTTTCACAAAAGAAATGAATAAAAAGAGTTTAATGGGCTGGAGAAACAAAATAAAACAAAAAAAACACAAGGGAAGACATTACCTTAAAATCGGGTAACTCTTTTTTGATTTGAGCCAAAGGCTTCCTTGGGAAGAATTCTGCCTAAATTTAGGATTCTAGGAGTAATATAGGGAAGTTGAGAGAGTATTTGGGAAGAGGTTGGATGAGCCAAAAGGCTTTGAAGGTGTGAGTAAGGTGGTAGTGGTGGGGTCCTTTTATAAGAGGAGAGGAGGGGCACTCTTGGAAGGTCATGAAATGTTACTTTATTATATAATGAGATTCGGATTTTAAAGGTCCCAAACATATATATTTCGAGGATAAGGTGTTATGTGTTCGAAATATACTCATCCAATAGGTTTTGGACAAGTGTAAGTCTTAGATTTTACATTATCCTTTTATTTTTATTAAATCGTTAATTAATGAGGTAATCGATGCATCATCACGGTGTCATAAATAATTTAACTTATTTAATGTATAATAATTATTTTAAAATTTTCTTGATGTAGGAAATCGTTTTTTATTTTTAATGAATATTTATAGTCAAAAATATGACTTGTATAACCCCATTTAAATTTTTTTTTAGTAAAACAACTCATGTTTGTGACATTTTTATTTTAACATTAAGTAAAAAGTTTTTTATGTCATTTTCCTAACAAAGTGGCTCTATGGGGCCCCATAGTTGACCCATGTATTGTCTCGTTCGGACATGACCCATCCAATAGGTGTAGGACAAGTGTAAAGGTATTTTAATATTTTTAGAATATCATTTTTACCTTAAATTTCACTAATTAACTTGAATCGCGATTAATTAAACTAAAAAGTTACTATTTACCAAAAAATTATTTTAATCCCATTGAAGCACATTTTACATCCTAATTACAACCATGTATGTCGGATTTTTTAAAATAAAATCACATAAGTGGTAATGTCTCATTTAAACAAAAAATCGGTTTTTTAACTACCACTTAGTGGTATCACTATTCATCAAAAATTGAAGTTCTTCAGAACAATGCCAAAATTTCACTTTCAACTATAATTGATATCCTGAATTAAAAAATGATGTCTATTTTACAAAATTCCAAACATATAAGTTGCATTAATTAATTTTATAACTAATTCCCGCTGTCACAACAAATATCGTGTTTTTAAAAAAACAATATATATCAAAAGATTGACAATTGTTTATGTCCAATTTCAATGTTAAATAAATTCTAATGACCACCATTGGATAAAGTGGTAAAAAAATATTCTAGTTAAACTTTAAAAACACTCAATAGTATAATTTATCACTATAAATTATTTTGAATAAAAAGGTTGTTGGTAAGTATTTTTCACTATTCAAAAAAAATTGGATGTTCTCAGAAAATTACAAAAATTTCAACTTAGGATAATTTTGATATTACGAATACAAAAACGAAGTCCATTCGGAAAGATAAAATTTATAAACTTTCAAAGAATATGTATTACTATTCATAACGGCTACTTTAATTGGTTGTGGTGTGTGTTAGAACTCGAAGTTGCGTACAACACACGCTACTGTATTATTCAAAGTGAAGTGTATCGTGGAAGCCTGGGGTGTTACATTCTCCCCTCCTTCAAATAATTTCGTCCTCTAAATTTCATATAATATCACTGTATAAAAAGACTTGGGTGATTCTTCATCATATGTTCCTGAGGTTCCCACATTGCCTCCTCCACATTATGGTTTCTCCATAGAACTTTTACCAGACGAGTCGTCCGGTTTCTCAGCACTTGTTCTCTTGTATCAAGAATCCTGACGGGCTCTTCGTAATAAGACAGATCGGGTTTCAGTTCTAATTCCTCATAGTTGAGTACATGCGTTGGGTCAGGCATGTATTTTCTCAAAAGTGATACGTGGAATACATCAAGAACTTTGGAGAGACATGGAGACATTATCAAACGGTAATCTACAACCCCAATTTGTTCTAGAATTTCGAAGGGTCTGATGTACCTGGGACTCAATTTACCCTTCTTACTGAAACGTATAACTCCCTTCCATGGAGATACCTTCAAGAAAACATGATCTCCTACCTAAAATTCCAAATTCTTCCTTCGGTTGTCGGCATAGGTCTTCTTCCTACTTTGAGCTGCTTTAATATGGTTTTGGATTACTTTCACCTTTTCCATAATTTCTTCCACCAGTTCTGGGCCTACAAGTTTTCGTTCACCAACGTCATCCCAGCAGGTTGGTGTGAGACATCTCTTTCCGTATAACGCTTCATATGGTGCCATCTGAATACTTGAATAAAAGCTACTGTTATAGGAAAATTCTACTAGAGGTAAATATTGATCCCACATTCCATGAAAGTCAAGTGAGCATGATCTCAACATGTCTTCTAAGGTTTAAATAGTTCTTTCTGATTGTCCATCTGTTTGAAGGTGGTAAGCAGTGCTCAAACAAAGCTCAGTATCCATGGCCTTCTGAAGACTTTTCCAGAATCTTGATGTAAAATGAGGATCACGATTCGAGACAATCGACAGGGGTACTCCATGAAGTCTCAAAAATTCATTAATATACAGTCTTGGTAGACGTTCAAGTGGTAGATCTTCCCTTATAGTATGAAAATGTGCTGACTTCGTGAGACGATCAACAATGACCCATATTGCGTCATTTCTTCTAGGAGTCTTTGGTAGTCCCATGACAAAATCCATCGTAAAATTATCCAATTTCCACTCAGGTATGGGAAGAGTTTTCAATACTCCACCCGGCAGTTGCCTTCCGGATTTCACTTGTTGACAAACCATACATCTTGACAAAAAATCAGTAATCTCCCTCTTCATGTTTTCCCACCAAAAATGTCCCTTTAAATCTCTATACATTTTGGTGCACCCAATGTGTATAGAGAAATTGGAACTATGAGAATCACCCAATAATTCCCTATTTAAATCAGTTATATTGGGAACACAAAGTCTCCTCCCATATTTTAAAATTACATCTTCATACTTGATACTTCTTCATCTTCCTTTGTGTTTTGAATCAACGACCACCATTGGTCAGCATCTCCAGTGAGGTGGTAAACTGCCATGATAACGTTTTCCCTTTCACTACTCCCCAAGGAATGAAATATTTTTTGCTAAAGAGTTTACCCATTGCTCAGCTAATAATGGATTTGTACCCCCATTAAATGTTGGCATTTGTTGCCTCATGAAACGATCTAACATTGATCCTCCACGTTGCTGATAAGGGTGCTCCATACGAGTAAGGTCATTATTCATAACCTAAGTGAGTTGTCCCAGTATGGTGATAAGGTGATCAGCACCAGTTTTATCTCCAGCTCCACAATAATTATCTTGAGCAGGTTGAAAATCCCTACATGGAGTGCGTGCATTTATACGGTTTCCATTCCTTCCACTAGGCGCCATTTCTAAACAATGGCATAAACTAGATTAGTTTATGGATCAAAATACATAATTCCACACTTGTAAAACACTTACCATAAATTGAACAATAATCATAAAAATGTTTTCTTTGAGGAAGTATATACTCATAAACCCTTTATAATGGATTGTAAAGAAAATGAGAATTATCCTAAGCATATCCCCCGGCAGTGTCGTAACAAAGAGTTCATCAAGGCCCGTTTTCATGCACCAGTTCCCGTTCGAGTCTATCTCAAAGTGGTGTTTTCAGGTTTTACCCCTAGGTACATCTGTGTAGAGCCACCTCTACTGGCTCGTATCCAGACAGGGATGTATTGATCGGAAAACTCATAAAATCTCTATAATACCAAAATTCTAGGAAGTTCTTCTATACTATTCCTCAAAGTTCATCTTAGGGGTATGTGCTCTAATTAGAGTTTATCTAAATCTAGCTTCCAAGGTTAGTACTAAACTGCCTCTGATACCAACTGTAACGCCCCGACCCCAGTTACCCAGAGTCGGTGCATTACTTCGTAACATTGGCATGATCACAAAAGATCACATCTCGATAGACAGATTAATTTAGTAGCCTTGGAAACACTAGAAACATCCATAAATGTTATATTACATAATAAAGTGAAAAACTAAAATAAAAAATTTTCCATAGTCCACACTCATATCCTCTTCTGACTATCCCTGTAGGTCATTCATAAAATACTTCTTCACATCCTGGAAAATATTAAAACATTGAAAGGGGTGAGCTCAGATGCTCAATAAGGATAACAATATAGCGGAAGCATTCATAAATAAACATAAACATTTAAGGCAATTTATAACTAAAACATAAGCCTTTTAAACTTGAACTTCAACATAATATGGAAAATGTAAAATGAGATAATGCAATTTACTTATTCACATGGATATTCTACTGGTCGAATAATCACATGGAATATCAATAACCACTTTCATAATGATGTAATGCATAATTCCATACTATCATAACCTCGTAGCCAAGGCCTCGTGCCAAGAATACAAATAAAATTTTGTCGAGGCCTTGTGCCAAAACACTAGTTTGTCTCATGAGACCTGCCGATGCATCGAGGAGCTATAGCGAGCTCCACCCGTCACTTATTAAGTCCAATTCATTCCTCATATGAACAGGTTTAAACATATCATAAACCATAACATAATCGTATCACATAAAACATTCATAAAAGAAACATAACATTTCCACATTTCAATCACAAGATATCAATACAACATTTTTATATAAAAAAGCACTTTCAAAACCATTTTCAATACCAAAATTAAAGAAAATAAAAACATGGTATTTATTTTTCATTTTAAAAAGGTTATGGCGTGTAGAGGAAGCCGAAACTCAAATAATGGTCACGGCGGCGGAGAAGTCATTGTTGCCGCATACGTAAGACAAAACATTACTTTTGTCTTTTAGTAAAAACGCTTCGTATAAAAAGATTCATTTGAAATAAAAGTAAAAGGAAAAAAGGGGTTTATACACCGTATAAAAGAAAGTTGTGTATAAAATAAAATATGACTCAATGAAAGGAGATTGAGACGAAGACCCTTACAAAGATCCATTTTTTTTAATAAAATAAATCTATTATCTGTATTCACTATATGTACACATAAAGAAAAAGTAAAAATACAAGATAGGACATAATAATATCATGACATAATTTGAAAGTAGGAGATTAACCCAATGAATGGAAATTGGGTTAAAAAATTCCCTTACCTCGTGTCCGACTTGAATCGACTGCTCTTTAACATCCTGAATAATAAACTAGAGTTAATCTCTACCTACTTAAGATCCTTTTTATAGTTAATCATTCTTTTTATATCACTTATTACCATGTTATTAACATTATATAATTATTTAAGTTAATAACGGTCGTTTTGTCGATCTTAGGGACTTGAGTCAACAATAAACTTCTTATAATTACAAGTTGTTTATGTGGATGAATATCCATTATCTACAGAATTATATTCAGGATTTTGATATCATATATATCATATATATCCAGTATATACATTCATTCATAATATTACGTAACATTTAGAGGTAAGAAATGAAATGCACCGTTCATTGAGACGGTAAGTCGTACGTACGCATGAACGCTACTTTCATTTCTATTTTGTATTTAATGGAATGAAATAATAATGATATAAAGGTATGATATAATTCCATTATAATATCATATATAATATCATTTACTCCATCCTTTATACATCCCACATATGTCATTAATGATTCAAATCACTTTGATGGGGCGGTAGTCCGCACTTCCTAAAATGAAATTATTCAGTTTAAGCATAATGGAAAACATAATGGTATGACATAAATGAGAAATACAGAAGCATAAGAAAAACATAAAAATAGTATATATCATATATAAATATAGTCACATCTTAATGGCCACCTTTGAAGGTGTTATATGAGTGTTGAACAATCATCGTTTCGTGAGAAAGAAATTCACCATCCACAGAAACAATATGTTATTTAACCATTAGATGTAGGTGTGTGTAAGTGTAGCTCGAATCCTTCTTGTAAAAACATCCTAGTATATTTATGATACTGGTTTTGGTACAAAATAAATTAATAAAAATATTTTAAGGTGTTTGAGAAGCAAAATAAAACAAAATAACATAAGGGAATACATTACCTTAAAATCAGGTAACTCTTTTTTGATTTGAGCCAAAGGCTTCCTTGGGAAGACTTCTGCCCAAAGTGAGGCTTCTAGGAGTAAGAGAGGAATGTTGAGAGAGTATTTGGGCAGAGTATGGCCGAGCCAAAAGGCTTTGATGGTGTGAGTAAAGTGGTAGTGGTGGGGGCCTTTTATAAGAGGAGAGAAGGGGCACTCTTGGAAAGTCATGAAATGTTACTTTATTATATAATGAGTTTCTGATTTTAAAGGTCCCACAATTATATATTTAGAGTATAAGGTGATAAGGGTTCTAAATATACTTTTACAATAGGTTTTTGACAAGTTTAGGGCTTAGATTTTACATTATCTATTTATTTTATTTAAATCATTAATTAATGGGGTAATCGCTGCATCATCTTGGTGTCATAAATAATTTAATTTATTTAATTTCTAAAAATTATAAAACAATTATAATGATGTAGGAAAACTTTTTATATTTATAATTAATATTTATAGTAAAACATATGACTTGTATAACCCCATTTAAAAATTGTTTTAGTAAAACAACTAATGTTTGTGACTTTTTTATTTTAACATTAAATAAAAAGTTTTTAATGTCATTATCCTACCAAAGTGGATCCATTGGGTCCCCAAGTTGACCAATGGATTGTCTTGGTCGGCCATGACTCATCCAATATGGGTAGGACAAGTGTATTGGTATTTTCATATTTTTATAATATCATTTTTACCTTAAATTTCACTAATTACCTTTAATCGCGATTAATTAAACTTAAAAGTTACTATTCACCAAAAATTATTTTAATCTCATTGAACCACATTTTTCTTCCTAATGAAAAACATGTATGTCGGACATTTGAAAATAAAATCACAGAAGTGGTAATGTCTCATTTAAATGAAAAATCAGTTTTTTTAACTACCACTTAGTGGTTTCACTATTCATCAAAAATTGAAGTTTTTCAGAACAATGCCAAAATTTCACTCTAAGATATAATTGATATCCCGAATTCAAAAATGATGCCTATTTTAAAAAATTACAAACATATACATTGCATTAATTAATTTTATTACTAATTCCCGATGTCACAACAAATAGCGTGTTTTTAAAAAAAACAATATATATCAAAAGATTGACAATTGTTTATGTCCAATTTCAATGTTAAATTAATTATAATGACCACCATTAGATAAAATGGTAAAAATATATTCTAATTAAACTTTAAAACCACTCAATAGTATAATTTATCACTATAAATTATTTTGAATAAAAAGGTTGTTTTTAAGTATTTATCACTATTAAAAAAATTTTGGAAGTTCTCAGAAAATTACAAAAATTTCAACTTAGGATAATTTTATTATTCCGAATACCAAAACGAAGTCCATTTGTAAAGATAAAATTTATAAAATTTCAAAAAGTAGGTATTAATATTCATAACTGCTACTTTGATTGGTTGTGGTCTGTGTTAGAACTCGAAGTTGTGTACAACACATGCTGCTGTATTATTCAAAGAGAAGTGTACCGTGGAAGCTTGGGGTGTTACATTCTCCCCTCCTTCAAATAATTTAGTCCTCGAAATTTCATATAATATCACTGTATAAAAATACTCGGGTGATTCTTCATCATATGTTCCTCGGGTTCCCATGTTGCCTCCTCCATCTTATGGTTTCCCCATAGAACTTTTACCAGATGAGTCGTCCGGTTTCTCAGCACTTGTTCTCTTGTATCAAGAATCCTGACGGGCTCTTCGTAATAAGACAGATCGGGTTCCAGTTCTAATTCCTCATAGGTGAGTACATGCATTGGGTCATGCATGTATTTTCTCAATAGTGATACGTGGAATACATCATGAAATTTAGAGAGACTTGGTGGCATTGCCAACCGGTAAGTTACAACCCCAACTCTTTCTATAATTTCGAAGGGTCCGATGTACCTGGACTCAATTTACACATTCTTACCGAAACATATAACTCCCTTCCATGGATATACCTTCAAGAAAACATGATATCCTACATGAAATTCCAAATTCTTCCTTCGGTTGTCGGCATAGCTATTCTGCCTACTTTGAGCTGCTTTGATGTGGTTTTGGATTACATTCACCTTTTCCATCATTTCCTCCACCAGTTCTGGGCCTACAAGTTTTCTTTCACCAATTTCATCCCAACAGGTTGGTGTGCGCCATCTCTTTCCATATAATGCTTCATATGGTGCCATATGAATACTTTAATGGAAGCTATTGTTATAGGAAAATTCTACCAGAGGTAAATATTGATCCCAAATTCCTTGAAAGTCAAGTGAGCATGATCTCAACATGTCGTCTATGGTTTGAATAGTTCTTTCTGATTGTCCATCTGTTTGAGGATGGTATGCCGTGCTCAAATGAAGCTCAGTATCCAAGGCCTTCTGAATACTTTTCCATAATATTGATGTAAAATGAGGATCACGATCTGAGACAATCGACAGGGGTACTCCATGAAGTCTCATAACTTCATTAATATACAGTCTTGCTAGACTTTCAAGTGGTAGATCTTCCCTTATAGCAAGAAAATGTGCTGACGTCATGAGACGATAAAAAATGACCCATATTGCGTCATTTCTTCTAGGAGTTTTTGGTTGTCACATGACAAAATCCATCATAATATTATCCCATTTCCACTCATGTATGGGAAGAGGTTGAAATACTCCACCAGGCAGTTTCCTTCCATCTTTCACTTGTTGAAAAACCATACATCTTGAAACAAAATCAGCAATCTCCCTCTTCATGTTTTCCCTCCAAAAATGTCCCTTTAAATCTCTATACATTTTGGTGCTCCCAGGGTGTATAGAGAAATTGGAACTATGAGAATCATCCAACAATTCCCTCTATAAATCAGGTATATTGGGAACAAAAATTCTCCTCCCAAATTTTAAAATTCCATTTTCATTCTTGATACTTCATTATCTTCCTTTGTGTTTTGAATCAATGACCACCATTTATCAGCATCTCTAGTGAGGCGGTAAACTACCATGATAACATTTTCCCTTTCACTACTCCCCAAGGCATGAAATATTTTCTCTAAGGAGTTTACCCATTGCTCAGCTAATAATGGATTTGTACCCCCGTTAAATGTTGGCATTTGTTGCCTCATGAAATGATCTAACATTGATCCTCCACGTTGCGGATAAGGGTGCTCCATATGAGTAAGGTTATTATTCATAACCTGAGTGAGTTGTCCTAGTATGGTGATAAGGTGATCAGCAGCAGTTGTATCTCAAGCTCCACAATAATTATCTAGATTAGGAGGGAAATCCCTACATGGAGTGCGTGCATTTATACGGTTTCCATTCCTCCCACTAGTCACCATTTCTAAACAATGGCATACACTAGATTAGTTTATGAATCAAAATACATAATTCCACACTTGTAAAACAATTAACATAAATGGAACTATAATCATAAAAAAAAATTCAATGAGGAAGTATATACTCATAAACCCTTTATAATGGTTTGTAAAAAAATGAGAATTATCGTAAGCATATCCCCCGGGAGTGTCGTAACCAAGAGTGCAGCAAGGCCCGTTGTCGTGCACCAGTTCCCGTTCGAGTCTATCTCAAAGTGGTGTTTTTGGGTTTTACCCCTAGGTACATCTGTGCCAGAGTCACCTCTACCTTCTCTTATCCAGACAGGGATGTATTGCTCGGAAAACTCATAAAATCTCTATAATACCAAAATTCTAGGAAGTTCTTCTATACTAATCCTCAAAGTATATCTTAGAAATGTGTGCTCTAATCAGAGTTTATCTAAATCTAGCTTCCAAGGTTAGTACTAAACTGCCTCTGATACCAACTGTAACGCCCCGACCCCAGTTACCCAGAGTCAGTGTTTTACTTCATAACATTGGCATGATCACAAAAGATCACGTCTCGAAAGACCGATTTGTTTAGTAGCCTCGGAAACACTAGATACATCCATAAATGTTAAATTACATCATAAAGTGAAAAACTACAATAACAAAGTCTCCATAGTCCACACTCATATCCTCTTCTGACTATCCCTGCAGTTCATTCATAAAATACTTCTTCACATCCTGGAAAATAATAAAACATTGAAAGGGGTGAGATCAGATGCTCAGTATGGATAAAAATATAGCGGAAGCTTTCATAAATAAACACAATCATTTAAGGCAATTTATAACTAAAAAGCCTTTTAAACTTGAACTTCAACATAATATGGAAAAAGTAAAATGAGATAATTCCATTTACTTATTCACATGGATATTCTACTGGTTGAATAATCACATGCAATATCAATAACCACTTTCATAATGTTGGAATGCATAATGCCAGACTATCATAACCACGTAGCCAAGGCCTCGTGCCAAGACTACAAATAAAATTTTGTCAAGGCCTTGTGCCAAAACACTATTTTGTCTCATGAGACCTGCCGACGTATCGAGGAGCTATAGCGGGCTCCACCAGTCACTTATTAAGTGCGATGCATTCCTCATATGAACAGGTTTAAACATATCATAAACCATAACATAATCGTATCACATAAAAAATTCATAAAGGAAACATAACATTTCCACATTACAATCACAATATATCAATAAAATATATTGATATAATAAAAACAATTTCAAAACCATTTTCAATACCAAAATGAAAGAAAATTAAAACTTAGTATTTATTTTTCATTTTAAAAAGGTTATGCCTTGTAGAGGAAGCTGAAACTCAAATAATGGTCACGGTGGCGGAGAAGTCATTGTCGCGGCATACTTAAGACAAAACATTACTTTTGCAATCTAGTAAAAGAACTTCGTATAAAAATATTTTTTTTAAATAAAAGTAAAAGTAAAAAAGGGGTTTATACACCGTATAAAAGAAAGTTGTGTATAAAATAAAATATGCATCAATGAAAGTAGATCTAGACGAAGCCCTTAAAAATAGCATTTTTTTGAAATAAAATAAATATATTATGTGTATTCACTATATATACACATAATGACAGTAAAAATACAAGATAGTACATAATAATATCATGACATAATTTTAAAGTAGGATATTAACCCAATGAATGGAAATTGGGTTATGAAATTCCCTTACCTCGTGTCCGACTTGACTCGACCGCTCTTTAACCTCCTGAATATTAAAATAGAGTTAATATCTAACTACTTAAGAACCTTTTTCATGTTCATTATTTCTTTTATATCACTTATTACCATGTTATGAAGATTATGTAATTTTTTAAGTTAATAACCGTCATTTTGTCGATCTTAGGTACTTGAGTCAACAATAAACTTCTTATAATTACAAGTTGTTTATGTGGTTGAATATCCATTATCTAGAGAATTATATTCAGGATTTAGATATCATATATATCACATATATATAGTATATACATTCATTCATAATATTACGTAACATTTAGAGGTAAGAAATGAAATGCACTGTTCATGGAGATGGTAATCCATACGTACTCATGAACACTACTTTCATTTATATTTCGTATTTAATGGAATGAAATCATAATGATATAAATGTATGATATAATTCCATTATAATATCATATATAATATCATTTACTCCATCCTTTATGCATCCCACATATGGCATTAACGATTCAAATCACTTTGAGGGGGCGGTAGTCCGCACTTCCTAAAATTAAATTATCGCGTTTACCCGTAATGGAAATCATAAAGGTATGACATAAATGAGAAATACATAAGAATAATAAAAACATAAACATAATATATATCATATATAAAAATAGTTACTTCTTAATGGACACCTTTTAATGTGTTATATGAGTGTTGAACAATCATCGTTTTGTGAGGCAGAAATTCTCCATCCAGAGAAATAGTATGTTCTTTAACCATTAGATGTAGGTGTGTTTAAGTGTAGCTCGAATACATCTTGTAACAACATCCTAGTATATTTAAGATACTGGTTTTGTTACAAAATAAATGAATAAAAAGAGTTTAAGGGGTTGGAGAATCAAAATAAAATAAAATAACATAAGGGAAGACATTACCTTAAAATTGGGTAACACTTTTTTGATTTGAGCCAAAGGCATCCCTGATAAGAATTCTACCCAAAGTGAGGCTTCTAGGAGTAAGAGAGGGAATTTAAGAGAGTACTGGGGCAGATTTTGGCTGATTCAAAAGGCATTGAAGGTGTGAGTAAGGTGGTAGTGGTGGGGGCCTTTTATAAGTGGAGAGGAGGGGCACTTTTGGAAAGTCATGAAATGTTACATTATTATATAATGAGTTTCGGATTTTTAAGGTCCCACACTTATATATTTCAAAGATAAGGTGATAAGGGTTCTAAATATACTCATCCAATATGTTTTTGACTATTTAAAGTCTTAGATTTTACATTATCATTTTATTTTATTTAAATCATTAATTAATGAGGTAATCGCTGCATCATCATGGTGTCATAAATAATTTAATTTATTTAATGTCTAAAAATTATAAAAAAATTATCATGATGTAGGAAGTATTTCTATATTTCTAATGAATATTTATAGTAAGAAATATGACTTGTATAACGCCATTTAAATTTTTTTAGTAAAATAACTCATGTTTGTGACATTTTTATTTTAACATTAAATAAAACGTTTTTAATATAATTTTCCTACCAAAGTGGCTCCATGGGGTCCCCAAGTTGACCCATGGATTGTCTTGGTCCGAAATGACTCATCCAATAGGGTTAGTGTAAAGACCCGTAAAATTCAAGGGAAATTTTTTCTTAATTTTCTTTAGAATTTTACAAGAGCGCGGTTTCAGACGGCACCTGATTCCGAGGCCCGGAGTGCCCGGAATTAATTTCTGAAGTTTGGCTCGGGTACGTTCAGTGAACGAACGAGCGGGTTTTCCTAACTTTTGATCCGGTGCTCGAAATTGAAATCCGAGGGCACCGATGAACTCGCAGCGCCGATATTCGCTTAAAGAGACCTTTTCGGGAGTTGCGTTTGTTGCGGCTTGAAAGTTAAGTTTTGGGGTTTTCAGTTGAGTTAAATAAAATTTGTGTAAGACAAATTTTATTTATTAGTTTGTTAAAATCCTACCAAAGGGGGTTGGAAGTGGGACCCACACCCACTTAACCTCCCTTGGGGGGATTAAGTGTGGTGGGGCCCACACGAACCCCTAGACTTTTCAAGTTCCCTTAACCCCCTCTTTATTGGCTTAAGTTACTCTTAATTAATTATGGGAGTTAAGCCTTTTTGAATTTCAAACTTTTGAAATTCTAATGTGTTTTGTAATAATAAAATAAGATGTTATCTTATTTTATTATGGGTTGTTTGTTTGTCTCCTTGAGAGCTTTTTGAGAGCTTCCTCTTCATCTTCAAGCTCTGACGAAGAACGAAGAACGCTCAAACTCCGACGAAGAACGACGTCTCTCTTCTTCGTCCTCGGTGTCAACAAGAGGGAACACCGCTTCCTCTTCGGACCTTCTTCGTCGGCATACGAAGATCCGCCAACGACGTGTCTCTTCGGGCATATCTCTTCGTCAACGGATTTGACGAACGACGACCGCGACGCCCGACCTCCGCGACGCCGTCTTCCGCGGAACGTAGACGAATCTTCGAATCTTAAACCCGAGGTAGGGGTTGTTGATTTAATATTTAATTATTTCATTCTTGCTCGTGGTTCGTATAACTAACGTGGGGATGTTGATTATTTTAAGATGCGTTATTGCTTAACGTGAGGGGGGCCGGACCGCACGAACACGGCCGAACCCCCCTCCATCGTTCTTGTTTTTGCTTGCGGGTGGAAGCAAGTGGCGTGGTGCCGTCGCACCACGCGGATGATCGTGCAAATATTTTACGCGGCGCAGTCGCGCCACGCCGAGGAAAAATCTTCAAGAACGCGACGTCGTCGCGCCGCGTTGAATGGATACAAGGCATGGCGAAAGGGGCGCGGTGCCGTCGCACCGCGCCGGACGACGAACACCGCGGCCGGTTCCGGGCCGCGGCGGGACGAGAAGACCGCGGCCGGTTCCGGGCCGCGGCGGAAGAGAAGACCGGCGGCTGGGCCGCCGGCGTCGGAAGCTGATGAGGGGACCGGAAATTCCGGTCCCGTTGGAGAAAACCGACCGGCCAGCTGGCCGGCCGGATGCCGTTAAACCGGGGAATTAATTCCCCGGCCAGCATGCTAAAAACCCCCCTCTTAAAGAGGGGGGCGGTTCTTGAAGGAGGGGGGCAGCCGGCCCCCCCGGTTCTCTTAAATAAACCGGCCCCCACATGGGGGCGGTTTCAATCAAGGGCGCGACAATTGCCGCGCCGTTTTTTTTTCAGGAACCGCGGGGCTTAGCCCCGCGTGCCGCCACCTCGCGGCGACTGGCCGCCGCGGCCCCCGCGGCCTCCGCGCCGCCGCACCGCCGCGCCGTCAGGCCGCCGCTCCGCCGCCGGCCGCCGCCGCCGGCCACCGCGCCGCCCAGGGGGGGGGGGGTCGGGCCGGGTCGGCCCGGACCCGGACCCCCCATTTCGAACCAGAATTGGTTTTTGCCCCATAACATGAGCCTCGGACCTCCGATCGACGAACCGTCAGCGGAAACGCGATCCTTGGATCGAGACGGTCGTTTCGGTATATCGCACTCAAGGTTTCGGGTTACTTTGAGTTCGGCCGGGTTGGTTCGTTCACGAAACCAACCGGGCCTTCGGAGCGGAAACGCTCATATCTTGAACTACGAACGTCCGATTGACGCGCCGTCAGTCGCGTTGTGTTCCTCTTAGTGAGACGGATCTTTTGGTATACTCCGCCCAAGGTTTGGACGCAGGTGGAGTACGGCCGGGTTGGTTCGTTCACAAAACCAACCGGGCCCTCGGAGCGGAAACACTCATATCTTGAGTTCCGGACGTCCGATTGACGTGCCGTCGACTTGATGGAATCCTCTAAGTGAGACGGATCTTTTGGCATACTCCGCCCGAGGATTGGACGCAGGTGGAGTACGGTCGGGTTGGTTTTGCCTTAAAAACCAACCGGGCCCCGGGAACGAAAATGCCAATAACTCTCAGACCGGACGTCTGATCGACGCGCCGTCTGTTGCGTTGAGTTCCTGTTGTCGATACGGAACTTTTGGATACATCAACTCTGGTCTTTGTGACAGTTGATGTATCAGCCTTTCGGCTCGTGGAGCGGATCCTCCGAACGAGCTTACTGTGTGCGGGAACCCTAGTGCTGGCTGCGACTGCTACGACTGTTACTACTGCTACTGTGACTGCGACGACGACAGTACAGAGATCCTGTGTGGTTTCGACGACGACGACTACAGCACTCAGCGATCCTACGTGGAACAGTGCTACTGAACCTGTGTGAGCTGAACCTTCTTTTACCTTGAGCGGTGGAGCGCTTGGGTGTAGCGGCGGACCCGTGGTACTTGACAGAGGTGGTGCGCTTGGATGCAGCAGCAGACCCTTGGCGGTGGAGCGCTTGGTTGTAGCGGCGGACCCGCGTTTCTCTACGGAGTGTGAGCGCTTGGTTGTAGCGACAGACCCGCAACGGTGGAGACGTGCGTGCGGAGTACGGAGACCGTGTAGATGACTGAGACCTGACGACTGCTTGACCGACTCGACTTGGAGTGAGTCGACTAGCCCAGTGGACGGAGCGCCCAGTAGTTGGCAGCAGACCCACGGCGGACGGAGCGCCTGGTAGTTGGCAGCAAACTCGCGGTACTCGACAGGAGGAGTACCTCAGTAGGCTATTTGGGTGAGCGCCCGGTATTTGGCGACAGACCCTCAGCGGACGGAGCGCCCGGTAGTTGGCCGCAAACCCGCAGTACTCGACAGGAGGAGTACCTCAGCAGTCATAGGTTAGTGAGCAGTACCTCGGAGTCGTGACAGGACTACTGCACACTTCAGAGACGGGGCTCTTCAGCAGCTACGGTTTCGATAATGAAAATCCTGGTTTGAGCTGAGTCAATGATCTTTGTGATTCCTCATGATTGAGATGGGTCGCTTGATAACTTAGGTATATGTATGGGCATATACCTGAGTATTGGTAATCCGTTGATTTCATAAACTTGTTATAACCTGTGTGGATTTACTGTTTACTCTTCTTTGTGATTTGGGTTGTTCTAGGGCTCGGTGTTGGAGCCGAACGGAAATTGATGACTTAGGTATATGTAAGGGCATATACCTAAGTAGTGTCAGTTGTTACTTCGTGATTGTTACTTTTCTTCGTGGTTTATCCTTTGTGGATTTGAGAGACCTTCAAGGGTCTCAGGGTCCCTACTGAGTAGCTTATACTCACCCCTGCACGGGCTTTTCCCGCACTACGTTGTGTTGGTTGCAGACGACGGACAGCGTTGACCTTAGCTAAGGCTTGCAGAGTGGAACGGTACCCGGAGGTGGACCACTGGGCGGGACGTGCACGGAGCGGACGGCGGGACCCGTGGAGCAGAGGAGCTATCTGTACCCACCCTTCAGGTGGGATTTCCAGTGGACAGCTCGGAGTAGCGGCTTTACTTTTCAGTTGCTGTTTTTCCCTTTTTTGAGTTGTACTTTACTTTCAGTTTGGGTTTGTATTCTGACCCATTTACTTTTCTGCACTTGTAGTTACTTTCCGCTTGCTGACTCTGTGGTGGTTGTTACTTATAAAGGAAATGCCTTCCCTGTTTACTGGGATTTTACGCCTTGGTGCTAGTCGCCAGCCCCTGGCCTATGGAAGGCGGGCTTGGGGTAGTCACGGCACGGGCCCCGAGGGCGGGTCGTGACAAATTGGTATCAGAGGAGTTCGGTTCTACCGCGAACTCTGATCTTTTCTATGTGAAGCAGTAATGTTTAGCGTATTGAGTGTGGTTATCAGTCCAGGGAGTCCAGTGTTGGTGCGGCGGCCGACGTATCCGTACACCAGGACCCTGACTTCTGATTTCCGACTTAGTGCACGAAAACATTGATTGCGTGTGTGTTTCAAGTTTTCTTTGTGATTATTTATATCAGCTCACCAGGTATACTGTTTGACCGTGGCGCACCTGTCTCCTTTCAGGATGGCCCCACGACGGCAGCCAGCTAGGGTTCCGAGAGTCGAGCGAGACGACAGCCCACCGAGCGACGAGGCCTCGGTGCAGGGCCCTTTTCCAGTAGTGGCACCGGCGGTAGCTTTACCCGCCGATCCCCCGATGCTTCCAGCAGCAGCCGCTGACGATGCACGTCGCCTCAGCGCACTGCATGAGTTTCAGCGCCAGCGACCGCCCAGGTTTCGCGGGGAGACGGATCCCCAGGAAGCAGAGGATTGGCTGGAGGCAGTGGTTCGAGTGTTTAGGCTAGTGAGGACACCAGCAGACCTCATGGTGATCCTCGCTGCGAGCCTACTACACGCAGCAGCAGGACGATGGTGGAGCTTGATGCTCCAGGTACATGATGAGGCATCTCTACTTTGGACGGACTTTGAGAGCATCTTCCGCTCGGAGTTTGTCCCAGCCACCCTTCGTGCGGTACGTATCCAGGAGCTTCTACAGCTGCGGCAGGGCAGCATGACGGTCGCTCAGTACGCGGCGAGGTTCACCGACCTTTCTCGGTACTCGACAGACATGGTACGGGACCCCTTCTTCCGGGCCCGGACCTTCGAGCAGGGTTTGAGACACGAGATCAGGGCATCGCTGATCTCCCTCAGCATACCGACTCTGACAGGAGTACTAGAGCGGGCCCTTCTGATCGAGAGATTCCTTGCTGAGTCTACACCAGCACAGAGACCCACCGCAGGGCGGCACGTAGCGGAGTCTTCGGTAGCAGGTAGCCAACAGATGACTTAGGGTTCCAGGCAGACCAAACCTACCAGTGGCCGACTGCACGACTCAGGCTCAGTTGTGCGGGGAAGCCGAGGTGGAGTCAGAGCCAGGCGTGCCGAGAGTGGGCAGTGTTACTCCTGTGGCGGGATTGGTCACATGGCTCGTGACTGTCCGACCCGCCATGCTGATGATCAGCAGTTAAGTGAAGAACCTCCCAGGCAGAGGCAGAGGTTCGACCATGGCGGTCCGCAGGGAGGAGGCGGACGAGGCAGAGGAGCTGGACGAGCAGCCGGTGGTGGGCGACGCTTTGAGGCTCTTCCACCACCACCACCAGGAGGTCCACCCCGACCGCAGGGGAGAGCTCAGCTTCAGGCAGCCGAGGCCTTTGATCATGGAGCTCTGGGAGCCGATGGACAGGAGCAGAACTAGTGGATAACAACCTTTGTACTTCTGGTTCCTTGTTGCTTTTGTGTAGCGTCTTGTATTATGAGCTGCAATAATAAAAGACGCATACCTTTGTGATATTTTCGTTCCTGTCCTCTTTCGTGATGTTACTAAGAGGTTCCAGTTTTGGCTGTTGACTTTACCCTCACTTGTGAGACATCTACTGGAGGAGACCCAGTTACCACACACTGATGCCGACTGTGTGACTCAACCCTTGGAGGCGAGAGTAACGGTTGAATCTCTTAGTAGTAGCGTCGAGGCCTTACGACGTCATCCTTGGTATGGATTAGTATCATCCATGTTAGGATTGACTGTTTTAGGCAAAGAATGTGGTTCATCCAGGGGATGAGACCTGATTTCTCTTTTCGGCAAAGAAGAAATCTTGCAGCTCTTGTGGGACCTGTGATGGTCCAGGCCACGATAGAGAAGGTCCAGGTCATCCAGGAGCGGATGAGGACAGCTCAGAGCCGGCAGAAGTCTTACGCTGACAGGAGGTGGAGGCCACTGGAGTTCGAGGATGGCGACCACGTCTTCTTGCGGGTCTCACCTCGACGGGGTATTCGGAGTTTTGGCCGAGGCGGCAAGTTATCTCCGCGCTTCATCGGACCTTTCCAGGTCCTCAGCAAGGTTGGTGAGGTGGCTTATCGCCTGGCTCTACCACCTCAGTTGTACCGGGTGCACGACGTCTTCCACGTATCTCAGCTGAGGAGATACGTGCACGACCCGATGCACATCTTTGATCATGGGGAGCTTGACGTTGACGATGGGGCGACTTTTACGGAGGTCCCGGTGGAGATAGAGGATCGACAGGAGCGGGTCCTGCGTGGGCGATCGATTCCTCTTGTGCGCATCAGATGGCAGCACGGGAATCTCCAGGAGAGCACATGGGAGCGGAAGGCTCAGATGCGTGCTCAGTACCCTCATTTGTTTCCCTAGTTTTTGTTGTATCTTTACGGGGACGTAAAGCCCTGAGGTGGGAGTAATGTAAAGACCCGTAAAATTCAAGGGAAATTTTTTCTTAATTTTCTTTAGAATTTTACAAGAGCGCGGTTTCAGACGGCACCTGATTCCGAGGCCCGGAGTGCCCGGAATTAATTTCTGAAGTTTGGCTCGGGTACGTTCAGTGAACGAACGAGCAGGTTTTCCTAACTTTTGATCCGGTGCTCGGAATTGAAATCCGAGGGCACCGATGAACTCGCAGCGCCGATATTCGCTTAAAGAGACCTTTTCGGGAGTTGCGTTTGTTGCGGCTTGAAAGTTAAGTTTTGGGGTTTTCAGTTGAGTTAAATAAAATTTGTGTAAGACAAAATTTTTTTATTAGTTTGTTAAAATCCTACCAAAGGGGGTTGGAAGTGGGACCCACACCCACTTAACCTCCCTTGGGGGGATTAAGTGTGGTGGGGCCCACACGAACCCCTAGAATTTTCAAGTTCCCTTAACCCCCTCTTTATTGGCTTAAGTTACTCTTAATTAATTATGGGAGTTAAGCCTTTTTGAATTTCAAACTTTTGAAATTCTAATGTGTTTTGTAATAATAAAATAAGATGTTATCTTATTTTATTATGGGTTGTTTGTTTGTCTCCTTGAGAGATTTTTGAGAGCTTCCTCTTCATCTTCAAGCTCTGACGAAGAACGAAGAACGCTCAAACTCCGACGAAGAACGACGCCTCTCTTCTTCGTCCTCGGTGTCAACAAGAGGGAACGCCGCTTCCTCTTCGGACCTTCTTCGTCGGCATACGAAGATCCCCCAACGACGTGTCTCTTCGGGCATATCTCTTCGTCAACGGATTTGACGAACGACAACCGCGACGCCCGACCTCCGCGACGCCGTCTTCCGCGGAACGTAGACGAATCTTCGAATCTTAAACCCGAGGTAGGGGTTGTTGATTTAATATTTAATTATTTCATTCTTGCTCGTGGTTCGTATAACTAACATGGGGATGTTGATTATTTTAAGATGCGTTATTGCTTAACGTGAGGGGGGCCGGACCGCACGAACACGGCCGAACCCCCCTCCATCGTTCTTGTTTTTGCTTGCGGGTGGAAGCAAGTGGCGTGGTGTCATCGCACCACGCAGATGATCGTGCAAATATTTTACGCGGCGCTGTCGCGCCGCGCCGAAGAAAAATCTTCAAGAACACGACGCCGTCGCGCCGCGTTGAAGGGAAACAAGGCATGGCGAAAGGGGCGCGGTGCCGTCGCACCGCGCCGGACGACGAACACCGCGGCCGGTTCCGGGCCGCTGCGGGACGAGAAGACCGCGGCCGGTTCCGGGCCGCGGCGGAAGACAAGACCGGCGGCTGGGCCACCGGCGTCGGAAGCCGAAGAGGGGACCGAAAATTCCGGTCCCGTTGGAGAAAACCGGCCGGCCAGCTGGCCGGCCGGATGCCGTTAAACCGGGGAATTAATTCCCCGGCCAGCATGCTAAAAACCCCCCTCTTAAAGAGGGGGGCGGTTCTTGAAGGAGGGGGGCAGCCGGCCCCCCCGGTTCTCTTAAATAAACCGGCCCCCACGTGGGGGCGGTTTCAATCAAGGGCGCGGCAATTGCCGCGCCGTTTTTTTTCCAGGAACCGCGGGGCTTAGCCCCGCGTGCCGCCACCTCGCGGCGACTGGCCGCCACGGCCCCCGCGGCCCCCGCGCCGCCCAGGGGGGGGGGGGTCGGGCCGGGTCGGCCCGGACCCGGACCCCCCATTTCGAACCAGAATTGGTTTTTGCCCCATAACATGAGCCTCGGACCTCCGATCGACGAACCGTCAGCGGCAACGCGATCCTTGGATCGAGACGGGCGTTTCGATATATCGCACTCAAGGTTTCGGGTTACTTTGAGTTCGGCCGGGTTGGTTCGTTCACGAAACCAACCGGGCCTTCGGAGCGGAAACGCTCATATCTTGAACTACGAACGTCCGATTGACGCGCCGTCAGTCGCGTTGTGTTCCTCTTAGTGAGACGGATCTTTGGTATACTCCGCCCGAGGTTTGGACGCAGGTGGAGTACGGCCGGGTTGGTTCGTTCACGAAACCAACCGGGCCCTCGGAGCGGAAACGCTCATATCTTGAGTTCCGGACGTCCGATTGACGTGCCGTCGACTTTGATGGAATCCTCTAAGTGAGACGGATCTTTTGGCATACTCCGCCTGAGGTTTGGACACAGGTGGAGTATGGTCGGGTTGGTTTTGCCTTAAAAACCAACCGGGCCCCGGGAACGAAAATGCCAATAACTCTCAGACCGGACGTCCGATCGACGCGCCGTCTGTTGTGTTGAGTTCCTGTTGTCGATACGGAACTTTTGGATACATCAACTCTGGTCTTTGTGACAGTTGATGTATCAGCCTCTCGGCTCGTGGAGCGGATCCTCCGAACGAGCTTACTGTGTGCGGGAACCCTAGTGCTGGCTGCGACTGCTACGACTGTTACTACTGCTACTATGACTGCGACGACGACAGTACAGAGATCCTGTGTGGTTTCGACGACGACGACTACAGCACTCAGCGATCCTACGTGGAACAGTGCTACTGAACCTGTGTGAGCTGAACCTTCTTTTACCTTGAGCGGTGGAGCGCTTGGGTGTAGCGGCGGACCCGTGGTACTTGACAGAGGTGGTGCGCTTGGATGCAGCAGCAGACCCTTGGCGGTGGAGCGCTTGGTTGTAGCGGCGGACCCGCGTTTCTCTGCGGAGTGTGAGCGCTTGGTTGTAGCGACAGACCCGTGACGGTGGAGACGTGCGTGCGGAGTACGGAGACCGTGTAGATGACTGAGACCTGACGACTGCTTGACCGACTCGACTTGGAGTGAGTCGACTAGCCCAGTGGACGGAGCGCCCAGTAGTTGGCAGCAGACCCACGGCGGACGGAGCGCCTGGTAGTTGGCAGCAAACCCGCGGTACTCGACAGGAGGAGTACCTCAGTAGGCTATTTGGGTGAGCGCCCGGTATTTGGCGACATACCCTCAGCGGACGGAGCGCCCGGTAGTTGGCCGCAAACCCGCAGTACTCGACAGGAGGAGTACCTCAGCAGTCATAGGTTAGTGAGCAGTACCTCGAAGTCGTGAAAGGACTACTGCACACTTCAGAGACGGGGCTCTTCAGCAGCTACGGTTTCGATAATGAAAATCCTGGTTTGAGCTGAGTCAATGATCTTTGTGATTCCTCTTGATTGAGATGGGTCGCTTGATAACTTAGGTATATGTATTGGCATATACCTGAGTAATGGTAATCCGTTGATTTCATAAACTTGTTATAACCTGTGTGGATTTACTGTTTACTCTTCTTTGTGGTTTGGGTTGTTCTTGGGCTCGGTGTTGGAGCCGAACGGAAATTGATGACTTAGGTATATGTAAGGGCATATACCTAAGCAGTGTTAGGTGTTACATCGTGATTGTTACTTTTCTTCGTGGTTTATCCTTTGTGGATTTGAGAGACCTTCAAGGGTCTCGGGGTCCCTACTGAGTAGCTTATACTCACCCCTACACGGGCTTTGCCCGCACTACGTTGTGTTGGTTGCAGACGACGGACAGCGTTGACCTTAGCTAAGGCTTGCAGAGTGGAACGGTACCCGGAGGTGGACCACTGGGCGGGACGTGCACGGAGCGGACGGCGGGACCCGTGGAGCAGAGGAGCTATCTGTACCCACCCTTCAGGTGGGATTTCTAGTGGACAGCTCGGAGTAGCGGCTTTACTTTTCAGTTGCTGTTTTTCCCTTTTTTGAGTTGTACTTTACTTTCAGTTTGGGTTTGTATTCTGGCCCATTTACTTTTCTGCACTTGTAGTTACTTTCCGCTTGCTGACTCTGTGGTGGTTGTTACTTATAAAGGCAATGCCTTCCCTGTTTACTGGGATTTTACGCCTTGGTGCTAGTCGCCAGCCCCTGGCCTATAGAAGGCGGGCTTGGGGTAGTCACGGCACGGGCCCCGAGGGCGGGTCGTGACAGTTAGTACAAGTTTAATGGTACTTTCATATTTTTATAATATCTTTTATACCTTAAATTTCCCTAATTAGCTTTAATCGCGATTAATTAATATTAAAAGTAACTATTCACCAAAAAATTATTTTAATTGCATTGAACCAAATATTACTTCCTAATGACAAACATGTATGTTGGATTTTTTAAAATAAAATCACAGAAGTGGTAATGTCTCATTTAAACGAAAAATCATTTTTTTAACTACCACTTAGTGGTTTCACTATTCATCAAAAATTGGAGTTTTTCAGAACAATGCCAAAATTTCACCCTAAGCTATAATTGATATTCCGAATTCAAAAATGATGTCAATTTTAAAAAATTACCAACATATAAGTTTCATTAATTAATTTTATAATTAATTCCCATTGTCACAATAAATAGAATGTTTTAAAAAAACAATATATATCAAAAGATTGACAATTCTTTATGTCCAATTTCAATGTTAAATTAATTCTAATGAACACCATTGGATAAAATGGTAAAATTATATTCTAATTACACTTTAAAACCACTCAATAGTATAATTTATCATTATAAATAATTTTGAATAAAAAGGTTGTTTTTAAGTATTTTTCACTATTCAAAAAAAATTGGAAGTTCTCAGAAAATTCCAAAAATTTAAACTTAGGTTAATTTTGATGTTCCGAATACAAAAATGTAGTCCATTTGGAATGATAAAATTTATAAAATTTCAAAAATTAGGTATTAATATTCATAACGGCTACTTTGATTGGTTGTGGTGTGTGTTAGAACTCGAAGTTGCGTACAACACACACTACTGTATTATTCAAAGAGAAGTGTGCCATGGAAGCTTGGGGTGTTACAATTAATACAGGAGTGCCTTATCATGTGTCAAAATTTATATGGGATCACATTAACTGTCACATATGTAGGTTCATGTGTATGAATGTGGTTCCTCTAACTACCACATTTAAAATCCTAGATAGAATTCAAATTTTATAATTGACCTCATGTGGGTCATTTATGAGTTTTATATTTTTTTCATAACCAACCCAAAATATTGAGTTATGGTATTCCTGATGGTTTTACAACCTAGTTATTAAGACCTAAAATGGGATGTCTATGTTTTTTTACATCATCTAGTGGTGGTTATCTTGACAGATTTTTATGGATCATGTCATTCATAAATTATGAATAATTTGGGTCTTGAGAATAAATGATATGGTATATAGTGGGGAGATGCAGTGGGATGATTATCCAATAAGCTTGTATTTTTATAATCGGTGATTCAAATAATTCGACATAAATCATATGGTTAGATCATGGGTATACCTTTTATTCAATGTATAATTAGTCCATGATGGATTAAAATTCCATATTAGGGATTATGTGGGGACTTGGGACATTTTCATAGGTCTTACAAAATGGTTTTTCCTTGTAGCCTATTTTAGGTTGTCATTTTTTGTATTAGATTTTTGTTGTGTTACGCATAACCCACTATTCATTTCCTATATAAGTGGTCAGATATGTTACACCAGCATTATGATTCATTTATTATATTATAGGTTGGATTATTTACACCTTACACATGATCTATTTACAATATTTTTGGGTGATTATTTTACTCCTTCATCAGATCAATTTCCTTTATGAGACGTCAGCTATGTTACATCTTCCTTGTGATGCAGTTCCTATATAATAGGTTAGTTGTGCTATTAATTCCTTAAATCCATTTCCAATATAGAAGGATGGTTATGATATGACTTTAAATCATTTGATTCCAATATTTTACGTTTTATATATTATTCCTTCAATGTTTTCTACAACCTATATGGTTGGTACACTATGGGAAAATACCCTATACCAACATTTTGGAACCGTTGGTGTAGGCCTCCAACTGTTGGTATAGCCTATACCAATAGTTTGGAGAATCATGGCCAAGTAAGCCGTGAGGATAGGTCTATGCCAATGGTTTTCCCAAAACTGTAGGTATAGACCTATACCAACGGTTTTCAAAACCATTGGTATAAGTAATATGAAAAATCTATAACAATGGTTCTATAATAACATTGGTATATGTATTTCATAAAAGAAGCATTCGATGGGTTTTGATCCTAGTACCTACTTTTTTTTATTGAATGACCTAACAACTAACCTAACTTGACTTTTGTGACCATAATTTTATAAATATATATATATATATATATGTATTATCATAATTATTTAAAATTTTGATTTATTTAATGTTCTCGGTAATAAGATTCCATAAACTATACATGTAACTATACAAATAGTTTTCAGAACCCTTGGTATAGGTTCTTTTATTTTGGGATGTATACTAACGGTTTGTCCAAAACTGTTGGTATAGATCCATATAAGTGACCAATACAAACGGTTTTTGTCAAAACATCGGTATAGGTCCAAATTAGTGACCTATACAAACGGGTTTACCAAAATCGTTGGTATAGGTCATATTTCCAGTAGTGGTAATGGTTTTTGTACAAGATGACTATTCCTTCTAGCATTGGGAAAATCAGGTAATGTTGGGGGTCATCAAAACTTGGTTAGTGCATGATGGCCTAACTTTTGTACGTAACAGATTTTTTTTTAGATTTCATTAGTGAATGAACTCACACTTATTTCAACACTAAATATAAGGTCTATTTGGTGGTTTTCTACTAGGAATTTATTACCACACCCTACACAGGTACCTTAGTGAAGGTTCATACAATTTTATCAAGTATTTGGGTAAAGGGGAAGCCCCTATGATAGGTGATTGAGCACAGGTTTCTTATTGTAGTGAAGAAAGAGACTCTAATACATACTATGGTATATTTTATTATTGATAATCATTTATAATTTTTTTATTTTTTATATCAGAAATATTGATCTACAACCTGTAGAGATCATCTTTTCACTAATGATGTACGAATATCACTAGTTCATTTTTTTATAAAAGGTTATGCTACTATATGGTTATCCAATAGTTATGAATATATAATGATCATTTTAGTGATTATTATAGGATTTTATTTTATTTATTGTTGATTTCCTAACCAGGTTTAGTGAGATTTGTCATTATAGGTTGTACCTATGATTTATTATGGGTTATCATCTATTAGAGAACCCGGGGAGGCTTTTTTTCGAGATGAGAGCTTAGATTGGGCGTTTGTATTACATGTATTGTTTTTTTGAGATACTTTGATCCATCTATTGTGTTGGTGAATCCCTGGAAGGGGGGAAGGTGTTAATGGGGAGGGGGTTGTCCAGGGGGGGTGTTCGAGGTGCGGGTTGGGATGGCAGTGTGCAGGGCATGTGGGGGTGCAGGGGGAGGGGGTGTCTAGGCAGGGTAGTGTGTAGGGAGGGGGAAGGCGGTGCAGGGGGAGGGGGTTGTCCAGTAGGTAGTGGGAGTTTGGGTGGAAGTGTGTATGGAGAAGGGGGTGTGGTGGTGCAGGGGGGAGGGGTGCATGGGGTGCAGGGGAGGGGGTTGTCCACTAGGGGGTGTCCGGTGTGTGAGTTGGGGGGTAGTGTGTAGTGGGGTGTCCAAGGGGAAGTGTGCATAGAGGGGGCATGGGGTTCAAGGGGAGGGGCGCTACAGGAGGGGGGGGGGGTTGGAGGTGGGGGATGTGTGCCTAGAGCAGGGGGTGTGGGGGTGCAGGGTGAGGGGGTTGGGGTATAGGGGGTGGGGGCTGTCCAGGAGGGGGTGTCTGAGGTTGGGGTTGGGGGGTAGTGTGAAGGGGGTGTGAGGGTGTAGGGGGATGGGTGAAGGGGGTGGGGGTGTAGGAGGGTTGGTGTCTAGGGGGAAGTGTGCCGGGAGGGGGGCATAGGGAGAAGGGGGAGGGGGGCTATCGAGGAGGGGGAGGTGGGAGGTGGGGGCATGGGTAAGGGGTAGGGGGTGTGCGGGTTCAGGGGTTGTGGGGGTCTAGGGGGAGGTATGTCCTACAGGGGGGTGTCTGGGGGTGTAGGGAGGGGGAAGTGGGTGAAAGGGGAGGGAGTTGTCCAGGAGGGGGTGGGGGTGAAAGGTTCTGTGGGAGCAACCTACAGGGGTAGGATGGGGAAAGGGGTGTGGGAATGTAGGGGGAGGGGGCTGTCCTAGGGGGGGGGGTCGGGTAGACTATCCAGGTGGGAGGGGTATCCAAGAAGGAGGGGGTTCCCATCAGAGAATTCAATAAGAAAACATAACATTTCATTGTTCAAACATCTAGGTTTTAATGTGGGTGTTGGAGGTACACTATAGAAATATTATTTGGTCATAGAAAGGTGTGACTATTCATGATTTTTTATAACATGAAACATTTATGAATTTCATTAAACATAATATTTGTTATGATTTTTTTATTGACATTTCATTGATGGTTACTTATTATCTTGTGGAAGAATACATATAATGTTAAGTCATTTTTTTTGATTATTTTTTTAATGAATGTTCATATGCCTCAGAACGGATAGATGCTAGATGTACGACGTTGATCGGATCACTGAGGAATTTCAGAAGGAGCTATGATATTTCTTGGACTTTGGATTAACTAATGATTCAGAGTGTGGATTAATTTGATGGCTGTGTTTTTATTTTGTTTGAATACAATGATTAACACGTGAAGAATTGAGTTATCATATCACTAAACAATGATTCCAAAAAATTATCATGTGTGGTATCACAAAGGATAAAAAGCACTAGTGGTGAATGACATCAATTTAGTCGAAATGATTGGTATAAAAAATCTTTTTTTCAATTGGTTTCCTTTGGTTTATGAATCCAAATCCTCATGTAGACCTGTGTAAGAGGAAATGAATACAAGAACACAGTTTTCCTCTATTTGTTAGGATGATGATGTTGAGAATTTTAGTAGGCTTATTAAAGATGCAAATACCCCAGTATATCTCGCTTGGGAAAAAATGAAAAAAAAAGAGTTTTAATGCTATTATATCATGGAAAAACAATGTATGGATTTAGTAATATTGGGGTCAATTATCTCCTTACATTTATTAAGGATTTACGGCCTGATGATGCATATATTCCATAAAATGATTACATGGCATCAAATATGGTAAACATATTTTGATTTTCATCTATTAAGATTCAATCTTGGCACAAATATTGTTGTCTATTCTGGAAGGAAAATGCAGAGTTATTTAAGTGAAAACAGTGTGGCACATCAAGGTCGAAGACTAATAATGACATAATGCAATCTCACAATCCAGAGAAAGTGATGCGACACTTCCCTTTAACTCCCAGGCTTCAAAAAAATTTATGCCAAAACAAATGGAAAGGAATATGATATAGAATGAAGATGAAATAAATATAGATAATAGTGAAATAGTGCATCCTCCAAACAGGTTGTCTTGGAATATTTTTGATAGTTTACATCCGGATTTTTCAGCTGACCCACGAAATGTTAGATTGGGATTATCCTATTATGGTTTCAACCCATTACGCCAAATGCATACTCCACACAGTACATGGCCTATTTTCATTTACATCAATAACTTTCCATCATGGATTTATATGAAAAAGATGTTTACTATCATGAGTATATTGATATCTGGACCCAGTGATCCTAGAAATGATATTGATATATACTTGCATCCAATAATAGAGGAGTTAAAGGTGCATTGGATTGTTTGTGCACATGCGTATGATTCATTCAGGAAAAAGTACTTTATGTTTCGTGCAGCATTATTTGGGATGATAAATGACTTCCATGCCTATGGAATGATGTCTGGATGGAGTACAAATGGAAAATTATCCTTCCCTATTTTTATAAAAAATACATGTTTCCAAAGATTAATGATTCAAAGAATGTTTAGCTTCATAGGGAATCAGTGATTTCTACTGATGGATAATCCTTACAAGAAAAATCAAAGATAGTTAAATAATTTTGTTTGATAGATGGGACATCCATACAAATGATAGGTAATGATATTTCTAAGGAACATGATGATTTGAATTATTCTCTTGGAAAAATTCAACAAAATATCAGAAAGCGAAAACATATTATTTCGAATTCCAATAACAATTGGAGAAAGAAAACTATATTATTTGATTTGCAATATTAGTCATCGAATTTATTTTTTCATTGTTTGGATGTATTGCATATCGAGAAAAAATTTTGTGAGATGTTACTTTATACTATTTTAAATGTCAAAGGAAAAACAAAATACGATTTTCGGTCTCGTCGTGATTTGATGGATTGGGGTATAAGAGAAAAACTTCATCCAGATTTAAATTGTCAAAATAAGTGGAAAGTCCCTACTGCCAGTTACTTGATGACATGTGTGGAGAAGAAACAATTTCTTCAGGTCATGGAAAGTTTGAAGGTTCTATATGGTTATTAAATTAATTTTTCAGAAAGGATGAATACACAAGTATAAACATATATCTAAGGACCCCCTTGTTCATATATGGCCATGATAATATGTACATAGGGGCTAGGTGTCCTTATATATATGTGAGATTCCATATGCTTGCAAGTTGAAAAAATGAAGATTTGAGTTGTCACTGTCAGAAGAAACATGCCTTGAGGTAGAGGTAGGTTCCCTTTGCCTAAACCATTAATTTGAATTATATAATTTCCTGATTGTTCTAAAAACTTGTTTCCATAATTGCATTATTGTATTATGAAATGGGTTTCTAATAACCACTTGATTTGTAATGGAATAATATTAATATAGCCCTTGAACTTATTTATAGACCTTGTTCAAATAGGATAACTAATACTAGTAGTTTCAAGATACTAGAAAAGGAGATCTATAAACCATACATTGATCTCCCTTAGAAAAATTCATGATCTCATTCAACTTCCCATAAAATTCATCCTAAAATACAACTACATAATTTTACAGATCTATTAGTTCTAGTACCATGATACCTGACATTTTCCCTAGTATCGTGAAACTCACCCATAATATTCCTCTTGAAATCATGAATATGTAATCGTGTGAACAAATCACACTATAGGGACTGAAACTGTAAGGATACATAATTAAATTTTTAGAGAAATTGATTAACTACACTCTAAAAAACTAGAAAAACTTAGGGTTATAAGCTGGAAGTTATATATGGTTGAACCCTTTTGATGAACTCAAACTATCTTAATAAAACACTTTATAATGTGTGCATGATTCCCTTAATTTTAGTCATAAAAGATTTAACCTCATCAAGAACATCTTGATACATGTCTAATTGCCCCATTAAAAGATTTTGGAACATGTGCCTTTGAGATACAACCATACCATTGAGAACGTTGAACTCAGACTTGGTATTTTAGAAATCCTCCATAAATCTAACTAGACCATTCACATAGTTATAATCTTTGAAACTTACTTCAGAATCAACTTTATGAATATGAGGGAACGATTGGAGACTCCTAATCACCTTTATTTGGGTAGTCACCCACCCAACCAAAATTTCAAAATCAACCTTTGGAATATAGGATTTCTTAAGATCTCTAATCTCATCATTAGCTTATTTTAACTCCTGTTTCATCTAATTACAATCTCATCCAATATTATCAAACCCATTTAGAATATCAGAGGAAATAAGATTTCATTTTATAACATTATGAGATCTTACTAATAGAGGGTGATTCCTCATGCACAATAATAGGTGGTGATTTTATAGGTGGTGCATGACAATGTTCAACAGTTTCGATAACCACATCATTAGATTGATCTCCATCAATAAGTGATCCAAGGATAATTGGATCCAATGAATTATGGTTCACCTCTGGTATAACTCCTCCTTCTACAGTTTAAACACTTGGAAAAGTAACAATTGGCATTTTGAGGGATAATAACAATTGTCTCAATTATTTTTTCTTCATGATGAACTTCTTCAGGGGGTGTGGAAGGTGGGCAGGGGGTGGGGCATGGGGTGTTCTGGGGGCAGGGGGATTAGTGTGAATGTGGGGGGAAGTGTGTTGGGGGGGTGCTGGTGGGGGGGGGGCAGGGGTTTGTGTTTGGGCAGGGGAAGGGGGTGTGCAGGTGGGGGGAGGAGGATGGGGGTGTGCAGGTGGGGGGGTGGTCAGGGGTGGGGGTGTTCGAGGGGAGGGGCAGGGGGATGTGTTGGGCGAAGCGGGAGGGGGTATATAGGTGCGGTCAGGAGAATGGGGGTGTGCTGGGGGTGGGGGGATGAGTTGGGTGTTCCACCCAGAGACTTCCTCTCATTTCTGCAGGAACATAGTTTTTTTGTCATGAGAGGATTTGAATATGCAGGAGACCTGTTTTTCCATTAATGCATAGGTTATTGCAGAGATGTGTCCATGAGGGAGGGGGATGGGACGGGGGGAAGGGTGTGAGAAGGGGAGAAAGGGGTGTCTAGGAGGGAGGGTGGGGTTGTCTAGGGGGAGGGGTTATGTAGGGTGGGGATGTCCAGTTTCCAGTGTCCAGGAGGGAGGGGTCTACAAGAGCGGCTTTGCAAGGGTGGGGGTTGTCCAGGGCGGAGGGGGGTTGTCTAGGGGGATGGGGCTATCTAGGGGAGGGTGGGTTCTGTAGGGTGGGGGTGTCCAGTGTCCAAGAAGTTGGGGTATGCAGGTGGGTGTCTAGGAGGGAGGGAGGTTGTCCATGATGGGGGATTTGCAGTAGGGAAGGGGGGCTGTCCAGGGGAGGGGGAGGTGGTTTGTGAAGGGTATGGGTGTCCAGTGTCCAGGAGAGAGGGGGATGTCGGGGGGTGTCTCGGAGGGATAGGTCTGTAGGGGGGGTTGCGTGGGGGAGGGGGTGTCCAGTGTTTAGGAGGTAGGGGTCAGTAAGAGGGGGGTTTCTTGAAGGGGGGCTTTGTGGGGTTGGGGGGATCCAGAGATGCTTTACATGTGGGAGGGGGTTTGTCCATGGGAGGGGGTTTATGTAGTGTGGGGGTGTCCAGTTTCCAGGAGGTAGAGGTATGCAGGGGGGTGTCCAAGATGGAGGGGGTGGGTTTTCCATGAGGGGGGCATTTCAGGGGGGAATGGGGGTGGTCCAGGGGAGGGGAATGGGGTGGTTTATGTAGGGTCATGGATTTCCAGCGTCCAAGAGGGAGGGGCTATAGGGTGGTTTCCTGGAGCGTGGGGTTTTGAGAGGAGGATTTGCAATGGGGGAGGGGGGTTGTCCATGGGATGGGGGTTATGTAGGGTGGGTGTGTCTAGTGTCCGTGAGGGAGAGGCTATAGGAGTGGGTTTCTATAAGTAAGGGGTCTTATAGGGGGCTTTGTAGGGGGGAGGGGGCTATCCAAGGGATGGGAGGGGGTTTATATAGGTTGGGGAATCCTGGACGAAGGGAGGGGTCTGCAGTGGGGTTGTCCATGAGGGGGGCTTTGTTAGTGGGGAGGGTTCAGTGTAGGGGAGGGGCAGGGTGTATAGGAGGGAGGGGTCTTCAAGGGGGAATCTAGGGGGCTTTTCAGGGGGGAGGGTGTCTATCTAGTGGTTGTTTTTAAGGAAGAGGGGGGGTGTCTAGGGGGTGGGCTACTGCAGGGAGGGGTTGTCCAGGGGGACTATTCAGGGGGGTGGGGATATTTTTTTTGTTTTTTCAGACCCTGGAGCCATAGTTTCTAACTGTTGCAATAGGTCAATTACTATGGTTTTAAACGGTGGATATAGGTCTAATACCATAGTTTCTAATTGTGGAAAGAAACGGTGTCCATCCTCTAGTAGAGACACAGTTCTAAACTGTGGCTATAGTGATATTACAACAGTCTAAACTGTGGATTTATACCTAGATACATGGTTTGAACCGTGGATATAGACCAATGGACACATTTCCAAACCATGGATATAAGTCTAGACCTATATCCACGTAAAACATAGCCACAATTTCTCAAACCAAGGCTCTTACCTATAGACACGTTTTACAGACCTATAGCCATGGATTAAAACCATGGCTATAGCCCAAATATTCAGTATGGGTTATAAAGACCATTTTTAAATAATAATATAAATAATACATCATAGTTTGTTAAATCATGGTGTTGTGTGTAATACAAACTAAACACAATGTGGTGTGTAGGACAAAATTTCAACGATATTTAAATTATTCCGAAAAAGTAATATAAACTTTGGGTGTTATATTATACCCTAATAAAATTAATTTCTACATTTAATTTTTTCACTCTAATACAATTAAATGGGGATACTTTGGCCTAATCATTTCCTCCTATTCCCACATAGTTTCTTAAAATAGAATGTTTTGCAACAACACTTTGACCATGGGATTGGACTTATTTTATAGTAATTTCTCTTTATGATCCAAAATATCCATAGTACACTTCTCATAAGAAATATATTGTTCCAGGGGAATGGACTATGAGTTCTGTGCATGTGAAGGATCATGGATGTACATCCATAAAAGAGATACATAGAACACAAAATGATCATGAGAGAGTTTTGGTGAAAGTGACATCAAATATGCACCCCTTCTAGAAATTTAACCTATATCCACAGACCTATAGCCTTTGTTTTATTGGTTTGTGGCTATGCCATTCTAATTTCCATGTTTTAATTAATGCACCATGGATATACCGTCTCTATCAATTATTTTGTATTAGGCTCGTCCTCCGCGATTTGCTACTCACCTCGCACCTTCCCTCCCCAATTATGTCTCATCCCGATGAATTCTGCTTACCGCAACACCATCCTCCCCGATGACGTCTCCTCCACAATGAATTCTCTTCCCCAACCTATCCTCACAGTGGAACCCTCTTCTCTGACAAACTCACTCACTGCGGCACCCTCCTCCCCAACGACCTCTCTCATAATGGCACCCTCCTCCCTATATACCTCCATCGGCATGGCGCCCACCTCTCTGATGACATGTCACCACAGTGCCCTCCTCCCGGATTCTTCCAATCAACATAGGTATTTTATACCATCTAATTTCATCAATGTTCTGATTTTTAGGTTGTACCATGACTTGTGCATTCATGTGTTAGCGGTAATTCAAAGATGGGTAACCATAGTCTTAAAATATAAATAAAGTAGCAAGATCACCGGTATACCTAATGACCTATCTGGAGGGAAGTATCTCATGATTCCCCACTATCCAGCTAGTGATTTTGTAAATAGTGACTAATATGTAAATAGGAACCTTGTTTTCATCATGGGTGGATACATTATTATAATTTCTATGTTTTCACCTTATAAACTCTTTTTTACCTCTTTTTCAATCTTCATCTGGCCTATCTGTGATTGAAAACACTTTTTTCCTTCCCCCAGGGTTCCCAAATATTCCCCACCTCATTTGTTAGCCGATTAAATCATTATAAATTATACTCACTCCATTTCAGTATGTTTGACTGCATGAAATACATGATCTTGTATTTATTTCATTGTTCTCTCTACTTTTTTACATCCTTAATTTAGGTAGTTTTATTCAAGGTTTTGTGAGGTGATTAATTGAACTCAAGTTGGATGAAGCCAATTGGAAATGTAACTCTTAGATGATTAATGTGTGAGTTTCTTATCATGTTTCATCATGTATATGGGATAACATTAACTGTCACACATGTAGGTGCATGGGTATGAATGTGGTTCTTCTGACTCCCATATTTAAGATCTTAGATTTATTCTAAATGGTAGAATTGACCTCATATGGGTGGATTATGTGTTTTATATTTTTTTCACAACCGTCCCAAAATATGTAGTGATGATTTTCATGACGGTTTTACCACATTGTCATCAAGGCCTAAAGTGGGATGTCTATGTTTTTTACATCATCTAGGGGTGGATATCTTGATCCATTATTATGGGTAATTCCATTCCATAATTATTAATAATATGGGTCTTGAGAATAAATGATATGGTGTATAGTGGTGAGATTCAGTGAGAGAATTATCCAATAGGCTTGGTTTCTTATATTGGGTGATTCAGATAATGGCCCATAAATTAGATGGTTAGATCATGGGTATTCCTTTTATTAAAAATATAATTATTCCATGTTGGATTAAAATTCCTTATTATGGATGAGGTGGGGACTTGGGACCTTTCCATAGGTCTTAGAAAATGGTTTTTCCTTGCCGTCTATTCTAGGGGACATTCATTGTATTAGATTTTGGTTCTGTCACAAATTCCCCAAGATTAATTTCCAAAACAAGAGGTCTGCTATGTTACACCTTCATCATGATTCATATATTATATTATTGGTTGGATTTTATACACCTTCCCATGATCTATTTTCTATATAATAGGGTGATTATTTTACTTCTTCGTCATGATCAGTTTCTTATATGGGACGTCGTCTATGTCACAACTTCCTTGTGATGCACTTCCTATATAATAGGTTTGTTGTGTTATAACTTCCCTAAATCCATTTCCTATATATATGGATGGTTATGTTATGAATTTTAATTATTATTTTTTCTAATGTGGGATGTTTTATATATTTTTACTTCTATGTTGTCCACTACATATATGGTTGGTAATGGTTTTTTTGTACAAGATGACTATTCTTTGTAGCATTGGGAAAATCAGGTAGTGTCGGGGTTCATCAAAACTTTGTTAGTTCACGATATCCTAAATTGGATACATATCTTATTTGTTATTTATATATCATTAGTGAATTCAATCACACATATTTCAACACTGCATCTACGGTCTTATTGGTGGTTTCCTACTAGGATTTTAGTGTGATTGAGAACGCGTTTCATATCATAGAGATGGAAGAGACTCTAATACATACTATGGTATCTTTTGAGATTGATAATTTATTATTCTTATTTTATTTTTTATTTCAGAAATATTGATCTATAGCTTGTGGAGAAAATATTTTCACTAATGATTTAAGAATATCACAGGTTCATTTTGTTATAAAAATGTTATGCTATTTATATGGTTATCTTATATTTATGAATAAATACTGATCTTATTTGTGATTATTATAGGTTTTCATTTTATTTATTATTGTTGTTATGACCAGGTTTACAAAGATTTTTCATGATAGTTTATACCTATGATTTATTATGTGTTATCATCTATCGGAGCATGCAGTATGGATTTGTTTCTAGATGAGAGCCTAATTATGGCGTATTTATTACATGATTTTTTTTCTGAGCTTGTATGATCAATCTATTGTGTGGGTGATTCCCTGGAAGGGGGGTAGGGGTGTAGGGGGTGGGGGCTGTCTTGGGGGTGTTTAGGGTGAGGGTTGGGGTGGCAGTGTGCAGGGGGTGTGGGGTGTAGAGGGAGGGGGTGTCCAGGTGGGTAGTGTATAGGGAAGGGGGTAGGGTGTGTAGGGTGAGCTGGTTGTCCTGGAGGGGGTGGGAGTGGGGGTGGAAATGTGCAGGGAGCAGGGGGTGTGGGGGTGCAAGGGGGAGGGGAGTCCAGGGGAGTGGTGTGTAGGGAGGGGGGAAGGGGTGCATTGGGACAGGGGCTATCCAAGAGGGGGTGGGAGTTTGGGGGGGGGGGGGTAGTGTGAATGGAGTAGGGGGTGTGGTGGTGTAGGGGGTGTATGGGGAGGGGGATATCTATGAAGGGGTGTCTGGGATGGGGGTTGGGGGAGGGGGCAGTTAGCAAGGGGGTGTGGGGGTGCAGGGTGAGGTGGGAGGGGGTGAGGTTGTGCTAGTGGGTGGTTTCTAGGGGCAGTGTGGAGGGAGGGGTGTGGGGTGAAGGTGGAGGGGGTTGTCCAGGAGGGGGAGGTGGGGGGGTATGGATCAGGGGGTGGGGGTGTAGGGGGAGGGGTTTCCAAAGGGGGGTTGGGTGAAGGGGTCTAAGGGAGTAGTGTGCAAGGGGTATGGAGGGGGGAAAGGGGTGTGGGGGTGTAGGGGGATGGGCTGTCTAGGGGGTCGAGGGGGGATGTCTAGGGGGAGGGGTGTCCGGGGGGGTGTCCAAGAGGGAGTGGGGAGGGGTGTCCAGGGGGGTTCCCATTAGAGAATTTTATAAAAAACATAATAGGTCATTGGTCAAACATCTGAGTTTTAATGTAGTTGTAGGAGGTATTCCAAAATAATCTTATGTGGTCATATGAATGTGTGAATATTCATGATTTTTTATAATTTGAAACATTTAAGAATTCCCATAACAATAATATTTGTTATGATTTTTTACTTACATGTTATTGATGGTTACATATTATCTTATGAAACAATATATATAATGTTCAGTCATTTTCATTATTATTTATTTAATGTATCTTTATATGTATCAATGTTGATAGATACTGGATATACAACATTGATCGGATAACTGATGAATTTCAGAAGGAGTTATAATATTTCTTGGACTTTGTATTCCCTAATGAATCAGATGGAGGATTGATTCGATTCCCACGTTTTGAATGTGTTGGAGTACCATGTTTAACTTATGTGGAAGTTATTTATTGTATCACTAAACAAGGCTTCCAAAAAAATATTATGTGTGTTATCCCAATGGAGAAAAAGCGCAAGTGGTGAATGAAATTGATTCAGGAGAAAGTATTTGTATGAAAAATATGATTTCTGATTAGTTTCCTTTTGTTTCTAAAGACATATCCTCATGTAGACTAGTTCAAGAATAATTGAATACTGGAACACAGTTTTCACCTATTAATTAGGATGATGATGTTGAGAGTGTTAGAATGTTGATGGAAGATTCAAATACACTGGTATATTAGGAATGTTAAAAAATGAGAAAACATGAGTTTTTAAAGCGATTATATCATGGAAAGACAATTTATGGATTTATCAATACTACATTCTAATATATACTTACATTTATTAATTTTTTAATGCCTAATGATGTATGTATTGCAGAAAATGATTACATGGAATCAAAGTTGATCGGAAATTTTGGATTTTCATCTATTAAGATTCATTCTTGTCCAAAATATTGTTTTCTATTCTGGAAGGAAAATGCAGAGGTAAGTCAGTGAAAATAGTGTAGCACTTCAAGGTGGAAGACTGATAAAGACAGAACACAAACTTGTATTCCCAAGAATGTTATGTGGTGCATCCCTTTAATTCCCTGGATTCTAAAACTTTTTATGTGAAAACAAATGGACAAGAATATAAGATGGCATGAAGAGGAAGTAAATAAATATATTGATGAAATAGTGTATCCTGTAGATGGGATATCTTGGATGAAATTTGATAGGTTACATCCGGATTTTGCATCCAACCCACTAAATGTTAGATTGGGATTAACCTGTGATGATTTCAACACATTTCACCAAATGCATGTTGCACATAGTACTTGGCCTGTTTTCATTCACATTTATTTCTTTCCTTAATTAATTTTTATAAATAATTATTTTACTATCATGGGTATATTGATATCTATACCTACTAATCCTAGAAATGATATTGATATTTACTTGCATCCATTAATAGGGGAGTTAAAGGATCATTGAATTGTTGGTGCACAAGTGTACGATGTATTCAGTAAGGAGTACTTTATGTTTTGTGCAACTTTATTATGGACGATAAATGTTTTTGCTGCCTATGGAATCATGCCTGGTTAATGTTTTACAGGGAAATATTCCTGCCCTACTTGTATGAAAAATACATGTTTTCAAAGATTAAAGTTTCGACGAAGTTTCAACTTCATATGGAATCAATGATTTCTACCGATGGATCATCCATACAAGAAAAATTTATGATAGTTCAATAATCCCATCGAGATAGATGAGACAACCAACTAATATCCGGGATTAATATTGTTAATGAACTTGAAGATTTGAATTATGTTCTTCAAAAAATTCAATCAAATATCGGAACGCGAAAAAATTTTAATTCAAATTACAATAACTATTGGAGAAAAAAAAATCACATTCTTTGAGTTGGATTATTGGTCATCGAAATTATTGAATCATTGTTTGGATGTAATATATATCAAGAAAAACATTTGTGAGATGTTACTTGCTACTATTTTAAATGTCAAAGGCAAAAAAAATTAGATCTACGGTCTTATCATGAATTTTATGGATTAGGGTACAAGAGAAAAACTTATTCCTGAGTTAATTGGTCAAAATAAGTCAAAAGTCCATATTGACTATTATTTGATGAAAAATATGGGGAAGAATAAATTTCTTTAGGTCTTGGAATGTTCGAATTTTTCATATGGTAATTCAAGAAATATTTAGAAAATGGTAAATGCACAAATATAAAAATAAATCTTAAACCCCCATGTGCATATCTGGCCATTCAAATATGTACATAGGGGCTAGGTGTCCTTATATATATATGAAGTTTCATATTCATGCAAGTGGAAAAAAGGAAGATTCGAGTTTTCCTCATCAAGTGAAATGCACCTTGAGGTTGAGGTAGGTTCCCTCTACCTAAACTGTTAATTTGAATTCTAAAATTTCCGGATTTTTTTAAAACATTGTTTCCATAATTGCATTATTATTTTAAAATATGGTTTTCTAATAACCACTATATTTTTCAACATAGAATATGAATATATCCCTTGATATTATTTACAGACCTTATTCGGAGATATTAACAAATTCTAGTAGTTTCGAGATACTAGAAAAAGAGATCTAAAAACCATACATTGATCATCCATAGAGACATTCATGATCTCATTCAACATCACATCAAATTCATCATAAAAGACAACTACATAATTTTATGGATCTATTAGTTCTAATACCAGGCTTCCTGAAATTTTCTCTGGTATCATGTAACTCACCCATAATATTCCTCATGAAATATTTTATAACGAATGGAGTGAACAAATCACACTATAGGGACTAAATATTTAAGTATACATAATTCAATTTTGAGATAAATTGATCAACTCTACTCTAAAAAACTAGAACAACTGTAATTTCTGAGTTGGAAGTTATATAAGGTTGAAACCTTTTTATGTTCTAAAACAAGCTTAATAAAACACTTTATAAAGTGTGCATTATTCCATTAAATTCAGTCCTAAAAGACTTAACCTCATCCAAAACATATTGAGACATGTCTAATTGCACCATTGAAAGATTTTGGAAGATGTACCTATGAGATACAACTATAACACCAAGATCATTGAACTCAGACCTGGTAGTATAGACATCCATCAAATATCTAACTAGACCATTCACATCTTTAAGCTTTTTGAAAATTACTTCAAAAACAACTTTTTGAATAGGAGGGAATTATTGTGGAATCCTAATCAACTTTCTCACGGTATTCATTAACACAACCAACTTGTCAAACTCATCATTGGGAAAAGAATACTTCTTAAGTTCTCTAATCTCATCATTAGTATATTTTAACTCCTGTTTCTACTTATTATAATCTCCTCAAATATTATCAAACTCATTTAGAATATCAGAGGCAAAAGATTACATTTCATAACTTTATGAAATCTTACTAATAGAGGAAGATTCTTCATGCACAATAGGAGGTGGTTATGGTATAGGTGGTGTAGGATAATGCTCAAAAGTTTCCATAACAACATAATTAGTTCAATCCTTATTAGAAAGTGATCCAAGGATAATTGGATCAATTTATTGATTATTCACCTCTAGTATAGCTCCTACTTCTACAGTTTAAACACTTGGCGTAGTCACAATTGTCCTTTTTTCAGGAATAAAAATAATTGTCTCAGTAATTTTTTCATCATGGTTAACTCCTTAAGGGGGTGAATGGACTGGGCAGGGGGAAGTGGGAAGGGGGTGTGTTGTGGGCTGGGCGAGGGTGTGTGTGTGTGGGGGGGGGGGGGTGGTAGGGTGGAGCGGGGTGCGTAGGTGGGGGGGCAGGGGGTGTATAGGTGGGGGGGAGGGGGAGGGGGTGTGTATGGGGAGGCAGTAGAGGGGTGTGCTGGGTGCAGGGGGGATGGTGTGAAGGTGGGGGGAACGGGGCGGGGTTTTGAAAGGGCATGGGGATGAGTTTGGTGTTCCACCTTAAGAATTCCCCTCATCTCTGCCGGATCATTGTTTTTTTGGAAGGAGAGGATTTGAATTTTCTGGTGACCTTTTATTTGGAATGCATAGGCTATTTTAGGGGGGTGTCCAAGAGGGAGGGTCAGGCGAGGGGAGGGAAGGGGGTGTTTGGGGGGTGTTTGGGGGGAGGGTGGGAGTGTCAAGGAGGAGGGGGGTTATGTAGGGTGGGGGTGTCCATGAGGGAGGGGTCTACAGGGGGGTGTCGAGGGGGAGGGGGCTCTGAAGGGGTAGGGGGTTATGTACGGTGGGGGTATCTACTATTCATCAGGGAGAGGGTTGTAGGTGGTTGACCAGGAGGGAGGAGCCTGCAGGGGTGGCTTTGTATGGGGAGGGGGCTGTCTAGTGGAGTGGGGAGGGGGTGTGTAGTGTCCCTGAGGGAGGGGTCTGCAGGAGGGGGGGGGTTAGGGGGGATTTGCAATGGAGAGGGGCTGTCCAAGGGAGGGGGGGGGGGTTTATGTAAGATAGGGTGTCCAAGAGGGAGTGGTCTACATGGGGGATTCCTTGAGGGAGGGTGTGGGTTGTACAGAAATGTCGTTTTTCAGGGGGGGAAGTGGGGTTGTCCATGGGTGCTGGGAGGGGGTTTATGTAGGGTGGGGGTGTCTAGTGTCAATGAGGGAGGGGGTTGCATGGGGGTGTCCCAAAGGGAGGGGTTTGTAAGGGGATTTTCAGGGGGGTCAGGGGGATTTCCAGAGGAGGGGAGGGGGTTTTTATAGGGTGTGGGGTGTCTAGTGTCCAGGAGGGAGGGGGATGCAAGGGGGTGGCCAGAAGGGTGGGGTCGACATGGGGGGCTTTGCAGGGGGTGGGGTTTGTCCATGGGAGGGGGGAGGGTGGGGGGTTTTATGTAGGTGGGGGTGTCTAGGAGGGAGGTAGGGGTCTGTAGGGGTGTTTTCAAGGAGCGGGGCTTTGCAGGGGGAGGGGGCAATCCCGGGGAGGGGGGAGGGAGTCCATGAGGGAGGGGTCTATGGTGGTGGGGGGGGGGGGCTTCGAGGGGGTGGTCTACTGTGGGGGGGGTGTCCATGGGGTATGTGCAGGGGGTGGGGGCTATTTTGATATGGGTTTTCAGACCCTATATCCATAGTTTCTAACCATGGATATAGGTCTATTACCACATTTTTTAACAATGGATATAGGTCTAACGCTACGGTTTCTAACCGTGGCAATTAACTGTTTCCATCCTCTAGTATAGCCAAAGTTCTAAACCATAGTTTTAGAGATCTTACCCCAGTTTGAAACTTGTATGTATACCGATAGCCACGATTTGAACCGGGGCTATAGACCTATAGCCATGGTTCCCAACCATGTCTATAAGTCTAGGCCTATATCCATTCCGAACTTATTGATGATGTGTGATGACTTTGTAAGGTGATGAAAAAAACTATGTATGAAGAGCTTGCTGAATAATTCACAATAACATCAAGGTAAACATTAGATATTGATCAGATAAAATTCAATATGTTTCTTTATATAAACATAAAACTTTCATGATTTATTTTCATTCACAATGATCGAGAGATAAGTCTTCTCATATAGTGATCAATAGTTCTGAATTTGTAAGGTGATCGAATATAACCTATATAACAATATTTAATTAGGACATTTTGTGGAGTTTGAGAAAAAAATCCATGGAGATTATTTCCTATTTATATTATGGGTTAGGGAATGGATGTAAAATCCCCTTAAGAATTTTCCTATCCTTTTTAACATGATGACATTACCAATAACCAAGATACAAACTTTGGGATAACTCTCTTTATTCCATCCCATAAGAAATACTGTTTAAAATTGTTATAAATATTCATACATCTAGGATGAATAGAGAAAAAATAACTTCTATATTACTCTAACCAATCCTTATTTAAATATGGGAAGGATGAAACACATACATGGTTCATAAAACTCATAATTCCATCACAAACTCAAGAGAATTTCTATTCTTCTCTTTTATCTCTACATCTTTATTGTACACCTCGTTAATTTTTACTTGGATAGATGGTAGAACATTCAATTGAGAAAAGTGACATTTCTCACCTTCCTTTAGGATTTCCAGACCCATAGTTTTAAAATATATAAATATTTGATTTTTTTGATACAAATAATGGATCATTTAGCATCATCCTTTAGACTCAAAGCATTAACCACCATATTCTCTTTCTCATAGTCGTAATGTACTGAGCAATCATAATCATTAATCAGAACTAACCAACTTCTCTAGACCATATTCAACTCCTTCTTTTTGAATATATTGACCATTTATTATTGGAATATATATATAAATTTTCTCAAGAATTAAAATTTCTCTATATATTTAATGAAAAAATACCACAGATAACTACCATAAATAATTTAGGTAATTTTTTACATGACTTTTCAATTATCATGAGGTAGAGACTATAACCATTTCATTTTGCATAATAACACATCCTAATACCTTCATGGATACATAATTATAGATTAAAAACCCTACTCCACTATAAGGAAATGTAATCATAGGTTCACTAACTAATAGTCTCTTCAGTTCCATGAAATTTCCCTCAAACTAATTTTTTTAGAGGAAATTGGTTCCCTTTTAAGATAACTTAGTGATTCAGTTAGATAGTCATGTGAAATTTTCTATTAACCATTGAAAATATCTATCCAAACTAAGATAGATATGTATATCAATTACCTTGGTTGGTCTATACCCATAATCAATAGCCTGTATGTATGATGGATCTACTGATAAAACCTATTTAGAGATTATATGACTCTAAAATGAATCCTTTAAAACCAAAATTCAGACATTGTAAATTTTTCCTATAGTCCTTAGATAGGGTTTTAGTGAAATTATCAAGTTATTATCATGATATTCCTTTTTCTTTGAAAAGCTAAGAATAACAGCTACAAAGAATCCCAAAACTGATTATGATAATCTCTGAAGACATTACTCATTAAATCCGTCAAGATAGTGGGATATTAGTAAGAAAAAATAGAATTACTAAATATTAATAATGTCTATACCATGTATAAAATGATGTGTTTTGTATATCATACTTCTAGACCCTCAATTGATTAGATATGAAATTATGGTAAATCATGGAAAAGTATTATTCTGTATATAGTTAATCAAATTGGTTGTCGATATGTGGTATATGATATTTTTTCTTGATCATGATCTTGTTCATGTCCTTAAAATCAATGAATAGTCACATTGATCCATATTTATTTCAAAAAATTATGTTCACCCCAAGGTGACATCCTTTTCTAAAGGAATACATTTATAAGGGTCTCATGGATCAACATTTTCAATTCTTGTAACTCAATCGGGGCCATTCTATATAGAGTATTCAAAATTGGTTTGTCACCAAATATAATATCTAGTGATAAATCAATTTAGATTTTTAGTCATAGTTTAGTAAAATATTCTACAATGGAATCAAAAACTCATGAATGGTGAGTGTAATATTTATACCCATATTAAACTATTAAGATATTAAAAATGGTTATATTTTGAGTCAAATAAGACATTAACAGCTCTAGAATGGATGGTGAGTGTACCTTTCACCATGTCATTATCACACCCCTCATTAAAAATAATGATCACATGATATTTACCTTTTACTATCAAATTCATAGGTTACTAAAATTGATCACCTTAATTAACCATAAATTTTTTGAATTAGTTAGAATAATTCCCATACTCTTTGAATTTGAAACACTATTGTGTGGGTGATGCATTCTGTGTAGCTGTCGCTTTATTTGCATCATTATCAAACTTCTTCCCATCACATTGGAATTTTATTTCCCAATGAAATTACCTTAAAAAAATAAAGTATTTAATAATACATTTAATACATATTCCTTTAGTTTTATTCCTATACTTTGATCAGAAATGATATATTGACTTCTTATCGCAACATTTTTTAGATTTTTTTGTCAAATTCCATTTTTCCTTCTTATAGAAACCATGAGATTGATAAGTAACTCCAATATTTATTTAATCCTTGATATAACATCAAAAAATAACTTCATATATAATGAATTATTTTATGGATAATTCAATTACGAGACTTGGTTTTACACCACTAAAGAATTGATCACCCATACTTTTAGATTGGATTATAATACCATATGCATACCACACATGCCTTATAGAATTTTCCTCATAGGTTCCAATGAATTAATTATTCTTCAACATTATAACAAGTTAATACTTATATATCTTCATATTAAGAATATTAATAATTTTATTGCGGAAAAATAATTACTTGAACTCATCTCAATCCATGGAGTCAATTTCATCTTGTTCCCCTATATTCATGATGAGATTCCAACACAGATCCGATTCTCCTTCCAAATAATGGACAATCAAAATAACTTTCTCAAGTTCCAAACACTCTAAATTAGAAAATATCATTTTTGTGGTAATGATCCAATTCTCAATAACTATCTGATCAGACGATCCACTGATGGAAGGTGGATGTTTCCCCATGAATAAATCCACAAAATGTTGTTCCCCTTTGTTTTCTTGGAAGTTATACATGATGCATGGCTTGAAAAAGTTTTTTGAGAATTAAAATGAGATTTTTCATCATAGATCTCATAACATATAGATAATAATGAAGAAAATCATTTTACGTCCCATCACACTCAGAATTAACATGGTTCCTTTAGTTTCTAGATATTTAATAAAACAAAAAATTTCTTTGAATGAAATAATAATCATAGTTGGGAACCAAATAATAATGAAAAATCACTTATAAGATATCTAAATCATGAAACTTTATTTTTAATATATGAAATATTAGGTTTATCCTATTTTATTTATATTCTTCATCTATTTAAATACTTCATGATGATTTTTATGTAGTTTGTGAATTTCCAATTCAAATCCCACTGACGTGTCAAACTAGGTGTGTAATAAGGCCCATTTTCATGAACCAGGTGATGATTAAGTCTATCATAATGTGCCCGTTTCTATTTTCTTACCACTAAAAAAATCTTAGAAATAACCACATCAAATTGAATTATCTTTAAAATTATTTGACTTCTTAGAAACCACTCACAATATCAATTAATAAAATTATATGATATTTTTATATACTATGACTCATACATTGAATTATCCTTAGATAGGTCATTAAGGACATCACTCAAGTTTTCTCATCCAAATTTACAACGTTTAATTAATCATTTCATCTTAAACAAATTATTGTGACCCAATATTTTCATACATTGATATTGAATATTTATAAATGAAAATTCATGACATTATATAAACACATTCGTGATGATAATAGTGTTATAGTGGATTTGGAAACATGGTATCATAAACTAGTAGTTTATATCTGAATTAAAACATCACCCGCTAAGACATTTATAAATATAAACCTTATTATATTTATTATAAATAATATATTTCTTCATAACATGGATAAGTGAAACATAATAAAACGTGATTTGAGTTGATTAGTAAGGTTAAATAAGGGACATGCTTTAGAATAACATTCAATTTAGGGTTTTAGAACATGTAAATAGCATTTTAAAACCATACCCTATATATAAAAGTTCAAAATCTTGATTCATGGAATAATTATTGGTAGTAAATATGAAATCATGATCCATGAGAACTTAACATTGGTATAATATATTTAGTTGGGGAATACACATAATCATAGAGAATATTTTCCATAGTAGTCTGCACTCAAAACCAATTATTTCATAGTGCAATATCTTCACTCCCAAAACCATCATATTAGTCATGTTTCACATTAATGACGGTTAAAGTGGAAAAAATTTTCTTTAATAAATAAGGTTCAATTCCCGTTCCAATCATTTCTATCTTAGGTGATATATATATATTTACCCAATGCTTTGGAGGGAGATATTGGTTCAAACCATCACATAATAAAAATCCTATGTTTGTGTTCCACAGGATCATAAAACATTCATCATATAAAAAATAATGAATTGAAATTGGATTCATAAGAATTACATCATATCACTACCTATAAAAAAGTAATAAGTTTAATAAACATTCCACTATATCATCATATCGTAACCCATGGAATGAAGTGGTTTTCATAAGCATTTCCTCATGTTATAACCCATGGAAGATATGTAGGTTTCATAAACATCATTTCATAATAATCATAAACCATCTATAGAAATAATAATAATGTTATCCTTGGACAATATCCCTTATAAGGAATCAATGATATCAATTAATTCCATTATATATGGAAAAATATTTTTGATTGATCATTTAAAACATTTCATGAGCAATGTATGCTTTCCACTATAAAAAATAATTTTTAAAACCTAAAAAATTATCAAAAAATAATATTTTAAAATAATATTAAGCTCTAATAAGGGAATATTTAAATCCATTATTGGAAATGAAATTTTATAATCCGTTTCTTGACGTACAATTTAAAATGGAGATTCCATCCACATTTTCAGTAAAAGTCCAAAGGGCTTTGTTTGGAAAATGATATGAAGACTCCTTTAATCAAATTCAAATAAATTCAAGAAAGTGTAAAATTTTATATAATAAATATTTTATATAATTTTAAAAAATATTTTAAAACACTTTAACAAAACAATGATTTTTATGAAAAATGTGTTTTCTACTAAAAATATAAATAATGATGATTTTTCCTAAATATTTTTTTTAAAATATTCAGAACTATAAGAGATTAAAATGAAAGAAAAATATGAATTCACCTGGCATTAATATATGAGAAGAAACTTCATAAGTTTATTGAGATATTAATCATAATAATTTCACATTTTTATCATAATCCAAAACAATCGTGATAAACGATGAGATTATAACATATATATATTTACCACATTGGTAACATTGAATTGTAATAACATGAAGTAATAATAATAAATGAAATATAAAATATAATTATAAAATATAATTTTATGATATTAAATGTTAAATGTATTTAATATACACCTTATAAAATAAGATAGGTAAATAACATAACATATGTCTCAAGGAAGGAAATTAAAGACAAAAATCCCATACCATACATCTTAACTTCCATTTAACATGTTAAAAACCCTATATAACAAATATTTGTTTCATATAAATCTATTTAGGATACATACTTTTATATAAAATTCAATTTTTGGTTTTATTATGACCTTTTATTTCCCATTTACTATGAATTCTACATTAAAGTCTCATTTTGGTTAATAACATCATTGTTTTTTATGTATGTTTTGATTTTTTTTGTTTTGGTCCTCTTACATTGATCATGGTTAAATAATATCAAGAAAGGAAAAAAATATTTAAATATATATACATCATAAATATTTATTATATATGTTTCTATAATAATCTGTATGAGTTAGATATAGAAACGAAAATATATTATTCATGGAGATGATATACTATATATACACATGGATGCAGTTTCCACTATCTAAAAGGATTGAATGAGATAAATGTAAATATTTTCTTTCATTTCAAGAAATATTTTTATATATATTTAAAATATGTTAATTAAAACCATCCTTATTAAGTTCCATGTAAGTCATGAATGAATCACATCAATTGATGAGGAGGTAGTCCGCCGTACATATGAGCGATGTTATCACATTCCCATAAAATGAAAAGTATGAATGTATATGTGATTTAATAACTCTATATGTATATTATTATCATAAATATTATATATAAAAATTTAATCCATCATTATTTCCTACAGTGATAGGTTGTTATGAAAAATTAATAACATCAGTTCACATTGTGGTAGTCTTCTGTACAGAAAAATGATGATTTTATATCCCATATGACATAATAGAGGATGATGGTTGTTAATGACCTTAAAATAACAAAATATTAATATATCTAATACACGTATGTTATTATAGTTCAATGGTTTTATAATAATTTAAGGAGTTAGTGGATGAAATAAAATAAAACACTCGGTTAGGGGTGTTTCCTCTTCTTGGGAAAAATACTTTTGGTATATAAAAATTATTACTAGGATGGATTTCAATACAAAATAAAAATACTTGGATGGTGGAAGAAAGTAAAAAAATTTATATGCTAAGGAATAGGCCAAAACAAATTATTTTTTATGTGTGAAGAGAAAAGGATAAGGGGTGTTATTTTATAAGTGAGAAGAGTGGTAAAGTTGTATGTTCTGAAAAAAAAATTAATAAGCACAATTTTATCACGAAAAAGGATATGAAATGGATTATTATTGATACTAGAAGATATAAGGTCGATATATGTCCAAAAAAATTATTTTTACATGTTTTAGGTCATTTTTAACCGTTATATTTGTAGTTTAACCACAATGTAATACCATTTCTAATATAACTGCAATAAATAATATTTATTATTTTTAATATTCATTAATATAAAAATTTAAGTTTAATATATAATATAATATAATTTTTTTTTATTCAAATATGGAATCTATTTTTCTAATTTTCACTCATATAAGTGTAAAAATATAATTTAAAATTAAACACGCAGACGTGATGAGAAAGAAATTCTGTAAAGTGAAAATGTTGATAATATTAAAAAGCTTATATATAAAAATTAAAAATTAAAATTATTAAAATGAACTAAATTAGATTAATTAATGTATAATTGAGGTAATTTCACTTTATACCCATTTTAAAATAATAAAGAACCTTATGAATTATTTAAATTAAAAGGCACATTTCAATAAAAACCAGTATTTTCACTATTCACTAAAAAATTTAACTTTTCATAAAAATCCCAAAAATTCCCTTGAATATAACATTGAAATGATGATTTATAAAATTGTTTTATTTTATTAATTTAAATTTCTAATGTTTTCAAAATTTTATTTCATTATCATTCACAAAAAGAAATATACAAAAACATTAATTTTGAAAAAATTATTTTCAAAATATATAAAAAAGATATTAAAAAATAAGTATCTTTTTACAAATATATTTAATTTATATAAAATAAATATATGTAATATTTTAACATAATTTATTAATATTCATATCGATATGTTTAACATATAGGTTATAACATCCATGTTTAAAAAATAATATTAACAATATATCGCAGTTTCTTAAAACATGGAGTTTCATGGAATGAGAGCTAAACTCACTGTTGAATGTAATGAAATTTATAAAAGAAATTTAATTTATTCAAAATAAATTAATAAAAAATAAAATTATTATAGATATTATATTTTTTCATGGAATGTTTTTCTAAATTTTAAGAGGAATTTCTAATGACAACCAACATTGATTTCAAGACGGTTTCAAGATTAGGACCATTTATGTGATGAGGTCGTAGTTGAGATACCCTTTCCTGAGTAGTTATCTCTTGGTAGGAACCAAGTAATGGTACCACCTCTGGAAGAGTTCTTGGACCCACCTCTAGTGTTCCAAGAAGATGGTCGCCCGCATGCTGAGTAGTTGATGGGCCCAACAAGAAAAGATGATGGTACATGAAAATTTAACACCTCACATTAGTTATAGAAACCGAGACCACTATAGTTCCATGGTGATATTTACCATTATGAAGTGGATGCTTAGAATTAGAGAGTAGTTTGTGTTTACTAGATTGTGCATAGCCTAAATGATAAGATAGTTACACTGGAGACCATTCATCTTCATGAGCAGTACTGGATCTAGATATTCCATCGAACGTCACACCAGTTCTAGGTTCGCATAATGGGATTTTAAGATATATATTTCCAATTATTCTTGGTGGTTTATACCACCTTATTATGGTTAAGTTCCGGTCATGATCTTGTAGTGAGAATTTCCCACTCGAATAGGACCCCCCACATTGGTGGTCTTGGTGGTGAGACGACTAAAGGGTGGAAAAGTGCATCCTTGGAGCCATATGTTGGTGATGTTGGGAGTGTATTTAGATATGATTGGAAGATAAATTCTTTCCCCATAAAGGCATGTTCTTGTGAATTTATCCAACATCATGAGGGTAATTTAGTGTAGTCCCAACAAAGATGGTGTCGAGGTGTGGTGGGTGAGTTCCACTGACATGTGTATACAGTGAAGGGTCGTGTGTTGTGGAACCAAATAAGGACTTGGATGTGCTAAATAAGTAGGTGAGGTAATGTATGAGATTCACTAAGAAGGAGACTTTATCATGGAGCCCTATGTGTGGTTCAAGGTATGACATGTGTCTTCCTGAATGCAACATTTGTTTTACCACAGAGTCATGGTCCTCCTTTACTAGAGCATAGACCATGTTTTGTGTCCTAGTGATACAAGTGGAACCTTTTCTATAGACCATTATTATCTGAGGATCTAGAATAGAGGACCAATTTTCATACACTCATATCATTAGTGTGAACTAAATCTTGTGGGGAGAGATATTTTCACAAAATCATTCCATTGCAGTGGAGAGACTTTACAATGGTTCCCTCTGTATGGATTGGTTGCCTACTATCCCTGCATAGGTGACTATTACCAGTAAGGGTTATAGTGTTCCTTTCTTGTGGGGTGGATTTTTTCACCTTTGATATTGTGTAATCCCTAGGAAGAGTTTGATGTGATCATGTACATGATTATTAAGAAGAATCCATAACTATTAGCTAGTATGAACATTAGTGTAGAAGATGTTATGAGCTTTTATTTTCATGAGATGGTGTATGAGAATCAGGGCATCTATCTTGTGTACATGTTGGGTTTACTTTCCCATTGAGAGTTTTTTATATATGTACTTGCACCAAGGAAGACAGGATATCAGTACAAGCATATCAGATGACCCTATGTATAAGGGAGTTCTAAAGGTACGGTATGAAGAGTCTACCAAGTAGGGGCTTTATGAAACATAGTTTTTTTTATCATGGGTACTCCTATGTTATCCACCTAAGAGGAAGATGAGATCTGGAGGTCATCTGTGGGTTGGTGTCACATTATCTAGGTGACTATCTAGGAGGAGTATCAACCCCTATGAATCGATGATCTGTTATTCCAATAGATGGCGGTGAAGTGGAACTTGTTGTTTTATCATAGGATGTGTTATCAGTAGCTCTAGGTTTGATAGATGGATATAATGAGCATTACATCGTAGAGAAGTTTCAGTTTCTTTCATTGCTTCGTCATACTATTTAGCATATTGAACGCATCATCATATTTCTTGAGACTTATGAACCATATGCTCAACCCTTCTTGGATTCGTTCATGGAAGTCCTCTATAATGACACAATCACGTACTCAGTGTTAGAGGTTGGGAATTTAATACACTTTTGGATAGTTCATGAAATTCATCAAGAGTTCAATCTTCATGGGGATATCTCATGTATATAGTCCCAAAGTTTTAGGTCCACTTAATTGGATATGTCTTCTTAGGAATGTATGTGATTTTATAACAAAAATTTGTTAAATAAATGATAGCGTCAGATCCATCCCAAGATATGGTCGACGTAAAATATGCTCATAGAGAATATATCTATCTACTATTATTGAGCATGTTGGCAGAGTGGTCTTCCTCTTTGTAGTTCACCCTTGAGGTAGATGGTGGTGTAGTGCACCTAAAAAATATGGGCGTTACCCCAATGTTTTCACATCATCTTATATAGGCCCATCTTGGTGGTATCGATTATAAGCTCTTACATGACATGATATCTACTGGATGTGAACCTGGTGGAGTTTTAATATCTGGGGTTCACATCATCGTTATTCCAGGAAGGATGGTGACACTATTTATTCCATGTGAGAAGATGATATAGATGTTTATTTACCTTAATAGTACACCCATGACTAGTGTGGTTGTACCAAGATGTTTTTTCACTAGGTTGGTGGACATTGATGTTATATCTTATTACTAATTTTAGATCTCAAGGTCTCACCTACCTAGGTGAAGGTTGAGGTTCATGGATAGAAGTTGAAATGGTATAGTGTCAATGTGGTTTTCGTAATGGGGGATTCCATGAACATAGTTAGGTCATGAAACTATTTGAGTGATCATAGACTAGCTTTCCATATTCACCAATGTACTAACTATTCAAGATGAGTGTACAGTGGAGAGTTTGGGATGTTTTTGCATGTAATAGGTAGTATTCCTCTATAGAATTCTCTCAATGATAATTTCTCATCGTGATGATCACTTCATATAATGATTATAGAGAAGATGAAAGAGGCCATTGGGAATCGGTTTTACTTGATCATAGTGTGATTACCACTAATCGGTGGACCATTTGTTTTTCGGTTAACATGTTTTAGGTTAACATGTTGGTTTTGGGCCAAATATGGGAGAATCATCAGCCGTCGATGGAGTTTGTGTATCATGATAGTTACCACTCCACCATCGATGTAGCCACTTTTATGGCCACAAGTTGGAGACCTGGTGGGTCGCTGCTACACTAGTTGGATCCATAGGGTGACGTCATCTATGGGACTATAGTTAGTTCAAGTGATGGTAGTGAAATGTGCAGTTCATCCAATGGTGGATGGGGACTATTTAGAGACATCAGGATTCTTACGATGACCAATGAAAGTGGCCTTTGGAGTTAGAAGAAGATATCTTGTGTTTAGGGAGATCTCACTTCATCCAAGATCATGGGGAGTTTATGAGGATATAAGTATATATATAATGATCATAGGACCATTTTCTTATTATTGCATCAGGTTAGTGATATTGTGTACCAGATAACCCTGCAACATCAGTTAGACTAGATTTTTGGAGTTATCTCTCTTTCGCAGCTGAGGGGGCATGTGCATGAATCACTGAATGAAATTGTCCAATATTATCTATACATTTAGAGTGTATTTTCCCTTTTAAGGTACATTGTTATGACACACAACTGACCATAGAATAGCCTTTGTGGGATATGGTTCTCCTAGATGTAGGTTTTTTGATGAAAAATAGCCATCTCTGGAGATCGATGGAAGAAGAAACCCAGTTGAGAGATCAGTATCATCACTATAGAGTAGGTTTTCACATATTGGGATGAAAATAATTTAATGTGAGGAGTTTTTTTACTTATTTCTTTCTATGTAAGAATTTGGAATGTTTATTATAATATTTTTAGAGCCAGACATTGAGATGGTGTGAGAGTCTAATGCTTGGTGAGCCTGATACTGATATTGTAAAAATATTTAATATATTAATATCAATTATGCATTATTTTCCAAAAAATAGTGGAATAAATCCAAAATAGAGTCTCATATCATAAACCAAAGACTACAGTAGATTACATAACTCTTGTTTACCCTAGTTATTAGTGATGAATTTAACTAGTATAAGTAAATCAATTAGTTTATTTAATTTTAAATATAAAAAATTAATAAACTACATAAGAAACTTATTATAATATAACCCCATAAACCCAGGGATAATTGAGAGGAGATCTAGGTATTCATCATTGGTGGATCGCATCAGAATATTATGGATGATTTGATCATGGTGGGATGAGAGGTTTTGAATATAAAAAATCATCCTCATCACTGATGAACTCGTTCATCACCAATGATCAATCCATAGTTGTCATAGGGCTCATCAATTATGATTTCTAGCCTTTTTATTAAGATTTTAGAACATATATTTTATTTTCCATTTATTTTTATTTCACATGTGCCCCAAAAATTTATTAGTTAATTTATCTCATTAATCTCTCCCATTCCACCTAAAGTCACCATAGTCACCGCAGTCTTGTGGTTTTTGAATAGGAAAACGTGTAAAATGATGTATTCACTTTGATTTTGTGATTTTACACCTATATTCTTCATGTTATTCACCTTTGATCCATCAGTTTATTGTTTGAATATTCATGGGAAGGATCAAGAGAGATGAAATGCCTATATTGATGGTGGTTTTGTGAATGATGAATGTTTTCATGATTTCTTCATGAATCAAGATGAGTTGTGGGTTGAGGGAGAGACCTCCATGGATACAAGATCTAAAGAGGAAAAGAGATAATGAAATGTCGATGAGAATGAGATGAATGGGGTTTGCGTGGTAGGAATCGGGCCAATGGTGATTGATCGGGAACAGATAATCCAAAATCCAAGAACTCCATTGTGTTTTGTGGTAAAAAAGGTGGAGACAGTTGCATGAAAATTATGCAATAAGGAACATGGGTTTTAATGGAAAACATGACTACTTGAAATGTAGTCTAGGAAAACATTTCATGCATCCCCAGGACTTCCGCACTAGGATTTTTGAAAGGATAAAGATATCACACCATGTGCCCAAGTCCCCAAATCTTTTGACCCTCCCGGTGTGGATATGTGAAATGTCCAATTCGCATGGATATGAATCCATATTGGAGGATATGAAATTTAGTTCAGGAGTACTTGAGAACACCAAGAGGTACACAGTCATGACGTGGTACCCAAGAACAACCAAGGACATGACCAGGTCCACAATCATGGTCTAAAGTACATGGACATGGCTTGGAGCCCATGAACAGTCCCCATGAGGAAGAGACATGTTGGGTAACAACCTTACATTCCATGTAGTGCTATATGGATATTCTAGATGTGTTCTAATAAGGACATGGACATGAATCTAGGAGTAAGTCACACACCAAGTGTGCAAGTCCTGTAGGTCTCATAGTAACTTCAGCCTCTCTTATTTCCTTCATATGGACATATATTTTGGACCATGAGTAGCCTATCCAGAGTAGTTTTCCACATTGTACGTGATTCTATAATTTGTAGTGTAATTCAAGATATCATGTTGGATTTTATGATCATGATGATTCTCTATGTGATTTTGGAAAATGAAAGTGTTTAGGAAGTATCATTAGAGAGATGTTGGGGTTCTGATCCCCTTATCATAATAGGGTGTGGAACCCCCCATACTCTTTACACTAGTTGAGTGGAACCCCATATGGTACTAGGGTGTAATCACTCCATAAACAGAGTGGAACCCCCATGATGCACTAGGGTGAAGATCTTCTATTAATACCTATAGAGTGGAAACCCCACAGAAATACTTGTGTGTGACTCCTCTGTTCAATGAGTGGCACCCTAATTTTGATAAGGTGTGGGTCCTGCATGCATTGAGTGGTACCCTTCTCTAGATGAAATAGGGAGTTGGTCCTCTATCAATCTTCTTATTGAAACCCCACCAATGCACTAGGGTGTCGGTCCTATATACAAATATTGAGTGGTACCCCTTGGACACACTAGTACATGGGTCGTCTATAAATCTATTGGGTGGTTACCCCTGACACACTAGGGTGTGGGTACTATATAATCCTTTGAGTGTAATTACCTAGATGCACTAGGGAACATGTCCCCAATCCATTTATTGAATGATAACCCCTTTATAAAATAGGTCAGGGGTCCTCTATCCATATACTAAGTAGAATCCCCATATCATTCTATTTCATGAGTTCTATATTAGAGATTTTACCCCCTTTACTATAGCGTATAATGATTAGGTGTGGGTCATCCACACAGAATATTGTGTGGTCATACAAGATGGATGAATGGATATTGTTCCCCCTAAGATATGGAGTATAATGGTGTTGTTTGAGTCCTCAAATTATATTATGGTGAGGATATGTTAGGTGCATTGTTTGGATATTCCCCCATTATCAGCTATGGAGAAAAGTAATGAGGTGTGGGCCATCCTCGTGGATTCTTTTTTGGTAGTATGTGATGCTAGGATTTAGAGGTAGACCCTTGGAGATACTAGAGGACTCATCTTTATTATCTTGGATGTAGAACTGAAGATCTCCTTTCTCTCTTATTTGTGTTTCTAATTCTTTAAATATACCTATATTTTGGTTTTTGTATTAGTTTTTGATTCACATTCCTTCATTAATTTTAGATGACTATTTTTTATCTTTATATTTTTTTCATTATTACATTCAGGGAATCCTACATGGAATATATATACTAACCCCTTCATGTGACTTTCCTACATGTCTCATGTCTTATGCTGATGATTACCAGTTTTTTAAAAACATTGGTGGATTATAGTAATACATGAGTGTATAGGCCATGTACGTTGATCAAACATGGATATTAGGAGTCATTATCTCTCCATTTTTCATTTATTCCATCTATTTTTCATTTTGGATTTGATTTTGGGTTGGGCATGTACTTCTGTACATTATAATTTAGTTTATTCATTCATAATCTGATATATTTTCTAGTGGTATTATATGCATGTATTACTAAATATGTTACTATTTTTTATTATTATTCATATTCACATTTCATGGAATGTTTGGGAGAGTGTGTAAATGTATATTAGGCAATAACCACCCATTAAATTTATTCCTACTTGAATCTTGCCTCAAGCCCCTATCCTATTAAAGGGGTCTTGGATTTTTTATGTCTTGGCATTCCATCGGCTAAGTGGACCATATGGGTTGGGTTTATACATAGATTTAGTGTAAACTAATTAGAATTCATATGTTTTATGAAAAACCATAAATATTTTTTGGAATTAAATTCTTTAAAACACAATAGAAACCCCATTTTTTAAATAAATATCTTTTTCTAGTAATGTGTATTCTAATGTAGACAGATGGAAATTAACATGGGGAATATTAACTATATCAAAACACATAGTAAATGCGGGGATAGTCCCCCCTGAATATTATAATTAAGGTGGATTTGAGGCTAATAGATTAATAACCATATTTGGGATGATTACCCATGTTATGAAAAAAATATCACCTGTATAGAATGTAATGCCAATCTAAAACATGGTCTAACTATATTGGACTTTTTCATTCCAAAAAACCTCCAACATTTATTGGAACTACTAATATAATGAGAGTTAATCAATGGATCACTACAAAGATAATTTATGTCTTTATTTGGGATGTTTTGAAATGGAAAGTGTCATAATGGTGGTCTATTAGTTGAAGAGATATTTGTATCAGTGGTTATTGATAATTCAAAACACTAAAGATAAGGATGAGATCAGGTGAATTGAATTAGGATATTTTAATGAGGTATTCTATGGGAAAATAATTTCCTCATTAGTATAGGGAAGAATTGTATAGGACGTTCCTCAATAGTAAACAAAAAGAGGAAAATTTTACTAAATATGAGCCCAAAATTACAACGTTTTCTAGGTATGCAACAGACTATGAACACTAAATAGGAAAAAATATTTATCATTTCTTTGATGGGTTAAAGATAATAAATCAAATGGATTTTTCTCTCACCACTATTATTTATATGTTAATATAATATCAATCTATATTAAGGAAGAAAATAAGTTCTCCATGATGTATATATTCAATCTAAATTAGGGGAATAAGAGATTGGATGAGAATAATTGTACAGATAATGTGAAAAGGTGGAAGAAAGGAAGTGTGGGTTCTCCTACATGTGATTATTGTGGGAAGAAACACCATAAGGCTAACAATTAGGGAAACATAGTTTCTTATAATTATAGAAAAAAGTCCATCAAGCTCACCAATGAAAGGGAAAGATAGAATTTATTGATGTTCAGTTCATAAATTATAGGGAGAAGATATATTATATTAATCAATACCCCAAAAATCATGGGAATTTACAATAGAAAAGGCCATATAAGTTGGGACAAGCTTATGAAATTACCATAACTGAATTCAATATTCATAATAATGTGGTGTTAAGTAATTTAATCATTATAAAAATGTTATAAAATGATTTATAAGATTTTGTATCTTTAAACATTTTTAAATACAAGCTTACTAATCACATGAACATACATTCCTACACCATTTTTTTCATTATAGTGATCTAATATGATGAAAAAACACTAACAAAATAAAGAAATGAAATTAGAAAAAAACAATATACAGTCATCGAACATCATAAATGGAATTTTAAATATGTAGTTATAAACCAACATAAAAATGTGATATTCTAACAATAGAGTAGAACCAATATAAATGGAGTTATAAAACATCAAATGGAATCCACACAAATTAAAATTATAGTAGTAGAGGAATCTAAACACCCACTACAATAGAGGACACAAAACAACCACTGCACACCATGAATCCACAAATGAATAGACTATCATTGATAAATACCATCTATTATGATGATAAATAAATATCATATTATAAGAAAAAAATGGGAACAATATGAACATAAACCCAAAATAATATATTTGAAATTATATTTCTATAATTCAAAATTTGATAATATAATTCAATGTTATAAAGTATAACCATTAAACTATTTTTTAAATATTTATTTTATTCCCTTTTATGGTGTCAACATTATATATGGAATGATGCTTTGATGGGAATGTGTTTAATTTGAATGTGATGTGTTGTCCAACACATCTGTATCATCAAAAAAATTTAAATATAGAAGAATCATTCTTGGTTTAAAAAAATGGATATATAAAATGAACATCATTACGTAGATATTAAATAAAAATGTCAATTCATGGATAACAAAAACAACTAAATTATTTTCTATATAATAAAAAATATAAAATTTCAATTTAAAATACATGTATGTGAAAGAAATACTATAATTCAAATAGTTAAACTTACGCAACACCAAAGGATTATTACATGTGTAAACTTTTAATATAAATCTTTTCTGAAGAATACTTTAGATTTCTATTGATATTTTTTATTAGAAATACAAACTAATATAAATGAATAATTAGATTTTTTATGGAAGGTTTAGTGGTGCAATTTAAATGAAAATATAGGGTGTAGGAAAAAATTATGATGTATTATAGTATTTATAAAATTTTAATCATAATATTAAGAATAAGAAAAGAATAATATCATGAAAAAGAGAAATAATGTTGAAAATTTATATTTATTGTAGTGTATCTATAAACATAAGCATCAATATAAACATATTAATTGATAGGTTGAAAATTATTTATTTATTTCACTCTTTAATTATCAAAAAATTTATATAAGAATAATAAAATGAAACTAAACCGTTCAAGCTATATATATTATAATATTTGAAATTAGGTAGGAATTACAGTGTTTTTACTAGCATATATATCACCATGAGTATAAACATATGATTAAGAATTAGTATAAACATATTCTCTATAAATTTAAAAAATTTTGTTTTTTTTCATTAATTTTATAAGAAAAAACTCGAATATATACATAAGAAAATGTATATGCTAAGACATGAGAACCACACACCAAAATTATTTTGCGGGAAAATGCATACACAGAAAATAATCTAAAAGGGGATTGTGAAAAAAAATATAAATAAGAAATATCCATGAAATAATTATACATGTGGATATGAAAGAAATATTAATCAAAAATTTCTTCTATATAATAATGGAATAAAATTTTAGAAAACATTTGTATATTATAAATAAAAATGTATGTAAGTGACTCCTACATGGAAAAATATTTTCCTATTTTTTGATGTTATTATATTTTTAATGTAAGTAGATGAAAAGATTTATTGAATATCCTTACTTTCTTAGAAAGAAAAATCATATCAAATTCCAATTTTTAGTTTCAATTGATTCTTCATAATAAATTATTTTAACAGATTCTTCTACATTAACGAATTTATTAATAGTTAAATTAATATACCCTATTTTCTATTAATTCAACGCAAAAAAGATTTCATATTATGTGAAATAACTTTTCATATATCATTCTATATAAAAATCATAATGTATAGCTCCTAAATCCATTATAAAATGGTGGATTTTGAAAATGTATTTTTATTAAAATAATAACTATTTTTTGAAAATAATGAATGAAATAGATATTTGAGGGAATATTTTATTAACCACATTTTGATTAATAGAATTCTAAAAATAATGAAAAGGTTGTTTCTATATAAATTTATAATAATTTCATAATCAAATTTATATTATACATGAAAAAATTATAAAAGGATTTTAGTTTCCCTAAAAAAAATTCATAACCAAATACAGACTCATTCATGCCATTTTTATTATTTAAATTTCAAAAATATTTCTTTTAAACCTTAACACATTTGTCTTGGGTACATTTATTTTGTGTTCATAAACTTTGAAAAAACTAAAAAAATTCTCATCTTGTTTCATTTTTTTATATATAAAAATTTCATTTATTCATGTTTCTTAATATTAGTTTCATATTTATCTGCAAAAACATCAAAATACTTGGATGTATTAAACAATAATAAATCTAACTTATTTAAAAAACATTTTTCAACTTGTTCCTTTTATGATAGAAAAATTGAAAATGAGTAGCCCATATATATTTGATAATTATATACAGATAACGTAATGGTTTCTAGTGGAATCATGGTATTATTGAGGTTCTACTTTTAGTGGCATAGCCTTTAAGTTCCCTTTTACATTATCACCCTGGTGTTCTAGAATTATAATAAAATTTGGAAAAAAACAATGTTTAGAAAGAAAAAAATAAAATAACAACAATGATGATAATTTAGAGATGTCAAAAAAGTAACTATAATTAAAAATTAATTTAAAGGATAAAAAGTTATTGAATCTTGGAATAATAATCGAATGGCCATAAACATTTCCATTAATATCATCAAATACAACCACATCATTGGTTTGAGACTAAAAAATTTCAAATGGAACACTAGATCCTCACATCCCTCAATTACACATATCATGTGAGATTTGGTCCAATCAAATCCATGAACCAATTTTTATTATACAAATAAATATTCAGTGAATGAATTTTATAGAAAATGTGTTAAAATAATGATATAAAAATTACACTTTAGGGACTTAACATGCACATTTTCTATAATTTATGGAGGTTTTTCACTCCATCCAAATAAAAAATTCTACTAAGAAATATATATGGTAATAAATATTTATATATTGTAGTTCCGTTGTTATAGAATCAGTCCAAAACACTAATATTTTCCATTTTTCAACAATAGTAGAAAATTAATTGATTTATCCTTGTTTTAATAGATAAAACAACTATATAGAAGCATATAGTTTTCAAAATAGTGTATTAATTTTTAGGGGATGAACCCACAAACAAAAGTGCTATAAAAAAATACTTCTAAGAAAAAATATCCCCAAGAGTCATAAAGGACATGAACATTGTTGAGATAACACCATAAAATGGCATAAAATATCATATACCTTGATATATACGTAGCAATTATATGTATTAAATATTAGCTCTAAGCTAAAATACGTATATACAATATGAATATTTTGTTCATATCTAACATTTATTAAAATATATATTTTTTCATATTACATATATCATTTTGAACATAAATGTTTTGTATAAAAATTGATTATAACATTCATCCATTATGATAAATTCCTTTAAATAATTCACTACTCATTATTTTTAAAAAAGGAAAATAATAAACACCAATTTTTATTTAAACAATTCGTTAGAAATGATAAATGGTGTAATGAAAATTTCATAAATAATTTAATATAAAGAATATGGGTTTCAAAACATTAATAAAACAATGCTTATATCACTTATCACTTATAACAAGAGGCAATAGATAATGGATCATAGAATAAATTTTGAAAATTAATCTTTGAATGGTTTAACTTTCAGAACCTAGATAAAGTATTATTAATTTTTATAAATTAAATTTAGTTCATAAATTTCCCATAACAAATGGTTGATTAAAATATAAAGTAAAATAATTTAAGTTTTAATAAGGATGGAATTCAAAACAAATATGGATGCATAACGAAATATACAATATTAATACTCATATTTTGTTAATATTATAGGATATTATATAATTTCAACTAGGGTATTATTAATTATTACAATAATCATTGATTCTTATTAGAATGTATACACAATTAGTATAATTTGTTTAATTATCTAAATTACAGAATAACAAATTAAAACATAAAAAATTTACATTTTTCACAAATGCAAAACAATGTAAAGTTATGATAAAATAATAGTAATATGTTGAATTGTAAATAATTGTAGGGATAAAAAATTTAGAATGTCAATAAAATTAATGTAATGTTTAAACAAAAATATTTATAATAGTTACATAAACACATTTTTGTGTCTGGAATACCTTTCTATCTATTTTAAAGATACAGGTTGAAAAATAAGGAACTATTTATGAACAATGTGGAGTTTTCTGGATTATTTTGAAGAAAAGTAATGTTATTGAGTATCATGTTTATTGATAATAGTTAAATTATAAATTAAATGGAATATAGAATGGGCTAGCTAAGAAGAATTAGTTATAAATATATGAACAAAATTATATTTTGATAACAAAAATAAATGATTGAAATACACCTGTAGTACTTAATAAATGTGATTAAAAATAATAAAATATTGATAGGAAATGTTATGATTTATAAAAATTGAGGATATTTTTTTATAGTATGGAAATGGAAATAAGATAATTTTATGAATCAAAAAAAGATTTGTTTAATTTTTTTAGGAAAAATTAAAAGGAAATATTAGGTAAATACCATACCATTTTCATCTACTATCCATTTTATTTATGAATCCCCAACATTGTAGCATATTATAAAAATTACGAGTCACAATTCTTTTTATTTATAAAAGAACAAAAAAAATTCATCTTTAAAATTTATATCATAGAAATAATGGAAAATCATAATCATAAAATAGTATTATTAGATCATTAATGTAAAACACTAACAATAAAATAAAATTTCAAAATTATTGATTTGATGATAAGTATAGAAAAAGTATTATATTCCACATTGAGAACATATAAAATATATTGAAATAAGAAAATTGGAAAATATTTTTCATATATATGGTGAACAAAAAAGATAATATCCTATATTTTTATATATTCTTCATGAAGATGTAGATGATACTTGACCATAAAATTTTGAGTATAATATTAATACATAATTATACTACACCGTGAATTCATTTAAAAAATAAATTACAAATTTAATAGAATGTATATAGTGAATAAAATATCACAACTATATTAATTTTTATTATTTATACAAAAATTGATCTTTATGAATCTCATAAAACATTCTAGAAAATAATGAATTAATAAATAATTTAGAACATTAATTTAAATTGACTATAATTTAAAATATGAAAATGTATAATGAAAAAAGGGAAGAATAAAAAAAATATGATTGGAAAATGTAACTTAACAAAAATAAAAATACTAAAAGAAATAACAATATCCTATTAAATATGAAGATATTTAATGTGGACTTCTGTGAAAAAAATATACATGAATTTAAATACAATAGCTTATTCTTAAATAAATAATTATATTTAATTATAATACTATAGAAAATGAGGTATTATTAGATATACCTAAAATAACGTTTTTTAACAAAATATGGTTTATCATAAAATTAGTGAAAAATATAATATTAGGTATGATACGATTTAATATTAAATATTATAATATGTAATGCTATATATTTATATTGACTCATATTAAACCTAATAATATTTAACTAAAATTCACAGAATTAATTTAATATAAATATAATAAAAATCCATGAGTAAATATTAAAATACCATCTATTTATTAAAAATAGATTGATTAAATTTTACATTAAAAGAAAGGTTTTGAATTAAACGAAAATCCATGAGTAGATTTATATGTTGTCTAATTTTTTCATTATTTTAATCCATGACAATTGGACTATAAAATCATAGTTAAAAACATGTATAAAATTTCAGAAACATCATATAAGGAAGATTCATAGATGATGAGTTTTAAAAAGTAAATACTATAAAAATTCATAAGGAATTAGAAATCAAACATGAATATTAATGAAAAGGTTAAAATATTTTTATTAGGACCCTAGAATCTAAATTACAATTCCAATTATTCATAAAAATTACAATAATAAATTCTTATTCATTTAATAAATTAATATTTTTCTTAAATTTGAAAAATATATTGGAGAGAATATGCATATGACCTGAGTCTTACTACAATAGAAGATGTATTGAGAAATTCAATTAAGTGAATTTTGAATCTTCATTAAAACTATGAACCTACATAGTTTCAACAAGAAATAAAAAATATATTATGTAAATATTAATGGAGGATTGTTTAGATTATTAAAACAATTAATTGCAAATGACTATAATAATGAAAATTGGAGAATTGTTAAAACATATGGTAAATAATAAGTAGTAAATCTATAAATGAAAAATATATAGTGAACAATTTTGAGATTATATATTTTAACAACACACATTTAACTAATTCAAAGGATAAATTTAATATACTGAACATTTAGAGATCAAGTAACTGTAAAATCAACAGATATTGTAGTTCATGAAAATGGATTTAGTGAACATATACGGTAAAAAATATATTATTACATGAGAATGGAAGAGGTATTTTTCTGAATAATATTGACCCCTATAATATTTGAGATACATTAGAATAAAAAATCAATGTTTTTAAGAGAGGTATGCGGGAGAGAAAAAAGAAAAAATTAACTGATGGGAGAAATTACTTAAGTTTGGACGATTGTAATGAACCAAAGTAAAATTAATGAAAAATCCTCTTGATCTAATTTAATGTCTTATTATTTGAAATTATTATGTAAAACATATGAACTTCCTTGGTTTAATGTATTTACATTTTGAAATACCATTATTAATTGTGATCGTTGATAAGATTGTTATTTAATAGTGATCTCAGGATTAGTAAAAATATAGGGTTTTAACTAATCCAATTTACTCAGATAGAGGAAGAGATGGCCTCATCCAATAGAATTTCTTCATACTAATCCCATTTATCAATGCTCATAAAGCAGATGGCATCATTGGGATTTTATCTTGGCCAAGACCAAGCCGAGCTTCAACACTAAAATCTCGAACGAAACCTCCAATGGGAGAAGTGGAAGTTGATAGAGATTACCACCAAAGTGATGTTACCTGAGCCACCTGAGGAGTCTTTCACCATCGCACACCTTACCCTAAGGTAATTTGCAGGAGTTATAAGGGTTTATATAACAAGAACATATCACTATTATCATGTTTATTATTTTTTTATATAATAAAGAATATACATTCATTTTATTATTGTTACTTTTTAAATAGTTTTTAAATCACAAGGTGTATTTTTAGTGGATATGATATTAATAAATATATTTTCATGAACTAATGTATTTTTGAATTAAATAGTATTTTAGAAAAATATTACAACTAAATTACTTTTTATTAAATTTAAATTATCGTATATTTTTTATGAATACAATTGGGATTTTTATTAAGGTTTGAATGTTGTTTTTTTCAAAACACATGAATTTTCAATAAATTCCAATTTTTATATGAAAAGTAAAAATTCAAATATTTTGCAAATTCTTAAGATAAAATTTATATTATATTTGAAATTAGGGTATCTAAATTATCCAATGGTTAAATTTCAAGAATTTTGTTAGACCATTGAATTTTTAGAAAAACAATTAAATTCCATTTAAATATATAATGTGTTTTATGACATCATAATGACCCAATAATGATGTAATAAAATACTATAAATTGTATGTTCTGCCAATATATGTTTTACCATTAAATTAATGTAATTTTAAGTTAGTATTATTTATTTTACAAAGTCATAGTAGAACCTCCATGACTTATGAATGATTATAACTTTTTAAATTGATTTCCTTGAGAGTGTGACTCACCTACACATAATAAAGCCTTATATTTTAAGAAGATAGGACATTGTATTATAAAATATTTTTTACACCCCCTTTGAAAAAAACCATTGGTGAAAACCAATGGTTGGCTAGTGGTTTTGATTAGTTAAATGTGTGGTTCCCAATACCAAAATAAAAACGAATTCCCTCTCCTTTCCTATATAAACCCACCCAAGCTCCCACTACCTTTTCACTAAAATCATTTGGATCCCGAAAAACCTCTATCCTAATCCCTCTATAATTCCACCAAGGAGACCCAAGCTCTCAAAAATCCTCTCTCAAGACCTTCCCAAGCCTTTTTGATCACACTTCCATGTAAGGGATTTCTTCATATATCATTTTTTATAAGTTTCTTTATTTTGTTATTCAATTATAATTTAAATTGAAAATTATGGGGTATGATTTCGAAGCTCCCCCATACATTACTCTTTATTTTTTAATGATGAGATACCCCTTTATCTCTCATTAATTTTTTCCATGTACACCCGTTAGAATTCTAAAATTCCGTATGGGGTTTCTCCCTCCTCATTTACATTCAAGAAATTATTTTGAATTATGAATCTAAATTCCATTACATGTGTTAGTACATGTATCTATTTAACACTTTTACTGTCCATTTCATGTAAATATGATGAGACACCCCTTTTCTCACTCATCAGCTATTTTTATGAAATTCTTATCACGTCGTTACGTAGCCAAAATTGCACCGCAATTTTCCAAGCCAAAGTCATTGTGTAGTAAATACCATGCCCATTTAATTGTCAAGGGTATTCACCTTTATATACATTTAATTATTTATTATATAGTTTCATGTATTAATTAAACATTCCTTTATCATGGAATAAATGGTCATTTTAATGAATCTATGTTATATGATCCATGTGCCACACTTATGTATTAAATGAAATGATTAAGAAGGGTGCGCCCAGATAGAACAACAATGCATTGGGTAAAGAATAGTGTCATGATATGTCATGTTCAATGAGGTTTTAATCATCATAATTCATGTGAAAAGAGGGTTTACTCATGATCCAGGTGAAATGAGCCTTGGCTCATGCTAATATCATGTTAAATGTTGTTGCGACATTTCTATATTATGATAATAATACTATATCATGCCTTTATGTTCATATTTCTCTTATGCTCCATTGATATTCCTATTTCCTAACATGCACTATATTCTTATTGTTATGCCTTTTTTACTCCCTTAATGGGCTTTATAGGTCACCCTTTTCTTTATGCATGTCCTTAGGTTATCCCATGAAATGCTAAGTATGATGGAATTTAGTAGTCTTGTAAAGGAAGTTTTCAATGAAGATGTTCTATTTTGTGTTCTATGTTGTTTTGTAATGTTCCTAATCTGGAAATACACTAGACCTCTTGATCTTCTATGTTGTATTAAGGTAAGGTTTTTATGTAATAAATTATGTTTAAGTGTGTAAAAATAGAAGTGTTGTTATATCACTATAATTATATGTTATATATATGATATTGTTTTCTCTATGCTATTGTAAATCTCATTTAGAACATACCATTATGATTTTCAGGTTTTATAAATGCAATAATTTAATTTGAGGAAGTGCATACTACCGCCCACTCAAAGAGTTATGACTCATTCATGATATACATGGAATGTATAAAGGATTAAATTAATGAACTTCTATATCATATATAACATAGATATTATAATCGAATAATAATATACCTATGTATCATTTAGTTTTCATTTCATTAAATATGAAAAACAAATGAAAGTAGTGTTCATGAATACGTATAACTTACCATCTCCATGAATGGTGAATTTCATTTAATATATCAAAATGCTATGAAATATTCTAAGTACATATATACTGGATATATAAGATATATAAGATATATAAATCATGAATATCATTCTGTAGATTATGGAATTTTTACCACATGGACAATTTATAATTATAAAAAGTTCATTTTTGAATCATGTTCTGAACATCGACAAAATGTAAGATATGAAATCAAATAAAAAAATAATTGTTTTAGAAAGGAAATAAGTGATATAAATGGAATAATAAACTTGATTTTTTTGAATCAAGTATAAATAAACTTAGGTTTATTATTCTGGAAATCAAGGAATGAACATGTCAAGTCGTACACGAGGTAAGAGACTATGTCTCAATCTCCATTATTTGATGCATATTTTGATTGATACACGATATTCTTTAATATGGTGTATAAACACCGTTGAATTTTAATTTCGTTCAAATATAATCTTTTTATATGTAGAGTTTTAGTAAATGACAAAGGGGATGTTTCTTTTTAATGTACTCGGTGACAATGTCCTTTCACCCACCGTGATCATTATTTGATATTTGGATTCCTTAACAAGCCATTATGTTTTTAAATTGAAACTAAATACCATATACCTTTTTTGTATATTTTGGTATTTAAAATGGTTTTGAAAGTTGATTTACTATTTCAATATCATGAAATTATTTCTGGTGATTGCAAATGATATTTTTTTTATTGAAATATTGATAATTGTAATCTTTTATGTGTAATGATTATATAATGGTGCATGGAAATTTGGTGGGGGTTATATGAAGAACCAAAATATGGGTAGTTATGTGATAATCCAAGGATGGGTGGTTATGTTATAACCTCCAATGCATTTGTTATAGAAGTTTGTCTTATGGATATTCCATTTGTAAGAATGATTTGTTCAAGTCGACTCTAGGGTTATTCCATTTAAGTATGATATGTCCCATGATTACCTTTTATATGTTATGTGTTCTTTCTTTGGGTTTTATGGTAATATTTTGGTTAAAAAAGGGAAATTAATGAGATTTTATTTAGTGAAGAGTATTTGATACTTCATAAATGTGAAAAGTATTACTTATGATAATGTATTAATGGTTTACAAGTTGTTTTAAAAAACTAATAGTTTTACTTATTTTTGTATCCCATACTATGATTTTTATGCTCATACCATGTTTTTGAAATGCTTTTAACATGAATTAAATTCGAATAGGGTCAAGGATTAGATCAAAGAAAAATTCATGTTGTTTAAAACATGGAATTAAACATTTTTTTTTTATTTTAAGAGTTTTTATTTTAAGAAAAAAATGGATACTGAGTAGAAGTGTCTATATATAATATTAAAGTTGTTATGTATAATGTATGAACTAATAATCTAAAGTTGTAAACATGAAAAGATACACTCTTTCAATTATTATCTAAATTCTAGATTATGTATTGTTTAATTTCAGGGCCTTATAGAAGGTATCGGGGGTTAGTTTAAATAACATTAAGAGTTATAATTTTATAAATAGAATATCCACAACTAATTTTTACATTATGTTCAAATTGAAATGATATAGAATTTGAATATTTCCATGTTCATTCCTCTATGGTATGTTTGTTCAGAATGGTTTTCTACAAGGGAAACATGGTAGCTATGTTGGGAAGGCATATGGAGGTAAATAACCTTCCACGTTAGTATCCGAAGATGGTTGGAATCAGAAATCAATAGTTTGTTAAAATGATGGACTAGTTGACTTAGTCTATAAATGGTGGTAGTTTACATGAACGATATTAACCAAATAAACCATAGAGGAACCTATTTATTTTGGATGATTTCATGAGGTAATATCCCCCATCATTCAGAGGATCATATGAACCTGTTCAAGCTGAAGGGTGGATTAAAGCCCTGGAAAATATTTTCAATGTCATCGGTTGTACCACAGTGAAAAGGATAGTCTTGCTATTTATCATTTATAATGAGAAGAAAATAAGTACTGGTCGATGGTTAAAAATGTCATGGGTAGTGAAGAGATTTATGCTCTTGGATGGGATGATTTCAAAATTATGTTTCTTGGAAAATATTGTAGTAAGGAAATTCACCATAGGATGGAAAACCAGTTCATGGAATTGAGGTTGGAGGATGAATCAATGGATAGTTATTGAGAAAAGTTCACTCAAATGGCATGGTATGCTCCCAATTTCATCTGATATATTGATAGTAAGATAAATCGATTTTACTCAAGACCGAATCTGCGATATCTAAGAGCATTAGACTCTCATGAATTTAAAATCAATGAGAATATTTTTAGATGGTATGAGAAGGTAGAAATAGAGTTTTTGGATGATCAGGTGTTTTATGAGAGCAAGAAAAAGAAGAGGTCTAGTTGGCAGGAAAAGGGAATGTAGTCATCAAAGAAGCCTAGAAGAATAAAAATTAAATTTCCATCATGTCAGAAGTGTGGTTCAAATAATCCTGGAGAATTTTTCTCAAAATCTAGAACGTTCTTATGGTGTGGTAAGATTGGTCATATTGCTCGAAACTGTAAGAATGATGATCAGCCAGGAAATGGAAAGCTATTGGTTAGATGTTCTAGTGGAAATGTGCTTGGTAATTATGCCAATGTGTGTCCAAAGTTGATTACCCTAGTTAGAAACAAAATAGATCATATTTAGAAGGGTGGGGAAATATATTTTTCGACTACTCTGGTTGATGTGGGACCATCAAATGAAGTGGAATAATTAATTGAAAAGAAGACTGGTGAATGCTCTAGTTTTGGTCTAGCTTTCCAGAAATGATGAATTTTTTATCTACAGTGGTGATTTGTTGAATGGAATTTGTTGTGTCCTAATGAAGAATGATCAGGTAATTTTTTATGCTTTACATTAGTTGAAACCTTGTGAGTTAAATTACCCCAAACATGATTTGGAATTATCATATCTTTTTTTGCTTTAAAAATTTTGAGGCAGCATCTGTTTGGAGTAAAATGTTAAATATATAATGACCAAAAATGATTGAGGAATATATTAACTCAGAAATAATTGAACATGAGATAGAGAAGATGGATGGAATTAATCAAGGATTATGATTTCACGATTTATTACCAACCAGGAAAAGAAAATAAAGTAGTCAATGCTTTGAGTGAAAAAATTAATGCTACATTAACCATTCTAAGTTTGGAACAAAATCCTTTGATTAACGATCTAATGAACTTTGGAATAGAATTTGTTGGTGCAGGAAATTACTTTGTTTTTTTCAGGTGTCAGTGAAATCATCTCTCTCAGAAAAAATTAAGCAAGCACAGAAGGAAGACAGTGAGTTGCAGAAAAATATAGAGTTGGTTCAAAAGGGTATGTTTCCTGAATTTTTCATTCATAATGACTGTATTTTGATATTTCTAAAGATATTATGTGTGACTTTTTATTCATAGATTAATAATGAGTTGTTATGTGAAGCTCATAGTTCTCTGTTTTCAATTCTTCCTAGCATTTCAAAGATGAATAAAAATCTTCAGGAGTATTATTGGTGGGATGAAATGAAAAGATATTTTTCTGACTTCACTGTGAAGTGTTTGACTTGTCAACAGGTTAAGGAAGAGTGGCAGTTACTGAATGGGATGCTTTATCCTTTACCAGTTATAGAGTGGAAATGGGAAAATATATTCATGGAATTAATTTTGGGATTACCAAAGACATCCCAAGGTAATAATGGAATCTAAGTTATTATTGAGGGATTGACCAAATCTGCTCCTTTTCTTTCCTATTTGAGATACTTTGTCTGCAGATCAACTATATTTTTTATATGTTAAAAAGATAGTCAGGTTGAATAGTGTTACCCTCTCCATTGTATCAGATTGTGATCCTAGGTTTACTTTTAACTTTTGGAATGTCCTTTTTATGTCATTGGGTACTGAATTAAAATTTAGTACAGATTTTCAACCTCATTCTAATCGGCAATTAGAACAAAGAATTTAGACATTGGGTGATATTTTATGTGCTTGATCAATGGTTTAGTAGGGAAGTTGTGGCCAATATATTTCTTTTTTTAGTTTTCTTATAATAATATTCCTCATTCCAGTATACTAATGGATTCATTTCAGGCATTATATGTTAAGAAGTGTCTTACTCTAGCATTTTGGGATGAAGTATGCGAAGGTTAATTGATGGGACCAGAATTTGGTGAAGTGATGGTATGGGGGACAAACCATTTTTTTCATTTTATAATACCCGGTTTAAGGTTTTACGGTACCCCAAACATCCCTACAAACCACACCATGAAACAGGCATAACATCCCACTTTCAATGTAAAAAATTCAACATTCAAAAAATCACCACTCGCCACCTCGATCCACAAACCCATGTTGTGGCCTCGAAGCACGGTACCCCTTGAAACCTTCAACACCTCGAACCATTGTCAGCCTCGAAACCGTTGAGATGACTTGAGAATCCGCAACGAAACACCTAAGAGATTCACCGGCGTTTCTCATCACTGTCAAAGAGGAAGAACATCACAAGCGACCACCGCTCATCTGACCGCGCACGCGCCACCTTCAATGCGAAATCCAACCTTATACCGCCGGTGAGACCCTGGATCGGCCACCATCAATCAGCGTCGAATCGACGATCGCACACCACCTTCACTGGCATTCCTCTCTGTTTCCGCCATCAACCACCACCAACACAGAAACCGGATGGAATCACCATTTTCAAAACAAGAATAAAACAGAGCCTTGAAAATCAACCGAGAAAACCGCCCTATAGCCACCCCGACCGCTGAATAATCCCTCAATGATCCTCAGAGTACTCAGCCACCACACATCTGGAGAAGACCTCCACATGATGAGAGACCGCCGTAGGACAACAACCCCGAACCGGAACCAAACACTTGAATGCTTCGTACAGTATGCCGCTGAACAAACCGGTCTTACACCCACGGGTCAGACTAGCAGAGTCGAAGCCCGAAGTGTTCGGCCACAACAGGGAGGACGAATCCCAAGACCGTCACGGAGAACAGAAGAGGCATCCGATGAAGTTCCACCACAGGGATAAGGCAACAGAAGGAAAATCCAAGCACTGCCATCTTCAAACAGAATCGCTATGTGAAAATCATCAACACTAGAAACAAGCAAGGAAAACAAGAAACGATAACAAAAAATCCCCCCTCCCTGGGCCACTCTAGATATGTCCTCAACCTCAATGAAAAGATCTCCTCCACACAATATGATCCCACACACGACGAAATCGTCGCGCCGAGCCAACCAATCTGCGGGGAGGAGACGATTCAACGAGAGTCGAACCAGGGCGGATAACCGGAGGAAGGATCTATCATTTGAGGTAGGTGATCATGTCTTTCACAAATTTACACAATGTAAAAGTGTGATTCATTTTGGTAAGAAGGGGAAGTTGAGTCTGAGTTTTGTTAGACCCTATGAAATCCTGAAGAATGTTGGACCCGTTTCCTAAAGAGTGACTTTACTTCGAAGTTTATCCCTGGAACAAAATGTTTTTCATGTTTCAATGTTGAGAAAAGTATATGACATATCCATCTCATGTTTTGAGCCCATAAGTAGTTTAGTTGGAAGTAAATGTTTCTTATGAGGAACAACCAATCCAGATTCTTGACTAAAGAGACCAAGTGTTGCAGAATATGGTAATCAATCACGTAAAGTATTTGTGAAAAAACTATATGGTTGAAAAGGCAACATGGAAATCTGAAAATGCTATAAGGGATAAATAACCCCACTTATTTAATATGTGAATAAAATTATGAGGACACAATGTTAAAAAGGGTGAAGGATGTAACATCCCATGTAATTAAAGAATATGACATTTTCATATTTATTAATATTTGTGAATTAAATATTAATTTTACTTTAAAATGGATTTTATATTCAATATAGTACCCAAGATGCAACAATGGGTTTCTCCAAAATCTTATGTTGCACACAAGGCTGAGACATACTGAGAAAAATAATAACAATATATTATTATTATTTTTAAGGGTAGTTAACACCTAGCCATTGTATATGGGGGAATTAAAATAACTAACCATTTTATGATTAAAAAAGTCTGGTAAATGTTTTTACGTTTATCCAATTAAATTTGGAGGCTTAAAATGAGAATGAATCCAATTATAAGCATAAATAATCTTATATTTTTAAAAGTTAGTTTTATCACCTTTTGAGGGAAACCCCTTTTTAAATATAATTTTGTCACTTTTATATGTTCTATTTGAAAAAATAAACTTCTTCTTTCGAATTGGGACATCAAAATTTACTTTGGGTAAATTTATGGTATTTTTCTAATAATGTTCATTTTTAATGAATAGTGAAAAATACTGCATTTTAAGTCAAAACTAGCTTTTCATCTAATTTATTTGTATGATTAGATTGTATTTTTTAATTTGTTTTGAACTGTAATTAGAATATATTTTTATCATTTAATCCAATTTTTGTCATTGTATGTAATTTCACTTTGAAATTAGACATAAACACTTGTCAATCTTTTGGTAGTTTTTACTTCTAAAAAACACGCCTCTTGATTTTGAAAATAAGAATTAATTTTAAATTAATTTCTAAAACTTCTGTTTTTTGATTTTGGGAAAATGAATTCCATATTTGAATCATGGGGACCAAATTTTGAAAATAGGTAACTTTTATTAGACATTACGGACAGTCACATTAGTAAATATTATATTTTCCATGGTTAAATGGTAAATATGGTAAATAATGTTAAAAACTATTATTATAATAATATTAAATTTTCCTAACACATGTACTAACCCTATTGTATGAGATATGTATGACCATTTTAAACCTTTGGTCCATTTTAGGAAGCCATGTAGCCACTTGTTTTTGAAAATGAAATTAATTACTTCTAATTTAATGTTAAAAAAATATAACCTAAACATGTGTCTTTTACAAAAAGAATTTTTATATGGGTTATATAAGTGATATCTTAAACTATAAATAGTCATTATAAATATAAAAATATTTCTTACATCATGGTATTTTGTTTATAATTTATAGAAATAAAATATATAATTTTATTTATAACACAATGGTGAAGTATTGATTACCTTATTAATGAATGATTTAAATCAGGATATTCTAAAAATTAATATAAATTTATTTTAGATGATTTTACGCCATAAAAATTTTTTATGGTAGATTATGATTTTTTATCTTTAAAAAAATGCAGTTTTTTCAAATGAATCATACTGTTATGGATTTTTAAAAAGTCATGATATAAAGAGTATAAAATTGACATAAATGAGTTTGTAAATCAATTAATATTTTATTAAATGATATAATAGTCCAAAAAATATATGATTCGGAACACTGACATATATGATGTTAAAATTTCATTAATGATCTATTTTTTGGTCTTTTTTCATTTTATAGACACTATTTTAACCATATATTATGAATATACAAGAAGACATAGTAAAAGTTAAATTAGTTTACTAAGGGTTAATGATAAAGGATAAGGTTACTTTTATGACATAAACTTGTCAAAAACCCATTGGATGAGAATATTTGGACACATAATCATCTTATCATCGAAATATATCACTATGTTGTTATTATAATTCTAAAAAAAATTAATAATAATATTTTACTTTAAAACTTTCCTAATATTCCCCTCCTCACTCTTATTAAAGGACACCACCTATAACCCTTACTCACACCTCTCAAGCCCCCTTTACCCACCCAAATTCATCCCAAATAAGCTCCCAACATCCATACCTTACTCCTAGAATTCTTCCCCGAGGTATAAGTCAATTAAATAAATCCCTCTGGCTCAAATCAAAAGAAGTTACACTATTTGAGGTAACGTCTCCTCACAGGTTTCTCTCCATTATTTTTCCTTCCCCAATCCCTATTATCTTCATATTGTTTTTTTATATAACAAAACATGTAGCCTAAATAAATTATTTTTTTTCATGATAATTATTCTAACTACACTTACACACACCTTCGTCAAATAGTATAGAACATACTATTTCTTTGGATAAAAAACTATTTCCTCTAGAATGATGACTATTCAATCTTCACCTACCACTGCTTATGGTGGAAATTATGATGGAAATGTAATTATATATTATATATATGATATTTATGCTATAAATATTCAACTTTAATTCTCATTTAGAACATACCATTATTATTTTCATGTTGAATAAATATGATAATTTCATTTGTGGATGTGCAGACTATCGCCCCCTAAAAGAGATATGACCTATTCATGATTTAAATGGAACATATAAAGGATGTAATTAATGAAAATATGTAACATATATAACATAAATATTATAGATTAATTATAATATATCTATCTATCATTAAATTTTCATTCCATTAAATATGAAAAAAATTAAAGTAGCATTTATCTGTACGTACGGCTTACCGTCTCCAGGAAAGGTTCATTTCATTTATTATAACCAAGTGGTTTGAACAATCCTAAATATATAAATAAAAGATATATATGATATATATGATATATAAACAATTAATATGATTCTAAATATAAGGGAATTTTGAATACTTGTACAATTTATAATTATAACAAGTTCATTTTTGACTCAAGTTCCAAACATCGACAAAATGTACAATATGAACTCAAATTATTAACTAATGGATATATAAAGGTCATTAGTGATATAAAGAAATAAAATATATTAAAATAGTTCCGATGTAAGTAGAAATTAGCTTACATTTATTATTCAGGAAATTAATGAACAAACAAGTCAAGTTGGACACGAGGTAGGGGACTTTGTATCAATATACATTCACTGAGGCATATTCTGATTTATACACGACTTGATTTTATACAGTTTATAAACTAATTGAATTTTAATTTCATTCAAATGGAATACTTATATAGGTATCATTTTACTAAATGACAAAGTGAATGTTTCTTTTTAACGCACATGGTGACAAAAACTTTTCTACCGCCTCGAGAATTTTCTGATATTTGGCTTCCAAAACAAGTCGTGATGTTTTAAATGGAAAATAAATACCATAAACCCTTTTTAAATATTCTGGTATTGGAATTTGTTTTGAAATTGGATTTATTATTTCAATATCATGAAGTTATTTCTTGTGATTGAAAATAAAATTTTTATGATTGAAATGTTGATCATTGCAATCTTTTATGTGTGATAATTATATAATGGTACTTCGAAATTTGAAGGGTGGTTATGTGATGAACCAAATGATGGGTGGTTCCATGATAAACGAAGGACGGGTTGTTACTTTGTATCCTCTGATGCATTGGGTATTGAATTCTTCTGAATTTATATTCAATAAGTAAAAAAGATTTGTGGATGTTGACTATATGGTTATTCCATTTAATTGTGATTATATCCCATGTTTACCTTTTATATGTTATGTGTGATTTGTATTCGTATTATGGTAATATATTGGTTATAAAATAGCAAGCAAGATATTTTATTAAATTAAAATTATTTATTACTCCATAAAGGTGAAAAGTATCACTTATGATAAAGTATTCATGGTTTACATGTTGTATCAAAAAAACATACAGTTTTACATTATTTTTGATACCTTAATAATATTTTTATGTTCATCCCAAGTTTTTGAAATGTTTTTCACTTGAATTAAAGTGGAATACGGTCAAGTATGGGATCATGGAAAAGTCATGAGGTTTAAAATTGGGAACTAAACAAGTTTGTTTTATTTTAAGTGTTTTTATTTTATGAAAAAATGGAGACTTGGTAGAAGTGTCTACATATAATATTATAGTTGTTATGTATAAGTTATAAAATAATTCTCTAAATATATAAACCTGAAAGGATCCTTAATGGGAATTATGAACATAATTCATGATTATGTAATGTTTAAGGATGATACCTTATACCTATCCCCCAGCACACGCTCTGCCCACCCCATGCACCCCTACACCCTCCCATGGCCACTTGCAACAAAACCCAACACACCCCCCTGGTATCATGAGTTATTGGTCCTTATCTGGGGTATTTTCAGTGAGGACTAATGAAAGGACCTGTTTCGATCAGCGTTTGAGTAGTGGTGAGTGGGAATCCCTAAGAACAATGTATGGGAAGCCATAGGTTGGGGAGAACACTATTGACTATCATTGGATGACATGGATGATCTATGGTGATTCAAGTGTTGGTGGTAGTGGATATTTCATATTTTAATTTTAGGATATGTTTTTCGGCCATATCTAGACATTACATTTAGTGATGGATAGAAGAAGGGATAGAGAGACCAGGTGTTTGGTATGGAAGGTCAATGATAATGGTACTCCTATGATGGAGAGAATCATATTAGTTGTGGGTGACTGGCCATCATGTCATATGGGTCGATGTTGCAGTGAGACTGATCATTGAACAATTGATGAGAAAACATGATTCTAGTGTGTGGGAAGATACTATATTTTCTGGTTCCTTGGATAATACTATATTTGAAGTTCATATGTGGTGTTGAGTAGAGTTAGTGAATTGGAATTTGGATTAGGATTGGTTTTGAGGGATCTCATGGTGAATCACATAAGAGGATATTTGGTTCTTAGAGTTGGAGAATGATGGAGGAAGAAAATAGTTGGTGATCCAACCATGAAATTTTAGTGGGAGTCATGGATCAGACTTAGGTGTAGGCATTATATGATCTCATGATTCGTCAAGAGGTGAAGTCATCTAGATTGAGAGATTTGATACCACAACAACAGGTGAAACCATGAAATTTTAGGAAAATTCATCATGGGGAGAACATAATGGTGTTTGTCATGGGGGTTGGATGTCGTGAACTGAAAACCGCATTGAGATAATTTTTCAATACCCAGTTACCAGGTCGATAGACTATTGGAAGATCATTCTCAGTTGTAAATTCATATAGTTAGGAGAACCATGATGTTCAGTAAACCTTCATGTGAATATTAGTATGGTGGGGATAACCACAAGATTTATTATTAATTAGTTGAATATGCCGAGGAGTGTCCAGATATATGGGTGTAGTGGGAGCCTTCTTGGTTTTAGTGTGTGTAGTGTGTGAGTGGCTAAAATTTTGGTTCAATGGATGACTTGATGTTTGGAAATGTGTAAAAGAAACCTGATTAGAATTTAGAGACGGACAATAGAATGTTCTGAGGGAATTGGCCACTGTATTAGTTTTTTGAGACATGTCAGGACAAATACCGTGGCTTCTTAGGGATGAGAAGTGTTAAGGTGGGGAGTTTTTAATGCCCCCATGTTTCTGATTCATTATTCTTAGTGGAAATTTTTGTTTTTATAACGAAGCATGGTTTTTTTCATATATTCGAATTTGGATCAGAAATATGAACATTAGATGTTATTAAATGGTATTTTTGGATTTGGTTTCAGTCAAATGTTGAATCCTCCAGGGTTTGGGTAGAATTTGGTGGAGGTTCAGGGTGAAAAATAATTGAAATTTATGTTACCACATCCTTTCATGTTGTGACCCATTAGGTTTATTCCTTGAATGGGGTCGGTTTAGGGGTGAACTCTCTATCTATAACATTTTTGGTTGTGGACCTGAGTTCAAGAAATGAAATTCCTAGTGGTAGAAATTCATGGTGTGAAACCCATGGTCACAGAGTGAATCATGCATTGGTGGATTTATTTTATTAGTTTAATTTTTTTATTTTTATGGGTCAAGTGTTTCCGAGTGATTTTACTGAAGAAAGTATCAAATTTTCAAGGTTGGTTGTTTGTGTTTAATGAAATGAAGAAAAATATTTTCTGTAATTTTTTAATTTTTTTGAGGATGCCTGGTTCTTGTTTTCACAAAAAGAACACACTGTTATCTCTAAAGTGAATGAAATTTCATTTTCTACTATTGATTAAGATAAAACATTCCACTAGTCCACATTGAAGGCTTAGGGAAATCATGAAAAATATTAAAAATTTCCTTTCTAAGAGAGACAACCTATTTAAATAGCATATACAAATTATATAATAATGAAAACATGTTTTTGAAATTAAAATGAAATTATAGAATTCAAATTAAATGGTTAGGCAGAGGATACTTACCTCAACCCCATGGCAGGCTTCTTTTCACGACAACAAATCAAATATTCCTTTTTTCCAATTGAATTCATATGAAAATTCACATATATATAAGGATACCCATCCCCTATGTACATATTTTCATGGAAAAATACGCACAAGGGGGTCCATAGATATATGTTTATACATGCATATACCCCATTACACTTATAAATGTATGCATTTTTTAAATCTATATATAAGCACATTTTCCCTAAGTATATATATATATTCATATTTCCACGAGTGAATTTATATAATAGGGGTACCTATATATTTATATTCCAACCTATGAATACACATGTATGTTTTCTTCAACAGAAACTCAAATCCAGCTGAACGAGATCCAGAAAGCACAAAAAAAATAAAGAAACCAAAAATCACAAAACACCAAATTAAAATTTTTCCAATGGATAAAAACAGAATAAATCATACCCAAATCCAATGTTGAAGTCACTGTCATCGATGGTGGTGGATAGAACCGACTTCCTCAAAAGAGACCACCTGTACAGATATAGTGCGAAAATAAATGAGATATAACGAATTCTAATATATAAGTGATCAGTGATGATAAATGATTCATGAATCCATTAACATTATAGATTCTATAATTACTTTCTATTATTACCAAAATATCATTATTTTCTCACACCTATTGGGATGGTAATTTATGGTGGCCATGTCAACATCGAACCACTACAAACACACACATTGTTAATCAGAATATCAATAATCATTGCTTCAATACATGCATAAATAATAGAGATAACACATCCATGAATCATACCTCATTCTTCAATATTATCATTTCCATTTTACATTCTCTTCATAGCATTTCTTTCCAATATATATCTCAATTACCTTATTAAATCATATAATATAAGTTGTGCATGCTTATTATATAATAAACAAATAGAGTATAAAGGAGCTCATATTCATCTTCTATTTCTCATTCCCTTCCATTTTTCCTATTCTTTTCATTTCCAAAACACTTCCCAAATAAGATTTCAAAATAATCCCATTTATAGTGGGGGGGACTATAATGGAACGTGTGGTTCAATAGTATTATTTCAACATGACTCATCCATACTCAACATGGTGCAACATTTCATTTACCAGACACAACCATGGTTCTTTAAATTAATCACAAGGAACAAAATTTTAACTCCCATATTAATTAATTTATCCTCAATTATTACACAAATCATTAACCCTTCAAGTACAATCCATTTGACCCTTTAAATCTCATTATCAAATATACAATAAAGATTAATTTCCATTTCATAAACCCACAATTTTAATTATTCATTAAATTAATCATCATTTCATGGTAATTGGAATCCCCCACAAGCTTTCATCAAGCCCGATCTCATAATCTCCATTGATACCCATGGGATCTATGAGGGGTATCTCATTTTCCTGGAATTCAGTTGAAATTTTAATTCACAAGAAATTATATAGCATATAAATGAAATGATATAAAAATAACACAAGATCATTATTGAGGCTATAAGAATTAGATATTATTACACCTACCTTAGGATTGTTATTGAACTCTTGACAAACCTTATACCTCAATTCGATGTAGAGAAGTCAAATTCACAATAATACGGGAGATATAGGATCAAAACCTAGGATCAAGATCCAACAACACAAAATCAGTTAAAACCTATATCTAAACAATCAACAATGGTAGGATTTATCCCACTCTAATGGGAGAGATATATGGGAGAGAGAGAAACCTAAATAAGGAAGAGATCACATACTGCAGAAGTTTTGATTTCCTCCGATAGATATTTGATTTGAAATGAAAGGATTTTTAGGAGCTTAGGAATCTTCTTGGGAGTCTCCAAGTGAAAAATAAATTTTTTTAGGTTGAGATAGGTTGATTAGGTACATAAAAAGGGTTTATGAATTTCTAATTATAATTTTGGGGCATTAAAGGACCACACGAACGGTTTCCTAGATGGGCCACAAGATTAGTAAAATCATGTAACCGTACTATTTGGGGTTCTTGGTTTCTCCTGGGTTGGTGCATAGTTTGAAATAATGATCGTCAATTGTGAAAACCTCCTATGTCCAAGGGTTCATGGATTGGGAAGGGTGGCTGTATGGTTTTCCAAACCGTGCTCCACGATCCTATGGCTCAAGATGTGACACATTTTTTTGTAGGACAAACCACATGGTTTACCCTAACCATGCACCAACCATCCGTCAAACATGAAAAGACCAATGGGCTTCCAAAATTCTTCAAATTCATCATAAACGACCCCAATGAAAGACCTAACCATGTTATTATCAAAACAAGGGTAAAAGACTACCTAAAAATGAGTATGATATTCTCCAAAAGGTTGGGATCTTTCAACATCATTGTAAATTTTGAAAAAGAACATTAAATATTTGTAGGAGAAAAACATAAAAACATAGAGAAACAAAAAAGATGTGAGCTAGGCTCTAATAAAAATTGAGGGGACTGGTTAGTGGTGATCTTAACACTATGAGGGGAGTGAATCAATGTCTTTGAATTAAATCCTATTAATAATTTTTATCCCATTTATGTTTAAATCTTTTTACCTATTAAAGTAAATGGTTCTCTGATTACATTGTCTTACTTTGTTTCATAAAATAACCCAATATAAGAAGCATATATATATTTACATTGATACCATATTAATGTAATAAGGATAGAACATAGAGTGATGTGGATTTATCTAATATTTCACTATCCTATAGAATCATCCTATAGATACAAATGAGTAGAGTATAAAATTAAGACTCATGTTTCCATGTCTCCAAAGACTAGTAATTGGTTCATCCTGTACTAAGGGGAATCAAACATCACATAATGATACTTTTATTGGTTAATAAGTGATTGTTATACCAGTGAGGACTCTGAAAAGTTGTTGATGTGACACTTGATCTTTTTATTCCTCTTCATTCTCTTACACAAAAACATGAACGAACCTACACATTCTTATGTATCCAAATAGTGCAGATGCAGACTTATACTAATTCATAGTAACAAATGGTTTTGATTCATTTTTTTAATTCTTCTTATGAAAACTAAAATATGAAGAAGCCCTCTAATTCTTCCTTCTTCATCTCCTCTTCATATACTTTATTGTATAAAAAATATTGCATTGGATATTTTAATTCTCATCAACTCATTGAATGTATATTATAAAATGAGAGCTGTGCCTTCTTCAAGGACATCAGTAATCAAGAATATATTTCTTTTCAAGTTATATATCCTATTACATTTCATTTTCTTAGTACATATATTTTTCTCAATTAAATAATAGTGAAAAACAAACTATATATTTCAACCTCAAAATATATATATGTATAATAATATTAAGTGGCCTTGACCTCTTCATTTTATTCTCAATGTTGCATGAATAAATTAATTCTGATATATATATATATATATATATTGGCATTTCCAAATAACTAGAATATAGAATCTTGAATGACCTAGTGTACATCCTTCATAATTTCTTGTACCTGCATGAAATATATAGTAACTACTACTAGGATTCTTCTTCCATGATCTTGGAAATCCTCCACTTCTCTCTATATAACTCACATGAATTTACATATCATACACATGAATATACATATTTCCATTATAGAATCATTTATTTATAGAATATATTATCATAGAAAACACATCTTCCTATATATTCTTAATTCTACAATAATCAGGATATAATTGATCATGATTATTGATCCATTTTTATCAAAACACCTAACAATGACTGAGTTGAAATTCATTATAATAAAAAATACTAGAAACAATGAATAATCAACCCAAACACCCATAGAAAATTCACTACGACATCGTAGCTCCCCATTTCACTCTTCCCATCCAAATTTTCCTTCCATTAAGAATCACCCTGAAAAAACTACACCCTCCAAAATTTTCACCATAAATACATAACAATGTAGAAATTAGTGTTTCAAACTCCAACCCTAATCCCAAAATTATATTACACTTTATAGATCGTTAATAAAATTTATGAAAAGGTCACAAACTTTGAATTACCTATACGCATCTCAATACTTCTAGTGCTACCTTGACATGGGTCCTTTATTCAATGTTACCTATACACATTATTCCTTTGACCAATATGTAACTTAGTGATATTTTGAATTACCATTATACAGTGTTGAATGTATCCATTTACCTTTATGTAGTTAATTCTATTATCATTATACACTTACATGACCAGTATAAATCAAGGGTTATATTTACATAGGTTGTGTAACACCTTTACATGGATAAAATCGAGAAATTGACCACATGTACAATCAACTGACTATGAGGATCGGTCGCATGTATAATCCATTCACCTTAAAGATCAACCATGTTAAGAAGAAAAGTTATTGTATCAATAGTTTGACCACATGTACAAATTATTAACCTTGAAGATTGACCATGTGAAGCAGACAAGAGACTACCGACATTTTATTCTCATTGAAATTCTATACATTCTTCAAATTAATCAAGGGATTCATGGGATAATCTGAGGGCCATCTCAATACCTCAAACCACTCATAGATAAACTCACATATTCATCAAACTGTTATAAAATATGATGTAGATAGTGTTTCTACACCCATCAACACTTGTCATTGATTCCTTGAAGATCATCTCAAAAAAAATCAACATAAATATTCCAAATTAAAGAAGTCATTTTTTATATAAAATATTAGAAGTATCTTTAAACACAAATTCTAAGATATGTTCAATAATCATCAATTACCCATATATCTATCATAATTCTTGAGAACCAATTCTCTTTTAACAAAAATGGTTCATCAATAAGTTCCAAGTACTAATTCTTCACACTTATCTTCTTGGGTTCATCAGTAAATTATGTGCACTTCATTACGAAACATCTACCACAATACTTCTTCAATGTATTAGCCTCCCTTGACAACAAATACATCACAAAAAAAGTGAGATCAATTGGGTGGTGTCTGACATATGTAAATTCATGTATGATTGGTTGATGTATGGGAATCCAGAGTTGTAGATATTCATAAATGGATTCACATAAAGGGATCATTTATCCATATGTGGTTTATGAGTTTCCAAAATTAAAATGTTATGAACTGCTAAATAAAAATGATAGTCATTCTAATAATCATTTCTTCAAACATCGAATTTAAAATTTGATTCAATATAATTAAGGAGAAAATAAAATTTGTTTATATATATTTTAGCCAACTAAATTTTCAAGTGACCTTTATATAAAAAATTTCTATTGTGATCGAAGTTGAGTTTTTTCCCTAAATAACCTAACAAAAAATATTGTCATAATTTTATTAAGACAATTTTAATTGATTTTAAGTTCATATAATAATTTAAAATTAGTTCTGATATGATATTTTAATATTTTTCAAGTGTTTAAATATTTATTGATTTTTATGTCATGATGCAGTAGTTCATGTCTTAATCCGACTAGAAAATATGATTTTGAGGTTATTATTATAAATGTTGTAGATGTGCATTTTATGAAAAAAAATATTTTTGAATTGTTGTATGAATATCCAGGCTATGAGAGTTTTAGAAAATCATTTTTATTTCCCGTTAGTTGTGACGGAATAATGAAATGACATTTGAGGAAATTTATTAGCGATAAAATGTTAATTGAAAGGAAGAATATTCGTTGAATGTGGTACATGGTTTTGATCCTAATCAGATGAGGAAGATAGGTGGATCATAATGTATGATTATACTAAATGAATTATCTAGAATGGAGATCTTGAGATTGTTTTCAAGAATTATTTCCAAATCTGTATTTCTGAGTTGCTCGAATATGAGGACTAGTCGAGTGTGAGAAACAATTATTATTGAGAACTCAGAGTATAAATATTAAAGTATAAGGAGAAACCTATACTAAGTTGATGATGAAATAGAGGAAATTGACCATCAGTCTAAGATAATATTGAGTGAGTCGAAGATGCTGGAGAGAAGTAGATCCTATGATATCCAATATTTCATGTGAGTTGATAGAGATCCTGATACATTATTGTATCAAGGGAGGAGGAGACTGAAGATGGGATTTGTTTTAGAGTATGATATTGTCAAGCCCATGTATTCACGTGGTAGTGGAATGTAATGACCCAGCTTCAAGAAGCCACCCGAACAGTGCCAAATGGGTTGGGTGTTACGACCATAGGCACACCTCCCCTGACTGCCAAAGGCTGCCAACTAACAGCAACGGTCTGAATAGGTATAGCGGGGAGGATATACCCTCACGTAGGAAATAAAGGTATTGGTCCGAGTATAAAGTCTATAAGAAGCAGAAATTTAATGACTCAGTAGACTCAAACCAGACCCGAAGAGCGGAAGCATATCAAATATCAAATAAATAGTAGAAACAATATAGAAATAATAGCAGCAGAAAGTAAGAAGAACAACATTCTGATCATCACATCAACTACTACAGTAAACAACAAACATGCATCCATAGAGAGTCATACATATCAATATATAATGGCGCCAATGGATAACCAATAGTTACTACATAATAAGGTAAGCATGATAATACAAATAGGAAACTAAACAAGTAACTTCAGCAAGGAACAAAATCAAGGTCCATACCAGTCTCCATGACAACAGAACCAAGGTCCAACTCCTGAGGCTGACCCACTACCAGCACACAATTTCATAACATCTACACGCATCACGAATGGCCCGTGTAGGGTGTGAGATGAGTCTCAATAGGATACCACCCCAGGGTTCGTACATAATATAAGTGTTTCAGCAGACATGCTTATATAAGAAAAATAGTAAATAGTTCAATGCCGAAATGTAAACCCACAATTCACTGGTGCTCAGTATCCACCAAGAAGTGTCACCTCCTTTGGCCAACGCCTGAATCTCTGGTCTGTAAACCAGCACCACGTTCCACCTGACACCGTGTGTCTCAAATATCGACGTCCCGGAGGTACGTCCAATAATCATAACCCAACTCGAAAGCTCAACCTTCCCATAGAACAACATCCAAAGGAACAACGATACCTCTCTTAAAATAATAACCAGAGGGACAGTGATATCTACCCTCAAATCAGGGCGAGCCTCAGCCCCAAACCTAACAGCCTCAACGCTCTCTCATGAAGGCACCTCACCTCCCACGTGGCTTCCAATGGAAGGAAACCCAAAACCAATAACACCTAACCACATCGATCAGGGGATTATACATAGCGATTGGTTGTACCACTACCTCACGGAGTCTATCTGTGTGCAAACTACTCAAAAGTACCCGGTGAGCGGTAATCACCTCAATAAGTTCCCAAGCCACAACACCTCTATCATCTCGTGTCCCTGCGAACCAGTCGCTAAATTCTAAAGGCCTCTCCATCCAAGTAACTCAGGCCAAGACCAACCTGATAGTCCAACTGTCTCAACTGACGTCCATGATGCCCAATCCCATGGTAGAAACCACCCATGTAACCGAGGAAAATTCCTAACCTATTATCAACATCACTCAAAAAAATATCCAGTCCACTACCAACATAACTAAATAGTTCAGCAAAGGAAATATCACACATTGAATATATTTACTAGAAACCATCACTTTGAACAGGCAATTACTAAACAGTCAAGTTGCACCACACGTGTGTCCTCCCCTACTAGAACCTATGGTCTCGAATGCCTTAATCATATTTAATCATGCTTTAACAAATTAAACTCAACAGTTTAAACTAAGCGGTTCAATTTATACCCATTTCGGCACCCCCATCCAAAATTCCCCAAATGAGCATCGATATCTAACCCAGCCTTGCTCGATCAAAACTAGGTCAGAGAATACCTAGAGGCATCCCACATTGCAAATAAATAATTAAAAAGAATTAAACGTGGTTTCTCCCAATACCCGACGTTACACCCAAAGGTAGCAACCCACAAAAGTATATGAAAACAAGAAAGAAGGTATGAACCACCCACCTCATACTCGTATGATGATACTCCTCTGATATCAGCTTCTGAATCGGTCTAAATCACGATAGATTTGTGTTTCCATCAAATCCCGGCAATTCCACTCAGATGGAAACTACGGGGAAATAGAGGAAGAATCAGGGTTGAAGAAGGGTGTGCGAGGTTAGCCTTTCTGATGCGGTCCTGCAACCACCGACAGTTCGAAGAAAGGACAATGTATGACGATTCTAGGAGGAGATGTGTTCTTGGTGGTTTTTCAGATGAAGGGTTCGTCCAATGGAGAAGAAGGAATTTCTAGAAATAAGACGTGGTGACGTCTCGGATTCCCAAATAAAAATAAAATAGACGGCGTGTATTTCAAGACTACACGCCGTGTAGATTGATTTTCCATAATCTGACTTAAGAGGAGTCCAATGCATGGCTTGGACCGTGTACACATCCAACACACATCCAGGGACTCATCCATTATACGGAACGAGGTTACAAGGTGTTTCAAGGAAGAATACATGTTGTGTAGATGTAAATTTACACACAGGCACTACACGGAATGTACTTGGCCTCAGACGGGTGGTCACATGCCCAGCTGATACACAACATGTACTTGGGAGTACACAACCTATAATCTGGAAATTTCCAGAAACTTCCTAGATTTTCCAGACTTCTCAAAAATCAGCCAAAACTTTTATAGTAATGTGGAAAAATTCAAACATGGTCAGAAATTTTAACCCGCTCTAAAAACCCAGGTTCTTACAAACTCCCCACCTTAAAATAGCTAATCCCCAAGCTATCAGATGAAACCTGAAGATGGTACTGAACATACCACCCCGATCAATGTTACCTGGACTTTCCTGATCTCAAAGGTCCTGGATAAATTTCTCAAAGGGCTCCCAACCTTAGGAATTCCCTAGTCAGTATAAACCCAACAAAAGATCAAAGAATTCAAAATAAACAAACAATTCCCAACGACCTATTTCCCGGACCCATGGTCCTCCCATGGCGCATCGTCACCCCTGCACCTCCTCGGTGCTCACATGTCGCTTCTGACATCCAAAGTAACCCTCACCACATTGGTGTATTCCTCCAAGAGGTCCTACATTTCATAAATGCTTCAATCAAAAACTAGTGCCTTACAGCTCAAGTAACCTGCATCCACGATGCCCCGATGCCCACGACACCTCACGTAACCTACATCCTTGATGCTCCTAATACTACGCATCTCAAATATATAATAACATATATAACACATCCGATATGATTCCAATCCCTCTAACTAGCATCTAGTCAGTCCACAAGTATCATTTAAAACTCGAGAACTCAACCAGACATGCCTCAAGAGGCCATGCCAAAAGAAAGCAGTGAAAATCACAACTGCACCCGCGGTGTACCTACCACCTTCATCGGATCACCCATCTGCTCAGTCCCTAGAAGCTCAATAGCGTGCAACTGGCCAGAAGTAAAACTGCCAGATGCCTGACCTCCCTATGGTGCTACTCCAGCCACCGACCACTGACCCCTCAGCTGGGTCCCACAATCTCTGTCACATCCTTCGTGCATAGCTGAACCTCGATTACCCTATCCTGGTCCCAAACTTGAACCAACACCTCATTCTATAGTCTATCATGGTATCTGTCTGCCGGCTGTCTAAAAGGCTGCCTGCAAAACATATCCAGATGCCCAACCTTTCCACACACCCGACACTCTTTTGGAGGCCTATCGCACTGAGCCTGAACATGTCTTGGCTACCCACATTGAATGAAAACCACCGCTAAACTGCCACGAGGTGGCCTAGTTGAGTCCTTGGCCTGCCCGCTCAGCTGGAACTCATCTCTACCTCGCTTCCTACTGTCCAAACTATCACCTGAAGTTGTCGCCCTGCCAATCTGGGGTCTACCCCTCTGGTTTCCCTCTGCTATAAGCGCCTGGTTCACTGCCTTGGAGAAGGAACCCATCCTAAAGATGTTCACCTGGACCCGAATGGCATATCGTAAGCCATCCTCGAAGCGCCTCACCCTAGCTGCGTTATCTCTTACCATACCAGGTGCAATGCGAGACAACTCTGTGAAGGTAGATGTGTAGTCCATGACAGACATATTCCCTGCTGAAGACTCATGAACTCCCGATCTCTCTATGCCCCCAGTGTCTCTGGATAGAAGTTCTCAACTAACATGTCCTCGAAGTCCTTCCAAGCCAGTCCCTCATGCCTACGAGCATGTACCTATACATCCCCCCAATGCTTCACCAGCCCTATCATCATGTACATCGCTAGCTTGACCCTCCTCCCTAGAGGCATCTCGAGCTGCTCAAAAATCATCTGCATGCTTTCTATCTAGTTTTCTACCTCCTGTGGACCACCCTCACCCAGAAAAAGTGGCAGGTGCTGCGACTAGAACACCCGAGTCAGATACACCAAAAGAGGTTTTGTTCCCTGCGCACATCTTCCAATCCCCTATAAGACACGTACAATGATAGCTCAGAGCATCTCGTCAAGCCATGGTCCGAATACTTCCAAACCTTGTTGTTGCCATTCCTATACTGGATCCTGAACCTGATCCTATCCCTGACCGTGTACCTGCGGCTCATTCTCTCACTGCACCAGATTTTGAACCTGATCCTATGGAACTGTATATTCTCCTACCTAACACTCCATCGAGTCTTGAAGGTGTAACCCGCTGAATAATATAAATGTTCAGACATCCCATACATATATATAACAATATATTCTATGCATATAAGGAAAGAAGTAAAGAGGCAGTGTATAACAACTACCCTTACTCTCCCCTATCGCAACCTATGCCATCGACATCCCGACCTCACGGCCTCCTTACCCACCCTCACCAGAGAAAAGTATCAATAGTACCTCGGTCCATGCCCGTTTTGACAACTCATGTTGCCTCAAATCGAAAACCGAGTCGCCCAATACTGACAGTTACACTGCCTCAGCCATAGTACCTTCTTGCTCTCATAAGAGATAGACCCAAATATCCTACAACATGAAATTATACAAATATATATAAAGTATGGAACATAACATTGAAACAACAAGAAATTATATCAAGAATTTCACCTATTCACATTTCAGAGCATATAAATCATTGAAATTGAATTTTTTTCAAATGGTATTATCACTTCACAAGGCATACATGCAGTTATGATATTTAAATACCCGAAAATGTGCCTATCAAAAGACAAGAAAAGTTGCCTTTCCATACTGGGCCAAGGTCCATTTCTCCCTTACCTCACCGGGTCAAGGGTTACATATCACAATCAATAACATCACACATCATGTGAGCCACCGAGGTGGAAATAACATAAACTGTAATCAGAGAAAAGGCAAAACAACAACTCCCACCCATTGAATCTCAGTCCATCCCTCGTACCTGGGGCTGTAGGCACCCAAGAACAAGCTAGGAAGCTAGTTCCAGTAGCAACCTATCTCCAGTCTACCATATCCCAAATAGTAAAACCAACATAAATAAATACATAAGTCTCAAACTCATTAGTAGTCAGCTGCTACAAAATCCCTGTCAAGAACTCCTCTAATAACACTTTGTAACGAACCGGACTCGAGCAGCCACCCGAACAGTGCCAAATGGGTCTGGTGTTAAGACCTTAGGCGCACCTCCCCTGGATGCCAAATGATTCCGACTAGCAGCAAGGGTCTGAATAGGTATAGTGGGAAATCTATACCATCACCGAGGAAATAAAGGTACTGGTCCGAGTGTAGTGTCTGTATGAAATGGAAATTTAATGACTCAGCAGACTCAAACCAGACCCGTAGAGAAGAAGCATATAAAATATCAAATAAGCAGTGGAAGCAATATAGAAACAATAGCAGTGGAAAAAAACAGAACAACATGCTGAACATCACAATGACTACTACTGTAAACAACAAACATGGATCCATAAAAAGTCATATATATCAATATATAATGGTTCCAATGGATAACGAACAATTTCTACATAATAAGGTAAGAATGATGATAAAAAAAAGAAACTAAACAAGTAACTCCAGCAAGGCACGACCTCAAGGTCCATACCAGTCTCCATGCAAACAGCACTAAGGTCTAGCTCCTGAGGCAAACCCTCGACCTGCACGTAATTTTATAATGTCTACACGCATCCTGAAGGGCCCTTGCAGGGTGTGACATGAGTCTCTGTAGGATACCACCAAAGGGTGCATACATAATATAAGTGTTTCGGCAGACATGCTTGTATATGAAAAACAATAAATAGTTTAATGCCCAAAAGTAAACACAAACTTCACTGGTTCTCTGTAGCCACCAGGATTTGTCCCCTGCTTCGACCAACGTCAGAATCTCTTGTCTGTAACCCAGCACCATGTGCCACCTGACACCATGTGTCTCAAGTACCGACGCCCCTGAGGTATGCCCAATAATTGTAACCCATATCGATATCTCAACATGCCCATGGCACAACATCCAGAGGAACAGTAATACCTAGCCTCAAATAATAACTAGAGCGATATCGATATCTGCCCTCAAATCACGGCGAGCCTCGGCCCCCAACATAACAGCCTCAACACTATCTCCCGAAGGCTCCTCACCTCCCATGTGGCTTCCTATGGAAAGCACCCCCAAACCAATAACATGTAACTGCATCTATCGGGGGCCTTTACCCATCGAGTGGTCGTACCACCTCATCATAGAGTCTATTTGTGTTCACACTACTCAAATGTACCCGGTGAGTGGTAATCACCTCAATAAGTTCCCAAACCACAACACCTCTGACACCTCATGTCCCTGTGAACCAGTCGGTCAATTATGATGGCCTTTCCATCAAAGTAACTCAGGCTAAGCCCAACTTGTCAGTCTACCTGTCTCAACTGACGTCCATGACGCCCAATATCATGGTAGAAACCACCCAATTAACCTGTGAAAATCCCCAACCTATGATCAACAACACTCAACAATATAGTAGTTCCACGCCCAACATAACTAAATAGTTAAACACAGGCAATATCCCACATTGCATATATATACTGGAAAGAATCAATTTGAATAGGCCATCACTAAAAATTAAAGTTTCACCACATGTGTGTCGTCCCATAATAGCACCTAAGCTATCGAATGCCTTAAGAAAATTCAATGATGCCTTAATAAATTAAACTCAATAGTTTAAAATAAGTAGATCAATTTATACACATTTCGGCACCCCCGTCCAAAATTACCCAAATGAGAAACAACCTCTAACCCATACTCTTTCAATCACAAGTAGGTCAGGGAATACATAGAGGCATCCCACATTGCAGATAAATAATTAAAAAAAATTAAACATGGTTTCGATCAATACGCGACGTCGCGCCCCAAGGTCGCAACCCCACAATGTCTACGAAAACATGAAATAAGGTATGCACCACACACCTTGTACTTGTACGATGATAATCCTCCAATATCAGCCTCTGAATCAGTCTAAATCGTTGTAGATCTGCGTTTATGTCAAATCCTGGCAATTCTGCTCAGATGGAAACTGCGGAGAAATAGAGGAAGAATCAAGGATGAAGAAGGGTGCATGGGGTTTGCCTTTCTGATGCGGTCCCGTAGCCATTGGCAGTTTGAAGAATGGAAAATGTATGACTATTATTGGAGGAGATGTGTTTTTGGTGGTTATTCGGACGAAGGGATCGTCCAATGGAGAAGAAGAAGGCCTTTCTAGAAATAAGACGTGACGGCGTCTTGGATGCCCAAATAAAAATAAAAGTACACGGTGTGTATTTCAAGACTACACGTCGTGTAGATTTCATTTCTGTACTCTGACTTAAGCGGAGTCCAATGCATAGCTTGGACCGTGTACATGGCCAACAAATGGCCAGGGACTCGGCCATTATATGTAACGAGGTTACACGACGTGTCAAGGAATACGAAATGTTGTGTAGATGTAAATTTACACACGGGAACTACATGGGATGTACTTGGTCTCATATGGGTTGTCACATGACTAGCTGATTCACGGCGTGTACTTGTGAGTACTCAGCGTGTAGTCTGAAAATTTTTAGAAACCTTCCAGATTTTCTAGACTTCTCAAAAATCAGACAAAAATTTTATAGAATAGCGGAAAAATTAAAACAGGGTCAGAAATTTTAACCCACTCTAAAAACCCAGGTTCATACATGGAAGACCCAAATAAATGATGATATGAAGAATGTGAGAAATAGACCTAGTCATACTCATCGATTGATAAAGATCATGAAGAAAGAGAATGTGTGGATCTGTTTATCATGAAGGCTTGAGGAGGAAGGTTATTATCATATAGTGTAGAATCAACCAGAATCCTAGTGAATATCATTATTTTTCTAATATGAACACCTTTTGTAGTTATCTGAAGAATGTTTCACTCTCTATTGGGATTTTAGAGTAAGATAATAGTGCAACTCAATGATAATAAGACTTGGAAGGTCATTAGTGTAACCAAATGAATTTATGATGGGGAAATCATGATTGGGTTGACTATACAATCACAAAATGTAGTAGGAATTTATGATTTAATCCTATAAATCCTAGTGTGAGATTCTTTCTTTATTTTACTTGAAAATGATATGAGGCATAGTTAATTAAATTTTAGATGATTGAGACATTATCATGTCATAGTGGTTAATTCTAAAATTAATATTTTTAAAAGTGTATAAATGATTCAACCTCACACACCCACCTCTTAAAAGTTCTGATTAATCTGGGTACTTCAGTTGGTATTAGAGAAAATCTTGGTTTCCACTAAAATATTAGAGAATATACCGAGTTTGGAGAATTTAAATTTTTGGAATTGGGGAACTATCTAGTTCTTTAATATTATTATATTTAACATCCTTCTTTAAATATTTGACATCCATAGAGGTCCAATATAGTTTTTTCTATTTCAATGACCACTTCTAAAATAAGAACCTCTTAAAAACTATCCTTTTCCATTATTATACATTTAGCGACATTTTTCAATTTAAAATTGATAGAAATGTCTCCTTAGACTCACTAATAATTATGATTGTGATTCAATAAATTTACCATTTAGTGACTTTATATTTCATTGACATAGAATAAAAATATAACTATGATTTCTAATATTATATCCCCTTGATGTTGTCACATATGTATATAATATCTTCAATAGGGTCCATTTTAAGACAATCCTTGATTTTATAATTGATATCATTGAATGATTCATTTGAAATAACATCATCACAACATGAAATTAATTCATTACAATAATCGTTATCAGTAATTTTAATTGAACGAAAACCACTTTGAAAACATTCAAATAGTGGTTTAATCACCTTGTCCTAAGATTTATATATTTGAATTGTAGCCTCTTATTTCTTCATGTTCCTTAATTTCATAGCTAATACATTCGATTCAAATTCAACAGGAATAGAAATTGAGTTTCAATCCATGGTCCATTAATAAAACATCGTATTTTTCATTTCATATATTTCAAAAAAATCAGTAGGACTTGAAAAATATTAAATCCACCAAATGAATTTTTTTTCATTCAAATTATAGATCCCACTAGATCTGTAAAGACACTTGATGGGGGGGTTATAAATTGTTGTTGAAAACCCATGTTTTTAAGGAGTATTAAATAATATGATATTAATATGGAATAAAATATCAATCCATGTAACCTTTCTAATAGATATTATGATATATTTATCATCCCCACACTTTCAATAGGTACGTAAAAACTATAAACATTCAACAAGTTACCAAACATATGGAAAAATTCATGATCCATCCATGAAGGACGAATAGAGATAGATGGAGTACCGAGGTAATCAACAATATACATTGACAACCCATAGTTCTAAGCATCAGGAGTTGAATGGAAATATGAAAAAAAATCTTATTATATTAAATACATTGATAAATCAAGGTTCGAGTAAACACTTATCATAACCAATTTTTAACCAAAAGTGTTATTTCTATAATAATTTGTATGGAGGTATTGGGTGGGGTAGATTAACCTCTATAATAAATACCTAATACTAATGGTAAATGAATAAGACCCTATGTGGAAACAATCTCTTATGTGTCTATCACATCATGGATTCGAAACATACATGTTCTATGGGACTCACCATAATCATATTGGATTTTATTTTTATGGTAAATGATGTCATCAAAAAAACTTGATAAGAGAACATGAAATTTAGTAAATCATCGAAACATTACAGTTAATCAACAACTACAACAGTTTCGTGATATGTCATATATGCATCAATATGAAATATAGGTTTATATTATCCAATGTAATAATAATCAATGAATACTATATATTAATGAAATTTTCTTTTATAAATAACCATAGACCATTCATCCATCTTAATGTCATGCCATCATAACTTATGATTTCAAACATGGGTAGATTTAAACACTATAAGACAATGAAACCCAATTAAAATCAGACAAAAAATCAAAAAAATCACACCCAATAAAATGAGGGAAAACAAATAAACCCTCTCAAAGACAAATTTGAAAATTAAAAAGATAGATAATGAAAACAAATAAATCTTACCCAATGAAAATTGAAGAGGCTGTGGACCTGAAAACAAATAAACCCTTCTCTGTGGAAGAAATTAGAGAGCATGTGAGGAATTTGAACTATCCTAGATCTTATGTATGCTGTTGTGTATTATATAAAATCAGATTTAATTGAATCTCTAAAAACATTAATATATTATAAATTTTAGGAAATATAAAAAACCCCAACACACCATACGATTGGGAACTCACAAGATATGAGTCATGGATCACCCAACGGTGAGATATGGAGGGGTTCATGGAATATGTGAAGACTGAAAAAACATTTGAGTGGATAAAGAGGGAGGCCAGAAGGTGGAGGAGAAGGTGGTGCCACATCAGACGGAGAGGATCACTGGGAGGTTGGGTGGTCACGTCATTGGAGGAGGATTGTCCCAAGGTTGCGTGATAACATCATTATATAAGGATCATGTGGAGGTTGGGTTGACACATCATCATTGGAGAATAGCGGGAGGTTGGGTAGAAGCATTTCGGGAGGTGGTTTTCCAACTCGCGTGGAGGATAGATCAACCAGGTAAAATTAGTGGTGGAATAATGATGGTTGGGGGTGTATCCACATAGGTACCTTAACACCTATGTGGATATCTTAGGTTGTAGCCATTGTTTTTTAAACCGTGGCTATATATTTTTGTAAATATCATTAATTTCTAGTTGTGTGGCTTCATATCCTTCTTGTATAAGTATTGTACTCCACATAGATAATTGAACAAGTCACCCATCTATGAAGGAGTATACTTGTTATTTATCATGATCAATTTGAGCTCACAATAATCAATGAAAAGGGGAGTTGACACATCCTTCTTCTTGATGAATAAAACTGGAACACTCCATAGTAAAGCACCTGGGTGTGTGTACCCATTATCTAGATTCTTCTATAGTTATTTCTTCACCTCCTAAAGTTCCCTAACAACCATTCTATATAGAGTCATGGATAATGGTAACACCCTATGTATAATATCTATTTAAAATTAAACCTCTCGGCTAGGAGGAAGACCAGTAAATTCATAGGGAAACCCATCAACATATTCCCTAAAAATAGACATTTAATTGGGGATAGTTCCTTCCATTGACTCAAAAATTTTAGCTAGGTATTCTTGGCCATAGTGAAATAATATCGATGCTTGTGATATATATGCTAAAGAATATTCATACTCCTCTTTAAAATTTTACAGAACCAGTGGTCGATTCATAATATAGAGAGTGATTTACATCTCATAAAAATTTTTGTTTGATATATAGAGGGAAATCCAATCCTTTTCTATAATTTTATTAAATTCTACCAAATGGTGTATAAAAAGGATTGTGGGGATGTTCAACCTACAACCTCTGACATGGGGGGGGGGAGTTAATATATTTGGGATGTAATAAACTTACCATTTTCTGTTTTCACTATAAACTCATCTTCCATGATTTTTGGTGCTGTTTGAATAGTTATACTAAAATTTCATTATATGAAGAAATTCATAAACCAAAATCAAAATATACATTAACTATCCAAGAATTAATAACTAGAATACCTATCACCACTTCAATTTTATGATCTATCTCTGTGGTTGCAATATAAAATTATCACCCTTGCTATAATTGAAGTTTTTGGATGTCTCCAAAAACCATTAAGCTACTGAATTTGTTTGAAAGGAACCCTAGTTCCTTACATTTTATGTATTGAACAACGTGATTAGGGTTAACTAGTTAATTCATTTCCTCCATATCATTAGTGTGATTCTCATATTGACAATCACTGGCTAGGTGCCCTTCCTTCCTGCACTTATTTCTTTTCTTTTTCCCCGTTGGAAATTAAAAAGGTTGTACTTTTGACACCTTTGATAAGTGGGATGGTGAAATTTCTTAGAAAAATTAGATTTCTACATCTAACCATCATAATTGAACTCCAATTTCCTCTTCTTATCCCCAAAATACCATTGAGATTCAATGATCTTCATTTAAACTTTGTGAGAACATCATATAATTTCCTCATAGCTATCAAAGTCATGGATTGTTGGAGCTTTTTGTGGACTAGGTTTTAGCACACCAATGAAATAGTAAACCTTGCATTCTAGGATAACGAGAAAAATGAAGTTGAATCGTGAAAGTGTCGTGATGTTTTCCTCATAAACCTTGGTAGATTCATCATCTTTTTTCTTGAGGTCAGGGAAATACCTTTCCTTTTTTATGACCGAGTGTGGGAATAAAATATTTGTTGATAAACATTTTCTAAACGACATTTCACTCAATCACTTCGATCTATTCCTTAGTCTTTGTGTATATTATCATTGTACACAACTAATCAAATCATCCTTCCATATAATAAATGTTCATTATAGCCCTCTCTTATTTATAACATTTATGTATGGAGAAGATGTTCTCTATAGAGTTGATCCACTATTTAACAATTAAGGGATCAAATAATCCATTGAATGTCAATGGCCTTTGTCACATAAAGCACTCAATAATAGATTGTTATCTCTTAGTAAGATTTATGCACTCATCCTATTCCATTTTTATATTCATAACATGATTTAGTTGAGAGATTATAATCATAAATATCATGATTCTAGATCCCATCAGGTTAGACATCTCGTTGGAGAAGTCATCACATTTCCCATCGAATTGGTTATTCACCTGATTCCACCAATTTCCCACCATTGAATAGAATAAAATGATAATTTGGGATGATTATTATTTTAACATATTAAACACATAAAATGGGAATCCAATGAATGTAATGGGAGAGCATATAAAACACATTTATCTCATTACTTATGATTTTATAGGCATCAATCAATGTTATAAGTGATCTATTTCCTAACATATATTCTTATGGGAATGTTTTTGTTACTATAATAATGCTTGGTAATGAGATTATGAATTTACCAATGTACATACCTTGTGAGTTTCAAACCATGTGCATAGTAAGTAACATTGTTGGGTACCAAGTTACACTTATTACGACCTGAAACAGATTGTCAGAGTTATTACACCTAGGTACATCGATGTGAGAACCACATCCACTTGAAGTATCCATAAAAGGATGTATTTTATTGATAAATTAATTAGAACATACTAAAAAATATTTAAGGATGTTTTATTATACATAGTTTATTCATATTTATTTCTCTAGATTTTTATAATCCTAATCCCAAAATAACTAAACATTCCTCTAATACCAACAATACCTACCATGTCCCTTATTACATATTAATACTTATTTATTATATAAAATTACACATAATAAAACATAAAAGAATGAGAAGTACAATGTCTTTGGGAATTTGGTACATATTATAACATCTTGAACATTATATACAATAATATTATTGAAAACTCATTAATATGCCTCCAAATATTCCACAGGTTTTAAAACCGCAGAGGATAATCTTGGGACAAAGATAAGAAATGAGTGAGATATAAAGCCAAGAATGGGAATAAACATGGAATAAGGTGCTACATGTTAGAGAACAGTCATATTAATGGGGAATAAAAAGAGTATGAATCATAAAAATGAACAATATGTCATGATATTTCATGATAATCATAATATGGAAAATGTGGGAACAACCTAAAACACTACATCATAAACAAAGTTCATGGCTAAAATTATAAGAAATATTTGTGTAAAATGTCCCATAAAGGAATAGAATTCAATAAATATCCCAACATAACTTCTCATGAGACTAAACAATACCTAATTGAATGGAGAGTTATCTAATTCCAGGCACACCCATCACATTCATTTCATTATAATGCATAAGTGTGCCATATAGATTATACAACATGGATTCATGCATTATAATATTTTATTACATGATCAAGGAGTGTGGATTAAATAAATTTATGTCCAATGTAAAATAGATATAAGTGTATAAAGGTGAATAACCATGATAGAAAATGGGTGTGATACTTACTACAAATTTTTTTTGGTAAGGAAAATCAAGATGAAATTTCAGTAGCATAGCAACATCAATTAAAAATTCATAAAATGGGTTTTTGAGATTTATAGGGGTATTTGAAAATTATGTAATAAATTGGAAATTTAGGGGGATATGTAATAACTTATCCAATCATAAAGAATCAAAGATAAAATACATATGGTAATGATGATAAATGAATAAAAATGGGAATGTAAAAGAACCCTTACTAAATTTCAGCATGGGTACAGGTGTACATAAAGGATCATGGGGGGATTAATGAGAGTTAATTAGGGATATAATAATTTATAAACTAAATTGTAAATAAGGATGATGTGTATGAATATATCCCAACATTAGAAAACATAATTTAATATATAACATAAAATAACTATTTGAATAGAAGTGAGAGGAGAGAAATCCCAAACATGTGTATGTGACTAGAAAAGATTGAGATGAGATTCATGAGGGATTGAGGCACCTATTTAGGAATTTATATAGTAGAGGTAAGATTATGGACATGATATAGTGAGTTTTAGTGAATAGAAATGGGGGATTTGGTGGTTTTATATAAGAAAAGAGGGAAGTTTATTTATTATTTTGGTTATGGACACTAAAAAATAAAATAACCCAACCCAAAAACCGTCCCATGATTTTTGAACATGTTTTCTAAGAAATAGGAATGGATCTCCTTATTTTATAATTCCATGATCTGAAATTAATAAAATAATTACATTTCTTATGTTTAGGAGAGTCATACTCTCAATGAAATGATTTTAAAACCCCAATGTATAATAATTGTTTAGAAGGACTCAAAAAGGATTTATATAAATAATAAAATGAATATAAAATAAAACAAAATTATAGGAAAACATATATTTGGTCACAAATACCCTTTATAGTTATTTATGTCATCACATTTGGGTCATAATGATGTCAAAAAACACAAATTATATTTATATGGTATTTAATTTTTATCATAAAATTCGATTTTCTTAGAAAATTGTGAAAATGCACAATTGGATAATTTTTACGGTTTGATTCCAGAAATAAATTTCATTTTATCTAAATTATATTATAAATATGTAAATTTTTAATTTTAATATAAAATTGACATTTAATAAGAAATACTGGGGTTATGATAATAATAGTTTTCAAACCCTTCTAAGAATTACATTTGACTTCATAAAAATTATTTGAAAATTTATATTTCATAAAAATTATTTAGTAATAATAATTTTTTAAAAGATTATTTATTTCAAAAATAGACTAATTCATCAAAAATAAATTCCTCAATTGAATTTTAATTTCACCCAAATATATAAGTGGTGATTTATTGAATGAAATGAAAAATCATTTATAAAGTAACAATATATGATAGAAAATATATTCATTATTCTATAAAAAATAATGAACATTCTCATATTTCTAGGATCTTGATAGATATCCATTTAATACACTAGGAAACTCCATAAGTGTAAGGTTGATGATGGTGGGACATTCATGGGACGGTTTGACAAACATGGTTTGGGTCATGATTTCGATAAGTTTGAAATTCTCCCATAAATGGGTTGGATCATGCTTAAGATGTTGGATATCATCTTGGGCTTAGTTAAGATAAAATACCAAAGATTCTATCTATCTCGAAAGCTATGATAAATGGGGTTCATAGTGTACGATCCAAATGGTTGATTCTATTTATTCCACTGCTTGTGTAACTTGTGTTAGGTCAGAATAATAAAATGTAACACAAGAGGTCGGTGAATTGAGTCTTTTTAATAAACTTCTACAATTATGGGTTTTAAATCCCTTTGTAATTAATACAGATATGATACGTTTTTTATTTTTTATAAAATATTAGCCGCGGATAAAAAAATGAAATACAAATATATTTTTATAGTAGTTTGGAGGAAAAATATCCCATAGTCCACTCCACCAATAACCCTCTCTACGAGCTTGGTGAATTTCCCTAGAATTGTTCTCTTATCATATGACAACAAATTGAAAACAGACTATAGGAAATTGACACTGTTACAACATGTCTAAATCGAGCATTTTGATTCTTTAACATGGAACAATTTTCCACATATTAATAAAAGAAGGTGTCACTTCACTAAAATTTTGTCTGATTAGTTGATACTCTAATAATTCAATACAATTTTATTTGATGGTTTGGGTTGAAATTGAAAATTTAAATAGAATCAATTGAATCTAGTTTAATCCTTTTCTTCAGAAATTAAAGTCTTTAATAGAGATATGTTCTAAAGATATCCTAGTTTAAAATGATATTTAAATAAAAGTAATCAATGAATAACAACAAAAATCTTACAGCAATAAGAGATTGAACATATATGTCTCCAAAGTTTATCCGCTATTGTAAACTTGATCATTTGTTAGAGTAGATCTCTAAAATATATTTATGAGAACACAATATAAAGTATGAAAATATGATTTCAAAAGAAAATATTCGTATTGACTATATTTTCAGAATAACTCATAATGAAACATATAGTAAGAAGCTACTTGGTTGATATTCCATATCCAAGAAAATCACCTGATAGATCATAAATAATCAAATTAAAAAATGCCCAGGTGAGTCATAAGTTTCATTAGAAATTGGATTAAATTTATTCATTGAATATAGTTCTTTTAATTTTATCATAATGATCCTTGAAACGGTGATAAAATATATTTGAATCATCCTTTAATTTTGATAATACAATTTTAGAAATTTTTGATAAAATCGCTAATTAAATATCTGACATTGAAATTTCAAACAATAGGATCCATCATGGAACAAACATATATTGAACATAAGGTTCAATTACATAAAGTTCATTCTCTGAATGTAAGGTCGTCAACATAAGGTTTATAATCCATACGTTTGTCTCTCAAATGTAGGATACCTTTCTTATGTAGGGATATTTAACCATACTTTTTTCTCTTGGTAAATATAATGATCCTTCCAAATGTAAGCTTCTTTAACCATACTTTTTTAGTAACATAAGGTTGATGATCCACACTTACTATTATAAACATAGGGTTCATTCCATATGTGTTTTTCTATTTTTAGGGTTTACTCCTTACATCTAATTTTTCAAAATAAGGTAGGAATAGTATTTATTGATTATATTACAACACGTTCCAAAAACATTAATTAATATTCTGTGAGAATTAAAATCCTGAAAAAATTTCCATAATAAATATTGTAAAGAATATTAATTTCCTGAAATACACTTAAGGTAATATCATTAGTAAGAAAAACAAGGGAATTTGTGAGCATCAGAATCAATAAGATTTATATATTATTATCAAGAAAATACATTCCCAACCATATCCCCCTTTTTTATGATAAAAAAGCCTATAAAATATTGAATAGAAAATATATGTATTTTAAATTTTTTAATTGTTATTTCGATTTCACATTACTATTTAAATAAATAAATATTTAAAATGCAATGTGCTGTTTACCCAATTTTCTCCCGCTTTTGTGATATCAAAAACAATTATTAGAAAAATGATTATAAAACATTCCATTATTCATAGAATAGTAAATTAATGTTTATAATGCACTGTTTTGAAAAATAAGACATTTATTCTACAATTAATGATTAAAAAATAATAAATAAATGAAATATGATCCACAAAATATAAAAAACAACAATAGATTTATTATTAAAAGCAATAAAACTATATTATAGGTTTTTGTACCACAAAAAGGTTTAAATATAAGGTCTATTATAAGGGAAAAATGTTTTATTTTGAGTAGGTTCAAGTTGATCCCGAGCTTCGTGAAAATTTCATTCAATTCTGCCATCTGATCTTTCATCTTTTTTATAATATTTTCTTCCAACAACCTAAAAATTCCTTGAATTGTGACTGAATTTCATAGTTTCATTAAAATTTACTTTCAAAAATTAAATAAAATTCTTCTATATGTTAAAAACATAGTTAAATTTTCACTTAATGAATCTATGAGCATCCTAATGCCTCTTTCACTGGACGTTAGTTTCCAAAAATATATCTATGATTATCTAAAATCACTGAAAATTGTGCACTATTGTACTGGTGATTCTAAAGTCTATCATTCATGTATTCCATTACCGTGGTGAAGGATTTAATCATTCTGATCAGATATAGTGAGGTTATATGTGTTGAGGTAGATGCACTAGTCTATTAAATACTCCCCTTTACCAATTCAAACTAGCTTCCAAATACTATTTCAAATTAGAAAAAATTGTCTTAGAAATAGATTCTAATTTGATCTTCCCAATTTGATCCATCATTACTCTTTTAAAGACATCAAAACTTTTTTTTTGAAACAGAATGGTTTTCATTTCTTGAATATTATTCATAATAGAGTCAATTATTGTTATCAGAGTAGATAAATTCCTTAAATCATCAAAATATTTCGTTGATGATGTTAGTTCCTGTTGAATACATGAAATAGCTTCTTGAGTTTTGTTAAAATTAACAACAAGATCGTAAATCTGATTTTTCATTAAATAAGATGTCTTTTCATCTGGATTATTTCACTAAGCAGTAACCTCCATAATAGCTAAGGTATTATCATTATACATCTCTATATAATTCCCACATAAATAAGATATACCAGCATCGACCTCTATCCTTTCACTAGAGACAGATGAATGTCTCTCCATTGAATGATGAATAATGGAGATAACCAATTGTTTAATGATCTCAATGGCCTTAGTTACTAATTTTTGAACATTTTGTTCTCCTTGAGCAGCTTCTTCCATGTTTTCTAGTTGACGAACATCCTAATGCCCTTGATATTGGCTCTCCGCTTGTTGATCCTCAGCCTAATCTATTTCATCCAAATGAAATGAATGATTTTCATCTCCATATCCAAACAATGGTTCTTTAAGCTGCAGTTCTTATCTATTACTTGGTTTCAATATAATTTCTACTTGAACTTCTTCTAGTTCATATTATTCATTATAAAATCATGAAGAATTATCAAAACATGGTTTTTACTTGGTAGATATAGAAACACCTTCATTTCAGGATTCTCCGGCCCATTCATCTCTTCAATCAGTTTTCTCTACCTGAGAAAAGGATACAATTTTTTATTCTTCATCCATGTCAAAAGGAATTAACATTCCATTCACTTTACTCTAGTAAAAAAAATTTCCTAAGAGTACTAGTATTCAATACATTAATATGATTCCATTTAATATGAGTATCAAAAAGATTTATCTTACTCTTTCTATACATAATCAGAGAAAGTATCCTTCAATAAGGATAGAATAAAATTATTACTTTAGAATCGTAGAAATAACATAAAAATATCATCATATATCTTGGAAAATTCAATTTTATGTCATTGATAAAAAATATAATAAACACGTCAAGGTATAAAATTCTCCCCATTTCTGCAACTCATAGAGCAATAACAATTTGAATAAATTTTACCAAAACATTTTGATCTTTATAAAGATCCTTTATAAACCTTTTTCTAATGTTTTCTCAATCTAATAAAAAAGAAAATATATTTAATACTTTTGATCATTATTTCAAATAGATAAAATATAAACTTTGAATACGCCTTCAAGTGGGGATTTTAAAATCTGAGCAATTTCAACTAATGAAACTAAAAATTTTATATCTTATATTCTATAGGATATTGTATCTTCTAATTCATCAAAATGAAACTGAACGATACTATAAAAATGATTTAGTTATACCTTATAAATAAAATAAATATTTCATCATTAAATAGAAACTCCAAACCATGAAATTATAGAAATTTAATTGAGTTGAAGATTTATCTCATACAACCACTCAAAATCGACAACCGTTCCTTGAAGAATATTTCTAGGGGGAACACACTGAAGCTTTTTATCCATTGGTTCACCTTCATTAGTTTTCTAGGTTTTCATTATTTTTGAGAATTTAAAGTTTGAAGGGTTCTGGATTCTGGGTATTATTTGAATGATGAGGTCTTTGAATGAAAAATAGCTCAAAAAGCAAAAGGAAAGATAAGTCGAAGGGTTTTCAGACAGATGATGACATGTTTTGGTTTCTCATACCAATAAATTAGGGTAATCATTTTGATTTAGTTATAGAAAAAATGAAATTTGAAACTAAAAAAGAAAAAAAAAATATTTAAGAAAATAAATGAAATACTTTTTTGATATAGAAAACAAAATCAATGAATAAAATAATTTGGCAGTAATGAATTTAATCAAATTTAAAGTAAATTAAAATAAACTAAAATGATAAATATACGAAAATTAATTACACTGATAAATATTTATTTAAAATAAAATAAAAATAACTCCAATTAATAAAATAAAAACTTTTAGTTGAAAATGTTTTATTGAATATATCAGTTAATGGATATTCAATATTAACAAATTTTAAGAATATATCAAATTTATAAACATGATGTCTCAAAAAATGATATATTATATCAATAATCAAAGTCCTAGAATTCCATATCAGATTTTGTGAGTTTTTTAGAACTCATATTGTTACATAAAATAGGTATATTGTTAAAGTTCAATACAAAGTACAATAGAGTTTTTTTCATCCACAATACTCATGCACACGAACTACCTACATAAATATATTCTAATTATGCTGTTAACAGGGAAACTGAGTGTTGTTTTTTACTTGAAAATGATCCTAAATATTTTCCTAAAATATGATAGGTTCTCAAGGTGATTTTGATATCTAACCTAGAGCCAAAAAAATTGGTATCTGAATATGAATTTTAATTAAAATCATAAGATTTTGTTTAAATAAGAGATTAAAAAATAGTTCCTTTTAAATATCTGAAAAATAATTTAATAGAAAAAGGATAGAATTATTTTATATTTGACTAATATCATATCACATAAACATAAATAAATCATAATTTCTAGTATGTTATCCATAGGGTATAAAAAACTACCAGTCATACCCTTATATAACTTGTTGTCAATTAGTTATCCAAATTCATCTAAATCATGTCCTATATTGGTAAACATAGGAGTTGTGTAAGTCATACTAATTTCTTGTTCAAAAATTTTCAATAAATCAATAATATATTTACTTTTATTGAATACTTTTCCATAATCATTTTCATAAATTTCAAATACTAAAAAAATTAGTTCTCCCATCACACTCTTTTAAAATTATTTTTTCATTAGTTTGGAACTATCATTATAATGTTTCTTATTTGTTGAACCAAAAATAACATCATAAATATATATTTATTCAAATAAAATATTAGAACATAATGTTTTCATAAAAAGTTTTGGATTTTCTAATCTAACTTTAAATTCAATTTTCAATAGAAAAGAACTTAATCTTTCGTACCAAGCTCAACGTGCTTGTTTGAGGCCATAGAGAGCCTTAGTGTGTTTAAAAATAGAATTTGGTTTATAAGGAATTTAAAATCTAGGAAGTTTTTGCACATAAAATTTCTCCATTAAATATCCATTTAAATAAGAAAATTTGACATCAATTTGTTATAATTTAATGTTTATAAAAGATTCATATGGAAAAAATATTCTAATGGATTCTAATATTGATACTACGAAAAATGCCTCATCATAATCTATACCTTCTTCCAAACTATATACTTTATCCACTAATCATGATTTGTTTCTAGTTATGATCCCTTAATCATATTTTTTAGTTTTAAATACCCATTTGGTTCCTATTACCATATATTTTTATAGCATTTCTACAAATTCTCAATATTCATTCATTCTGAATTGGGGGCAGTCATATTATATTTTTATCAACTAACATTCTTCTTCTATGTCTTATTTAATAGATTTAGGATCTAACATCTAAAGAAAGGTAGAAAATTCTTCTAGGTTTCTTACATTTTTTCAAGTTCAAAATTACATGTCTAGGCCTCCTATAAATGTTTCTAAAGGATAGTTCAATAAGGTTATAGACTATATAAGCAAGAGACTTTCAGATTCATCAATATCTTATTCTTTTGAACTAGAATAAATTTTATTAATTTCATTTTAAAAATAATCATTAGGGTTTTCAAGCCACATATTGTAAAATGAATCAGTAACTATATATATTTGACCTTTCTCTTTAATGAATGGGTCAGTTTCACAAAACTTCACATGAACTGATTCGTCGATAATCCTTGACTTTTTATGAAACACTCTACAGGATTTAGAAGAGTCAAAATATCTTAAAAATATTCCTTCACCATCATTTTTATTTACCTTACCATGATTTTACTCATTATTCAAGATATAAACCTTGCATCCAAAAAATTAAAGTAATTTACATTAGGTTTTATGTTATTATAAATTTCATAGGGTGTCCTTCTAAAAATATGACATAATAAAATGCTATTCATTATATAAAACAATTTTCTTATAGATTTTTCCAAAAAATATGTAGTAAGACTATATTAATTTATCATAGTCCTTATTATTTCATAAATTGTTCAATTTCATTTTTCAACAATTCCATTTCATTAAGGAATTTGTAGTACAAACAAAGTATGTTGTATACCTAATTCTGATAAAAAATAATTCAATTCATGATTCTATAATTTTCCACCATGATAACTTCATAATAAAATTAATTTTAATACTTTTTTCAATTTGAAATTTTTTTAAAAAACATTCAATGATAGTAAAAACATCACATTTAATTTTTAGAAAATACACCAAACAAAATCGAGAATAATCATCAACTAAAACATATACATATAAGTTTCCATCAAAACATTATACTCTTGATGATCCAAAAAAATCTACATTGATATGTTCTAATGGTTTAGATGTTGCAATTTATTTAATATATTTAAAAGAATAATTGTGTTGTTTAACAATTTTGAATGCATCACAAAATATTTCACATTCAAACATAATACTGGGAAGATCAGAAACTAATTTTTTGTTAGATAATTTATGTAATACAAAAATATTAAAATGAAAAAGCCTCATATTCTAGATCCATGACTCATTTGTCATAGAAATTAAACAATTCACATTCTTTTTAAATTAGGAATTTAAATAAAATGTATAAACATCAATTAGCTCTAGGTACTCTAAATTTAAGCAATTTATTTTTAAAAACTGAGAATTAATTATTAGACAAATCAATATAAAAACCATAATCACTATGTTGGGAGATATATATCAGATTTTTCTTTAGTATCTCCACCTATAATACTTTGTTGATTGATATAGTCTTTAGATATGTAGATGTTCCAACTCCAACAATTTTTCCTTTTGGATTTTCACCAATAGTGACTAGACCTCCATTCATTGGAGTCAATGTTTGAAAATTTTATTATTATACACTCATGAGTCTAGAACATATATTTTCTATATACATTATGTATTTTCAATTCATGTGTATCATCTCATGAAAATTCAATTAATCATGTATTTGTTTTGGTACCCATATTTTCTTGGGTCTTTTAGTGTTAGAGAGAAATGATCTTGGAAGCCAAATCTTCTTAATTTTTCTATAATTTGTATTATTTAATTCATAAAAACTTTTATATAAAAATGAAATATTAATACCAATAATTTGAATATTTTTATAATAAAAATTATTAGGGTAATGAACACTTTTTCCACAATAATAATAGGTAGCATTTTACAAATTTGGAACAAAATTTTTTTTAAACAGTTTTGGTTTCTCACCCTTCCCTCATATTCTAAATCATTTTATTCTAATGAAATTATTTTCAAGAATATCATATAAAATGTTTTCTCCTATGGTAAAATTAATTATTGTACTCATATAAGATTCTACTTCATCCTAAAATAATTTTATTCTTTATACATGATCAGTGATGTTTTTTGTAGATGAGATGAATTATTCAACTAGTTAATTATGTTTTTTAGTCGAGCGTCTCTTTCACACAAAAAATAGGATTATAAATATTTTTCGATGATTATTTTTCTTTAACTAGTAATCATATTTTCCTTCTGACATAGAACAATAAATAGCTAATTTATTATTTGAGAAACTATTAATACCAGAATCATAATAGTACTAAGTTTATAACAATTCTTCATCATCTATAAACCACATATTGAATTTGAGATTTGGTAGATCATTCTATGAATATGATTTTGATGATTTGTTGGAGTCTTCAAATAAGATCCACATAGATTTCATTTCAATTTTTCCTTTGTTATCATACTCAATAGTCTTTTTATATTTCTTTTATAGACTTTTTCGTTCATCTTTCAATTGATGGAAATTAAGTCTGATTTAACCCAATTATTTTCATTTAAATCATTTATCTTCTGTAGGTTCTTTGACTTCCTTCCAAAATAATTTCTACAGATAATTTTATCCTTATAAAATCTGATGATATTTTTGCCATTCTGAGCCAATTCCATTTCAAAATCAATGGTGTCTGAATTCTTATATATATTTACTTCATGTTTTATTTTTCAGCTATGTTTCTAAGATTTTACTTGGAGATCAGTATTTTACTTTTTAACTAAAATCATATGATCTTAAACAACATCTTGAATTTCAACTTACTGCATCATAAGTGTTCAAATCTATTCATTCAATGTAAAAATCTTAAAAGGTGATGATTGTTGAATACTATTAGACATTCAATTAAATTTGAGGGTTGTACTCTGAGTAATTTTAGTGCCTGATCAATTGGTTGATAGGAACTCCCAATTCTGTAATATTATTGACAATTTAGTTTATCCTTCCATTCATATATGTGATGCTTTCACCAACAAGCATTCTTACTGTGTCATGCATTAATTTTGTAGTAGCATACCTCATCTTCGTAATGTTATCTAATCTTCCATAAGAAATTGTATTATTATTCCACATATCATAGGTAGTATGAAATTGTGATACATGATTAAACTCCCCAGAACCAAGTCCATAGATAATAGAATTCATTTCTTTTTAATTGATGTTATATTCATATTTTGTTTCAACAGTCCATGTCTCCAGTTATTCAAGAACCACATAATGAGTGATGATCTTTGAATAATCATAGAATCCATGATTCTTTATATAGATTATCATTATTATTATTTTATGTCGTCAAATATTATATTGATGCATTGATTTAGTATAACTTTGTAAAACATTATAAGTTTATCATTATTGACTTCCACCATCCACAACTTTCACCATAAAAATATGGATCACGAACCAAAAAATTGATTCTCTAGGATCATCCCTTTCCATTATTTAGGTATAGACCTTATTCTCTTCAAATCCCTATAGCTTTAATCCAGAATCTCCCCTATGATACCGATTTTTATATCATAATAATACAAAGTAACACAAGAGGGGGAAGAATTGTTTCTTTTACATAAACATCCATATTTATAGCCTTTGAATCACCTTTTCATTATTGCGGATATTCAGTGTTTTCTTTCTTTTGAAATATGAAGAGTAGATAAACAGAAAGAAATAAAACAATCATTTTATAGTGGTTCGGGACAAAAATATCCCTTAGTCCACTCCAAAAATTACTATCTCTGCATGATTGGGGAATTTCTATATAATTTTTCTCTAATCATAAGTCTAAAAATCCACAATTAAGTGCAAGTAGATTAAACATTTATAGTAAGGCTTAACCTATCCTTATAGTTCATTAAAATGGATCCTATTATCGATAACATAATACATGAAGCTATCACATAACCCCAATTGAGTCCGAGAAATTGATACTCTAATAAATAAAAATATTTTTATTTAATGGTTTGGGTTGAACCTCAACAATGTCACAGTAACAGTTGATGGTACATTAATATTCTTCTTTAGAAATGAATGTATTCAAGAGAGAGATGTTTTGATGTGATCCTGGATTCAAATAATCTTTATATAAAATCCAACAACAAATAGTTGTAGCAATCTTACAGGAGTAAGATATTGAATATGAATGTCTTTAAAGTGTATCCTCATCTTTGAATAATAGTGTTGATAATTTTTAACGGTAGATCTATAAAATATGTTAATGAGAATATATTCAGAAGTCTTAAAATATTATTTCAAAAGAAAATATTCATACTGACTATATTTTTTGAAGAACTGTCGATGAAATATATAAAAAGCACCAACATTCTTTGATATTATAGATCCAAGAAAATCACATGAAAAATCAATGATATTCAAATTCCAAATTTTCTAGGATATTATTAACTTATCTTAGAAATATGATCATATTTCTCCATTGAATACAGTTCTTTGAATCGATCATAACAAGCCTTGAATCGGTCATAAAGGTTCTTAGAATCGACCATTAATTCTATCAAGACTGTTGTAGAAATATCGGATAAAATCATGAATTAAATCTCCAATGTTGAAATGTCAAATGTAGGGTTCCTTTATCAAATGAAAAAAATATAAAACTTAGGGTATAATTACATAGCATTCATTCTTCAAACATAATGCTGACAACGTAAGGATGATAAAAAAAAGTACAGTTGCAAATCTTTACGTTTGTCTCTCCAAGACACAGTCCTTACTCACTTAGGGTTCATTATACATAACTTATTCTATTGAAAAACATAAGGTTCCATCCAAATGTAATTTCCTTTTACCATACTTTTTTGATAATGCAAGTTTGATGATCCATACATACTATTCTGATCACAGGTTTGATTACTTAAACATTATTCTAGGTGTAGGGTTTATTCAATAGGTTTTTTTATCAATATTGGGTATTATCAATGTTTCCAGAAAATATTAAAACATGTTCCATACCCTTTAATTAATATTAAATTTGAATTAAAAGCATGAATATAATTCAAAAATATATATTGTAACGAATACTAATTTCCTTAAATAAATTTAAAGTAATGTAATTAGTAAAACAAACAAGGGTATTTATGAGCATAAAAATCAATAATATTTATAGATAATTTTTGAGAAAATACATTCACATCAACTTGGATTTTTTATAACCCTATATTTATACTAATCATGTGATCATTTTTCAATAGATATATTTTATCAACAATAAATACTCTTAATGGTCATTTAAATCCAATAGGATATAATAAAACAAAATCAGTTCTTATGTTTTCTATGACTATAATACATAAAAGTCATTTATTTAAATTGAATGGTTATTTTTTTATAATACTTCCATTCATTATTGATATGGGGTTAGGTGGTTACTAATAAGAGAGAGGTTAAGAGGTGAATGGGGAAGTGGAGGTAGCTAGTCTGAAGGTGGAGGTGGAGGTTAATAGGAGGTGGTGGTGTTGAAGGCTAGTATCAATGAATAATGATAGGTGGAGGATGGGGTGGTGGAAATGGTGAGGAAGATTTGGGAACATAGACGAGGGAGGAGGTGTTAATGAAAAATGGACTGAAAACTAGTGAAAACTTGGGAGGGTGAGTTGTTTATGTAAAATAAGGATTTTTAGAGAGAAAAGTATCGAGGGAACTCACAAAAATAATAATATATAGATTCCATTTTATCAAAATCATTAAATATTTCTTTATCAACATATTAGAGGATGTATCTATTAATACACCTTGTTGATGTCTTATCACATCAAAAATGTGTCATGATGTCCCAAATAAAATTCATGGGTGCACCATATTTTCAAACATAGTTATGATAATTATTGTAGAATTTTATATTATTCTTAGTATAGATTGGATTTCAATATATAATAAAGGAAATTATTTACAATATATGGAGATTTTGATTCAAGAAGGTGAGGTGGAATATCATGTATTAAAGGGGAATGTGAGTGATCAAAATCAGGAATGAATCCTTTCTTATTAGCTCTAATTAATTATATTCTAGTTAGAGGAAGTTCATGTGATATTTATAGATGAGAAAGACACCCTATGAATAAAGGATATATCTACGGTAAAATAATTCAATGATTTTTTCTATAATAATTATTTGGTCATCTAGTAAAGCATACAGTTGAGTAGTCCATTATAATCATTCATAATGCATGGTCTACATCAAAAACACATTATAGAATGTCACCAAATTAGTTTGGTGAGACAAATAAATTAATTACAAATCTTAGTAATAAAGTATTAATATAGTATAGTGTTTTACATTATGGAGCCCCTATTTTATACTTGAAAATGAAGGACATTTCCCTGATATTTTTTATTGATTAAATAGCGGTCAATACCATCACTATAAATAATACGTAACATTTAACATGAATTTATGAATTATTTGATAAATTTTAAGGATCCCAATACATTTCAAAGATCGATTTACACTTTATTTATCATCAAATAATGGTAAATAAGGATAATGTAATGAAGACAACATTTTGAACAGGATATATAATTTTGAATTTTTGTAATGCCTTTTGGATTGACTAATACACATTATTTCATTATGGGTATGATGAATAGATTATTCTAGGTAAATCATGATAACTTTATGGTGGTAGTTAATAATGATATCATGATTTACTCGAAGTGTAATGAATTTCATGAGGTTAATATATAAACAAATTTGTCGACCCTTGGTAAATATCACGAGGTTCTAAAGAACCACTTTTTTAAAACAAATAAAAATGATACATTAATAAAAAACAACTTTTGGTTCTTTCTATGAATCATTTATTTTCAAGAAATATTAATTTTTGGAATTCCTTTTAATAATGGTAAAAAAAATTCAATAATAAATTAATTATTTTAATAAAAATCTGTATCCATGGTAATTTTATCATATATATAAATTTAAATATTAATAATGTTATTTATATAAAAATTATTTCTATAATATTAAGTGTATTTATATTAAATTTAATATTTCCCACCATGAAGTATTTTTTATAAAATTATTTCCATATATTTAATTATAATTATGAAATTATCTATAATTGTTAATATTATTCTATTTAATTAAAATTAACCACTAAATTCAGAAAATAACTACCAATGTAAAATTAAATCAGAGTAAAAGATAAAATGATTAAAATTCTTAAAATAATCAATGATTTATAAAAAAGGAGTGATTTAAGACAATTGTTTACAGGAAAAAAATTACTATCAAATTTTTTTAATTTTATTTCATTGGACACATGATTAGTATCATTACAATATTGAAAATGTAAGGGTTTATCCCAAAACTATCCTTCCATTAACTTATTAAAAAGTAAAATCTTAACCACTACAATATTCACATATCACAAGTAATTATCCTTAAAACTCCTATTTTTGAATCATCCTATAATCATCTCCAAGTTAAAAAATATTTTTGAAATTATTAACTGGCATAATACCTTCATTTCCATCGAGACTTCTAAGGAAAATTCGTGTCTCAAAAATAAGTATTATCAGATACATTTTTTTCTTATTAAATATATTATTTGAAATTTATTATAGATATGATAATATAATTATATTAGTATAATATATATTTTAATGTTACTTTATTATATATATTTTATTTTTTATTCATATACTCCATCCATTAAGATGATCAAAACCGTTGTTCATGCATTATGCCGATTACCACCTCCACAACGCAATATGTTTCATTTTCCGTCATTGCAATACAAGGATATATATTAATGGATATGAGTAATGAATAGATATTATTTTTATTATATCATTATGTTTGTTATAAATTTGAGGTCCTATTGGTGATATGAAAAATAAACAATCATTAATAATTTAATAGTTTAAAATAAGTGTACTAAGAGGATAATCTTTTATACAGTTTGTGTAATGTTTTCATATCCAAAAAATCTTATTCTAATTCATAAAATTTCTTATATATCATACTAATAGACACTATATCATTTCATTAATATTATTTTATAATGATATTACAACAAAAACACCTCATAATCATTCAATAAATCAGAGTATGTTACTATTGGGGTTTGTTTAACCACATACTTGAACAATGCTAGGAATTTAAATGATAGATAAATATGAAACATTAATTATTAATATAATTTTTTATAAATGTGTAAATAAATTTTCTTGTTTCTGGATATATTATTATCACAATCTACTTCATAAATTTCGGAAACACCTACTATTCATCTTAAATCACAAAAACTAGCTTATTATCAACTCCATCTTCAAGGGTATGGTCTAAAACCATAATATATGGTAGTTTGAATCAAGTAAAATTATTATAAATCTTCCCCATCATTAAACTTCATTTCCTAGTAATAATTTACATTGGAAGAATAATTAATATGAACACTGCAATATTGAATCTAGTACAAATGATCAATACAATAAACACCTATGTGGATAATTGAAATAATTCAAACAGAAAATGAGTGTTTATGAATATTATTAATGAAAATGTATATTTGTAATTTTTTTAATCAAGTTATTAAGATATTTATTCTTATGAAACTAGAGGATAAATTGTGTTAATGGAATATATGACAAGAGGTATGGGATTTCCATATCAAATTACACTATTTGAGAAACGTTTTGAATTAAGCACCTAATTTACTTTTTTGTGTATATAATTCCTATTTGAAGTGTTACATCATGAAATTTATTTATTCATGGAATTTAAGATCATTTTTTTACCTATTTTCAATAGGTAATGATTTAATTTCTTCTATAGACATGAGTGAGATTTTTCAGTCTCAATCTTTATTCATTGGGACTCATGTTATAATCAATAACTATTTTTTTGGGGAGGAGCATAAATTATCATGGAATAATTATTTATATCTTAATTATGAAATTTAATGTAAAGGCCCGTAATATTCAAGAAATTTTTTTATTAATTTTCGTTGGGATTTTACTAGAACGTTGTTTCTAACGGAACCGGATTCCGAGGCTGGTGTGCCTGAAATCAATTTCTGATGTTTAGCTCGGGTACGTTTAGTGAACGAATGAGCGGGTTTTCCAATCTTTTGAACCGGTTCTCTGAATTGAAGTTCGAGAGCACCAATGAAACCGCAGCGCCGGTAATTGCTTAGGAACTCCTTTTCTGGAGTTGTGTTTTCTTAGGTGTGGTTATTTAATAAAAGGGTTAACTAATGAATAAATCAAAAGTTGTTTAATAATTTTTTGTTATGTTCTAAGTAGTTTAAAACAACTTATGGAAGTTGAGTTGGGATCCACTATATCCTAACCCCTCGTGATAGGATATTAGCGAGGTGGTCCCCACACGCCCCCCACCTTTTCAATTTCCTCAAACCCCCCCCATTATTTTGTAATACACCCGCACCCCCTTATTAAATGCCAAGTCAACTCTCACATTAATTGGACTGTTAAGACTCATCAATTAATTCAATTAATTGAATGAATTCTTTTGAATTTCAAATGGAATGGTGGCTTGTGTGTGTTAATTAAATAAGGAAAAGTCTTATTTCATTAGGGGTTTCTTCGTTGTGTTGAGAGGGAGAGTTCCATGAAGAACTTCATCTTCCTCCTTGAAGAACATGAAGAACGCACCGACACCAACGAAGAACGTCGGCCTCCAACAAAGGACGAAGAAGAACACTAATTCCTCGGAGATCGACAATGCGACGCAAGGTACCACGACGCTGACGATCCTCTTCACCGCAACACCATGTACCATGACGTCAAAAATGCTTACGGAGCCTCCGTCCGCAACGTCGTCTTCCGCAACATCTTTTTCCATGACAAACCTCGTTCGACGACTTCAACGAAGAAGGGGTTAATTTTTGTTCATGTTTTCTTTGTCGTTCATCGACTTTTATATTGGGCCTCCTGTTATCGTAATAACGGGATGAGGTCGGACCACACGAACATGACCGAACCTCCTCCGCCTTTGATGTTGTACTTGTTGCGGCACTAGCAAAGGCAGCGCGGTGCAACGGCACCGCGCGAAAGCAAGAAAAATGGGAAAAGATGCGCAGCGCCGTCGGTCCACGTTGTTGAGGCTGAACGAAGCCGCGCCATCGTCTCGCAGTGCCAGAGAACCATGAAGAAGCCGCAGCAGGAGAGGGGCAGTGGCGGAGGGGCGCGACGCCGTCGCGCCGCGGTGGTGCGGGGAGCGGAGGCCGGAACCGCCGGCCGCGGGTGCAAGGTGGTCGGGACCCACTGGGGGTCCCGCGGTGACACACCGGACGGCTTGGTGGGCCAGTTTCCGAGAATGCCAGGGGTCATAACCCACGACTGGCAAATGGCGGGCCCCCCTCGTGGGGGGCCGTTTCTCAAAATGGGGGGTAGCGCCCCCCCCCCCCCCCCCCCTTTCCACGACGGCTCGGCCAGAACGGAGCCGGCCATGCGGGTCGCACCCGCGCCAGGGCAACCGGCCACCCAGGTTGGATAGGCCGCACCGGTCTGGGCCACCCAGGACGACCCAAGGCGTCTTGGACCAGGTCGGTCCGGGCCCAAAACCCCCTATTTCCAGACAGTTCCGTTCAAACAATGGTATCTTGGGCTACGGACCTCCGATCGATGAACATTTAGTTGCGATGCGATCCTCATATCGAGATGGTCATTTCGGTATATTACACTCAAGGTTTCGGAGAAAATTGTGTATGGCCGGGTTGGTTCGAGCACGAAACCAACCGGGCCCTTGGCGTGGAAACTCTTATAACTTGAGCTCCGGATGTCCGATTGATGTTTCATCAACTTTGTTGGATTCCTCTTAGTGAGACGGACATTTTGCCTTACCCCGATTGATGTTTGGACGCAGTTGGAGTGCGGTAGGGTTGGTTTTGACTTAAAAACCAAGCAGGCCCCTAGAACGAAAATGCCAATAACTCCCAGACCGAGCATCCAATTTACGCGCCGTCTATCACGTTGAGTTCCTTTTGTTGAGACAGAACATTGGGATACATCAACTCCAAACTATGTGTCAGTTGATGTATCGACCCCCTTGGCTCGTAGAGCGGACCCTCCTAGAATCGAGCATGCTGTTTGCGGGAACCCTAGAGCTGGCCGTGACAGCGACGACGATGAGGACTACACTGAAATATTCAATGGGTTCGATAGCGACGACGACTGCACTGAAATCCTCCGTGGGTTCAGCAGCGATGAAGAGTGCACTGAAATCCTCCGTGGGTTCGACAGTGACGAAGACCGTACTGAAATCCTTCATGGGTTCGACGACGATGACTACTGTTCTTGTATCCTTTGTGGGTCTGGCAGTACCACTATTCATGTATCCTACGTGGGTCCGACAGTGTTTGACTCTATTCTTGTATCCTACGTGGGTCTGGTAGAGTAGCTGGTTTTTGTATCCTACCTGGGTCCCAGCAAAGATGAATCAGTGGCTACATCTGATCATCTCTATCACCTTACGAAGAAGTATACCTTTGTGAGCTGAGTCATGACTTTCAAACATTATCTTCGATATGATTGACTTGCTTTCCAATATGGATTGATTTGTTCTTTCCTATGTGGATTGGTTTGTGTTATCCTGTGTGGATTTGGGTTATACTATCCTGTGTGGACATGATTGAACTTGGGCTCGGATGTTGGAGCCGAACTCAAATTGATGACTTAGGTAAATGTATGGGCATCTACCTATGTAGTGTTGGATGTTACTTCATGATTGTATCTTTCCTTTTTGGATTATCCTTTGTGGATTCTGGGAGACCTTCGGGCATCTCGAGGTCCCTACTGAGTAGCATATACTCACCCCTGCACGGGCTATTCCCACCCTACGTTGTGTTGGATGCAGACGATGGACGACGCTGATCATGGTTGAGGCTTGTAGAGAAAGTCGGTACCTGGAGGTGGACCACTGGGCAGGACGTACACGGAGCGGGCGGCTGGACCCGAGGAGCTGAGGAGGCTATCTGTACCCACCCTTCAGGTGGGACTTCCAGTGGATGGATCGACGTTGCTGCATTACATTCAGTTGTTGTACTTTCATTCTAGTTGTACTTTACTTTCAGTTTGGGTTTTTATTCTGGACCATTTACATTCCACACTTACCATTGTACCCAGTTTTAATTAGTGTTTACTTCTTCTGGATTACTCTATTGTGTTTGATTACTTTATAAGGCAATGACTTCCCATTTTTTTGGGATTTACGCATTTGTTGCTAGTCGCCAGCCCCTGGCCTATGGGAGGCGGGCTTGGGGTAGTCACGGAACGGGTCCCGAGGACGGGTCGTGACATTTAAGGTATATAAAATTCAATATTTTAATCCCTCTCTCATGTTTTTTACTCAAGTGTTAGAAAATATGTTATAAACTCAATTTTTTCCATAGTGGAAAAACCATCACATGTTTTGATAAATTTATATATGTTTAATTTCATTTTAATAATGGAGCATGTATACTAGTGTGATGTAGATGAACCCAGGGAAATAAACCTAAAAAGGATGGGTTTATCATTGACTATATCCCCACACCGATGCATGATGAGTTGTCCAAAGATTTCACACATGGAGGGACACTCATGTGGGATATGATTTTGAATAATAAAAAGCTCTTAATGAACCACGATGAAGGATTCTTCTAACCTTTTTCTTGGTATCCTACAAAAGAGTCTATTGATCCCAAATATGATCTTCCATGGAAATACCAAAACATTTAAGGAATCATCGACCATATATTAATTTTATAAGGATTATGTTATTCACTTTGATAATATCCCATTGCTTAAAAGCTGATTAGGAGATGTTCTCTTAGACGTTTACATTATTCAAATTAACAGGGAAGTATTTGATATTCATATTTTCCAATATTTTGATAGACATATTTGAATCAAAAATAGGATCCTATGGAATGGTATGAATGTTATTGATAAATCATATGGTGAATTCATTGGACTTAATCAGGTTAAGGGTGGGAATATGAATTAAATATCCCCTCAATCCATCAACAAGACTCATGAGACAAAATATTTTGGGTTTCTTAACATTCCTCATCCCATAATAGGATATGTTTCCCAACACAATGCCTTGATAGAATGTTTTTAATGTTTTAAATGAATCAAAACATTGTTAAATCATCATAATTCATGAACCCTATGTAAAGGTCATAAATATGTGGCACCAAAATAGCTATATAATCTATTTTATTTATCAAGGTTAACTACAAATATCATCAGACATAGTGTATCAGGTATCATAAACTATATCACATGTGAATCAAGGCTATTATCTTGTTTCTCATTGTGGATCAAACTGACTGACTTATTTCCCACTGTTTTCTCATGATATATGAATCTTTACCCAATTCATTAAAGGGAGATATAGATACCACCCATAAAATAATACTTACATTTGGCTATCGCAAGATCATAAACTATTCATCATATCATTAATCATCACAAAGAAGCATGTGGGACAAAAATTTCATCATGAAATAACCCTTCAAAATAAATTGGTTTCATACGAATTTCAACAATTCATCCTATCAAAATGCATGAAAAATTAATTGGTTTCATAAATATCATTCCACAAAAATCTTTAACATAAACAACCCAATGAAATAAAAAGGATGGTACCATTAGATCATATTATGAATAAATTAAAAAAAGATATGGAATTATAACAATAAAATATACTCAATAAACAAAATAGATGATATTAGAAATATATAGTCCGGAAACATCAAAAAAATAATGAAAATATAAAAATCGAGGAGAAACACTGTTAATGGAGTCATGGAATATCTACTCACATCCAAAAAAAGAAAATTCTAGAAGTAGAGGACTCAAAACACCCACGGTAATTAAGGACACTGAACACCCACTATACACATTGAATACTCATAATAAATATAATCTCATTGATAAATCCCATATACTGAAAATATGAGAAAACCATATTATAAGAACCCAAAAAAATGGGACCACTTGGGAAATAACCACAAAAAAAATCAATATAATTTATAATTATAAAATAAGATTGTTTATAATATAATTCAATTTTTTAAAATAATATCATTACATAATTTATTCAGAATTTATTTTTTTCCCTTGTGAGGGAATTTTCATTAGTTATGACACAGAACATTGATTTCAAAGTTTTGAATGTGAATGCGATGTGTTATTCAGCACATCAATACCACCTTTCCAAATTTTATATGGAAGAAAATTTCACCGTGCAACATAGAAATGGATAAATAAAAAATGGAATTACATAGATATTAAAGAATAATGTCATTGTTTCAATAAGAAATCCAACATCCCTATTTTATACATTAATAAAAAAAATTAAAATTTCATTTTCCAATCCTTGAATGTATATAAAATAGCATAGTTCAAACTATTAATCTTGGCCAGCACCAAAGGATTTCTATATATATAATATTTTAATGTAAATATTTTCAAGATAATATCATAGAAAGGTTTAGATTTTGGGGCACTATAAAAAAAAGTAATATAAATAAATAAGTGAATGAAATTATTGAACGGTAGGTGAGGAAGCTCAATGTAAAAGACAATATTGTATGTAAGAAAAAATGAGTATATATACTTGTATTTATAGAATCATAATCATAATAATATTAAAAATATAAGAATAAGAATAATCTTAAGAACTGTAATTTTGAAAATGTACAATTATTATAGTGTATATATAAACATAAAAATAAATATAAATATATGTACTAGTAATTTTAAAATTATGTATTTATTTATGAATTAAATTATCAATATTTGTGTATAAACATAAACTAAAGAAACTATATATTTTTAGGACATATATATAAATTAAATTATCTAAAATTATGTATCTATTATAGTATTTGTACAAGTTTAATAATAAGAATAATAAAATTCATTTGATTATGTATAAACATAATCATATTTAGTATCAAATTCAAACTGTTTTTTTATTTCATTTTATTAATTGTATAAAGGTAAACATGAGCATACACATAGTCATTAATATATTCCATGACATGAGAAAAACATAAAAAATGCATATTCAGGAAAATGTATAAACATAAAATCATTCAAAATGGGATGTTAAAAGAATAAAAAATGATCTAATATTTAATATTTCGTGTGGATATTGAATAAATATTAATGACAAATAAATCTTGTATGATACTATAATACAAGTTTATAATTCATTATAATATGATAAATAAAGATCCATAGAAGTCATATATAGAAGGAAAACTATTTGACCTATTTTTTAGAAATGATTGTATTTGTAATGGAAGAATATGAAAATGGATATTGAATATAATTCCATTCAATGCTTTCAAAATCCAAATAAATGATTATTTTTCAAGTTTTAGTGGCTTATTTTACATAAAAATATTCAATAAAATTATTCTATTATAATGAATATATCAATAGATAAAGCAATATTATATATGGTATTGTAATTTTATGCACACAAGATTCCATATTATGAAAAATACAATTTCAATTTGTATTTTTCATTAAATACTTTATGTATAAATCGAAAATACATCAAATAACATTGGATTTAGAAACATTTGTTTGATTAAAAAATAACTAATTTTTTTTAAAATAATGAATGGATGGAATATTTAATGGAATAAAGTTGTAATAAAATTTTTATTAATATAATTCTAAAAGTTATGAAAATGTTGTTTGATTACAAACATAAAATATATAAATAATTAAATATATATTAAACATTAAAACAAAATAAATGTATTTGAATTTCTATAAATACAAAATTTATTATCTATAACCAAATATATCCCCCACTAAATAGATTTTTAGTTTTTCAATTTCAAAATATTATCTCTGAATTTTAACACATTAGTTTTTAGTACATTGATTTTGAGTTCATTAAATATTAAAAAATAATTAAAAAAATTTCATTAGGTTTCATGTCTCTTTCTCTGCCACATTACATTTATGCATGTGTCTCAGTAGTAGTCTAATATTTAAATGTAAAAATAAATAATACACTATATCGTTTGAAAAATAAGAAATCCATCTTATTTTAAAAAACATTTTTAAACTTCCATACATTATAATGAAAGTATTAACAAAGTGAACCCCATTTGTACTTGGTAGTTATATATATATATATTTATATATATATATTTAACTTGATGGTTACCAATGTTATCGATTTGTGGTTGATGTTCCTATTATTTCCGAAAAAACTCTATATTCCTTTTGACATCAAAAGCTTATTGTTTTAGAAGTATTATAAAATTTTTAATAACAATTATTTTTAGATTAAAATAAATAAAAATAACAAAAATTATGAAAATTATGTCTTGTAAAAAGATAAATTGTAATAAAAATTTAATGTGAAGGATAACATGTTATGTAATCCAAGAAAACTAACTGATTGAGAAAATATATTTCAATATCTATCCCCAAATACAACCACATTATTAGTTCGATGCTAATAAGTGTAACATGGAGCATAAAAGACTCATATACCTCGATTACACATATCATGTATATTTGGGTAAAACAAATCCATCAACCAATTTCTAGTATATTAATAATGATATAGTGAATGAGAGTTTTAGGGAAAAATAGGGATAAAATAATTATAAATAAAAGAATAGTCTAGAAACTTAACTTTTACTTTTTCTACTGTCAAGGGAGGGGTTTCTCACCACCCATAGAAAAAATTCTACTATGAAATCTATAATAACATAGTAATTTATATTTGGCAGTTCCATTGTTAGAGAATCATTCCTAACATTAACTTTTTTACCTTTTTCTACAATAACATATAATAAAGTGATTTATCCATGTTTTAATGGATAAAATAAATACATAGCTACATTTAATTTTCAAAATAACAAATTACTTTTTAGGGGCCAAACCTATATAATGAAGAGCTGCAAAATAAAATCACCAATCAAAAAAATCGTCAAGATTCATGAATTATGAAAAACATAGTATAGATATCCCCATAATAGACCAACTAATATTATATAGCTATGGTAAAAACATATCAATTATATACATTACCTATTACCTGTGATTTAGAAATACCTATATTTTCATATTACATATAGAATTGTCATCTTAAATTTCAAAGATAAAACAAATGACTATAACATTTATCCATTAATATAACAACTTTTAATAATTCAATACTCATTTTTTTAAAGTAAAAAAATAACCACAAATTTTTTCATTAAATTATTTATCCAAAATGATAAATCTCATAAACAACATAGAACGCCTGATTTAATATAAAAAAATTAAAAAATGTATAAACCAAAACTTCAATCTCTTTTAACTTATAATAAGATACAATTTATAATAGATCCTATATTATTTTTTTGAAAATTATTTTTTAGTTGGTTAAACATTGGTATTCTAGAGAAACTATTATTGTTTTTTAAAAATGTCAATTTGGTCATTTATTTTCCAAAAAAATGAATGATTAAAATTGAATGTAAAATAATGTAAGTTTAAAAATTTTTTAAATTTAATAATAATTTGTATGTATTAAAAAAGTGGTAATATTAAAATTTAGATTATTGAAATATTATTGGCTATTATAATATTAAAACTAATGTATTTTTAATGATTAAAATAATTTTCATGTCTTATGAGAATGTAAAAACAATTAGTACAATTCTTTTTTTTATAAAAATTAAAAAATAAAAAACTAAAACATAAGATATTTACATTATTAAAAAATATAGTACAATGTGATGTTATAATAAAATAAATATAATATGTTTAATAGTAAATTTTTTTAAGAAGAAATAATATTGGAATGAAATTGAAATCAATGTAATGTTTAGGATAAATAAATATGGTAATAATATAAAAATATTTGTGTGTGTGAAATGCATTTTTATGTATTTGAAAGATATAGGATTACTAATAAGGGACCCATTAGAGAAAATATTAAATTTTTTGGATTACTAAATAGAGAAATATAATTATGTGTATCATTTTTTGTGAGAATAGTGTAATTAAAAATTGAAAGGAATATTGAATGGGATAGACAATAAAAATAAGTTAAAAATATATATACTAAATTTTTATATAATAAAAAAAATAAATGATTGAAATCTAATTTGTTTACTGATTTTTTTATAAAATGAAAAAAATGGATAGGAAATGTAATTTTTTATAAAAATGGAGTTGATTTTTTTTGAAAACGAAAATGGGAGTGAGATAATTTTTGAGAAAACAAAAAAATGTGTTTTCGTTATGAAAATTAAAATTAAAATGAAAGAGAATGTAAATCCCATATGGTTTTCCCCCAACTATCCATGGAAGTTTTAAATCCCCAAACATATAACATGTTACATTAATTAGTAGTCATGATTCTTGGTATCTTTAAAAAACTGAATAATATTATCATGGAAATTTATATCACAAAGATAAAGAAAAGTAATATTAATAAAATTTTATTTTGTTACATGATTAAAATAAGAAACAGAATATCAAATATAATTTCAGTAGTTTGGATTTGATAAAAATTATAAGAAAAGTATGATAATCAAAAAATTAGAACATATAAAATAAAATAAAATAAGTAAATTGGAAAATATTTGGCGTATATATAGTGAAAAAAAATTTTAATATCATATATTATTATATTTCTATCAAATATATGTCCATGGTGCCTAGATATAAATTTTTTAGTATAATATCAATACAAATGATGAAAAACATATTGAATGCATTTCCCATAATTTTGTACACATTTCATAGAATTTGTATAGTGAATGCAACAACACAACTATATGTATTTGTCAAATTGTTTCGCAAATTGATATATATAAATATCTACTATTTTATATATTAAAATACTGAATTAATAAATTAAAAATATTATTAACATAAAATTGACATTAAATTAAAATATAATAATGTATATTGAATAAACAGAATAAGAAAAAATATACTATTAAAGGGAAATGAAATTGGACTGATATGTGAAAACTGTAAAAGAAAATTGGATCATCCTATTAAATATAAAAATATTCATTGTAGATGTATGTAAAAAATATATATATGATTTTAAATATAATAACTTATTTTCTATTAAACAAAATGATATAAAAAAATACTTATAAAAGTGATGTATTGTTAGAAATACAAAAAATAACTATATTTAACATAAAAGGGATAAACATAACATTAGAAAACAGAAAAATTATTTAATATATTTTTATAAAATATTTATTATTATATATAAAATTATGAGATTTTAAATGTTTATAGTGTTTTATATGAAACATAATAATAATTAATTGAAATAATTTGAATCATTTCAATAAAACCATATTCAAAATAAATGATATATCACAAAATACCTGCTATTTATGGAAAATATATCAATAAAAATTAAAATCATAAGACTTCTTGTAGACTAAAAAAAATCCGTGAATATATTTATATAGTGTCTTATTTTCTCATTGTTTTAGTCATATATATGTGGTCTATATATACATAGTTACCTATGTAAAATTTTGTAAACAAGATATAATAAAGAATCATTCATTAAGAGGTTTAAAAACTAAATACAATACAAACTAACAATGAATTGTAAATAAAACATTAGTATTAATGAATAGGATTCAATATTGGAATTGGTGACATGGAATTTGAATTTTCATTCTAATTATTCATGAAAATTTGAGTAATAAATTTTAATACATTGAATAAATTATTTAATTTCTTAAATATAAAAAATAGAGTGGAGGAAATTGTAAAATACCACAAGGCTTACTACTATCAACTATGGTTTACACTTTTTATTTCAGTGAATCATTACTTTTCATCAAAATTAATAACAAATACATTGAAAATAAAAAATAAAAACTAAAATATTAAGTTAATATTTTTTGAAGATGGTTTACTTAATTAAAAAAATGAACTAAGTTAATATTTATTGAAGATGGTTTACTTAATTAAAAAAATGAGCTGTTATTTCCTATGACAATGAATATAGGAATATTAACAATACATATTGTAAATAATAAAGTGGAAATGTGTAAAACTAAAAAAATTAGTGATTAATTAAGAGATTCAATATTTCAATGACATAAAATTTACCAATGTTAATGAGAAACATCATGAAGTAATCATTTTGAGATCTAATTGAAAATTTATTAATATATAGTGCAGTTCATGATATTGAATTTAGTGAACATATAATGAAAACCAAAATTAAAAGATATTGTTATGTGAGATGAGATGAGGTGTCGATCTTAATATGTTTGTCCCAATAATATATGAGATAAATTAGAAAATATAACCAAAAAATTTAATATAATTCACAGGGAGTGTAAGAAGAAAAATTTAATGGAAGGAATGAAAATTACACCAAAGTCATTAGAATAATATAATCTATAAAGATTAGGGGAAGGTAAAGCGGAAAAAGAAAATATTAATATAATATGACAAAAAGTCAACTGTAATTGATAATAGTAAACCAATTATTTTTGTTACCTAAAATCATAGACACAATGGGAAAATCAATCCTAATAAAATGGAGACCAAATTAAACTAAATCCTACATGATACAATTAATAAAATTAATATACCCTATTAAATTCATATATGATAATAAAAAAACAAGAAATTAATTCAAATTTATCCTACCCAATTAAAATTAAAGAGAATGAGGACCTACATTCAAATAGATCCTACATGGTGGAAGAAATTAGAGGGAATTTGAGGAAGTAGAACCATATTTATTTAGATTTTTCAGAATTTTAGAATATTAATGGGATTTGTATTGAAGAAAATATGAGTTAATCCAAACCCCAACAACAAAAAATAAAGGAAATATGAAGAAATAGAACTATCACCATTCAATCAAATAGTAAATCATGCCAATGAAAAGTGGTGAGTCATACAGTGATGACTGGTGAGATATCGAGGGGCCCCTAGAATGTGGGAAGATACTAGAGACATCATACAGTGTGTCAAAGAGGTGTGTAACCAAAATGTATATTCAAAGGTAACGGTGAAGGTGGTGGTAGGAAACAAGAAGGTGGATGGAGAGCTTAGTAGGTGGAGGTGGATGTAAAGGAAGGTAAATGGGAAGGTTGGGGGAGGCTATTGAGGCGTGAATTTGAGGATCCAAAGGTTGGGGTGGACAAAAGGTGATGTGAAGGTGGGTACACAGAGGGTATAGATTTATAGGCAGTGGTGTAAGGGGATTTAGGTAATCCGAAGTTGGAGGTGAAGGTGTAGAGGTGGAGGAAGAGACAACGAATGGTAACTGGGAAGATGAGGAGGTAAATTCTAGGGAGGTAGGTATATGGTGATCTAGAGGCTGGGGTGGTGTAAATTTTGTGGTAGATATAGAATGAAAATGGGGTGGGAGGTGTTGATAATGATTATCGGGATAAAAACAAGTGAAACATTGGGATGTCGAGTTTTTTGGAGGGAGAATTAGTAATAAGGGATTACATATTTCTATAGAACTTCCACAAATAATATATAGTGACCCAGCTTTTCATACATTACTATTACATCATTATAAAGTTAAAAACATAATAGTATTACACATCGATGATATGAATTTTTACTATCTTTGGAAAACTAGGTCCAGACATAAAATTTACAACATCAAGAACAGATATTTATTTAATTCGTTCTTCTCTAGATTCTTAATGGATATTTACCTCTCCTTAGTACATGTAGTCACTGGTGGATATACATAAAAAAGGGTTGAGACAATATCCCAGTAAAAGGATAGATATGAAAAATATAACAATGGTGAGTAAAATCACAACATAGTCAAAGGATCTTGAACATGAGGGGAAGTATTAATAAAAGACTTGAAATGTTACAATGCATAAAAATGAAATACCATGTCTATGTGGTCATCCACCACACGTAGTTGTGAAAAATATAACCATCATGTTCAAAATTCATTTACATTTTACTCATGATATTCATCACTTTAACCAATGCATTGGAGCGTTGCATAATTCCGGGTGCACCCATCACATTCAAACATTAATATTGCACTATATAATTCCAGGTGCACCAGTCTCATCATAATATTTACATTATCATGCATGTCATGTTATAAAATATTCAATACCTAAACATAACATAACCCATGGAATTAAATGGGTTTCACATAATAAATTATACTTTCATAAACAGTTGGTCCCCAAAATAAAGAGGTAATATCATTCTTGTCATAAAAACATTAACCATGAGTTAAGAGTAAAACAATATTCAAGAAGTAAGAAAGGGTTTGTTTATTTGAATGAATAGTTATTTTCGAAAACATTTGGGTTTTTCATAAAATCAATTAGAGAACATTTATATCTTTGAAAAGATAATATAACGTTGAATAAATTATTTTTATAGATAATCCCTACCAAATAGGTAGTAAAAGAGGGAGATCCTAAAGAAAGAATGTTAGGTTCGAGAATTTCTCCTTACATTGTATCCAAACACTTTCTTCACATTAAAGACCTATATGACAACATTATATTCATTAATTAAAAATTCTCAAAGCTTGTGTACTTGAATACGGTTCCTTATGGTTTCATTAGTATCTTTTATAGGACTTTGTATGATTTATGGAGATTAAATACATTGTTTAGGAATGTTATTTTTATAGTTTTCTTGAGCGATTCACTTGTATTCATGAATGAAAGTTCATTTATAACATGTATAAACACCAATAATTGTAATTATTTTTATTTATGATGTTATAGATCATTAAAATATTTTATAAATAATTTTTTTATATACGATGATATTGAATCATTATATAATAATTTAATGATGATCATTTGGGTTAATTAGGGCGGTTTTTCGACCACATCAAACTGTTCTTGTTTAATAATTTAGTAATATGTACATATGTTAGTTAAATAACATTAAATAATTTATAATACATAAAATATAATCTGGTTCAAGAATAAAAATGGTTTCATGACCAGATCCTAAGATGGTAATGGAAAAAAGAAAAGATGTTGTTCCTGAAGGTGATAAATTAACACTTCACAAAAAACATTTTATTTTCTAAAATAAAAAGAAGTGGGGAAGTGGGTGGATGATATATTGTCCAATTAGAATCATAATATTCTACTATATGTTAGATAATAGAGTTACCAAACCTTTTGTATGAGGATAGGTGGGGAGAAATGAAGAAATTAACTTGAAATTGAAAGGAAATTAAAGGAAAATAGAGAAAGATGGAAATTACCATTTGAATCCACCTCTTCAAATCCTCTTTAAGAAACCTAGGATTTTTATTTTCATGATACTAGAATCTCTTGGACATGGGGGGGCGAGGGAATATTTTTTTCAGAGTTTACACATGTACTGAAGCTTTAGTGGTGTGAGGAAATGATGGTGTGAATGGTGGTATTTGTAGTGTAGGGGAGAGGGGTTCTCTTAATATTTTAATAATTAGGATATTAATTTACACCAAGATTAGAAATAGTGAAGATTACACATCCAATAATTGTAAATAGGGAATGTGAGTTCGATATTTTGGTGCTTACATAACTTGTGATGTCAGGAATAGTGGATTTAAATTAAAATTTATTTATACGTTAAATTAATATATTTTACTATTCACCAAGAAATCATGTATTTCGTAAAAATACCAAAAATTCTCTCTAACCATTTTTTGACGTGTATTATCAAAAAATGAATTAAATATATTTAAAATAATTTTATTAATGTGATTAACTTAATTTTTAAATTAAAATCTTAATTTAAATGAAAAATATAGTTTTTTAAAATTAAAACTAATTTTTTAAAGTTTTAAAAAATTACATAAGGTATTATAAAATTATTACAAAACTAGAAGACATATAATTGTTAATTGATGTAAACCTTTTAGGAAAATATAGTTTCATTTAAAATAATAAATTAATTTTAATTAATAATTTATGAATTAAAAAAAACTTTTAATATTGTCAAATTGTCATTTCAATGATACCTAAATTTAATTTAATCATTAAAAAGTAAGGTTACAATTATTTTGAACGATTTTATATTAATATAGTTCATACTAAGATTTATAAGTGTGGGTTAATATTCAAAAGGGTATGTTACTATACACAAAAAATTAAATTTGTTCTATCCGACTCTAAACATCTTAATAATCACGACTATGTTTGTCAGATATTTAAAATTCAAAATATAGAACTGGAAAATTTATGTTGAATGATCATATAATATTTAGTATCATGACATTTCATTATGATTACTAATATGATTATACTTTAAGGCATTATTATAAGAAGAGAATTCCGTTGATAAAACTTTTGGTCATTACATTATTCCCCCATTATTAAATGTCTCCCTCAAAAATTCATTTTACCTAAACAGGTGTGGGTACTTCTCCTTCATAACCTCCTCTAGTTCCCAAGATTCGTATTGAAACTTATGTTTCAGCCACAACAATTTGTCAAGTTGGGTTTTCTTGTTGCGTAGAACATTATCTCTCGAGTCCAGAATCATTAATGGCTGCTCCTCATAGGAGAGATCATCTTCCATATGTGCCACCTCCAAGTTCAGTACATGTGAGGGATCTGGTATATACTTCCTCAGGAGTGATGTAACACCCCAAGATTTTATAAGATAGATTCATTTTAATTTAATTGATATCTTGTGTTGTACTCTACACCAAGATTATATTTCACTATATGCAACACCGTATTAGTTTGAGTATACGCAACACTATTCTTGCCTTGTGTTGCACAGAATTTCATGTCATTTTGATACAATTCATTTTATGAAACATTATGTATAGATTTTGTTCATTTTATCAATGAAATATGTTTGTATTATGTTATACGCAACAAGAAAAGGAAGCTTTCACTACAAGAAATACTTTCTTTGCTTATGTTACACACAAGAGTGACCTTCCTCGATAGCTTGTGTTGTATGCAATACCATGTTTCACTAACCAACAATATATTCGTAAAATATCATTTAAAGTATCCTTTATGAATAGTATTAACCATATTTTAAATTTTATATAAAATTAGAATTCACCATAAATATGATTTGAGAACAAAAAAAAATTTTCAGATAAAAGATGTATTTTTAAAAAAAATGTAGTTTTACCACCTTTTGATGGTACACCAATTTTAAATATAGTTTTTGACACTATTATAAGTTTGATTTGACAAGATAAAATTCTTCATTATAAGCAGGACATAAAATTTTATTTTGGAGTTTTTTTTGATATGTTTCTGATAACTTTCATAATTTGATGAGAAGTGAAAATACAATAAATTTTAATCGAATTGTTTTTTCTACAAAAACATTTAAATGGTTATAATATATTAATTAATGGTTTTAAATTATAAATAGAATATATTTTTACCGTCTAATATAATTTATGTCATTTTCATTAATTTTACATTATATTCATAGTTAAAATCATTTCAATATTTTACAATGGTTTAACTTTTAAAACTCATTTTCTTAGCAATGGGATTAATTTTATATTAAATACTACCACTTTTGTGTTTTGAAAATAGAAAAAAATATTCCATATTTGGAATTAATAGAAACAAATTGTTCAAATAGGTAACTTTTATTTTTACACTTTATGAATAGTAACTGCAGAAAATATTTTATTTAATATAGTTAAAGGGTAAATCTGTAAAATAAGGGTAAAAAGAATAATATTATAATTACCCTAAAATTTTTCCTAACCCTATTGAATGACACATGCAATCCATGGGAATCATTGGGCCTATTTGGGACCCCATTGAGTTACTTGTATTTGAAAATAACATTTAGTTACTTTTTATTTATTGTTATGGAAAATATAACCAACACATATATCATTTATAAAACAATTTTTATATTGGTTTATATTAGTTATAGTTTCAACTGTAAATAGTCATTATAAATCTAAAAAGAGTTTATATATCATGATATTTCATTTTTAAATTTTTTAAATTAAATAAATAAATTTAATTATGAATCAAGGATGATGTTATGATTTTTTCATTAATAATGAATTCAAATAAATGAATTTATAAATATTTACGAAATGTAATTTTCTTATTTATATGTCATCCAAGAATTTTATAGATGGTATTGACATTTTATATTTGATTTTATGGCTTAGTATCGAAGCAATCAGTTTGTTATGAAATTTTTAAAAAAGTCAAGTATGAATGTTATCCACAATTTACACAAATCATTATTTAAAACTAAAAATAGCTTATTAATTGATATTAAATTTCTAAAAATATAATTTTCGTCCAAATAGTTAATATAAGTTCAAATATTTCATAAATAACTTTTTGTGGTTCTCTTGACAAGATTTGATAATTATATTAACTCGCAATGTGTAAATAATATGATATCATGGTAATATTAAAAACATTAAACTGTAAAACCAAAACTATAAGGATGAAAATTTAATAAAAACTTCTGAAACAATAATTGTATTATGGTTACTAAAACAAACAATATTATATTATAATTAAAAAAATTAGACCTTTTTATGTTGAAATTGATTTTATAATAAATTAATATTTTGGAAATTTCATAAAGTTCCTCTCTCCTCTCTTATAAAATGGAACCACCTCCCATTCATATTCACTCCATTTTAAGCGTTCATTCTTAGCCACCTCTACCCATATCTCTTCTAAACATCCCTAATTATATTCAATTGGTTATGGTCCTCTCAAAAGACCAAATCTAGTGCCTTAAGAGGAATGTTAAAGGATGCACGTTGAGGAAGAGGTAATCTCTTTTTACCGATTCTTTCAAATTTATTTCTTCTTCTACTTCCTTTCAATTAGTTGTTTAATTATATAGTAATAAAATAAGTACCACATATATAGTGATATGTTATTATAATTAATAAAAAAACCTATTTCACATTTTATCCAGCTTACTAAAAACAAAATCGACCTGCATGCGTACGCACGAATTACTGTCTCCTCGTTGTGGTTTAATCTATTTTTCTCCGCCACCTTACTTGCATGGGTATAATGGTGGAAATAATAAATATATATGATTATAATAATATGATAATAATTATGATATATTATACGATTTCCTTTTCAATACCATTCAAAAACTATGGGAACGATATTGTCGCTTGTGTATACGTACGACTCGCCATCTACACAACATGAAGAGATTCATTCTCCATGTTAACCATTCAATAATGATTATAAAGTATAAATAATAAATAATAAAGACTTATATGATATAATAATTCTAATATATTTATGTATATATATATATACATGTGTGTGTCATTAACTTACTTCTATTTAATTTAATAAGGAAACAAAAATAGTGTTAATGCGTATGTACGACCTACTGTCTCCATGAACGGTGTATTTAATTCCATATATTGATCTGTTATAAAAATATTTATATAATGAATATATATGATATATAAATAATAGTTTACATTTTATATGAAATTAATTCATTATTTAAGTAATCATATTAAGAAGAGAAAGTCCAAACATGTATGATGAATGAAGAAATTAATTCCCAAAACGTTGCATTAACATGGAATTGATAAATGAACAGGTAAAATAATGTTGTAAGTGAATCACATATGATATCATAAATATTATTACGGTTTGTTACTAGTTAATTAAATGTTTAAACCCACTATATAGGAGTTTCAGTCACATATGAATGAAATTGGACCTACGGTTACGGATTATATTGAAATCTCATTTTTTTCTAAGATTGTTTATACGTAAGTATTTACTGGGGTTAAATTTATCATCCATGTCCATGTTTCCTAAATATGTTTTCATAAAATTTTTACTATTATCACCTATATTTTTAATGTCATTTCTACCCATTTTTTACTATTACTGCATGATATGGAAGGGTCTTTATTTTGTTTAACAAACGAGGTACTTTTTGACTTTTCTGGTAAAAGTAAAACATGATTGTTTTTTAACTTATAAATAATGAAATGATTTTTAAACCTTTTTAAAAACTTATTTCCATGAATCATAATCTGAAATATTTCATGATTATTTTTTATTAACTTATTTTCTTTAAAAAATTTCATGATATTTTGAGAAAAGAAAACATTTTTGAAGAAGAAATGGTATTTTCCTTAAGAAATGAGTCCAAGTATTTTATCAAAATTATTTTTCTATAAAAAATAAAATAGGGTTATGATTATATCCCTATTATTTATTTATTATTGATTAATTTTATGATGGAATTATTTTTATGATTTCCATTTATCTTAATTGGATTATGTTATTATGACATGATGTTTAAGAATCCCATTTTATTTCATGGGTTATGATATGATGAATGATTTATGTTTTTGTGGAACATTTAAGAATGATTTCAATATGAGAGGGTGGGATCTATATCCCCATCCAATTAATTGGGTAATGATTTATATATCATGAAATACACATGACTAGAATAGTAGGTAAATCCAGTTCAGTAATACATTTCTTGAACGACATGTAAACCCAGTTTAGTAATTGACTCTATCTACTATGATAGTCTTGGGTACTATGGAAATAATATTATGTTCATAATGGTTTTCAAAAATTCCATGTTTTATTACCATTATATTTTATCATCATTAATTTTCAATTATGATCCATCCCTTATATAATGCCAAGATTTATGTCATTATTCATGATTTTCATATTTTAACTTTATGTTCATGTTTTTACGTTCAAATGATTATTGGTTGTTTTATGTTATATATGTTTATCCGTATTGATAATTTTATCTCACCCTTTTTATGTTTTCTTTTCCCCAGGATATAAATAATGGTTTAGGTAGAAAAAAAAGGGGAAGATCTGTATGGGAGATGTTGAAGATATTTCACAATGATTAGAAGATTATGTTTCGATTTTCCAAAGAAACTAAACTAATATGATCCTTGGAAATATGTTTTTGTCTTGTATTAAGCATTCTGAAAAAACTATGTATTTCCTAGGTACATCAATCTTGGGTCTCTACAGTTGGCATAAGAGAGAATATTTAGTCAACAATTGGAAATTAAGATGTGGAAATTTTAGTGAGATCCCTAGAGATATTTCTAAGGATATGTCTTGAGATGTCCTTATGGTTAAGAATAAGTATAATTTACAAACCTAGAATTTTGATAATGATCATAAAAAACCTAGGATTAATCCTATGATTTTATATATTGAATTTAATCCCATGTGATAATGTTATTTTCCTAGTCTGATTTTTTTCCTCTCACGCTACTCTTTTTGTGTTTCAGACGATGGCATGAACCCAAAAGAACCATGTTAATGATCAGTGAACTGGGTAATGAAATAATTGTCCTCCTGAACAACCTATTTTTATGGGAGATGGATTGAAAAATATTATTTCTATACTTACAGAAGATATGAACCATTATGGACTCCCAAATGAGCAGAGAAGGGAACAACAATCAATTGAGTCCCTTATGAGGCAACACAGACCTTTTCTTGGTAGGTCTTCTGATTCACTTTTTCCTAAAAAATGGATCAATAACATTTAAAATATATTTTACAACCATCATTTTTTGGAACATAAAAAGGTCAATTTGGTTATCTATCATATGGATGGTGAAGTAGATCTATGGTGGACTCTAATTAAGAATACAAAGCAGTAAGATGAAATTGAATCCATGGTATAGAACGAGTTCAAGAACATATTTTTTAATTAATTACATCCCTCATATTATTCAATCAAAGAAGGAAAATTATATCCTTGAGCCTAAGAAAAGGTATGATGAATCTATTCATACATACGAGGAAAAGTTTTCATGACATGCAATGTATGCTTCCAGATTTATCATCCAACCAGAAAGTAATGTTGATCGATTATTTAGTCGCTTAAAACCACGTCTTCGATGGGAATTAGCTATAACAGACTTCAATAGCTATGAGGTGATTGTGTGTTGTTCTATCAAGGTAAAACTGGAAGTTGGTGTTACATATCCATCTGATGGTTTTGATATGAAATGAAAGATGGAGATAATGGACTGTAATGATGTGAATGGAGAAAATACTATAGAGAATGAACCACCAACACATAAATGATATATGTGTAAGTAAATGAAGGCAATATGATAACCAATTCTCTAATCCATGTGTTAATTATTATTAACATCAACAACCTCTTAAGGAAAAAAGACAAAGGGAAGCCACATGCGATCACTATTGGCAATGTTGATTATGAAAATGAAGTAGTGGAATGATTAAGTGTTTATGTAATGGGATTTCAAAATAGTGGTGGGGAATCCCATTTATAGTATTATGGAATATTTTAATATCTATGTATTTTTTTATTTTGGTTTTCCTTAATTATATGCTACTAGTAACCATGAAAAGTGATTTAAATATTTTTGGAAAGCAGATGTTATGAGCATAATTATGGGATAAGGAGAAAATAATATATTTAATTGTACTAATGAGCTCATGATTGATAAAAGGACCAAGCAATATCATTGTTTGAGTATATAGAATTTTTGGTGTAAGGAAAGACTTAATTTTTATATAATTCATGTTGCTAATAAGGTTAAATGGTAACTTATTTTATTATCATATTTCTAGGGAATTCATGGTGATGTTCTTCAAATGTTTGGAACATGACCAACAAGATATATGTTATATGGGGGATAAATGATGGTAATCACATGAATGTTATATTTTATTTTTTGTAATTTTTTTCATTGTACTATGAGATTGGACAGAAGTATTTTTGGTAATACTAATAGTTGGAATCTATTAAGATGGGCATCATATAGTATTGTTTAAGTATAGAACTTTTTTTGATATTATTTATAGAATTTTTACACAGTATTGTTTTAGAAAAAATAAAAACCATAGGATGGGTGACAACCCATCACGTCGGATGAGGCTGTGGGAATCGAACCCTCAATTGCGGTGTGACAGGCATGTATCTCCTACCACTAACTTACAATAATTTTCTTGTAATATAAAAGTATTTTTATTTTATTAACCAGTATGATAGATGAAGTATAAGTCCATTTTAAGAACATATACGATTAATCTCACCATAGATGAACATATGTATATTTAATAAATAGTATTATCCTTTTTGTGATAGAGACAGATGTAATGACCTCTCATTTTATCCCATGATCTGCTAACACTTCAATAATGAAAAATTCAACTTCATTTCATTAAATAAGAGATGAAGTAGAAATTTTTCAAGGCACGAACAACGGTGAAATTGTTCCAAAATCATGTAAGTAATTTTGAAAAATTATTCAAATATAGGTAAAGGATCTAAAAAACCAAAAATGTTATCCTAGTACATTATTATCTGATGAATCAGATGTTCCCTTAAATCATCATAGATTTATGGATTTCTGGTAGTTAACTTTCACCAAACCTCATTATCTATCAATATCCATCAGAACATGATCACTAGATTTCTCTTTCATATACATGTTTTCAATTACCACCTATATTATCCTATTTGGAAACCCAGTGATGTGTTAATTTGGGTGACCATAACATTTGTAACATACCTTTTTAAAATAATGTCTTAGTATCCCTTTTTACGATGTGGGTTTCCAAGAAAGAAAATTTCAAGTAGTAAACCTTTTATAACCCCGACAAATTTCGAGGGAGAACTTCATTTTAAGGGGGGTAGAATATAACACCCAAATTTTTTACGAGATATATTCTTTTTAATTTCATTGACATCTTATGTTTTAAGATAACCCAAGATTTAGATTTCACTACACGTAACATCATATTAGCTTGCAGTATATACAACACTATTCTTGGCTTATGTTGCCCACAATTTCAACTTCTTTTGATATAACTTATTTTACGTGGCATTGAGGATATATTTTTTTCAACAATTAAAGAGATATATTTGGATAATTTTATATGAAACAACAAAATAATCTTTCACTACACATAATACTGACTTGGCTTGCGTTACACGCAAGAGCGACCTTCCTCGATAGCATGTGTTCTACGCAATAACGAGTTTAACTAAACAATGAAATATTATTCAGATATTATATAAGCTAGCCGTTATGAATATTATTAACCAAATTTTGAATTTCATATCACATTATAATTCATCTTACACGTGATATGAGAACAAAATCAATTTTTTGGATAAAAGAAATATTTTCCAAAAAAATGTAGTTTTACTGCCTTTTGATGGCGCACCAATTTTAAATATCGTTTTTGACACATTTATAAGTTATATTTGACAAGATAAACTTCTACTTCGGATTCCAGAAAAAAAAATTACTTTGGAATTTTTTTTCATATTTTATAATTACTTTTCTATTCTGACGAATAGTGAAAATAAGCTAAATTTTAATTGAAAACAACTTTTTTCATCGAAATAATTTATATGGTTAAAATATATTATTTAATTTTTTTAAAGTATAAATAGAATATATTTTTACCATTTAATATAATTTATGTCATTGTCATTAATTTTACATTGAATTCATAGGTAAAAACATTTCAATCTTTTTCTATCTTTTTACTTTTAAAACTCATTTTCTCAACAATGAGATTAATTTTAAATTAATTACTGAAACATATGTGTTTTGAATTTGGAAAAATGGATTCCATATTTGAAATAATTACATCTAAATTTTGTAAATAAGTAACTTTTATTTTTAGTCATTATGAATAGTAACATAAGTAATTATTTCATTTACTATCATTAATGGGTAAATATGGTAAATAAAGGTAAAAATATAATATTATAATTACCCTAACACATGTCGTAACCCTATTGGATAATAAATGTCTGACCGTGGGTGTCCTTGGGTCGATTTATAGACCCCATGGAGCCACATGTATGTTAAAATAACATTTAATTTCTTTTAATTTAATGTTATGGAAATTTTAACCTAAACATATATCTTTTAATAAAACATTTTTTATATGAGGCTATAAAATTAATCCCATAAAAAATATATAGTAATTAGAAATATAAAAATATTTTCTACATCATGATATTTTATTTATAATTTTTGGAAATGAAATAAATATGTTTAATAATGACACAAGGATGATGCACTAATTGCTTAATTAATAATGAATTTGAATAATTGATTTTATAAATATTAAAACAAATGTTATTTCGCTATTTTGATTTCATCCATCAATTTTTTGGATGATATTGAAAACTTATCTTTTTGTTAATGAATTAGTTTCTATGGAATCCAATTATTAGGAAACTTTTAAAAAATTCAATTAGGAATAGTATCCAAAATTGACACAATTCATAATTTAAAACGTAAAATAGTTTATTAAATGATATTAAATTTATAAAAATATAATATTTGGAGAAATGATTAAATTATGTAAGAAGATTTCTTAAAAAAATTTGTTCTTTTGATAAGATATGGTAATTAAATTATCCCACATTGTGTAAATAACATGATTTCATAGTATGATAAAAAGAGTAAATTAAGGTTACAACTAAAAAGATAAGTATACAAAAATTTCTAAAACTACTAAAAATTTATTATATTAAGGATATTAGAACAAAAATCATATTATCTGATAATTAAATAATTTTAGGACCATTTTAAGTCGAAATTGAGTTTGTAATAAATTAATATTTTTGAACTTTCCTAAAGTGCCCATATCCTCTTTTATAAAAGGAAACCTCCTCCCTTTCCACTTAACTCTATTTAAGCCATCATGCTCAGACATACTCTGCCGATATCTCTTATCAACTTCATTAATTACATTCTAGTGGTTTTGGTATTCTCAAAAGACCAACTCTAGTGCCCTAATAAAAAGTTTAAAGGAGGCACGTCGAGGAAGAGGTAATCTCTTCTACCGATTCGTTCAAATTTATTTCTTCTTATACTTTCTCTTCATTATTTGTTTCATTATAAAGTAATAAGATTATTATTACTCATATATAGATATATTATAATAAATATGAAAAAACACTCTTTCTCCTTCTATCCATCATAGAGAAAATAAAATCATCGCGCGTGGATACGTAAAGATTACAGTCTCCACGTCGTGGTGTAATCTATTTTTCACAGCCACCTTAAATAGATGGGTATAATGGTGGAGATAAATAACTATATATGATTATTAAATCATGATACTAATTCTGATATATTATAAACCATCCACTTCAATACCGTTCAACAACTATGGGATCGATATCGTCACTCGTGCGTATATACGTCTTACTGTCTCCATGACGAGATGAGATTAATTCACCATGTTAACCATTTAAGAATGATAATAAAATATATATAATAAATAATCATGAAATGTATGACATAATAATTCAAATGTATTTTCTTCATATATATATATATCATTTACTTACTTCCATTCAATTTAATAAAGAAATGAAAACAATGTTCTAGCGTACGTACGACCTACGTATTCATGAACAGTGTATTCCATTCCATTTATCGATATATTATACATATATCTATATACTGAATATATATGATATATAAATCATGTTTTAAATTCTAGAAGTATGTAAATCATGATCTAATTAATCCTATGAATCATAAAAATTTCAAACACAAATTATAAATGAAACGATTATAACCCAAAATGTTGCTTTAATATCTTACTGACAAAAGAACGAGTAATATAAATTCTTAGTTGAATAAAATATGATATCATAAATATTATTATGGTTTTGTTACAGGTTAATAATATTTTTAAACCCAATATAATGTAGTTTTGAACAAATATTAAATAAATCATACCTAAAAAGAGGGATAATATTGCAATCTCATTTATATCAATGATTCTTTATACATATGTATTTACTGAGGTTATATTCATCATCCATTTCCATGTTTTCTAAATATAGTTTCATAAATTGTTTACTATTCTTCCATGTATATTTAAAGTCATTTTTACCCATTTTCTACTTTTAGTACATTATATGGAAAGAATATTTCTTTTGTTTACCATATATGTATATTTTTTACTTTGATGATAAAATTTCAATCAGAATCTTTTTTTAACATATACGGAATGAATGGATTTTTACATATTTTTAATGACTTATATCCATGAATAATCCTCTATAATATTTCATGATTATTTTCAAATAAATTATTTTTGTTTAAAATTTCACAACATTTTGAGAAAAGAAAACCTATTTAAAGAAGAAAGTATATTTTTCTCAAGAATTGAGTTCAAGTGTTATATCAAAATTATTTTTCCATCTATGATGAAATAGGGTTATACTTTTATCCCTATTATTTTTTGTTTTGATTGAGTTTATGATGGAATTATATTTATGATTTCTATTATTATTATATGGATTATGCTATGATGGCATGATGATTTAGAATCCCAATTTATTTCATGGGTAATGCTATGATGAATGATTTATGTTTTTGTGGAACATGTCTGAATGATTTCGAAAAGAGAAGAGTGAGACATATATCTACCTTCAATACATTGGGTAAAGATTTATATCTCATTAGATAAAGTTGACTGGAATGGAAGGTAAATCTTGTTTAGTAATACATGGTTGGAATGGAAAGTAAACCCAGTTTAGTAATGGACTTTGTCCACTATGATTGTATTTGGAAAAACGCCTTGGCTACTATAGAAATCCTATTAAGTGCTTAATGGTTTTCCAAAATTCCATGTCTTATTCCCGTGATATTTTATTATGATTAATGTTCCTTTATAATCCATGCCTTATGTACTGCCTGGATTTATTTTATTGCTCAATATTTTTATGTTTAAACTTTATTTTCATGTTTTTACGTTAAAATGTTTATGGTTTGTTTTATGTTATCCATGTTTACCCTTAATGAGCATTTGAGATCACCCATTTTATGTTTTCTTTTCCCTAGGATATAAAGAATGATTTTAATTATGAAAAAAGGGGAAGAACATTATAGGAGATGATGAAAGTATTACCCCATGATTAGAAGATTATGTTCTGAGTTTCCAAAGAAACTAAACAAATATGGTCTTTGGGTGTATTTTTTTTTCATGTATTAAGTATTCTGAAAATGTAATGTAATTTCCAGGTACATCAAACTTGGGTATCTACAATTGATACATGAAACACATCATGAACGTGATCCATATTCGGTCGAAGTGCAAGTTGATAGGGCATGACTCCTATATAGTCAATGGTCTTAAAGGGTCTAATGTACCATGGGATTATATTCCCTTTATTTCCAACCCGCATGACTCTCTTCCATGGTGATATTCTATGGAATACTTTAACTCCAACGTCAAAGTCGAAATCCCTTCGATAGTTGTCATCGTATCTCTTTTTTCAGACTCTGAGTATCTTTCATTTGTTTCTGGATGACATGAACATTCTCTATCATCCCTTACACAAGATCGGGTCCAAGTAGCTTTTGTTCTCCATATACATCCCTATAGGTTGGAGTTCTACTTCTCATTCCATACAAAGCTTAATATGGAGACTTATGAATACTTAATTGGAAGATATTGTTGTATGAGAACTCGTCCAAACGGAGAAGTCGATCCCATCCACCCTTGAATTTTAAAGAGAAGGATCTAAGAATGTCTTCAAGCATCTGAATAGTCTTTTCAGATTGGCATTAGTTTGGTGGTGATAGGATGTGATGAAATTTAACTCAGTACTCAATGAATGTTAAATAATCCTCCATAATTTCAATATGAAACTTGGATAATAATTAGATATAGTCTATAGTGTTACACCAGGCAGTCTGCCCACTTCCTTCACATATATCATTGCAAGTTGTTCAAGTGAGTGATCTTCCAGAATAGAGATAAAATGGGAAGTCTTGGTAAGTCGGTCAACCTCAACCCAAATCTCATTATTTTCCTTGGAAATATTTGGGAAACCCGTGACAACGTCCATAGTGACATTATCCCATTTCCACATGGGTATATGCAATGATTGTGCCATCCCTTTGGAATTCTATCACTCTTCTTTAACTTACTAACATACCAAGAACCCTTCTATATATTCCAGAATCTCCTTCATGTTTCCCCACCAGAATTGTTCTCGGATATCACGGTACAACATGGTACTCCCAGGATGGATAGTGAATATTGAGCTATATGCATTATCTAATAGATCCTTCTTTCTCTTGGGTGATTATGGCACACAAAGCCGTGTTCCAAACCGAATCACACCCTCATTGTCCATATGAAACTCCAGTAGCTTCCCTTCCATTACTGCATTCACCTTCTATTATAACTACATATCATCCATTTGTTGCTCCTTCATCATCTTTTGGATAGATTATTGAACAATCATTTGGGACCGGTTGGATTTATCCACTACCCTTATGATTTCCAAATCCATCCTTTTCATATCCAAGAAGATAAATACTTTCTATGACTGAAAAGTTCATTTTTTTTTCAACAACCATTTTTAATGGAAAAGTGAGAATCCATGAAAACAAAAATACAACATCAAAACAAGAAAATAAAAATGAAAACCAGATCGCACCACTAGTCTAGACCACCCCAGCAGTTGTGCCATGTCAGTAAGACATCACCAATGAAAATCCCTTCATTAAGTAGTCTCTTGCAGAAGTGCATGAGCACAAAACCTATGACAAAGCTATACCCTCTCAAGCATCTAGATTCAAAATTTATGTACCAATGTAGAATTATTCTCTAATCTCCTTCCATAGAATGTCCATGAAGAGTTCTAGAAACCAAACCTCTCTACATAAGTGAACAATAAGAAGGTCCAAAGGATACAAAACATACGCAAACAATCATTTCTAACTAGCCCACCTTATCACCAACTTAAAAATAGTCATTAAAAAGAACCTCTATATTACTCAAATATGTATCCTTGAATAATTAACAGGATAAATATGAAACATGCAAGTTATATAGCTCCATCAACAGATTTTCAAACCCATAGTCTAGCTTGTCCAAAACATGAATGTACTCCTCAATGCTGATCTTACCTTTTTTGAAACCACCTACCTAAATTAGGTCCTATTTTTCAATCCATTAACACCTATCCTCATTGAAATACACCTCAAGTTGTCTCCCAATCATTTTAGTTACCTCATACTTTGTTGCGTTGAGAAATATTACCCATTCAATCCCTTCTTCTTTGAGATATACAAGTAGAACCACAGGTCAATCGCCATGTTCCACTCTCCTCTAATGGATCAGGGTCCCCAACACCATCTTTGTATCATTCTTCTTATTTTCAGAACGATTCCCTAAAGGTAGACATAGATATGTGTAATCCATCATCCCCTTCCCCCTCCTAGGACCCCAATTTCTCTTCAGGATTGAAAACTCATCTTCCAAGTGCCTTGGATCAATACCGTTGGATACCTACCCACCAAACCCTTCTCCCTCTCCTAAAAAAATAGAATCTACACCTAGATCAGCCGCTCAGAGACATTAAAACTTATCACACAATAAAACTAGTTTTCTTGTTATGACTGAACCCCCTTCCTTCCCACTGTTTGGGACAGACTCATCTGTGGCGATCCCCTTCCTCCACCTTACACATCTCAACACTACCTGACCTTGGATCCTCACCAACGAGGTATTTAAAGCCTCATTCTCTCCATCTAATGTTTCATCCATGACCGTGTTAGACATTAGAGAAACCTGATGAAGGACCATAACATCACCATTCAACATGGAAAAGGAATGTCCAGCCAGATCCTTCTTTAGATTACAAAACACCTCAGAAACCAAAAGAATGACCTAGGACACCGAGGTCTTCATCACCCGATCAATTCCATACATCCCCTCAAACAAAAAAATACAGACCATTGTAGAACATTCAGGCTATTCTTCCTCCTCCATTAGGGGCCACAGTGGTCCCTGACCACTCCAATCTATATCCTGTTACGTCTGTTCTGGGCCATCCTCCTCCCAACCCTATAAAGCCATACCATTTCCACCATCCTCCATCCTTCTCCCGAACTGGTTTCCCCTAGAAAAATGCATCATCGAGTGTGCCAATCATTTTCACATAGAACAGAAGTCACTCCCATTTCCCCCATCCCACAGTATTGAAACACTTGGCTACAGAACTCTATAGAGTGACCAAGATGCTTGTAGGTAGAACAGAATTCAGTCTAGTTCTCATACACCACATTTTGTTTACAACGACACACCTCGCTGATTGAAATACAGAAAAATTAAAAAGGAGTTCTAGATGGATCCTATTTCACAAAAACTTGTGGATTACCAGGATGAAAATGGCCTTTGTAAGACTATATAAGCATAAAAATATTCTAACTGTGTTTCTAATCATCCTTATAATAGAAGGATTTTGAAACAAAAATAGGAGGTTTGGAAAACACACAAAAACTGAATTGGAAGGTTGATTGTGGTTCTTTTGGAAATAAAAAGACCAACCAAATAGGAAGAATCGAAATCCATCACAGCTACGAGGGGTACTCGACCATACTCTGATGAGGTCCTCATCGCAAAAAAACAGAATCATTATATGATGGTTATCGAGCCAACCCATGGATTCCCTCTATTAAAGATCCTATGAGAACAAAATGAACCTATCGAAGGTATCAAATGAAGGAATCCTCTTCCTAAACCATGCCACCAGTGTGATGTTCAAGAGTATAATGGTTTCTACAAACTCTGATGATGAAATCTAAAGATTAAGAAGGCCGTCAATGTGATATTAGAATTTAAGGCTAATAGAATATTTACCAAAGGGAGGAATAAAATTGGGATTAGAGGAGGGGTAGATGGAAGGCTCCACTCTCCTACCGTTGGTCGGGGTTCCATCCCCCGATGGGGGAGGAAACACCAGCACAGGTGCCCTCGTCACTGGGAGGAATATACCATCTGCCCAGGGCATCCCTCACTCTCAATATAATATCCTTCTGGAGTAGATACGAATATCATCAATAAACACTACCACAAATTTGTCGATGTAATTTCAGAAGACTCTATTAATTAAATATGTGATTATTGTAGGGAAATTTGTTTATCCGAAGGGAATCACTAGAAACTCATAGTTCCCAAATCTTTTATGGAAGGTAGTCTTCTGAATATCATCCTTCTTCACCTTTAGCTTTGGATATCTAGAATGAAGATCCAACTTTGAGAATTATTGACCTCTTATAAACTGTTCGATCAAGTAATCAATCCTTGGAAGATGATACGTGTTCGGTAATGCCCTGACCACAATTACTATGTGTCAGTGCATTATTACATAACATTTTTATGATCATAAGAGATCACGTCCCGAAAGACTGATTAGTTTAGTAGCCATGTATGTACTAGATACATTCATAAGTTTTAAATTAAATTATAAAAAACAAAAAAAAATTGTGTCCCCTTTGAACAAACTAATATACCTTAACATATCCCTTTAGGTCAAGCATAATATACATCTTCACATCTTGGGAAAAAGAAAACATAAGAAAGGGTTGATCTTAGATGCTCAGTAAGGGTAACAATATAGAAGAAACTATCTAAAATAAACATTAACATATATGGCAATGTATAAGACTAAATCAAAAGCCATTTAAACATAAACATCAACATAATATGTAAAAGATAAATCATATAGTTCCATTTAATTATTGACAGGGATATAATACTAGTAAAATAATCAAATGTAATATCAATATCTAATTTCATAATTATGGAATGGATAATGTCGGACATCATAACCACATAGTCAATGAATCATGTCAAGACTACAAATAAGATTTTATCAAGGCCTTATGCCAAGACACTAGTTTGTCTCATTAGACCTACCGATACATCGAGGGGCTATAGCGGGCCCCTCCCATCACTAAATAAGTCCAATACATTCCTCATATGAAAATTTTGAAACACAACATAAACATATTTATTAAAACTAGCATACGAAATTTCAATACTTTAACCACAAACCGTGATTAGTATAAATATAACATATAAAAAGTAAACCCTAAGTCATTAAATACAATATGGAAAATTGTATTATAATAAATCAACATAAATCAACAATAATGAAGTATATTTACATAAATGAAACTAATCAGAAAAACTATTTGATAGAAATAACCCATTTTTCTTGAAAATAGTTAAAATTCACATTATTTACGAAGAAGCCGTCTAAAAGAGATTTTTGAATCAAAGTATCCCAAACCACATTGATACTTTTAAAAGTAGTTTAAATTTTAAAAAATACATGTCCATATAAATGAATCCTTAAAATAATTTTTAAAATATGGACATTAATGAGAAATATTTAGAGGAATAAATCATTAAAACATTTAAAATGATATTTTAGTTACAGTTCCCAACCAAAAGCCAGTCACTTGAATAAAAATAACTGATGTTATCCAAACATTATAATATCATAAAATTATAGGGATTCAATATATACTTTGACAAATGATATAATGCAGACCATATAAAATTGAATTTGTACATGACAACAAAAAAGTCTAAAAGGAAAGTAAATTGACATGAAATCCCTTATAGTGAATGTTTCATTAGGTTAATTATAAATCAATGACATAATTGTGTGTGAAAAATATAAATACAATCAATATGATTGGATATTTAGTTTAAATCAATTAGAGGACATTTACACATATTCTTGTCAAAACAACACCAATGACTTGGATATTCAACTCGATGAATGAAAATAGGGTTAAGATTACTCTTATCAAGTTCATATTGATGACTTGAGAATTTATAATTGCATTGATTATGTGTATAAAAGGTATATCTACACAAAGGTGAGTGAAAATTACTACATAAATAAACAAATAGTGATTTCTCACATAATCTTTGAGTAAAATAATCATTTAAGTTTATGTAAATATCAATGAGTGGAAATGGAAATTAGAAATTATTTTACTGCCCTAGTAACTTACGAAAAATACACCCCATGAAAGAATGATACTACATGGAAGATGTAAATAAACCTAAATTAAATTATATTACCCAAATTATACAATAATTTCTATTACATACAACACACAAAATTTAATAGTACCAAGATAGCATGAATCTCATAAGAATAAGAAGTGATATGAAAACCCCTTAAATTGTACTATTCCTTAGTCAAGGGTATGTTAAACTCTAGTATAATAGTTAAATAATTGATATTAAATAATACGAGAACCACATACCCAAATATGATATCATATATGATCTTATAACATTTCTTTGTTTAATAATATTATAGAAGAATCATTGTTTCAGCTGTTATCTGATTTGTTTTCCTTAATATGTTTTGTTACATAAGTCAATTTTTTTATGGATAGGAGGTTTTGGATTCATGTATAGATTTATATTATGTTATTAAGCACTATATTTAATCCTAAAATGAAAATTATTATTGAATGGTTATGATGAAGAATGAATCTCAATGCGTTCGTGGAGATGGTAATTCGTACATACACACGAGGGAAAATATCATTCAATTAATGGTGAAATAACATCTAATTGGATGGTATATCATATATAAAGAATAATTAACCTGTTATATGTATTATTTACATCAGTTATAATAATTATTATACCCATAAAAATGATGACAAGTTGAATAACAAACTATCGCACGACGTGGAGATGGTAAGTCATATGTACGCATGTCTAGTGACATTTTGATTCATAGGATGGATAGAATAATTAATATGGTTGTAAAAAAATTATAATAACATCACAATAAGTATAAGGTACTGGAGTTATTGTTTTGTTATGGAAAAAACCTAGACAAAGGATGTGGAAGAAGAAAAGAACTTCGAAAGTGGTGATAAATCATTACCTCTTCTTCGGTTGCTTCCTTTTAATTTGATCAAAAGGGCTCCATTGGAAGGATTTACGATCAAAGTAAGGACACTAGGTTCAATTGAGGGTAGTTTTAGGGATATATGAGTAGGTGGTGGCCGAGCCAAATGGCTTTTGAGGTGTGATTTTGAGAGAAGGGGAAGTACCCCTGATAAGAGAGCTGAGGGTCACTTTACGAAAAAATTGAAATATTAATTTATTATACAATCATATTGTATTTATAATGGATCCAAAAGTATTTATTTAGAGGCTAATGTGGGGATGGTTATAAAATCTCTCATACAATAGGTTTTATTCAGGTTTAGTTCACTGTATTAACCGTATCTTTTAGATTTAACTCTTAGTTAAATAGTTTAACTTTTAACATGTATTATTATACTAGTGTAATAAATGGTGAATAAACATACAATAAAATTACATGAGAACCCCAAGTGGTTCATTATTTATATATATAACCTTATAAAAGTACTTTGAAGGAACCTTATATTTTCTGAAATATTATAACTATTAATAATATAGTAATTGTTTTAAAAACACATGTATGTCAAATTTGACACTATATAGTGTCTGGTTTTTTTTAAGTCATAAAAACAATATCACTTCAAAAAAAATTATTCAATCAAAACTAACATGTCATATTGACCTCTAATGTTCATGGAATACATCTAAAGTCTCAATTTACAATTATATTAATATTTATAATATCAAATATTTTAATCATTCAATAATAAGATAATTACTGCATCATCATTGTGTCATAAATAAAATTTATTATTTAACGTCTAAAAATAATAAATAAAATACCATTATTAAATAAACATTTCTATATTTATAATGAATACTTATAGTCTAATTTATCTTATGTGTAACACTATATTAAAAATGGTTTTCTTATTAATCATTGAATTTAACACTTTTAACTATTGTTTAAATAAAATAATAATTAATACCATAATCTAATTATAGTGGACCAAAAGGATCATATTTTATTCCTAAGGTTGATTTTTTAAGAAATACACTTATACAATAGAATTAAGACATGTTTTAGGGTAATTATAATATAATTTTTACCTTTAATTACTCTATTTAGTTTTAACCGTTGTAAATAAAATTACAAAGTGGCTATTTACCAAAAATAATTTTCATCCTATTGAACCACATTTTACATAATGATGTGAACTATGTCTCTCATGCTTTTGAAATTCAATTCACTTAAGTGGTAAAATTATGTTTTATAAAAAAATTTAGATGTGCTTAGAAGGTGGGTTAAAGAGGTTAAAAGTTAAATGAAAATTTATATATCTATTATTATTATAAAATGACTCCAATGAATTACACTGGACTAATATTGTCATTATGTATCTATTTTTACATGAAAAAAAATTTAAATAAAGAATAATAATTTAAATAAAATGTCTCTTTTTATGTACTAGTAGTATTTTTCAATATTCATCAAAAATTGAATTATTTTAGAAAAATAACAAAAATTCTTCTGATGATAATTTTTATATTTTAAATTAAAAAATGAAATCAATTTTACCATATTCAAAACATAAAACTTTCATTAATTAATTTAAAATTAATTCCCATTGTCGTGACCAGAAAGTGGGTTTTTGAGAATTAACAACTATCAAACGATTGATATTTGTTTATGTACAATTTAAATGTAAAATTATTTCCACTAAACAACATTGGATTAAATGATTAAAATATAATCTAATTATATTTCAAAACCATTCATATTTATTTTATTATAATATAAATTATTTTGATTTAAAATTTTGTTTTCAATTAAAATTTATTATTTTTCACTAATCGTCAAAATATAAAAGTTAACAGAAAAAAACCAAAAATGTATCCAAACTAAATTTCTATGCTTAAATTCTGATGAAAAATTTAATTTCATCAAATTAAATTTAAAAAGGTGTTATATATTGAATTTAAAAAGGGTTCCCCAATAAATGGTTGAAAAAATTCATTTTTTAAAAAATACATCTTTTCTCTGAAAAATTGAATTTGTCCTTACATTATGTCTAAAAAACACAATATATGAATGTTAAAAATACATGGGATATATATAAAATTAAAAATGTGGTTATTAATATTCATAACACATTTTTAAATGGCTAGTTTGATAAGCTGTGGTGTTCTTGAACTCAGTGTTGCATACATCGCACACTATCATGTTATTCAATGTGAAATGTATCATGGAAGATTAGGGTGTTAAATTATTCCCTCCTTTAATAAATTTCATTCTTGAATTTTGAAATTTTTCTGTGAAAATAAAATGATAAAAAATAGAATATACCTTAGTGGAAAACCCACATCGGAAATAGTTTTAATAAAATAATGTTTTAATAAGAGGGAAAGGGAAATGAAAAAATCACCACCAAATTAGGATTTCAAATAGAAGATCATTGGTGGAAATTTAATTGGATGAAAAATGTAAATATTTATGGGGAGTGATTGACGTCCTCAATCAAAAACAATTGAATGGAAAATTGAGGGTCTCAAATCCATAAATCTATGATGATTTAAAATATCGTCGGTTTAACAAAGCATAGGGTATTAGGATAACACATTACTTGTTTTTAGATCCTTTCCCAAAAGTTTAATAATTATTTTATTCATATAATAATAATAATAATATTTGATAGGTATAGTAACATTCCTTAATAAATATCTACAAAAAATGCATCTTTCACTCCAAATGATATGTTTTCTAGATGACTTGGATACATCTGAAGAACTAGAATCAACATCTAGGGAGTCACATAATCCAAAAAAGAAGAACTATATATTTCCATTTTCTTTAGACATTAACAAAAACAAAAATGGTTAGTACAAGATTAAATTATCCCTAAAAAGTAAAATCCATTATAGAAAGAAATACTGCTATTAATCTACAAAATTAAATAGACAATACCCAAAGTTAAACAAACACCATCAAAACACAACTCTCCTTAAAATTATTCAAAATAATCCAAACTATGTTTCAAACCAAAAATTCATAAGGATTTGATTACATTGTCTTCCATGATAAATATTAACATTTATCTCCAAATAACATCGACTACTCTAAAAGTAACATACTGAAAAGTATTTAACCTAATCACATATTCTCTATGTAAGGTTAATCATTTTTCATAAATAACCCAAATCACTATAATTACAAAAAAACATACATTCCTACAAAATAAAAAACCTCAATTTCTCCTCAAATGAAAACCCTTTGTATTTTATTTTTCTTTTGAATATAGTGTTCCCAAAAGAGAGAACGTCTTACAAAATAACATTTATCACTTAATAACCAAATAAGTTTTCCTATAAAAATAATAAATAATAAGTTCCCAAAAATATTATTGATCGATAAATTAATTTAACTGAAAATAATTAGTTATACTAACCAAGGACTTCACGTAGTCCAGTGTTTGGTGATAAATCACAGTCGCACATTGGTTGTCGGTTCGATTCCAAATGCATTGTCTAACACGATGGGTTATCAAATGATCTGCATGTTGTCCTTTTTCAAAAACTGTATAATTTTATACCATTCCCAAAAATGAGATAAATTCTTCAACAATAACCATAACATATTTTAACCACTAATGTTATCTCATACTTTGCATTTTCTTCCCAAAAATTAATAACCCATTATTGAATCAAATTCAAGGATCATATAAAGCCAAATGGTTATTTGTAATTATATCCACAAAAGAAAAAATAATTCATCCTCAAATAGCATTATCTTGTAACTAACTACAGGGATACACATAAAAGAGAAAGGTCTTCCAATGTAATCTTATCATCAAATAGCATTAATACTTTTAAATATATCTCAATCTTTTTATTTCCCCATAAGTTCTCCCATGACATAGAGGTTATCATATATAATAAGACATTGACTCGGGTAATGCCCATGTCCCCAACATTTACGGAAAATGATAGTAAATAGATTCTTATACACATATTTATTTTATTCCATAGTACTCTTTATTTTCCCTCGATAATTATTTACCTTATGTCATTATTTACCACACATAAATCATTTCGTTGTTCTATTGAGACACTTTCCATGGTGTCTCCTTCCACATTTCCTTCATGATAGCAAATGGGCTTTATTTTCCGCATGGTATCCACTCCTGTAGATCTTAGCATTCTACACCTTTATCTACATTGTTGAGTTTGGGAGTTGAATAATTAATATATTATTGATCATATTATGCGAAAATTGATTCAGTATGAATATGATATCTTTTATGCCTATCAATATTTAATTTTGTAGTACCTTTCCTCCACTATTCCCACCTTGTACATCATGTTCAATGTTACTTTCACTTCAATGGAATCCAACCATTGACTAAAATAATAAATAAGGTTGTGAGTAACAATAGTTAGAAAATTATTTAGAAAATATCATGACACCTTATTATCAGTCTAAAAAACCATAGGATTAATCAATGTTATTTATTCTGATCTTATATTAAAATCATTAAAATATTTTTTTAATGAAAACATGATTTATCCTAAGCATATCTGTAACACCCCAAGCTTCCACGATACGTTTCCCTTCTAATAATTCAATGGCGTGCATTGTACGCAACTGCGAGATTCTAACACACCACAACCAATCAAACTAGTCGTTATGAATAGTAATACCTACTTTTTGAAATTTTATAAATTCTATCTCTCAAAATGGACTTCATTTTTGGATTCGGAATATTGAATTTATCCTATGGTGAAATTTTGGAACTTTTCGGATAACACTTATATTTTGATGAATAGTGAAAATTACTAAATTTTAATTAAAAACATCTTTTTAAATCAAAATAATTTATAATGATAAATTATATTATTGAGTGGTTTTAAAGTATAATTAGAATGTATTTTTACCATTTTATCCAATGGTGTTCATTATAATTAATTTCACTTTGATATTGGACCTAAACAATTGTCAATCTTTTGATATATATTGTTTCTTAAAAACACGCTATTTGTTGTGACAGCGGGAATTAATTATAAAATTAATTAATGAAACTTATATGATTACAATTTTGTAAAATAGACATCATTTTTGAATTCATAATATCAATTATAGCTTAGGGTGATATTTTGGCATTGCTCTGAAAAACTTCAATTTTTGATGAATAGTGAAACTAATAAGTGGTAGTTAAAAAAACTGAATTTTTCATAAAACATAATTTTACTACTTCTGTGAATGGAATTTCAAAAATTCGAGAGACACAGTTAATATCAAGAAGTAAATTATGGTTCAATGAGATGAAAATAATTTTTGGTGAATAGTAACTTTTTTCTTTTATTTACCACAGTTAAAAGTAAATAGGGTAATTAAGGGTAAAAATAATATTCATATTACCCTAACACATGTCATAATTCTATTGGACAAGTGTATCTAGACCAAAAACAACCTTAGGAATAAAATATTATCATTTAGGTCCACTTGGATTACATTAGGACATTTCTTATTATTTAATTCAAAGAAGAGTTAAAAGAGTTAAAATCAATGTTTATTAACTAAAACATTTTTAATATAGGGTTATACATAAGATAAATTAGATTGTAAATATTCATTAGAAATATGATAAGATTTAATTTATAATGATATTTTATTTATAATTTTTAGATATTAAATAATTTAATATATTTATGACACAATGATGATGCAGTAATTACCATAATAGTGAAAAATTAAAATAATTGATATTATAAATACCCAAATAAATATAATCTAAGGATTTTAATGAATTACACTAATTTTCTAGGATAATATGACATATTAGGATTGATTTAATTGTCTTTTTTAGAAGTAATCATTCTGTTATGAGTTTCACAAAAATCAACTATTGAATAGTGTCAAAATTGACATAAAAGAGTTTTTAAAACAAATATTATATTATTAATTTATATTAAATTCCTAAAAATCTAAGGTTCGGCCAAGAGACTTATATAATGATTTTTATATCATTAATGGACCACTTGGGTGTCTCTTGGATGTATATAGTATGTGTATTAACTTATATAATATAAAAATACAAATTGACATGGAAAATGTCAAACTAATTAACTAAGTGTTAAAACTAAAAGATAAGGATAATATAGTAACCCAAACCTATCTAAATTCTACTGGTTGAATGGTTTTAGACCTATACCCACCTTAACCTTTGAATAATCAACTTTGGAGCCATTAGAAACCAAATATGAATTTATTATAAATTAATATTTCTAGATTTTCCAAAGGTGCCCCTCAACCCTCTTATAAAAGGGAACTCCTCCTTCTCTTTTCTTCACACCTTCAAAGCCTTTTGGTTCGGCCAAACCCAGCCCAAATACTCTCTAAACATCCCTCACTACAACCCAGTGGCCTTATTTTGATCAGAAATACAACCTAAGGATCCCTTTTGATCAAATCAAAAGGAAGAACCCGAAGAAAAGATAATGTTTTCACCACCCCTTTTCAATTTCCTTTCTTCTTCCACTTCTTCTTTCGTTGTTATTACCATTATAAAATAATAACTCCAGTATATTATATATACTGTGATGTTATTATATATATGGTACAACCATATTCAGTATTCTATCCAACTTTTGAATAACATGTCACCATACGTGCGTACGTACGGCTTACCGTCTCCACGTCGTGGTGTATTTGTTATTCAATATATTATTATTTGGGTGGGTATAATAATGATGTGTAACTCATTTAAATATTAAATATAACATGATAATTATTCATTATATATTATATACCATCCAATTATATATTATTTTAATATCAAAAGAATGATATTGTCGCTCGTTCGTACGTACGGACTACGGTCTCCACGAACGCGATAAGATTCATTCTCCATCATATCCATTCAAGTATAATTATCATTTTATGATTTAAAAATAATTTTAAGAACTTTATATCATTCTGGATATGAATAAGATACAACCTATCCATGACAAACATGGCTTACATAACAAAACATATAAAAGAAAACGAGTAAGTTAACACCTGAAACGATTACAATTCTAAGATATTATTAACAATGCAATGTTAAAAGATCATATATGATATCATATTAATGTATATGATTCATGAATAATTTAATAACAATTTTTTCAAAATTATACAGGAGGATAACCTACCCCAAACCAAGGAAATGTACAAGGTAAGTGGTTTCTTATCTCACTCTTAATTTCGGGAGAATTCCATTGTTCATCCCTTATTTATTGCATGTGGTGTATGTGTACTGCCCATGATTGTATTCATTGTGTAATATACTTTAATTTATGGATATTTACATCATCATTGTATGATCCTTATTTCATGGGTGCATGTTTCATAAGTTACCAAATCGATAAGGGAATTTGAAATTTCAATTTCCACTCATTCGGCTTTACGCAAACTTCATTGATTATTTTACTCCGAGATTATGTGTGGAATCACTATTCATTTTCTTATGTCATAATTTCATCTCCCCTTTTCTTTGGATATACCTTTGAAACACATAATCACTCAATTGGTAATTTCTCAAGTCATCGATATGAATTTGATAAGAGTAATTTTAACTCATTCTCCATTTGTTGAGTTAAACTTCCAATTCATTGGTGTTGTTTTTACAAGATTATGTGTGAATGTCCTTTGATTTTTTTACACTGAATATTAAATCATATTTAGTGTATTTATATTTTTCCCACATAACTATGTCGTTTATTTTTCCTTAACTTAAGGATACGACCTTTATGAGAGATTTCATCTCTATTTACATTCCATTGAGACTTCTTTGTTGTTATACACCAAATCACTTTTATGTGGTGTATATAATGTATTTTGACATTGTATATCATGAATACCTTTATTCTCATGATATTACTAAGTTTTTATTACCTCAATTATTTGTATTCACGTGTCTCTAATTAGGAAAATACCATTTTTAAATGTTTTAAAGACTTATTCTTCTAAATATTGCTCATTAATGTCCATGTTTTAAAAATGGTTTTAAGGATTTATTTATATAGACATTAATGTTTTAAAATTAAAACTCCTTTTAAAAGATTCAATGTGGTATGGGACACTTTTATTCAGAAATATATTTTTAAATGGCTTCTTGACAAATAGTGTGACTTATAGATGTTTTCAAAAAAAAGGGGGATATTTCCCTCAATTAGTTTTGATGGTTATTTTCATCTATGTCAACATCATTCGTTATTATCAATTGAGGTTAATCTGATACAATACAATCTTCCATATTGTATCAAATGAGTTTTGTTAGACTGTGGATGTGCTATTTTTATACCAATCATGGATTGTGGTTAAAGTATTGATATTTCGTATGATAGTTTTAATACGAATGTTTATGTTATGTTTAAACCTGTTCATATGAGGAATGCATTGGACTTAGTAAGTGACTGGTGGAGCCTGCTATAGCTCCTCGATGCATCGGTAGGTCTCATGAGACAAACTACTGTCTTGGCACAAGGCCTTGGAAAAATCTTATTTGTAGTCTTGGCACGAGGCCTTGGCTATGTGGTTATGATAGTCTGGCATTATGCATTCCATCATTATGAAAGTGGTTATTGATATTGAATGTGATCATTAGACTAGTATAATATCGATGTGAGTAAGTAAATGGAATTATTTTATTTTATCTTTTCCATTTTATGCTGAATTTCATGTTTAAAATGCTTTACTTTTAGTTAGAAACTGCCTTAAGTATTTATGCTTATCTATGAAAGCTTCTGCTATAATGTCATCCTTACTAAGCATCTGAGATCACCCCATTCAATGTTTTATTTTTCCCAGGATTATGAAGAAGTAATTTATGAATGATTTGCAGGGATAGTATGAGGGGATATGAAGAAAAGATGTTGTTGTATATTTTTTAACTTATGATGTAATGTAAGACTTATGAATATATCTAGTGTTTCCAAGACTACTAAACTAATCGGTCTTTTGATACTTGATCTTTTTTGATCATGCCAATGTTATGTAATAATGCACCGACTCTGGGTATCTAGGGTCGCGGTGTTACAGTTGGTATCAGAGGAAGTTTAGTACAAACCTTGGAAGCTAGATTTAGATAAACTCTAATTAGAGCACGTAGACCTAATATGAACTTTGATGATTAGTATAGAAGAACTTCCTATAATTTTCGTATTGTAGAGATTTTGTGAGTTTTCTGAGCAATACATCCCTGTCTAGATACGAGCAGGTAGAGGAGGCTCTAGCACAGATGTACCTAGGGGTAAAACCCGAAAACACCGCTTTGAGCTAGACTCGAAAGGGAACTGGTGCACGACAACGGGCCTTGCTGCACTCTTGGTTACGACACTCCCGGGGGATATGCTTAGGATAATTTACATTTTCTTTACAAACCGATTTAAAGTATTATATATATAAGATGAGAGTAAATGACCTTGGTTAATCCTAATGTGTTTCAAATTGAGAATTTGGTGACATGTTAATCTCTAAATGATTGTATGACTACTATTACTCACACAATGCTTTCTAGTTTTAGTCAATGGCTGGATTCCAAGGAAGTCATAGTGACATTGAAAATGATGTACAAGGTGGGAACGGTTGTGGAAATGAGCAACAAAATGGAATGTTGATAGGCGTAAAAGATATTGACTTTATGCCAAATCAATTTTCCAAAAATATGATCAACAATATATATATTAACCAATTACCTGACTCAACAAAGAAGAGAAATGTGATGAATGATAAGAGCTCCAGTAGTGGAGACCTTAGATAAAGAAATCCTCAATTTCCATCATACAGGAAATGTGGAAGGAGACACCCAGGAAATTGTCTCAATGGGACAAAGAAATTCTTTACGTGCGGGAAGGAAGGACATAAAGTGAAGAATTGCTGCAGAAAAATGAAGAGTACTATGGAAGAAGATAAAAATGGTCCCAAGAATCCATTTATAGTCATTTTCCATAAATGTAGGGGACCTGGCCATTACCCGAGTGAATTTCCTATTCTATAGGATATTTTCTTGGTCAGAGAAGAAGCTATGTGTAAATAAATGGTTGGATAAATGTTTAAAAATTATTAGTGATCCTTGTTGAAGGGTTTACTTGGGAATAATTTTCTCTTGTATTTATAACCCTAACGTTTGCCATTTGAGAAAGATATTTATGGAATAATTATCTTTTCTTTTGTGTATATAGTTATAAATAACCATTTGGCTTTATATGATCATTGGGTTTGAGGCAATTACAAATTATTATAATTTGGGTTGAAAATGCAAGGTATGAGATAAAATTTCTGGTTAAATTATGTTATGGTTGTTTTGAGGAAATTTATCTCATTTTGGTAATGTTATAAAATATAGTTTTTGAAATAGGACAACACGTAGACCGTGTGACAACCCGTCACGTCGGACAAAGCTGTGGGAATCGAACCCACAACCAAAGTGAGATTGGGATTTATCACCTTCCACTGGACTACATGAAGTCCCTGGTTAATGTGACTATTATTTTTAGTTAAATGATTTTATTGATCAATAATAATTTGATTTGGGATCTTATGTCTTATCAAATGAATACCCTTAGTATTGGAAAATGAATTGCTGATTAAGTGATAAATGTTATTTTGGAAGTTGTTCTCTTTGTTGAGATACTATATGCCAAAAGAAAATATAGTAGTATGGGATTTCATTTGAGGAGTAATGGTGGATTTTTATCTATGTTTTTATTTTGGATTTATAATGATTTGGGTTATTTATGGAAATGATTAGGTTAATTACTTTTAAGTATGTTACTTTAAGAGTAATTAATGTCATTTGGAGATACAATTTAACGTGGGAGACTACATTCATAATAAGTTTTGGTTTTCAATATTAGTTTTGATTATATTAAAGTATTTTAAGGACAATTGATTATTGAATGGTATTTATTTAACTTTGGGGTATTTTTGGTTTAATTTTGGAAATTTAGATTAGTGTTTATTTCTCTCAAGGAATATCCTTTTGGGGGATCATTAGATCTTGTACTAACCATTTTGGTTTTGATTAATCTCTAAATACAATGTAAATATATAGTTCAACCTGCATGGATCATGTGAATCTGTAGAAGTTTATTCTAGCTCTTCTAGTGTGACCAAGTCTTCTTGAATACTCATCGTTTAAAAAAACATGAGTTAGTGGTGGAAATTTATTAAATAATGAAACTATACTTAAAATGTAAGTATATATATTTATATTCTTAGTAGATATCATAAATAAATTCTTCATCCTTATGTAATGTAACTTAAAACAAAAAAATGTTGTCCATTTACATTCTTACTAGGAGACTAATGGTCATTTGTCACAACATAAGTTTGTGGTTTTCTTATTGTTAACTTTCTCCTGATCATGACTTCTATCCCTCTCCATCAGAATATGACACTTAGTTTATCATCCATATCCATGTTTTCCTACATGGAATCTGTGTGTGGGTTATCTTGGTTGACCTTTATACCTCTCTTTCTTTCTTTTAAAGTGATAGTTTTATTGACTCTTTTTCTGATGTGGGACTTTCCAGTATATTCCCAAGCACAATTTTAAAAATTGCGAGCATGCAATTTATTGATGGAGGGGCGAATGTAACACCCCAAGCTTCCACGGTACGTTTCCCTTCGAATAATTCAATGGTGTGCATTGTACGCAACTTCAAGATTCTAACACACGACAACCAATCAAACTAGTCGTTATGAATAGTAATACCTACTTTTTGAAATTTTATAAATTCTATCTCTCAAAATGGACTTCATTTTTTGATTTGGAATATTGAATTTATCCTAGGGTGAAATTTTGGAACTTTTCGGATAACAGTTATATTTTGATGAATAGTGAAAATTACTAAATTTTAATTAAAAACAACTTTTTAAATCAAAAAAATTTATAATGATAAATTATATTATTGAGTGATTTTAAAGTATAATTAGAATATATTTTTACCATTTTATCCAATGGTGTTCATTATAATTAATTTCACATTGAAATTGGACCTAAACAATTGTCAATCTTTTGATATATATTGTTTCTTAAAAACACGCTATTTAGTGTGACAATGGGAATTATTTATAAAATTAATTAATAGAACTTATATGATTAGAATTTTGTAAAATATACATCATTTTTGAAATTGGAATATCAATTATAGCATACTGTGAGATTTTGGCATTGCTCTGAAAAACTTCAATTTTTGATGAGTAGTGAAACTACAAAGTGGTAGTTAAAAAAAACTGAATTTTTCATAAAACATAATTTTACTATTTCTATAAATGGAATTTCGAAAATTCAAGAGACACGGTTAATATCAAGAAGTAAATTTTGGTTCAATGAGATGAAAATAATTTTTGGTGAATAGTAACTTTTTACTTTTATTTACCACGGTTAAAAGTAAATAGGGTAATTAAGGGTAAAAATGATATTAATATTACCCTAACACTTGTCTTAATTCTATTGGAAAACTGTATCTCGACCAAAAAATTCTTAGGAATAAAATATTATCATTTAGGTCCACTTGGATTAGATTAGGAAATTTATTATTATTTAATTCAAAGAAAGAGTTAAAAGAGTTAAAATCAATGTTTATTTACTAAAACATTTTTAATATAGGGTTATACATAAGATAAATTTGATTGTAAATATTAATAAGAAATATGATAATATTTCCTACATAATTATATTTTATTTATAATTTTTAGATATTAAATAATTTAATATATTTATGACACAATGATGATGCAGTAATTACCATAATAGTGAAAATTTAAAATAATTGATATTATAAATACGCAAGTAAATATAATTTAAGACTTTTAATGAATTACACTAATTTTATAGGATAATATGACATATTAGGATTGATTTAAGTGACTTTTTTTAAAGTAATCATTCTGTTATGAGTTTCACAAAAATCAACTATTGAATAGTGTCAAAATTGACATAAAAGAGTTTTTAAAACAAATATTATATTATTAATTTATATTAATTTCTTAAAAATCTAAGGTTCGGCCAAGAATAATATATCATGTTAGGTATATCATTAATGGACCACTTGGGGGTCGCTTGGATGTATATAGTATGTTTATTAACTATATTAGATAAAAATACAAAGTGACATGGTAAATGTAAAACTAATTAACTATGTGTTAAAACTAAAAGATAAGGTTAATATAGTAACCCAAACCTGTCTAAATTCTATTGTTTGAATGGTTTTAGACCTATCCCCACATTAACCTTTGAATAATCAACTTTGGATCCATTATAAACCGAATATGAATTTATTATAAATTAATATTTCTAGCTTTTCTAAAGGTGCCCCTCACCCCTCTTATAAAAGGGCACTCCTCCTTCTCATTTCATCACAGCTTCAATGCCTTTTGGTTCGGCCAACCCCTACACAAATACTCTCTCAACTTCCCTCACTACAACCCAGAGGCCTTAGTTTGATCATAAATCCAACCTAAGGAGCCCTTTTGATCAAATCAAAAGGAAGAACCCGAAGAAGAGGTAATGTTTTCACCACCCCTTTTCAAGTTCCTTTCTTCTTCCACTTATTATTTCTTTGTTATTAACTTTATAAAATAATAACTCCAGTATCTTATTTATACTGTGATGTTATTTTATATATGGTACAACCATATTCATTATTCTATCCAACCTTTTAATAACATGTCACCATACGTGCGTACGTACGGCTTACCGTCTCCACGTCGTGGTGTAATTGTTATTCAATATATTATTATTTGGGTGGGTATAATAATGATGTGTAACTCATTTAAATAATAAATATAACATGATAATTATTCTTTATATATGATATAACATCCAATTATATATTATTTTAACATCAAAAAATGATATTGTCGCTCGTGCGTACGTACGGACTACAGTCTCCACGAACGCGATAAGATTCATTCTCCATCATATCCATTCAAGTATAATTATCATTTGATGATTTAAAAATAATGTTTAAGAACTTTATATCATTCTGGATATGAATAAGATACAACCTATCTATGAAAAACATGGCTGACATAACAAAACATATAAAAGAAAATGAGTATGTTAACACCAAAAACGACGATAATTCAAAGATATTATTAACAAAGCAATGTTAAAAGATTATATATGATATCATATTACTGTATATGATTAATGAATAATTTAATAAAAATTATTTCAACATTATACAGGAGGTTAACCTACCCCCAACCAAGGAAAATTACAAGGTAAGGGGTTTCTTATCTTACTCTTAATTTCGTGAGAATTCCATTGTTCATCACTTATTTATTACATGTGGTGTACGTGTACTTCCCATGATTGTATTAATTGTGTAAAATACTTTAATTTATGGGTATTTTCATCATAATTTTATGATCCTTATTTTATGGGTGCATGTTTCATAAGTTACCAAATCAATAAGGGAATTTGAAATTTCAATTTCCACTCATTCGGCTTTACGCAAACTTCATTGATTATTTTACTCCAAGATTATGTGTGGGATCACTATTCATTTTCTTATGTCATAATTTCCACTCCCCCTTTCTTTGGATATACTTTTGATACACATAATCACTCCATTGATAATTTCTCAAGTCATCGATATGAATTTGATAAGAGTAATTTTAACTCATTCTCAATTTGTTGAGTTAAACATCCAATTCATTGGTGTTGTTTTTACAAGATTATGTGTGAATGTTCTTTATTTGTTTTGCATGGAATATTCAGTCATATTTAGTGTGTTTATATTTTTCACACATAACTATGTCGTCGATTTATCCTTAACTTAAGGATACGACCTTTATGAGAAATTTCATCTCAATTTACATTCCATTGAGACTTCTTTGTTGTTATACACCAAATCACTTTTATGTGGTGTATATAATGTACTTTTACATTGTATATCATGAATCCCTTTATTCTCATGATATTACTATGTTTTTATTACCTCAATTATTCGTATCCAAGTGTCTCTCTTTTGGAAAATACCATTTTTAAATGTTTTAAAGAATTATTCTTCTAAATCTTGCTCATTAATGTCCATGTTTTAAAAATGGTTTTAAGGATTTATTTATATAGACATTAAAGTTTTAAAATTAAAACTCCTTTTAAAAGTTTCAAAGTTGTATGGTACACTTTGATTCAAAAATATATTTTTAAACGGCTTCTTGAAAAATAGTGTGACTTATAAATGTTTTCAAAAAAGGGGGATATTCCTCTCAAATAGTTTTGATGGTTATTTTCATCTATGTCAACATCATTCAATATTATAGATTGAGGTTAATCTGATACAATAAAATCTTCCATATTGTATCGGATGAGTTATGTTCGACTGTGGATTTTCTATTTTTATACCATTCATGGTTTGTGGTTAAATTATTGACATTTCTTATGCTAGTTTTAAAACGAATGTTTATGTTATGTTTAAACCTGTTCATATGAGGAATGCATTGGACTTAGTAAGTGACGGGTGGATCCTGCTATAGCTCCTCGATGCGTTAGTAGGTCTCATGAGAGAAACTAGTGTCTTGGCACAAGGCCTTGGCAAAATCTTATTTGTAGTCTTGGCACGAGGCCTTGGCTATGTGGTTATGATAGTATGGCATTATGCATTCCATCATTTTGAAAGTGGTTATTGATATTGCATGTGATCATTCGACTAGTATAATATCCATGTGAGTAAGTAAATGGAATTATTTTATTTTATCTTTTCCATTTTAGGCTGAATTTCATGTTTAAAAGGCTTTCATTTTAGTTATAAACTGCCTTAAGTGTTTATGCTTATCTATGAAAGATTCTGCTATAATGTTATCCTTACTGAGCATCTGAGCTCACCCCATTCAATGTTTTATTTTTCCAAGGATTATGAAGAAGTAATTTATGAATGATCTGCAGGGATAGTATGAGGGGATATGAAGACAATATGTTGTTGTAGTTTTTTTACCTTATGATGTAATGTAAGATTTATGAATATATCTAGTGTTTCTAAGACTACTAAAATAATCGTTCTTTCGAGACGTGATCCTTTGTGATCATGCCAATGTTATGTAATAAGGCACCGACTCTGGGTATCTAGGGTCGGGGCGTTACAATATCCTCCGTGAGTTTTGTAAATAAGAGTGCAGCTAGGCCCCTGGTCGTGTACAAGGATACCTCGGGTCAAGCTCAAAACTCTTTGTCAGAGTTGTCACTCCAAGGTACATCTGTGCTAAATTATCCTCTACCCGCTCTTATCTAGACATGGATTTGTTTCATGGAAAATACAATAAATAATTACATTAAGAAAATTCTAGGATGTTATTCTATACTAATTCTAAAAGTCTATCGTAGGGTAATGTTCTCTAATCAGAGTTTTTCTAAATCTAGTTTCCAATGGTTGTACTAAACTTCCTGTGATACCAACTCTAATGCCCCGACACCAGTTAACCAGATTCGGTGCATTATTAAATAACATTGTAACGATCATAAGAGATCATGTCTGAAAATACCACATAGTTTAGTAGCCTTGGATGTACTAGATACATACATAAATTTTACATTACATCATAAAAAACAACAAAAACATGTCCCCTTAGAACACACTCATATCCCCTAATCTATCCCTATAGGTGATGCATAATATACATCTTCACAACCTGGAAAAAAGAAAACATAATAAAAGGATGAGATCAGATGCTCAATAAGGGTAACAATATAGCAGAAACTATTATAAATAAGCATAAACATTTAAGGCAATGTATAATAATAAAACTCAATCCTTTTAAACATAAACATTAGCATAATAAGGAAAAGATAAATCAAAGAGTTCCATTTACTTATTCACATAGATATTCTACTAGTCGAATAATCACATGTTATATCAGTAGATAATTTTATAATGATGGAACACATAATGTCGGACATCATAACCACATAGTCAAGGATTTGTTCCAAGACTAAAAATAAGCTTTTGTCAACTCCTTGTGCCAAGACAATAGTTTGTCTCATGAGACCTATAGATGCATCGAGGGACTATAGCATTCCCCACCCATCACTTACTATGTCCAATGCATTCTTCATATTAAAATGTTGAAACATAACATATCCATTTGTATTAAAACTAACATATAGAATGTCAATACTTTAACCATAAACCATGAATTGTATAAAAATAGAAAATCCAATGTAAAAATAACTCATTCAAAACAATTTAGAAATTTTATTATAATAAATCAATATTAATGAAGAATAATAAAGGATATTTACATAGATGAAATTATTCAGTAAAACTAATTGAGAGAAATATCCCCTCTTTTTTGAAAACATTTAAAAGTCCCATTATTTATCAAGATTACATATAAAATAGTTTTTTGAATCAAAGCGCACTGTTCCACTTTGAAACATTTAAAATTGATTTTAATTTTAAAACATTCAATTCCATATAAATAAATCCTTAAAACAATTTTTAAAACATGGACATTAACGAGAATGATTTACAATAACAAGTCTTTAAAAAATTTAAAATGGTATTTTAGTTAGTGTCTCTAACCAAAAGAGAGATTCTTGAATAAAAATAATTAAGGTAATAAAAACATTATAATATCATGATAATAAAGGGATTCATGATATACTATTTCAAAGGACATTATGTACACCATATAAAATTGAATAAGCACATAAAAACAAAGACGTCTCAATGAAATGTTAATTGAGATGAGATCCCTTATAAAGACCATATCATTAGGTTAAAGATAAATCAATGACATAATTATCCATGAAGAATATAAATAAATTCAGTATTATTGGATATTTAGTGTAAATAAATCATAGAACATTCACACATATTCCTGTAAAAACAACACCAATGACATGGATGTTTAACTCAGTGAATGGAAATCGAGTTATCATTACTCTTATTAGGTTCATATAAATGACTTGAGAATTTATAAATGGAGTGATTATGTGTATCAAAATTATATCTACACACAGAAGAGTGGAAATTAATACAATAATAAATAAATAGTTATTGCACACATAATCTTGGAGTAAAATAATCAATGAAGTTTGTGTGAAAACCAATGAGTGGAAATCAAAATTAGAAATTCCATTACCGATTTGGTAACTTAAAAAACATAAACCCCATGAAATAAGGATCATAAAATTAATATGTAAATAAAAATTAATTGAATTATATAAAACAAATAATATAAAAATGTGAAGTACATACACCTCACAAAAATAATTAGTGGCAATATTGCACAAATATCAGGGGAATATAAAGTGAGATGAAACCCCCTTACCTTGTACTTTTCATTAGTCGAAGGTACGTTAATATATAGTATAATAGTTAAATAATTATTATTAAAATATAAAATAACCACAAACCAAAATATGATACCATATATGATCTTCTAATATTTCAGTGTTTAATAATATTTCAGTTGTATCATTATTTTTGGTGTTAACTGGTTCATTTTCCTTTATATGTATTGTTATGTAAGTCAGGTTTCTTCTAAATAGGTTGTTTTTTATTCATAACCAGGTTGACATTAAGTTATTAAAAATTACATTTAATCATAAAATGAAAATTATTCTTGAATGGTTATGATGGATAATGAATCTCATCACGTCAATGGAGATGGTAATATGTACGTACGCATGAGCACTAATATCATTCCATTGATGGTGAAATAGTATGAAATTGGATGGTATATCATATATATATATAATAATTAACATGTTATGTTTTTTTATTTACATCAATTATACTCATTATTCTACCCATTAAAATAATTAAGTGTTGAATAACAAACTACAGCAAATCGTGGAGACTGTAAGTCATATGTACGCATGTATGGTGACTTTGTGCTTCATAGGATAGATTGAATAATGAATATGTTTGTAACATATTTATGATAACAGAATAGTATCTATATGTTTATGGTGTTATTATTTAGGTATGAAACAACCAAAAAAGAAGAAGTGGAAGAAGAAAAGAACTTTGAAAGAGGAGATGAAATCATTACCTCATCTTTGGGTGCTTCTTTTTGATTTGATCAAAAGGTCTCCATAGGTTGGATTTATGATAAAAGTAAAGACTCTAGGTTGAAGTGAGATTATTTGGGAGGATATTTATGCAGGTTTTGGCCACGAGAAATGGCTTTGGAGGTGAGATTTTCTGAGAAGGGGAAGTACCCTTTTTTAAGAGAGGTGAAGGTCACTTTTGGAAATGATTGAAATATTAATTTATTATACAATTGTATTCGGTTTATAATGGATCCAAAAGGACTTATTTCGATGATAAGGTGGTTCTATGTAGAAAACATCTCAACCAAAAGGATTTATATAGGTTTAGGAAACCATATTAACCTTATCTTTTAGATTTAATTTATAGTTAAATAGTTTACCTTTTACCAAATATTCTTGTATTATTATAATAAATTGTTAATAAATGTACTCTAAAAAGACTAGAGAATCCCAAGTGGTTTATTATTGATATATCTGACCTTATCAATGTCCTTCGGCCGAACCATAGATTTTTAGGAATATTATATCTGTTAATAGTATAATATTTGTTTTAAAAACCCATTTATGTCAATTTTGACACTATTTAGTGTTTTGTTTTTATGAAAGTCATAACAACTTTGTCACATTGAATTTTTCGTAACCAAACCTAAAATTTCATATTATCTGAGAAAATTTGGGGAATACATCAAAAGTCTCAATTTATAAATATATTAATATTTATAATATAAATTATTTTAATATTCCAATAAAAATGTAATTACTACATCATCATTGTGTCAAAAAAAAATTATTATTTAATGTATATAAATTATAAATAAAATATAATTATGTTGGAAATTTTTTTATCTTTCTAATGAATAAATATAGTCAAATTTATCTTATGTATAACACAATATTAAAAATGGTTTAGTTAATAATATTTGAATATAACACTTTTATCTCATCTTTAAATAAAATAATAATTAATTTCCTAATCTAATCCAAGTGGACCAAAAGGATCATTTTTCATTCTTATGGTTTATTTTATTTTCGAAATACACTTATCCAATAGAATTTGGACATGTTTTAAGGTAATTATAATATCATTTTTACCATTAATTTCCCTATTAACTTTTAACTGTTGTAAATAAAATTCAAAAGATACAATTAACCAAAAATTATTTTCAACCAATTAAACCACATTTTACCTACTAATGTATACTTTTTCTTTCATATTTTTGAAATTCAATTCCTAGAAGCTGTAAAATTACGTTTTATGCAAATTTGTAAATGTGCGTTGAAGGTGGGAAAAAGACGTTAAATGTTCAATTAAATTTTATATATCTAATATTATTAAAAAATGATACCAATGAATTAAATTAGTCTAATATAGGTATTATGTATCTATTTTTACTTGAAAATATATTTAAATGATAAGTAATTATTTAAATAAATATGTTGGTTTTTTTGTACTATGCAATATTTTTTAATATTTATCAAAAATTGAATGTTTTCAGGTAAATATCAAAACATCAGCCTAAGATAATTTTCATATTCCGAATAAAAAAATGATTTCTATTATTTAAAATTCAAAACATATAAGTTTCATTTATTAATTAAAAATTAATTACCGTTTTCAAAACCAGAAAGCTGGTTTTCGAGATGTAAAAAGTATCAAAAGATTGATATGTGTTTATATCCAATTTAAATGTAATTTTTTTTTCCAATGACCAAAATAAGATTAAATGTTTAAAATAAAATCTAATTATATTTCAAAACCATTCAAATTTATATTTTTACACTATAAATTATTTTTATTAAAAATGTTTTATCAATTAAAATTTAGTATTTTTCACATTTCATCAAAATATGAAAGTTATCAGAAATACACCAAAAATATATCCAAACTAAATAATTATTCCCCACTTCTAAAAAAGTATATAATTTCATCAAATTGAATATATAAAGGTCTCAAATAAAGGATTTAAAAATGGTTCAACATTAAAATGAGGAAAAACTGCATTTTTTTAAAAATACTTCTTTTATCTGAAAAATTAAGTTTTTCATTATATTATGTCTAAGAAAAATAGAATATTAATTATAAAATTATATGGGATATATATAAAATTTAAAATGTTGTAATTACTATTCATAACCTCTTTTTAAATGTCTAGTTTGATATGTTGTGGTGCGCTTGAAATCAGTGTTGCGTACATCACACACTATCATTTTATTCAAAGAGAAGTATATTGTGGAAGCATAGGTTGTCACATGTTATATATGGTGCTTTAGTTGAGTTCCGGATAATTGACACACAACCACATTATTCCATCATTCTTCTTTACAAAGAGCACATACACACCCCAAGGTGATGCAGTAGGGCATATGAACCCTTTGTTCAAATTCTATTACCACAACATATTTAACTCCTTCAGTTAGATAGGATCCACCCTATAGGGACACTTTGAGATAGGTGTAGATCCAGGTATGAGTATTATGGATAAATCTACCTCATAGTCTGGGGGAAGTTTGAGTAACTCTTTAGCAAATACATCACAGTATTCCGTCATGATGGGAATTTCTCCATGGTTGACACTTTCCTTTAACTGAACCATTTGGGTGTGGTATGAATCTTCATTGGTAATCAACACCCACACCATTGAATGATTTTTCAAAGGAGATTCATGATCTTCCTTTCATTTGTAGAGGATCATGTGATGGTTCGGAATATGAAAACATATTTCTTCTTCCTGACTTTTGACATGTGCTCTATATAATGAGAGCCAGTACTTTCCCTTTATAGCATCGAATTACACAAAGGGGAGTATTAAAAGATTCATTGGAATACTCTTCCCACATACACCAATAGGATAAGAGTCTAACAATTCGGTTATAATGACTTCCGCACTTGGTGTTTTTACAAATATCTCTACTTCAAGGTTTTGGGGCTTTGATTCATTAGTTCTAGAAAAACGTTCAAGATATAAAGCAATTCATAGAACTAGAATCAAATAAATAAATTTCCATTATTTAGTTAATATTAAGTGTACCATGTAGTACATAATTATCTTGCTCCAGTTCCACTGTAGTGATGGCATAATCCTTCCTTTGGTCCTTTGTCTTTGGTGGTTTCTGACACTGATTACCCTCATGGAATCGAGGTTTAGTGCACTGGCTTATATAGGGCCACTGCTCCCTACAGTTATAGAATTGGACTGTGGGTGTTTTTCCTCTTTCTTCAACCACATTATCATTCATTATCATTTGTTTTAGAAACCCTTGATCACGGTTTACTTCTTTCCCACTGTTGAAGAATTTCCCCATCCTTTTGAGTTAGTTCCCATGATGCAACATCCCACATTTTTGGAATGTGGGTCATTGAGTTTTATATCAACCTTTATCATTACATCAGCCATCTTGAAACTCCATATTTTGTTTCTTATCAATATATCCATGGGGCCATTCTCCAAACTCTATCTCCACTTTGATATCACATCGAACAACTTCTTCATAACTCCCAATGTCAGGAATTGCAATAGGCTTTCAAAGGTGTGGTTTTAACACACTAAAGAATCTATCAATTTTTCTATCATTGATGATAAAAACCCGAAGCATACCTTTCAAACCATGTTAAATTAACATCATAGGTCGTGATGGATTCTTATTCTTTTTAATTGAGATCAATGAATTCTCTCTCCATCTTTGTACAAAGAGTTCATGGGAAATACTTATTAATAAACATGATCTTAAATTCTTCCCATTTTATATCTTCAATTTCATCTATTTTAATTGTGTTCTTAATAATATCCCACCATTGATTGACCAGTAAGTCTAGAGGATAAATTGATAGTGTCTCCTTCTCTATATCAAAATAATGTATCACAAAAAAGATCTTCTCCATGGAGTTGACCCAGTGATCTACAGCTAGTGGATCTGAAGATCCACCAAACATCGATGGTTGTTTCCAAATAAAAACCTCCACAGCTAGTTTCTCCATCTTTGGTGAAGGAGGACATTCAAAATTATTCTAGTTTTTGTTCATAACCTGAGATAGTTGGGTAAACCTCACCATGATTTTTTTAAGACCACCTCCCAAATCATTGGGGATGTCATTTCTGCAATCATTGAATCAGCCCTCATACGAGTTGTTGGCTTAGTTTCTCCAAGTTCCCATTGTTTTTTAAAATAGAAAAGGTTATAACCATGAATAAGTCAACATTTCATGAATAAATCATTCATTTTTATGATATACACTAAAAAACTTATGTGATCTCTATGTAAATATTATTCTGTGACTATTTTTACTTAGTCTCATGCTAGAGTTTTTCTCTAGGGTTCACTAATCCTAATTCCAAAATTAACTTATCCTCCCTCTAATACCAACTATAGTGAACCAATATTTTCTTACATTACTATTAAATCAATATAATGATAAACAACATTATAGTATTACACATCAAGGATCTGAAGGTTTAGTGTTTTTGGAAAACTAGTAAAAAACTATATTTACAACATCTAGATTAATCATTTATTTAATTCCTTCTTCTCTATCTTCTTGTTTGTTGGTGACCTCTCCATAGTACACATAGTCACCTGAGGATATAAATCAAAAAGGGATGAGATAAATGACCAATAATAGTATAGATAAGAACAATATACTAATGGGTGAGAACAATCACTCCATAGGCTAAGGATCATGAAATGAGAGGAAGCCTTTTTAAAAAATTTGAAATGTGGAAATGCAAAAAAATGAAACATATTGTCTTAGTGGTCAACTAGAACACATATTTGTGAACAATAATAGCCACATTATCATGCATAATTTACCTTTTAATCATGAGATTCATAAAATTACCCAATGCATTGGAGTTCTATATAATTCTGGGCTCACCCATCACATTCAAACATTCATATTGCGTTATATAATTATATGTGTACCCGTCACATCATAATCTTTACAATATCATTCATGACACATTAAAAAAAATTTATAACCAGAAAAAAATATAACCCATGTAAAGAAATGGATTTGACATTTTAAATCATACATTAAAAAAAATTGGTCCCCAAAATATAGATGGAATATCATTCTTGACATAGAACCATAAACCATGTTGGAAGAGTAAATCAATATTCAAGAAGTAAAAAGGGTGTGTTTATTTGTAAGATGATTTCTTTAGGAAAACACTATGTTTTTTCATTAAAACAATTAAAGAACATTTATATCCCAAAAAATATAATATAATTATGAATAGATTATTTTTAAGGATAACCCATACCAAAAATGGAATAAAAGTGGGAGATCTTCAAAAACAATAGTTGGGTTTGAGAATTTCCCCTTACCTTGATTCAGAATTATTTCTTCACATTAATGTCTAGTATAGCCACATTATATTAATTAATAAAAAATTAATAAACCTTGTTTATATGAATATAGTTCATTATGGTTTCATTATGTTCTTTTATAGTCCTTTGTATGAGTTATAGAGTTTAAATACATTATTCGGGAATGTTTGTTTTTTTGGTTTTCTAGAGCGATTCACTTGTATTCATAAATGGAAGCCCATTTAAAACGTGAATAAACATCCAAAATATAAATTATATTTTATTTAAGATGTTTTAGATCTTGAAATTATCTTATAAATAAATTTTTTATACCATGATAACGAATCATTTCATAACAATTTAATGATGATCATTTGGGTTAATTTGGGTGGGTTTTCAACCACAACAAACTTGTTTTGCTTAATAATTTTGTAATACGTACATAAGTTATTTAGAGAACATTAAATAGGATATAATACATATAATAATAAGTGGTTCAACTATAACAATGGTTTCATAACCATATCTAAAGGTGGTAATGGAAAAAGAAAACATGTCATTCTGGAAGGTGATAAATTAACACCTCACGAACAACATTTTCTTTTCTAAAATAAAAAGAAGAGGGGAAGGGGGTTGGATGATATATTGTACCATTAGTATCATAAAATTACATTATATGTGGTATAATGTAGTAATAATACCACGTGGATGAGTATATGTGGGGTGAGATTAAGAAAGTAACTTTAAATTGAAAGCAAATTAATGGAAAAGAGAGGGGGAATTACCCCTTGAATCCTCTTCTTGAGATCTTCCTTTAAGAGAAAAGGATTGGCCATTATATGAGACCAGAATCTTCTTGACTTGGGGGAAGGGCTCTAAAAAATATTTTTTTAGGGTTTAGACATGTCTGGAAGCTTGAGAGGTGTGAGGAAATGAGGGTGTGAAGGGTTGTATTTATAGTGGAGGGGAGACGGGTTCTGTTGATTTTTTAATCATTAGTTAATTAATTTCCACCAAGATAAAAATAGGAATTATTCGAGGACCAATAATAGTAAAAATTTTATGTGAGTTAGATATTTGGGTGCTTAAAATACTTGTGATGTCAGGAATTGTGCATTTAAATTATAATGTATTTATACGATAAATTAATGAATTTTACTGTTCAGGAAAATTCATGTATTTCAAAAAAATCCCGAAAATTCACCCTAACCATTTTTTGACATAAAGAATCCAAAAATAATGTCCATTTTTCAAAAATAATTTCCTAAATATGAATAATTTAATTTTTTTAATATTTTATTTTACATGAAAAATACAGTTTTTAAAAATGAAAACAGATTTTATAATGCTTTCAAAAATTACATAAGGTCTTATAAAAGTTTCCAAAACCAGAAGACATGCATTTTAAAATTAATGAACACATTTTAGGAAAATATATTTTCTTTTAAAATAATTAATTAATTATAATTATTATTCATGACTGACAAAAATACTAATACTTTTACTATGGTCAAATTGTCACGTCTAAGATGCCTAAATTTTATTTAATCATTCAAAAGAAAGGTTCCTATTATTTCAGATGATTTACTATTAATAAGAATCATACTACTATTCATAAGGGTAGGTTTCTCTTCATAATGGTATGTTACTATTGAAAAAAAACAATGTTTTTCCTATCAGACTCCAAACATCATACTGATCACAATCGTGTATGTCATATTTTTGAAATTCAGAACATAGAATTGGAAAAATTATGTTTAATGATCACGTAGTATTAAGTATAATGCTATTTCATTCTAATTACTAATTTGATTACACTATAGGGCATAATTATAATAATGGAATTCTATTGATAAAACATTGGGATGTTATGTAATAAGATATTGATTACTTTTTTTAAAAAAACATTTTATATTTTCTTAGCACCCCAGAAATGGATTAATCAATTTATACACCGAGTTAATATCTTATCGCATGAATGATATTTTAGGAATTTATAGTTATGATGCTTGGGTGTACAATATTTTAAAACCTACTGATGATACCAATGATAAACTTTTATATTATCCTTGGAATGGATTTGATTTTAATGTCTTATGAAAAAATTTATATCCAAGAGATAGATATTATGATTCATGAAGGTAAGGTAGAATATTTGTAATTTATGGAGAAAAATTCATTTTCAAAATAATTTCAAGATTGTCCCCTTCTATATTAACATTTTTATATAATTAAAAAGTGGAATTCCATGTGTGGTTTAGAGATGAAGAATATATCCTAAGAAAAGAGTACACACAAATGTTAAAAAAGCATTAGTTTTTTTTGGAATATAATTACCTGGTCATCCAGCAGAGAACAAATTTGAGTTGTCTATTGAATGAATTCATGATTCAAGGCATATATCTAAAACTCATTATAGAGTGGAACCAATTGAGTTGTTTTTGTTTATGAAAAAATGATAGAGTTTCGTGATAAGGGATTTATTCATCCTATTTTTCTAACCTTGGGGCCCTCTAATTTATTCAAGAATAAGAAGGACGTGCCAATGAGATTGTGTATTGATTATAGTGAGATCAATTCCATAACTATAATGGATAATTACCCTTTACCATTCATTCATGACATTTTTAATCAACTTCAAGGAGCCCAATAATTTTTAAAGATCGATCTTCACTATAGTAATCAACAACAATGGGTGAAGAAGGATAATATATTGAAGAAAACATTTTGAATAAGGTATGGATATTATGAATTTATTGTAATGCATTGTGGATTGACTAATGAACCTTATTTATTTGTGGATTTTATGAATAAATTATTTATGAAGTATCCCAAAAACATTATGGTGGTATTTAATAATGATTTCATAATATATCATAAGTGTTATTAAGATAATGAGATTTATATGAAAATAATTCTAGAGACTCTTAGTAGAGTGGAATTATATGGGATGTATAGTAAGTGTGAATTATGCGTCAATTAATTTTATTCCCTTACAAATTCTTTCTCTAAGGAAGAGATATATATTGACCCTTCAATTAAAAAGGTCTTAAAGTAATGGATTACAATGATAAACATAACAAAGATCCAATGATTCATGGGATTAGCAGGTTACTATCAGTGTATTGTTCAAGCTTTCCCTTGGTTATCCATCACATGGACAAAGATTACATTTAAAAGTGTTAAATTCACATATTCAATGGAATATGAGTAATGCTTTGATGAGTCGAATAGGATACTAACTAATAAAAAAATATTAACTCTACTATCAGGTAGGGGAGGATTTTTAATTTATAATGATGCATTGAATAAAGGACCTGGTATTGTATTTATGTATATGTGTAGGGTGGTTCACTATTCATTAAGGCAATTGAATATTCACGTATAGAACTATCCAACTCATGAAATTAATCTAACAAAAATAATATTTATTTTCAAAATATAGAGATACTACATCTATGATGAAATAAGTGAGAGATATATGTAGCATTAGATTATGATGTATATATTCTCTTAGAAGGAGCTCAACATGATAAATATAAAATGGTTGGAAATACTCAAGGACAATGATTTCTAGACACACTGTCACCTTGGTATGGAAAAGAAGGTGGATAATGAATTGAGCATGTGGAGTCATAGAATTACGAAAATTATGATTATTAATAAGGATTTTATGTACAGAGATAAAGAAAATATGGATATAGTGATTTTTAAAAAAGTGGATCCATAATTAATTTTTTGGTACTTTCTAAGCCATTATTACAATATAATATTTATAGGGCCATACATGATAATGGGAACATACAATTAAGAATTAAATTATTAATTTAAGGGAATTTGACTGCGCTTATCTATAGACATTGAGTGTTTATGATTCCAATGAATTTAGAGAAATAAATTTGGATGTCTCATATCTAATAGTGGAAAAATATATTAATGTTTGAACTATTAAAGATCGTATAAAGCGTCAAAAATGATAAATAAGAGTCATTATAATAATCAAAAGAAAGAATTGGAATTTTAAGGTGGGGACTATGTATTATTGAATGGTTCACAATAGAAGGGATTTTTAATATTCGTTAAAAATGGGAAGTTAAGCCTTAGGAACTTTAGATCTTTTTAAATATTGTAATGAATTAGACAAGTAGCTTACCAATTGGATATGTTTGTCAACCATTCTAAAGGACATGAAGTCTTCCATATTTAATTTCCGTGGTAATACATACTAGATATAATGCACGTTCTCAAATATTGGAGAATAGTGTTGGATCCTAACTTATCATATAATGAAGAACATATCCATATTCATGACACTAGAGAGAATGTGTTGTGAGATCCGACAACTCAATTAGTAATGTTCATTTGATGAAATCAAAAACTACAAGAGGCAACCTGCGATCCTAAAAAATCATTCATAGAGGAACATCATCATTTATTAGTAGTAGATATATACAATAATTTTGAGGAAGAATTTTTTTAATGTGGTGGGGGAGAGAATGTAACACTTGAGTCTCTTCTATAGTAACTGAACACTATATTATTGAATATCAAACACTAAAGAGAAATTATTTAAGAATCAGTTTAATAGTTAAACTATTTAATTTTAGATTTACCAAACTAACTTCATTTTTCATATCATCATATAAAAATCAACATAATATGAACTTTTTAGTTTTTTTAAATCGGGTTTTAGATAAAAAATATAGTTTTCACAAAACATGTATTTTTTATAAAATTAACATTATATAATAATGACATAGAATTTTAAAAAACCATTTATGTAATCAAATATCAATTTTAAGAATAAAAATATGCATTTTAGAAGATTAATTGAACATTGAAATCGTTTTCTACATTTTTTAATTTATTAAAATGTAACATTAATAAAAAAACTAATTTAAATCTTTTCTTGGAGTCATGTATTTTTATGGGAGATATACTTTTGGCTTGACTTTATGGAATAATATCAATGATGTTTTTAATAATAAATCAATACATGTCATTAAAATTTGTATCCACGATAATTTTATCTAATATATAAATTTAAATTTTGGACTAAAAATTATCATCTTCATAATTTTCAAAAAAAATTCTTTATGGTTGATCGGATACTAAAACACTTTTTCAAGACAAAGATCCATACAATATGAGATCTAAAAAAATAATGCACAAAATCTAAGGAGATCACAGGCCTAGAATATCTTCTTCATGCGACTAAATGAATTTATATTAAAATTAAATTTTAATATAATTATAATTTTACTGATTAAATTATTTCAAAATTTTAAATTATAAGTATAAAATTTGGTAAAATGGTGAATCTTAATCTTTTCGATTAATATTTATTAATAATTATTGAAATTAATTACGATAATAAAGGCGAATTAGGTTAAATGATTAATGATTAAATATGTGATTGAAACAGTCAATATTTCTAAAAAATTAGTGTTTGAGGAAATTACTGACACAAAATCCTTTTTCATTCCTCTTTTATCCAATTTTTTTCCTTTTGCAATTGAGTAGTAACTTTAAATTATTTAATGTGAAAGGTTTTATCCTAAAACGACCCTTCCCTTTACTTATAAAAGGTAATATTATCACCATGTCAGGACTCACAGATAATTATATTTTATCCTTTAATATATACTATTTGTCTCATACTAGAAGCCTCTCCCACATTAAAATGATTTTTTTCTTCATTAAATAGCATATGGTGTTCAATTCTAAGGAGACTTCCTTGGAAAATTCAAGTCCCAGACATGAGTATTATCAAATACATAGTTTTTCTTCTGAATTATAATAATGAATATTTAATCTAGACCCAATAATATTATCATATTAATATACAATATATAAAATAATTTTACTATAATAATATTATTATAAATTTTTTCTTATATATCCATGACATTAAGAAGAAAAAAATAGTTGTTCATGCATTGTGAGGAATACCTCCTCCACAATGAAACATGTTTCTTCTCTATCTATTCCTTATAAGGGTGGAAATAAATATGGTATTAAAGGATTTATGAAGTTTTTATGAAAGGATTGATTTTTTTTAATTTGATAAATTTGAGAACCTATTTAGGATATTAAAAACAAAAAGTCATCATTACTTTAATCTATCAAAATAGGCATACTAAGAGGATAATATTTGTTTGAAATTGTGTAATGTTTTCATATCCATTACATAATATTATAATTCATCCCAATTATAATATATCTCACTAAAAAATTCTAAATTAAATCAATATTCTTCTCTTATAGTTATATTACATCAAAACCACACCATCATCATTTATGAAATCATGGTATGTTTCTGTTTGGGATGGGTTAACCACCCAATTAAACTATTATATCCATTTATTTCATGGATGAATGTAAAAGTATATTAATTTTTATAATATAGTATAAATTTATAAATAATTTTTATATATATATTTTTTATCAATATATACATCATCAATTATGGAATACCCTTGATCATCACCAAAAACAGAAACATGCTTAGTGTTGACTTCATCTTCATGGATAATTTCTAAAACACTAATGCATGGTATTTTAAACCAAATTAATTTTTCCAATCCATAAATAACAGTAAATTTAATGACAAATTAATAATTCACATTGGAATATTAATTAATATTATCACTTTTTCCCTGAAATTAGTACAAATGATCAAAACTATAGACAGTGATGTTGACAGTCATAATAATTCAAATTGAAAATTACTACTTATGATGAATATTTTTAAAAATGTATGAGTAAGGTTTATAATCATGTGATTGAGATAGTTATTTTTATGATATCATATTTTAAAGAATGTTGGATAAAGTAAGGATGAGAGGTATGGTTTTTACTTTTTAAATTCCTCTCTTTGAGACATGTTATGTTTTATGAAACTAATTTACATTTTGGTTTGTACTATCTATTTTAAATGTTATATCATGAAATAAATTTTTTTACATATTTCTATGATCAATTTATGCTCAATTTTTCAGGGGTTAATGATTTAATTTCAACCCAAACAATATAGCCCGAATGGCCCGATGGACTTCACTTTTATTAATTTTGGATAACGTCATTTTTAAAGGATGAGGGAGAACCCTTACAAGGCATGTAGGCTCAGAGATTACATGGCCCGTAGGCTTAGTAGATTACATGACCCGAAGGTCTCAGGGAATTCAACAAGACTATCTACAAAGATCTGCCCCTCCCCAATATCTTCATCTTGATAGTAGCTCTCCACCTTCGCATGGCCATCCGGCTAGGCATCCCATGCATGCACAGGCTGGTCCTCATGGCATAGCCATACCCACTAATTCTAAAAATTAGATTTGGCTCTTCTCAAGTGAGTACACTTGCTCTGAATCCTCTTCTAGGGCTTCTCCTTTTTTGTAGTATGTCTGGGGAAACTGTATGTGGCCTGAAGGCCTTGAGGTTGCCCAAAGGCTTTAAAGGTTTCCCGAAAGCCCTATTGACCTGAAGGCATGGGTTGCTCGGAAGCCTTAAGGACTCCAACCCCAGACCAGTGGCCCAAGGTGAATTGTTCTAGATTTTACAGTACCGAACAATACCACCTACAGTAACTGCTACTATACATACTACAGTACCCGCACAATATACAATTCTTCTAGAGTACCCGCATAATGTACAGTACTGCTATAGTACTGCACAGTGCCTGCTACAATGCTGCTATAGTGTTGCTACAGTACCTAGAAATACGCCTCTACCTAGTTTTTAACCTGGGTCTTCTGCATGAACTTAAGGATACCTTAGAAACTGGGCTGAGGCTCATGTGCAAAACCCATGCAATAAGTGGGCTTTTTCAATATCAATCTGCAGTCCTTGGGACTCATGTTATAACAACTACCAATTTTAATTTTTTTTGTACATAAATTACCATGGAATAATTTTTTATATATTCTTTATGATATATAGTGGATATATAAGTTTTTATTGTTATCTCCCTCTCATATTCTTTTGATTTAAGAGTGAACAAAGGAACTATAAACCAAATATTTTCCTTATTGGAAATATTACACAATGTTTTTGTAAATATAAATGCGTCTATTTCCTAAAAAATAGATACATATATACATACTAGACTATTGATGTAGGAGTGGCGTAGATGCTCCTTGGGTAATAACTCCAATTTTTTTAAACCATTGAATTAATCATCACACTGATGCAGGATGAGTGGGCTTAAGACTACTCACCAGGAGAGACACCCCTGGGGGACATGGTTTGGAATATTCAAAATCCCTTAATGAACCATGGTGAATGATTTCACCAACCATTTCCTTACACTCCTACCAATGAAAACTTTTGATCCCAAATACTATCTTCCATAGATATACCAATACATTGAAGGTACCCTAGGCCCTATATTTCATTGATATGGGTACTACCAATTACATTGATATTACCTAATGGATTCCAAACACATTAAGGGATGTTCTCATAGTTGTATACATAATTATAATGAATGGGGATGTATTCTATCTTCATATTTCCGAATATTTGGATAGAAATACAATATTCAATAATTGATTCTTCATTAAATGTTATGAATGGTATTGATGACTCATATAGTGAATACATTTGACATAATAAGTTGAATGGTGGGGCTTGAAATTACATTCCCACTTAATGAATCAACATGACTTATGATAAAAAGCATGGTTGGTTTTTTGTATACCTATTCCCATAATAGTATATGTTTCATGACACGATGTCTTGATAATAAGTTCTACACATATGAAATTATCAATTCTAACATTATGGGATCAACCATTATTATTATCAATGTTTTCATTCATTTTCAAGGATATATAATTCCCTTAATATTAATTTATTATGACTTCAAATTGTTCATTTATTCTTTCTATGTCACTTATGCCATGATAATATTATATAAGACTTAATTTTATAATACTCCTTACCAAGAATCTATGATAACCCCTATTTGTTTTCCATTACCTATGAAACATAGAGGAATACTATATATAATGTTGAGGTATTTTATGAAAATGATAATAACATTATCTGTATGTGTTCATATTGTATCTTATGTTTTCAAATGTATTGTATGTATATATAACAACCCCGGTAAATAATGAATATGAAATTTTAATATTTATTAATATTTTTGAATTAAATATCAGTTTTACTTTTAAAGGGATTCTATTTCTAATAGCATACTCAACACACAACTATGGGTTTCTTTGAAATCTTATGTTGCACACAACTTTGAGTTATACTGAAAGAGAATATAATAAAAATATTATTTGAAATGGAAGTTAACGCATAACTGTTTAATTGGAAGGAATGAATAGAACTAACTAAAATATGATTATACATGTTTTTTGAATGTTTTTACATTTATCCAATAAAAAATAAATGAATAAAATGCGAGTAAATTCAATTTTAAGCATACACACTCTAATATTCCTTAAAAGGCCGATTTATAATGAATATTTATATTAAAGATATGTATGTGATCCTTTTGAATATAAATATTCATTATAAATCTATAAATATTAAATACATCCTGGTATTTTATTTATAATTTTTAGACATCATATAAATAAATTTATTTATGCCACAATGGTGATGTGATGATTACCTCATTAATTATGGTTTTAAATAAATTAGATTATAAATATTAAAATAAATTAATTTTGCCAATTTTTATTCCATACATGACTTTTATGGATGCCTAAAACATTTTATTTTTCAATTAATGTAGTTCTAAAGAATCATGTTTTTATAGATTTTTTAAATGTCTAGATATATATAGTTTATAAATTGACATAAATACGTTTTTAAAATGAATACTATTTTAATAAATGATAAAATAATCCTAAAAAATCTATGATTCGGCCAAATGACATATATTATGTTATTAATGTCATTAATCATCCATTTTAGGGTCTCCTGGAATTTAAAAAAAAATAAATTAACCATATAATATGAATATGCCAAAGGACATTGTATAAGTTAAATTAGTTAACAAATGGTTTATGCTAAAAGATAATGTTACTTTTAATCCCTAAACATGTCCAAAACCAATTTTATGAGAGTAATTAGAACAATACCAACCTTATATTCTAATGAAATTATTTTGGGACAATTTTAAAAATAAATTCAGTTTATAATAAAATAATATTTTCAAAAATTCTTAAAGAGCCCCTCCTCCCCCTTATAAGAATCCATCACCTCTAACCCTTACTCACACCTTTAAAGATCCATGTATCATCTAAAAAATGCCGAAATAAGCTCTAAAAATCCATATCTTCCTCCTAGAAGCCTTACATTAGGATGAAGTAACTTCAAGAAAGCCTTTTGTTTCAAACCAAAGGGAGATACCCAATTTAAAGGTGACATCTTTTCATTAGTTTTTTTCATTTATTTTAATTCTCAAAACCCCTAATCTCACATTATTCAATTAATTTATAACCGAACCAATATAATAAATATAATAGGATTTTGTTATGTGGAGGATTTGAACTTCACTTCCACACGTCTCCAACTAATGGATACGAACATACAGTTTCTGTGGACGACGAACTACTGCCTCACGAATATAAGATTGTTCAATTATCTCATACCACCACTCATGGTGACCATTATGATGGAAAATTATTTATATGTGATATATATTATATTTATATTGTCTTTATTATTATGTATTTATCATTTATATAATAACTTTATGGTATCCATAATGGGTAAATACGATAATTTAATTTGATGAAGTGTGGACTACTGCCCCCACAAAGTGATATGATCTGTTCATGCCATACATGGAATGTATAAAGGATGGTGTTACTGAATTTTTATATGATATTATAATGGAATTATAATATACCTATTTCTCATAATGATTTCATTCCATTAAATACAAAATATAAATGAAATTAGTGTTCATGTGTGTGTATGTCTTACCGTCTCCATGAATAGTGGATTTCATTTCTTATCTCCAAATTTTATATACAATTATAATTACATATGTTCATATATATATATATATTAGATATATATATATATGATATATATTATATCTAAATCATTAATATCATACTAGAGATAATGTACTTTTGATCACCTGGAGACCTTGTAATTATACAAAGTTCATTTTTGACTCAAGTACCAGATATTGAAAAACGACCGTTATTAACTTCAACAATTTTTTAATATTTATAAATTTTTAATAAATAATATATAAGGAATAATAAACATGAAATAATTTCTTAATAAAGTATAAATTAAATTTTTTTATTATTCAGGTGATTAAATAACGAACGAGTCAAGTCAGAAACAAGGTAAGGGAACTTCATAACCAAATTTCCATTCATTGAGTTAAACTACAACTTCATGATTTGGAAATGCTATGATTATATGAGAAATTATATTTGGTATCATATATTTTCATTATACTTTATTTATGTGTACAATAGTGAATACACATAATTGATCTATTTTATTAACAAAATGATCTTTGTAAGGGAACCTTTCACCCTCCTCTTTTAGTAAAAGACTTATTTAATGTTATGTCTTTTAAGTTAAATTTTCATTGTTGGAATATGTTACTATATCCTTATTTCTGTACATTTAGTTTCCATGTGATGGGAGACCCTTTTCACTCTCATCAACTCATTTTATGAAATTTAATGTGATGTTGTTAGGCTGATGAATTTTCATAATGGACTTCATGAAAATCTCCTTTCATTAAAGAAAATTTTGATTTATACACGTCATTATTTTAGACAATGTATAAACCCTTTTGACCTTTCATTTCATTCAAAGAAGATCTTTTTATATGTAGCGTTTTACTAAATGTCAAAGAGAATGTTTCGTTTTAACGTACGCGGTGACAATGACCTTTTTTCCACCGCGATCATTATTTGTTATTGGGATTCCTCAACAAATTGTAATGTTTTTAAAAGGAAATTAAATACTATATACTATTTTACATATTTTTTTATTGAAAATAGTTTTGATAATCGATTGGTTATGTTAAAATATTTAAATGACATATTGTGATTGAATTGTTGAAGTGTTATATTTTCTTTTGTGATTGTTTTATGTGTTATGAATATTTTATGGTTCTTGGGAATTTTTTATGTATATGAGTGTTTCCATGATAATCTTTGGGTGAGTGATCCCGAGATAGATCTCCAATGCATTGGGTAACGTGAAAAAGGATAAAGTAAATGTTTCTCCTAATAGATTTAGGGAATATACTATGATGGGTATTCCAAATGTGACTCCTTAAGTTATTTTAAAGCTACAACGTAAGTTTGTTATGGATTCCACAAGTTAACCTTATGATTTAGGATTAATAGGTGTTATTCATAATTCATATTATTTCAAGAGGTATGTTAAATAGCTTAAGTTTTGTATCTAATTATATACTAAGTATTTATTTGTTTATTTTATAACCCTTACTGAGATTTTTATGCTTATCTCATGTTTTTGAAATTTTTTTCACTGGATATAAGGCAGGGTCAGAGAAATGAAGAACTAAAGAAGATTTATATCATGAAAGGAATTATTGTTTTCTTTTAAGAGTTTTTACTTTATGAAAAATCGATACTGAGTTGAAGTGTCTACTTTGTAATATTGGAGGTGTAATGTAATTGTTATGGCATAATTCTCTAAAACTATAAACCAAAAAAGATCCGAAATATGAATTATTAATCTCATTAGACATTATATAATGTTTAATGATGGGGCCTTATAGTATAATTTGCCTCTCATGATCATTAATTTGTTCGATCATATGATAACTCTTATATTCTATACCAATAGTGTAATATGACTTCTAGATTTAGATTTCTGAATTTTGGGATGATTCACATATAGAATATGGCCTACCAATGTGAATACACATTCTTTTCATGGTGATATAGTCCTTAAGTAAACACGAGATGAAACTTCATGGGAAAAAATACTTCAGCTACACATATGAATAATATGGATTTGGGTTATCCAAATATGTCATTATCGTGGTGCATAAGATTGCATCACATAGCTTTTTCCCTGATTCCACAGGTATGAACTTTTAACCTACATTTATTCTTTCTATATAACCAAAATAAAATAATAAACTATAAAAATCATCCATTTAAGTGATTATAATAATGGAAAATGGCAGGGAAAGTCTAATTCACTATGTATTTAATGAGTATTATTAAAATAAAAGGCACATATCCACTAATAATGGTATCCTAGTGGGGTTAAGATTGTTCTATTAAAATGTCACTAATAATAACATAAAGACATTGGGTCGACTTCTTCTATCCACCCTATAATAAACATGAAGCTCATTGGTGACCCAATTTACCATACATCAAAGTAGGATGTCCTAAATGAATTGAAAACACTGCTCTATCGACTCTAGGACATAGAATAACACTTGAAATATTTTTTAGACTATAATTACAACCCTCTAAGAAATATCTTTCCTTGAATAGATAAAATGACAATAAAAAACTATAATGCACTGCTACCACCAAGATACCGTACACACATAGGAAAATTAGTTCTCAACTTCATGACCCTATCAGCAATGAGTCTTCAGAATATGCCAATATTCAATTCCCAAAGCAGGATAGCGTACTCTCTATATATAAGGGGGCATGTTAGGAGAAATATATGTGAATACTATATTACACTTCATAAAAAACATGATGTTTTCACAATTTATATACCACCTTCATAGACATGGGAGGACCTTTTCAATTAGATAAAGTCATATTACCTCATTTTTTAAATATTACCATATTGAAAAACTATTGAGATCTCACCAATATCAATTGAGTACAAAACACTTTCTTGGTGTTTTATTTACTTAGGACACATAAAATTTTATATGGTAAGTAATTTTTTTGTACTTATTTATACACATTTTCTCTTTGTAATACTAAGTGTTTATTTATATACAAGATCATATAATATAATACTTATAAATTCCATTCTTCCTAACTCATAATATGTTTTATGAGAAATTGAGGACTGTGTCATATGGGCCTAGATCATTGACATGAAATCTACATGGAGTACATGATGAGAAGCATAGTCATGTGTCTCATTGTAAGATCCCAACCATTTCTAGTGTTGAATCCAGATTGAATGGAGGTAATTCTTTTATTTAAGTATATTTTGATTGGATTTTACCTAAGGGCGTGTTTGGGTGAATATTAAAAAAATGGAAGAAAAATAGGCTATGCACGGTTGGCACACAGTTATAGAAAATTGTGTACCTAGCCAAAGAAACCATGAAGTCTAGAATAGTGAGGTTTCACATGGATGGTTTAGGATTATGGAAAACCATGTGACCCTTCCCATAAAACAATTTTCAAATTTTAATGTGGCCCAAAAATTAATTTTAAAATCCCTCAAACCACCATATGTCACATATTTCGACCCTCATTCGACCCTAGGTAGTCTTTCACATTTTTGTTTCTTTATAGAGGGATTCCAAGACCATACAACCTAAATTTTTCATGAATCAAATCCTTAATAAAAGACCCACAACTCTCCCAATCAGTGAAACATATCTTATATCATTCACGTTCAACCTCCTATGTCTTTTCCATATTTTGGTGGATTAAATAATATATTTTCTTATATCTAGATATCAATTTGATGAATATAGATCAAGGATTGTGGATTTTAACGTAGATATAGTGGATCATGATTTTTTTAGTGTTATTTTAGGGAAATATATCCTAATTCGATCTATATCATTGAGCTGCTCAATTTATGGGATTTCCGTTTGGAGATTTTTCATCAAAGAATCGAGGTAGGTTGTCTAATTTACAAATCCCATAGTCATGAATTGATTTCATTCATGAAATTTATAGAATTTATAGATTTATTTTTCAATTGAAATCCCTAATTGAATTATTTAATGTTTAAAATTAATTAATTGAGATAATGGTGAAATTGTGAGATTTAGTGATTGTTTGAACAAGACAATTAATTGGCTAATTAATTATCAGATATTGGAATTTTTTTATTTTATAATTAATTGTGGGAATTAATTTTGAGGGAATTGAGATGGTTGGATTAAAAAATTTGAAGTTGAAAATTGATAATTAATTAATGGATTAATTATCAACATTTAGATTGGGAAATTTTGGGATAATTAATTATTGAGCTAATTATCAAATTGTTGAATTGTAATTCGGTATAATTAATTGGTTAATTTGTTATTGGATGCTGAAATTATAAAATGGTTGATTGATTAATGAATTGAGGAATAAAAATTGATAATGTTAATTAAACGTTGATTTAATTAATAGATTCATATTAATTAACATATGAATTAATTAATGAAAGTAGTGGCGGTTAATTGTAATTAGATAATTGACGTTGATAAATAAATGGTTGTGATTTTGGGTGTTAGTGTAACAACCCGATATTTTATGAGAAATATTCTTTTTAATTTATTTGATGTCTTGTGGTTTATGCTACACCAATATTTTATTGTGCTATACGCAACATCATATTAGCTTTCAGTATACGCAACACTATTCTTAGATCGTGTTACAGAAAATTTAAAGTTCATTTGATAGAAGTTATTCTATGAAACAATGAGTGTGTGTATATATATATATTCAATGTATAAATGAAATATAGTTGGATTCTATTATACACAACAACAAGGGAATCATTACCTACACGTAACCCTGACTTGTCTTATTTTACACACAATTGTGACCTTCCAGGATAGCGTGTGTTTTACGCAATACCGACTTTCACTAAACAATGATATGTTATTAAAATATTATATATCCATTATGAATAGTAATACCCAATTTTTGAAATTTCTTAAATTTTATCTATCAAAATAGATTTCATTTTAGGATTCGGAATATCGAAATTAGCCTAGGGTGAATTTTTTGTATTTTTCTGAAAGCTTTCAATTTTTGATGAATAGTGAAAACAGTAGGTTACTATTTAAAAACCGACTTTTTATTTAAATAATTATCTATTTTATATTAATTTATTTTATGTAATAATTGATATGTAATAACTATATATGTTCAATCTAATTCATTGGAGTCATTTTGTAATAATTTTAGATATATAAAAATTTTATTGAATTTTTCACCGTCTTTTACCCACCTCCTAGGAGAATTTGAAAATTTACATAAAACATAATTTAACCGCTTCTTGTGAGTGGAATTTAGAAAATCTAAAATACATGGTTAATATAAAGGAGTAAAATGTGGTTCAATATGATAAAAATAATTTTGGTGAATAGTAACTTTTTACCTTTTTTTACCACGGTTAAAAGTAAATAGGGTAATTAATAGTAAAAATGATATTATTATTACACTAAAACATGTCCTAATTCTACTGTATAAGTGTAATTCGACCAAAAACAACCTTAGGAATAAAATATTACTCTTTAGGTCCACTTGTATTAGACTATGACACTTATTATTATTTTATTTAACGAAGAGTTAAAAGAGTTAAAATCAATGTTTAATAACTAAAACATTTTTAATATAGGGTTATATATAAGATAAATTCAACTCTAAATATTAATTATAAAGATAAAAATATTTACTACATAATGGTTTTTTATTTATAATATTTAGAAATCAAATAAGTTAATTTATTTATGACACAATGATGATGTAGTAATTACATTATTAATGAAATATTAACATAATCGATGTTATAAATACCCAAATAAATTTAATTTGAGACTTTTTATGAATTCCAATGAATTTATAGATTAATATGGAATGTTAGTATTTATTTAATTAATTTTTTTTGAACTAATCATTCTGTTATGATTTTCACAAAAAGCAATTATAAAATAGTGTCAAAATTGACATAAAATAGTTTTTAAAATAAATATTATATTATTAATTGTTATTCTATTCCTAACAGTCTAAGGATTGGCCAAATGACTTAGATAAGGCTATATATGTTAATAATGAACCACTTTGGATTCTTTTTGCTTGTTATATTAAGTTTAATAACCATATAATGTAATAAAACAAGAAGACACGGTAAATGTTAAATTATTTAACTTAGAGTTAAATCTAAACGTTATGGTTAAAATAGTAACCTAAACATGTCTAAAACCTATTGTTTGAGAGTATATAGACCCATACCCACATTATCTTCGAAATAAATCAATTTTATGCTACTATAAACAAAATATGACATTATTACAAAATAATATTTTATGTTTTTCATAAGGTTCCCCTCTCCTCCCTTATAAAAGGGCACCTACTCCTTCTCTTTACACAATTTTGAGTCTCAAATCTCGGCCAAACCCTGCCCATTTATGATCTAAACTTACCTATAAACATTATAGAGGTTATGGTCTCCTCAAAAGTCTAACTCTAGTGCCCTAATACGAAGCATAAAAGAGGTGCGTCGAAGAAGAGGTAATCTCTTCTACCGATTCTTTCAAGTTTCTTTCTTCTTCAACTTCTTCATATTTAGTTGTTTCATTATAAAGTAATTAAATCAGTATATCTAATATACTGACATGTTATTATTAATATGAAAAAACCCCATTTCACCTTATATCCATCCTATAGAAAACGAAATCACTATGCGTGTGTACGTACGGAATACTGTCTCCACGCCGTGGTGTAATCTTCTTTTCCACCACCACCTTACTTGGATGGGTATAATGGTGTAAATAATAACTATATATAGTTACTATAACATCATAATAATTCTGATAAATTATATTATCCACTCCAATTCAATTCATTAATTTTGGGAATGATATCATCGCTCGTGCGTACATACGGATTACCGTCTCCACGACGCGATGAGATTCATTCTCCATGTTAACCACACAAAAATGATTATAATGTATATATGATGAATAATAATTAAATATATGAAATGATAAATCTACTTTATTTTTTAATATATATATATATATACGTCATCTACACACTTCCATTCAAGTCCATAAGAAAAGGAAAACAGTGTTCATGCGTACGTGTTGCCTACCGTCTCCATGATCGGTGTATTTAATTTCATTTATATATATTATATATATATATATATATATATACTGAATATATATGATATATAAATCATTATTTACATTTTGGAAGTAATTAAAACATGATATAAGTAATAATAATATGAATAACCACAAGTCCAAACACGTATGATAAATAAAACGATTTTACCCAAAACGCTGCTTTAACATAGAATTTACAAAAGAACAGGTCATATAAAGTCATAAGTGAACCATATAGGATATCATAACAATGAATATGATTCTGTAATAAGTAAATGACATTATTTAAATCATTATACAGGAGGTTCGGATACATATGAAGCATATCAGACCTAAGGTAAGGGATAACTATTCCAATCTCATTCCTATCCGAGATTGTTTATTCGTAAGTATTTAATGGGGTTATATTTTTCATCCATGTCTATAAAAAATATTTTTCTTAAAGTGTTTAATATTATTCAATGTGTTTTTAAAGTCATGTTTACCCCTCTTTGACTTTTACTTTGTGTTATGCAAGGAATCTTTCTTTTGTTTACCATATGTGGTACTTTTTGACTTTTCCGTTAAAAGTACGAGGAGAATATTCTTTTAAATTATATGGTATGAACAGATTTTTACGATTTCATAACACCTTATTTTTGTGAAACTTATTCTACCATATTTTATAACAATTTTCAAAAAAATCCTTTTCTTTTAAAATTTCATGGCATTTTGTGAAAAGAAAATGATTTTGAATAAGAAAGGATATTTTCCTCAAAAATTAATTTCAAGTCTTTTGTCAAAACTATTTTCCATCTAAGATGAAATTATTTAGTATGATTATGTTTCATGTATATATTATCTATGATTTAAATGGTTTCACTTTTCTCATGATGAAATTAAATCCATTTTTTATATGGACTATGTTATGATGGAATGATGTTTATGAAACCAATTTTATTCTTTGGGTAATGATGAATGATTTATGTTTATGTTGTGGCACACATAAGAATGATTTCATTATGATATGGGTGGGACATATATCTCCCTCCAATTCATTGGGTAAAGATTTATATCTCATGAGATAGACATTGCTGGAAAGGTATGTTAATCTGGTTCAGTGATACAGGACTGAAACTAGGAGTGAACTCGATTCAAAAAGGGACTTTGTCCACTAAGATGGTCTTGGCAGTAATGACTTGGCTACTATGGAAATCAAATCGTGTGATTAATGGTTTTCTACAATTACATGTTTTATTCCCATGGTATTTTATAATTATTAATGTTTCTTTATGATCTATTCCTTACGTACTGCCATGTTTTATGTCATTGTTCAAGATTTTGATGTTTAAACATTATGTTCGTGTTTTTATGTTCAAATTTATATGATTTGTTTTATTTTCTCCATACTTACCCTTACTGAGCATTTTATCTCACCCTTTGTATGCTTTATTTTCCCCAGGATTCAAATAACGGATTTAGGTAAGATAACAAAATGGGATGATCTTTGTAGGAGATTATGAAGATCTTTCACCATGACTAGATGATTATGTTCCGAGTTTCCAAAGACACTAAACTATTATGGTCCTTCAGTGTTGGTTTTTGTTTTGTAATAATTATTCCGAAAAAGTAGGTTAATGTCCATGTACGTCTGGATTTGGGTCTCTACAGTTGGTATCAAAGGAAAGGTTTAGTTAACCTTTGGAAACTAGGACGCAAAAAATTTAGTGAGATCCCTAGAGATATTACTAAGGTATGTCTAGGGATGTCCCTAAGGTTATTCATAATTATAGGTTATAGTCCTATATTTATGGTAACGATCGTAGAATTAAACCAAATATATTATAGATTGAATGTACTCCCCCTTGATAATGTTTTTTTTCTAGTATGAGTTTTTCCTCTCATACTATTTTATTGGTTTTAAGAAATGGAAAGAAACATGAGGATTAATGTTAATACAGAATATGATGGACAATGGAATGATATTCTTCATGAGGAACCAAATTAAATGATATTTGGATGTCCAAACATCGTTATTATGCCTAATCAGGAATCCCATAATATGATCAATAATATCAACTTTGGTAAGTCTCCTGACTCTGCTAATAAGAGAAAGATGGAGTTTCATGATGATCATAGAGGAATGAAAGTTCAATTTCCCTCATGTAAATCCTGTGGGAAGAGGAATCAAGGAGAATGTTTCAAAGGAACTAGAAGATGCTTTGGGTGTGGAAAAGAAGGAATCAAAGCCAGTAATTGCAAAGGAAAAGGTTTAATTAAAACCATGGACAAAGATAATGATATTTCTAAGACATCAACAATGATTAAATGTTTTAAATGTGTAATGTACATGCATTATAGAAACCAATTCCCTAAGGGAAAATTTCATGAAGAGAATCACCATGGTCATATGGGAAGTATTTATGTTGATGATGATGAAGAGACTACAAATGAAATATGAGATGAAATAACTATTGAGGAATAAAATGAGGAAGCTTGGTCAATGGTTTAGGAAGGTAGTGGAATGATTGTATGTTTATAAAGAGTTATGTTGTATAGGTAATTTAATGGTACTATGGAATAAAGTAACATCTAAGGATTGTTACACTATTTTTTTTCTTAAAATATTTGAAAGTATAAGTTGAATGGTTCCAGTAACCATGAATGGTTATTTTTGGAAGGTAGATGATATGTGCATAATGAAAGGATAAGTAAATTATGGTATGTTTGATAGTATTAATGAGCTCATGATTTGTATAAGGACAAATTTATATCATGGTTTGAGTATATAGATATTTTGGGATTTTGGTATGTAAAAAGTGTTAACTTTTGACCGCATTAATGTTTTCACTAAGGTTCAATGGGTATTCATTCTTCAATAGAATACATAATTAAGGTATTCACATGTATGTAATGTGACCAACAAGATATATTTTATGATATATGGGGGATAAATGATGGTATTCACGTTCTTGTTATGTAACCTTTCAAGTAATCATTTTCTTTGTACTCTGACATTAAACATATGTATTTTGGATAAGCATAAAGATTCGAATGGATTATGTTGGAAATTAGATAGTATTGTTTATGGATAGAACTTTTTTTCGATATTATTTATGGAATGTTATAATAGTGTTGTTTTAGAAAAAGAAAAACTCGTAGGACGGGCGAAAACCCGTCGCTTCGGACTAGGATGCGGGAATCGATCCCACAACTAAGGTGGGACATGCCTCTATCACATACCACTGGCCTACATGAAGTCCCTGGTTAGTAGGAACTAGATTTATTTTATTATGCGCTATGATAAATGAAGTATAAGTCCATTTTAGCAAACATATACGATTAATCTCAGCATATATGGACTTATGTATATTTATTAAATTGTGTTGTACATTTTGCGATAGAAATAGATGGAATAACCTATCATTCTGTCGCATGATCTGCTAACACTTCACGAATGAAAAATTTAACTTCATTTATTTTAGAGGTGAAGTGGAAACTGTTCAAGGCACGAACAACGGTGAGATTGTACCAAAATCAAGGAAGTATTTCTTTAATTCAATAATTTTTCAACATTATGGAAATGATATTGGGAACTAAAAACGTTGTCCTAGTAGCCTTATATCTGATGAATCAGATGGTACCATATATCTTTACAAATTTATGGCTTTGTGATAGTTGGATTTTTCATAGTCATGAGCTATACCACTCTCTATCAGAACATGATGGTTATATTTCTCTTCCATATTCATATTTTCTCTTATATTCTCCTGTGTGGAAACCCAGTGATAAGTTAATTTGGGAAACCGTTATTTTTCATACTACACTTTTTAAAATTAAGTTTTAGTATTCCTTTTTACAATGTGGGTTTCTATTAAAGAAACTTTCAAGTAGAAAACCATTTATAACTTGGAAGAATTTCTAGGGTGAAATTCATTTTATGGGTGGTAGAATGTAATATCCTGATATTTTATGAGAAGTAATAATTTTAATATATTTGATGTATTGTGTTGTATGCTACACCAAGATTATATTGCGCTATATGAAACACCGTATTAGCTTTCATTATATGCAAAACTATTCTTGGATCGTGTTACACGAATTTTAAAGTTCATTTTATAGAAGTTATTCTATGCAACATTTATTGTGTGTGTGTGTGTGTCTATATTCAATGTATAAATGAAATATGGTTGGATTCTATTATACACAACAACAAAGGAATCTTGCACTACACGCAACACTGACTTGGATTTCTTTACACACAATCGCGACCTTCCACGATAGTGTGTGTTGTACGCAATACTGATTTTCACTAAATAAAGATATGTTATTAAAATATTATATAACAGTTATGAATAGTAATACCCACTTTTTGAAATTTTATAAATTTTATCTTTCAAAGTGGACTTTATTTTTGGATTTGGAATATCGAAATTAGCCTAGGGTGAGTTTTTGGTATTTTTCTGAAAACATTCAATTTTTGATGAATAGTGAATACACTGGGTTACTATTTAAAAACTGAATTTTTATTTAAATAATAATTTATTTTATTTAATTTTAATTTATGTAAAAATTGATACATAATACCTATATAAGTTCAATGTTATTCATTGGAGTCGTTTTAAAATAATTTTAGATAAATAAAAATTTTATTGAATTTTTCACCATCTTTTACCCACCTCCTAGGAGAATTTGAAATTTTACATGAAACATAATTTTACCGCTTCTGTGAGTGTAATTTCGAAAATCTGAGAGACACGGTTAATATCAAGTAGTAAAATGTGGTTCAATAAAATAATTTTTTTTGGTGAATAGTAACTTTTTACTTTTATTTACCATAGTTAAAAATAAATAGGATAATTAAGGGTACAAATGATATTATTATTACCCTAACACATGTCCTAATTCTATTGGATAAGTGTAATTCGACCAAAAACAACCTTAGGAATAAAATATTACTCTTTAGGTCCACTTGGATTAGATTAGGACACTTATTATTATTTTATTTAAAGAAGAGTTAAATGAGTTAAAATCAATGTTTAATAACTAAAACATTTTTAATATAGGGTTATACATAAGATAAATTCGACTATAAATATTCATTAGAAAGATAAAAAAAGTTCCTATATAGTCGTATTTTAATTTATAATTTTTAGACATTAAATAATTTAATTTATTTATGACACAATGATGATTCAATAATTACTTTATTAATGAAATATTAACATAATGGATGTTATAAATACCCAAATAAATGTAATTTGAGAAATTTTATTAATTCCACTGATTTTATTGGTTAATATGACATGTTAGTGTTGATGTAATTATTATTTTTTGAACTAATAATGCTGTTACGAGTTTCACAGAAATCAATTACCAAATAGTGTCAAAATTGACATAAAATAGTTTTTAAAACAAATATTATATTATTAATTGTTATTCAATTCCTAAAAATCTAAGGTTTTAAAAAATGACTTATATAAGGTTATATATATTAATAATGAACCACTTGGGGTTCGTTTGTCTTTTTATAGTATGTTTATTAAGTATATAGTGTAAGAAAACAAGAAGACATGGTAAATGTTAAATTATTTAACTTAGAGTTAAATCTAATGATAAGTTTAAAATAGTAACCTAAACTTGTATAAAACCTATTGGATGAGAGTATTTCGACCCATCCCCACTTTAGCTTCGAAATAAATCAATTTTGAGCTATTATAAACCGAATATGTCTTTATTATAAAATAATATTTTAAGTTTTTCCTAAGGTGCCTCTGTCCTCCCTTATAAAAGAGCACCTCATCCCTCTTCTCTTTACACAATTTTTAGAATTCAAGCTCAGACAACCCATGAACATTTCCCTTTCCAACTTCCATATATTAATTATAGAGGTTCTGTTCTCCTCAAAAGACCAACTCTAGTGCCTTAAGAGGAAGCTTAAAAGAGGTGCGTCGAAGAAGAGGCAATCTCTTCTTCCGATTCTTTCAAGTTTCATTCTTCTTCAACATATTCTTCTTTAGTTCCTTCAATGTAAAGTAATAAAATAAATATCACTAATATTATTATATGTTAATATGAATATGAAACGACCCCATTTGACCATCTATCCATCCTACAGAAAATGAAATCACCGCGCCTTCGTCCGTACAGAATACCGTCTCCACGCCGTGGTGTAATCTTTTTTTCCACCACCACCTTATGTGGATGGGTATAATGTTGTAAAGTATAACTATATATAGTTATTATAACATCATACTGATTCTGATATATTATATCATCCACTCCAATTCAATTCAATAATTATAGGAACGATATCATCGCTCGTGCGTACGTACGGATTACCGTCTCCACGACGCGATGAGATACATTCTCCATGTTAACCACTCAAGAATGATTGTAAAGTATATATAATTATTAATAATGAAATATATGACATGATAAAGAAACTGGATTTATGTATATATAAGTATATGTCATCTACTTACTTCCATTCAATTCAATAAGCAATGGAAAAAAATGTTCATGCGTACGTACGACCTACCGTCTCCATGAACGGTGTATTTAATTTCATTTATCTATATATATATATATAATGAATAAATATGACATATAAATCATGATTTAAATTCTGGATGTAATTAAATCATTATATTATTAGTAATAATATCAAGAACAACAAGTCCAAACACGTATGTAAATAAAACGATTTTACCCAAAACGCTGCATTAACATGGAATTTACAAAAGAACGGGTAATATAAAGTCATAAGTGAACCATATATGATATAATAACAATGAATATGATTCTTTAATAAGTAAATGACATTATTTAAATCATTATACAAAAGTTTTAGATACGTAGAAAGCATATCAGACCTAAGATAAGGGATAACTATTCCAATCTCATTCTTATCCAAGATTGTTTATTCGTAAGTATTTACTAGGGTTATATTTTTCATCCATGCCTATAAAAAATATTTTTCATAAAGTGTTTAATATTCTTCCATGTATTTTTAAATTCATGTTTACCCCTCTTTGACTTTTACTTTGTGCTATGGAAGGAATATTTCTTTTGTTTACCATATGTGGTACTTTTTGACTTTTCTGTTAAAAGTAAGAGGAGAATGTTTTTTTAAATTATACGGCATGAACGGATTTTTATGGTTTCATAAGACCTTATTTTCATGAAGATTACACTACAATATTTAATGACTATTTTCAACAAAATCATTTTCTTTTAAAATTGCATGGCATTTTGTTAAAAAAATATTATTTTGAATTAGAAAGGATATTTTCCTCAAGAATTAATTTCAAGTGTTTTGTCAAAACTATTTTCAATCTAAGATGAAATTATTTAGTATGATTATGTTTCAAGTATAATTTCTCTGTGATTTACATGGTTTCACTTTTCTCATGATGAAATTATATCCATTTGTTTTATATGGATTATGTTATGATGGAATGATGTTTATGAAAGCCATTTTATTCATTGGGTAATGATGAATGATTTATTCTCATGGTGTGGCACATGTAAGAATGATTTCATTATGATATGGGTGGGACCTATATTTACCTCTAATTGATTTGGTAATGACGTATATCTCATGAGATAGACATGGCCGGAATGGTAAGTTAATCCGGTTCAGTGATACAGGACTGGAACGAGGAGTGAGATCTATTCAGAAAGGGACTTTGTCCACTAAGATGGTCTTGGAAACAATTCCTTGGCTACTATGGAAATAATATCATGTTATTAATGGTTTTTTTAAAATTACATGTTTTATTCCCATGCTATTTTATCATGATTAATGTTTCTTTATGATCTATGCCTTACGTACTGCCTTGTTTTATGTCATTGCTCTAGATTTTGAGGTTTAAAAATTATGTTCATGTTTTTATGTTCAAATGAATATGATTTGTTTTATTTTCTCCATGCTTACCCTTACTGAGAATTAGAGCTCACCCTTTATATGTTTTCTTTTCCCCATGATTTAAAGAATGGTTTTAGGTAAGAAAAAAATGGGAAGATCTTTATGAGAGATGTTGAAGATCATTCACCACAACTAGAAGATTATCTTCCGAGTTTCCAAAGACACTATACTATTATGGTTCTTGAGTTTTTGTGTTTTTATGTAATAAGTATTCCGAAAAAGTAGTGTAATGTCCATGTACGTCATACTTTGGGTCTCCACAGGTGGAAGTGGTGGTGTACCCCCAGGATGGAATGCACATTTGAGAAAGGGTGTGAGAGACATGGCGTTCTACCCGAATGATATATCTATCTGTATGGTTGAGAATTTGGGTGTTATACATGGTGATCTACATCATAGATATTTAAACATTATTTAGAATTTGGGGATGGACATTATGTTCTTTTTCAATGATGTTTATGCATGATTGAGAATTTGGGGTTCTAGAGAAAATGTTCTCTTCCCATGTTGAATTCATAGGATTGATCATTGGGGTACTAGACATGGTTTTCTATATTGAAAACATCTATATTTGATTATGGTTCAATATGAACATGGTAGTGATGGAAAAATAAAATGGATAATGAAAGCTCATTTTTTAGAATGAATTGCGAATTTGAAAAGTAACATGAATCAGACATTGTGTGTACTATTGTAAGTATTATAGTGTGTGTGTCCTAAAAAATATTGTGTTATTTATTGTTTAATAAATATTAATTGATAATGTGACTTTTTATTACTTATGAATTGAAATTATTTCTGTATACAACTATATAATCTTTATTTTGACTGGATTGGTTTTATACACCATTGTTGGGGACCTCTACTAAGTTTTCTTCAATGTTAACTGAATAGATTTCAAGGATGCGGTAAAGGTTAAGGTAAAGGGACCCATGATAGATAGCTGAGTCAGGATGGAGCATGGTTGGGGGAACTAGATGTGCTTCGGGACCCTCTTGGGAGTTATTAGTGAATTTCTTTTGAGATTCATTTTAGACACTTATCAAATACATCATCATAGAATGCTTAATACTTTAGTTGGATATTGTATTTACTGTGTTGAATATCATAAGAGATTAGATTTTCATGGTTATATATGTTTCCTCTACTATTTTTTTATTTATGTTGGTGAATTACTCTAATAAAAGAGGGTACAGTCTCCCCATGATTGAATTATTAGACCCTCGTTTCTAGTTAGTAGCCTCTGGAATGCGAGAAGGTGGGAATAAAGTCATGTGACCTACCAAAATGGGGAACATGTATTCATTACCCATGTCGGAACATTACAAAGAGGTATCCAATCCATATTTAATTTATTCTTATTTTATATTACTAATAGTGAATGGTAGACAAGAGACTAGGAAGAGTTGGTGTTACGGACAGTCCTCGGGGCCCGTTCCCTAACTACCCCAAGCCCGCCTTCCATAGGACAGGGGCTGGAAACTAGCACCAAAGGCGTAAATCCCAATAAAAGGGATGGCATTATCGTTATATAAGATAACTAACACCACATAGTACAAAAGATGAAGTAAACACTAAGTAAACTGAGTACAAAAGTAAGTGCTGGAATGTAAATGGGCCAGTATACAAACCCAACTGAAGGTACAGTACAACTGAGAAAAGAAAGTACAATAGCTGAAAAGTAAAGCAATAACCCCCAGATGGCCTCCGGAACTCCCAAATGAAGGGTGAGTACAGATAGTATTGTCAAATCCTCGAGTCCGGCCGCCCACTTCATGTTCGTCCCGCCTGATAGTCCACTTCTGGGTACCGTCTTGCTCTACAAGCCTCAACCAAGATCAGCGATGTCCGTCGTATACAACCAAAACAACGTAGTGCGAGCATGGCCCGTGCAGGGGTGGGTATATGATACTCAGTAGGGACCCCGAGACCCCCGAAGGTCTCTCGGAATCCTCAAAGGATAAACCACAAAGGAAGGTTACCAACACGAAGTATTAACTAACTCTACTTAGGTATATGGCCATACATATACCTAAGTCATCAATTCCAGTTTGAATCTAATCACCAAGCCTACGTTCAACCCATTCAACACAATATAGTACAACCCAATCCACTTTTGGAAAGCACAACCCAATCCAAACAGGAAAGAAAGTCAACCATATCGATGATAATGAATGAAAGTCAAGACTCAGCTTACATAGGTATAATATTCACGAAGAGGGGTGGAGATTATTGATATAGCCTCTAAATCATCTCCTCTACCGAAACCACGTAGTATCCAAGTACCAATGTCATTGCAGCCAATCCCACGTAGGATCCAAGTACAGTAACCATCACTGCCGAACCCACGTAGGATCCATGTACAGCCGTCATCGCTGCCGAGCCCACGGAGGATCCAAGTACAGTCATCCTCGCTACTGAACCCATGTAGGATCCAAGTACAGTCGTCATCGCTGCCGAAACCACAGAGGATCCAAGTACAGTCGTCCTCACTACCAAACCCATGTAGGATCCAAGAACAGTCCCCACCGTCGTCAAAGTCGCAACTAGCTCTAGGGTTCCCGAAAACAACACAGTCGATTCCGGGAGGGTCCGCTCCTCAAGTCAAAGATCGGTACATCAACTATCACGAAGACCAGAGTTAATGTATCCCATAGTTCCATCCCACTTCATAAGGGAAAAACCAAGAAAAACATGCCCATGTCACAAAGAGAAAGATTACCAAGCCATATTCCAAAAATACACGGCGTGTAGTTAAGTGATACACCACGTGTCATGAGACACCGGGTACTGCCCATGTGATTCGGCACATGTCGTAGGGCTGATTGTGTAGATAAGTAGATACACTGAGTGTAGTATGGTTACCCGCCATGTCCAAACCTCTAGGGTCGTTTCCATGAGAGCTGGTCATGCCTGGCCATGTGGTGGACTACATACTGGTGTACTCCACCCCATGTCCATGTATTTTGGACTACATGTCGTGCCTCTTGGATGTGGGGTTCTGCCCGTGTCCCTGTATCACCCAGATTACAGGCTGAGCCTCGCGAAGCCGCTTCTACCTTTAATGTAGTTAATACATGCCGTGCCTCGTGGCTGTGTATTTCTGTCTGTGTCTGTGTATCACCCAGATTACACGCCGAGCCTCGCAAAGCCGCTTCTGCCTTTCAAGTAGTTAATACACACCATGCCTCTTGGCTGTGTATTTCTGTCTGTGTCCATGTATTTCCCTTGAATACACGACATGTCCATCAAAGTCTCCTCTGTCAAACTATGTGGATAGTACACACTGTGTGACCGGTGTCACACCCCGTGTATCACTTCTTCTGATGTCTGTTACATCTGTCGCTAAATACTTGTACTACACGGCTTGGGCTTTGGAAGGACACTCTGTGTATTCTGGAATTTTCCAGAAATTCCCCCTCTATCCAGTATGCCTCCCAAGGCGTCCATATTTCATTCTGATGATCCATTTTCTACAAAACTCATTCTCCTAGGTCTTCCTGATGTTCTGAGGCCATTTTCGACATTTTCGGGCCTCGGATCAGCTCCGAAAACTTGCCTTGATTCACTGCTCTAGAACGGTAGGAGAACACCATACAACAAGAACGGATGAGGAATCATACCATGTTAGTTTGGTGTAGTTCCTTCCGTATTAATTCGATTGAAAATGGTTTATAGATAACCAATTACATGGAAGGAAAATCAACATTGATCATTTCTATAACACACCCCTACCTCAATGGAATTTCGCGGTTGTCAAGCGCCACAGATGATGGCGTCAATTCCGTCCTCATCGGTGTCTCCTCCCTTGTCGCAGAGGAAAAAGCGGGTAAAGAAACCAGGGCTTCCGAATCAATGTTCTTCGTCCGAGAGTTGGCGTTCTTCGTTGAAGATGAAGTTCTTCAATAGGAAACTAAAGCTCTTCTCCCAAAGTCTCAACACAACAAGCCCACCCCACGTAAAATAAGAATCCTCTTATTTTATTATGGCATGCTTTCAAATTCCAAAATTCAAAAACAAAAACACTTAATTAATTAAACTAGAGTTGTCTAATTAATTGGGTGTTATGTTGGCTACATTAATGTGGGGGAGAGAGAGGGGTTACTCACATTAAGGGGGGAGTTAGGGAGTTAGGTAATATGAAGAGTTGAGCTCGTGTGGGCCCCACCTCACCTTTAATCCTCTCATGGGTAGTTAAGAACAAGGGGTCCCACCCAAACACCCACACTTACGATATAACCACCTAGATATAGAAAACAAAATTTTTCCACAATTTTATTTACTTCACATTTAATCCTCATTTTTTAGCAACTCCTCATGAGAAAAAGAACCTTCAGAAAAGGTTCTCTTAAGAAATTACCGGTGCTTCGGTTTCATCAGTGCCCTCGAATTTCAATTCCGGGCATCGGTTCAAAAGTTAGAAAAACATTCTCATTCGTTCACTGAACGTACCTCAACTAAACTTTGGAAAATGATTTCGGGCACCCCGGGCCTCGGAATTAGGTACCTTCAGAAACTGCATACTCGAAAAATCCCAAAGAATTTAAGAAAAAAATTTACTTGAAATTTACGGGCCTTTACATTACCCCCACCTTATGGATTCACGTCCCTGTAAAGATACATAAAAAATTAGGGAAACAAAAGAGGTTACTGTGCACACATCTAAGCCTCTCGCTCCCTTGTGCTCTCCTAGAGGTTCTCTTGCTACTACCTGATGCGCACTAGAGGAATCGACAGTCCATGTGGGACCTTCTCCTATCGATCCCCGATCTCTACCAGGATCTCTGCAAAAGTCGCCCCATTATCGATGTCCAGCTCCCCGTGATCAATGATATGTGTCAGTTTGTGCATGTATCTCCTCAGGTGAGAGACGTGGAAGAATTCACGCACCCGGTGCAACTGAGGTGGAAGACCCAGGTGATAAGCCACCTCGCCTATCCTGCTGAGAACCTGGAATGGTCTGATGAAGCACGAAGATAACTTGCTGCCCCGACCAAATCTCTGTAATCCACGTCGAGGTGAGAACCGTAGGAAACTTGGTCGCCATCCTCGAACCCTAGTTGTCTCTGCCTCCTATCACCATAGGACTTATGTCAACTCTGAGAAGTCCTCATCCGTTCCTGGATGATCTGAACCTTTTCTGCCGTGGCCTGGACCAGATTTGGTCCTACAAGTGTTGTCTCCCCAGGGTCTATACAACACATAGGTGATTTGAAAGGTCGGCCGTACAATGCTTTGTATGGTCCCATCCCGATGGTGGAGTGGTACCTGTTGTTGTACGCAAACTCCACCAAAGGAAGATGATACTCCCAGATGTGACCAATGTCGAGGACACATGCATGGAGCATGTCCTCGAGAGTCTGAATAGTCCTCTCTGTTTGACCATCCGTCTGGGGGTTAGAGGCGGTGTTCAGGCGTAGCTGCGTCCCAAATGCCTCATGCAGCCCCTTCTAAATCCGGGAAGTAAAGCGAGCATCTCAATAGGAGACAATAGTCGACGGGACACCATGAAGGCATACAATCTTCTGAACATAGAGGCATCCCAAGATCTCCATTGAGCCCTGCTCTCTGATGGGTATGAATTGGGCCGACATGGTGAGTCGGTCGACAATAACCCAAATGGAGTCCTATCCTCTAGAAGGAAGTGGACGTTCCATCATGATATCTATAGATATCCTGTCCCACTTCTACTTCAGGACCTCCAAGGGTTGTACCAAGCCTGCAGGTACCTGGTGCTCTACCTTCACCTACTAGCAGGTGAGGCATCATGAAATGAACTCTGCCACAACCTTCTTTATAACTAGCCCCCAGTGTTGTCGTCTGAGATCCTGGTATATCTTCGCTAGTCCTGGATGTACCACCAATGGGGAGGTGTGAAAATATCGTATTACCTCATCCTGTAATGCAACTGGTACCATGGTACATCCTCTGAAAATGAAGGCGTGCTCTCCTCTTAATGAGAATCCATCATGTTCCTGTCCTGAGAATATCTGTGCACATCACGTCTCACAGTCAATGTCCCCACGCTGTGCCTCTCTGACCTACTGAACTATTGGAGAAGTGACTGTGAGAAACTGTAGAACGGCTGCCCCATCTCTATCCACGAAGGATATCTGCAACGCGGCTAGCTGCTCCGTCTCTTTTCCGGGTAGCTGGATGCTCGACCTCCTGCTGAGATCATCAGCTACTACGTTCCCCTTCCCAACAGTGTAGACTATCTCAAAGTCACAGTCTTGGAGGAACATGATCCATCGCCACTGTCTCATGTTCAGGTCCTTCTGCGAAAATATGTTCCTAAGACTCTGGTGGTCAGAGTAGACTGTAAAGTGCTCGACCATCAGATATTGCCGCCACATCTTCAAGGCGAAGACCACTGCTGCTAAATTCAGGTCATGGGTATCGTAGTTCTGCTCATGCTGCCTCAACTATCGTGATCCATAGGCAATCACTACCCGCTCCTGCATCAGGACACACCCGAGTCTGGTCCCTGATGCATCACAGTAAACAATGTACCCTACTCCCTCCTCCGGTAGCCTCAAGATGGGTGCACTGGTCAATATCTATATCATCTCCTGGAAGCTCTGATGACATCTATCTGACCACACAATAGGTTTCCCCTTATTCATCAAAGCTAAAAGTGGTGCTGCAACTCTGGAAAAGTCTGGCACAAATCTCTGATAGTACCCAGCCAATCCTAGGAAACTATGCACATCCGTCACGCTCCTGGGTGGCTCCCATGCTAGCACTGCCTCGATCTTCACAGGATCCACCGAAACTCCTGCCTCATATATGACGTGTCCCACGAAGTGGACCTCTCGAATCCACAACTGAGTCTTCAAGAGCTTACCAAAATGATGGTTCTCTCAGAGTGTGTCCAGTACCACCCGCAAGTGGTAGGCATGCTCCTCCTTGGTAGTCGAGTACATCAATATGTCATCAATGAAGACTACGACTAATCGATCAAGGTAAGGATGGAAGATCCTGTTCATGAGACTCATGAACACTGCTGGAGAATTAGTTATGCCAAAAGGCATAACCAAGAACTCATAGTGGCCATACCGACACCTAAAGGCTGTCTTCTACACATCCTCGTCTCGAACTCTGAGCTGATGATTGCCTGACCTGAGGTCTATCTTGTAGAACCATCGTGCTCCCTAGAGCTGATGGAAGAGGTCATAAATCCTCAGAAGTTTATACATGTTCTTCACAGTCACTTGATTCAGGCGATGGTAGTCAACACACAGTCGCAAGCTCTCGTCTGCCTTCTTGGCGAACAAAATCGGGGAAGCCCAGGACGAAACACTTGGTCGAATGAATCCCTTTCCCTGCAAGTCCTCCATCTGTACCCATAGATCTAGAAACTCAGCGGGAGCCATACGATAAAATGGAGTACATATCGGGGTTATCCCGGCGTACATGTCAATATAAAAGTCTACCTATCTGTGAGGATGTAGTCCTGGAACGTCGTCAGGAAAATCGTCCGCATACTAATCCACCGCAACAGGAAAACTGGGACTCTGCACATCAAGTGCTCCTAGGATGAGACTAGCCAACTAATGGGTGATGGGATGTCCTCTCCTCTACATGAGTCCATCCTGTGATTCAAAGGCTCCCTTCTCACCGGTGAAGGTGAACCTACTCCCATTGGTGCAGACACATCGCACCTTGCGCCTAATACAATCGATATGATCATGGACCGTAGATAACCATTCCATGCCCAATATGACGTCTTAAGGCCTCGACGCCACTACACAAAGATCACAGCCAATGCTATCGCCTCCTAGAGTAAGCTCACACTGCCGGCACCAATGCGTAATAGTCGAGTTTGCTCTCATAAAAGTCTCTAGCTGTAAGAATAGATCCAACGGCTCCGTCAGAATCTCCAAGCTCCGAATAAGGGCAGTGGCAATGAAAGAATGACTCGCTCATATGTCTATAAGAACTGAATCAAGGGTGGAGTATACACAGATAGTACCTCGAATCATCTCAGGCACGCCATGGGTGTAGGTCTCCACTTCCTGAAGTTGAGCCTCCCTCTTCCCGCCAGCTTCCTATGGTCAGGGTGCACCTCCTGGTGGTGGTGGTGGGAGCCTCAAAGCATCGTCCACCACCCGCTGCTCGGCCAGCTCCTCTGCCTTGTCTGCCTTCTCCCTGCGGACCTCCACGGTCGAACATCTGCCTCTGCCTGGGTGGTCCCTCAACCGTCTGCTGCTCCTCTACATGGCGGGTCGGGTAGTCACGAGCCATGTGGCCCTTCCCGATGCATGCATAGCATTGTATGCCTCTCATATGACTGTCTCTACTTCGTGTTCCCCGCACATATGAACCAGTGTCCTAAGTTCATCCACCTGATGGCCTGGTCCACTTCGACCTCTACAACGTATGTATACTGCCAGTTGTAGAAGACTCTTCTATATGTCGCTATGTGGTAGGCCTTGCCACTACTTTAGGCTCAGCAAGGATTCTCTCTACAAGAAGGGCTCGCTCCAGTACTCGTGCCTGCATCGGAATGCTGAGGGAGATCATCGATGCCCTAATCTGATGCCTCAGTCCCTACTCGAAGGTCCGGGCCCGAAAGAATGGGTCTCGTACAATGTCTGTGGAGTAGCGAGAGAGATCGGTAAACCTCGCCGAGTATTTGTCTACTGTCATGTTGCCCCGCCGCAGCTGTAGCAACTCCTGGATGTGCACCACACAAAGGGTGGTTTTAATGAACTCCGAGCGAAAAAGGCTCTCAAAGTCCGACCAAAGAATAGATTCCTCATCGTGAACCTAGAGCATCAGGATCCACCATCTACCTGCTGCCGCGTGCAGGAGACTCGCTGTAAGGATCACCATGAGGTTAGATGATGTCCATACTAATCTGAAGACTCGAACAACAGCCTCCAACCAATCCTCGACTGCCTGAGGATCCGTCTCCCCACGGAACCTGGGTGGTATCTGACACTAAAACTCGTGCAGTGCACTCAGGAAACGTGGACTCTCAGCTGATGGTGGTGGTGACATCGGTGGCTTAGCGGGTAGAGGTACCGCCAGTTCCTCCGCTGTAAAGGGGCCCTGCACCGAGGCCTCATCACTCGGTGGGCTCCCGTCTCACACAATGCTCGGAACCCGAGCTGGCTGCCATCATGGGGCCATCCTGAAAAGAAACAGGTGAGCCATGGTTAATACAGTATACCAGGTGAGCTGACACAAAGTAATCACGAAGAAAACTATTGAAACACAATACAATCATTGATTTCGTGCATTGAGACGGAAATCAGAAGTCAGGATCCTGGTGTATGGATATGTCGTCCGCCACACAAACACTAGACTCCCTGGACTGATAACCACACTCAATACCCTAAACAATATTGCTTCACAAAGAAGAAATTCTCAGACTCCTGAGTTCTGCGATAGAACCGACTCCTCTAATACCAATTTGTCACGACCCATCCTCGGGGCCCTTGCTATGACTACCCAAAGCCCTCCTCCCATAGTCCAGGGGCTGTCGACAAGTACCAAAGGCGTAAATCCCAATAAAATGGAAGGCATTGCCTTTATATAAGAAAACTAACACCATAGAGTACACAAGATGAAGTAAACACTAAGTAAACTGAGTACAATAGTAGGTGCTGGAATGTAAATGGGCCAGTATACAAACCCAATTGAAAGTACGGTACAACTAAGAAATGAAAGTACAATAGCTAAAAAGTAAAGCAGCAACCACCAAGATGTCATTCGGAACTCCCGCCTAAAGGGTGAGTACATATAGTCTCGTCGGCTCCTCAAGTTCGGCCTCTCACTCAGTGTCTGTCCTGCCTGATAGTCCACCTATGAGTACCATCTTGCTCCACAAGACTCAACCACGATCAGCGTTGTCCGTCACCTGCAACCAAAACAATGTAGTGCGGGCACGGCCCGTGCAGGGGTGAGTATACGATACTCATTAGGGACCCTGAGACCCCCAATGTTCTCTCAGAATCCAAAAAGGATAAAACACAATGGAAGGTTACAAACACGAAGTATTAACCAACTCTACTTAGTTATATGCGCATACATATACCTATGTCATCAATTCCAGTTCGACTCCAATTACCAAGCCCAAGTTCAACCCTGTCCACAGAGGATAGGAAAACCCAATCCACACTGGAAAGAACAACCCAATCCACACAGGAAAGCACAACTAAATCCACACAGGAAAGCAATTCAACCATATCTATGATAATGATTGAAAGTCAATACTTAGCTCACACATGTATACCTATTCACGAAGAGTGGTGGAGATGAATGATGTAGCCTCTGAATCATCTCCTCTTCCGAACCCATGTATGATCCAAGTAAAGATATTATCGCTTCCGAACCCACGTAGGATCCAAGTACAGTATCCATCACTGCTGAACCCACGTAGGATCCATATAGAGCCGTCATCGATGTCGAACCCATGGGGGATCCAAGTAAAATCATCCTCGCTACCGAACCCACGTAGGATCAAAGTACAGTCGTCATCGCTACCGAACCCACGGAGTATCCAAGTACATTCATCCTCATTTCCGAACCCACGTAGGATCCAGGTACAGTCACAACTGTCATCGTAGTCGCAGCCAGCTCTAGGGTTCCTGCACACAGCACGCTCGATTCCGGGAGGGTCCGCTTCTCAAGTCAAAGATCGGTACATCAAATATCACAAAGTCCAGAGTTGATGTATCTCATAGTTCCGTCCCACGTCATAGGGTAAAAACCCAGAAAAATGTGCCCATGTCACAGAGAGAAGGATGACCAGGCCATATTCCAAAAATACACGGCGTGAAGGAAAGAGATACACGCTATGTCATCAGACACCGGGTACTGCCCGTGTGATATGGCCCTTTTCGTAGGGATGGTTGTGTGGATAAGTAGATACACGGAGTGTAGTATGGTTACATGTCGTTTCCAAACCTCTAGGGTTGGTTCCACGTGTGCTGGTCATGCCTGGTCGTGTGGTGGAATACATACCCATGTACTCCACCCCGTGTCCGTGTATTTTGGAATACACACCGTGCCTCTTGGCCGTGTGGTTCTGGTCGTGTCCGTGTATCACCCAGATTACACTCCGAGCCTTAAGAAGCCACTTCTTCCTTTCATGTAGTTAATACACACCATGCCTCATGGTCGTGTATTTCATTCTGTGTCCGTGTATCACCCAGATTACATGATGAGCCTCACGAAGCCGTTTTTTCCTTTCAAGAAGTTAATACACACCGTTCCTCTTGTCCGTGTATTTCTGTACGTGTCCGTGTATTTCTCTTGAATACACTCCATGTCCATCGAAGCCTCCTCTGTCAAACTGTGTGGATAGTACACGTCATTTGACCAGTGTCACATGTCGTGTATCACTTATTCTCATGTCTGTTACTTAAACTGTTAAACGCTCGTACTACACGGTGTGTGCTTTGGAAGGACATGTCGTGTATTCTAGAATTTTCCAGAAATAATATCTCTGGCCAACATGCCTCTGGAGGTGTCCATTTTTCATTCCGATGACCCATTTGCTACAAAACTCCCGCTCCTAGGTCATCCCGATGTTCAAAGGCTGTTTCTGATGTTTTCGGGCCTCAGATCGGCTCTGAAAACATGCCTTGATTCACTGCTCGAGAACGGTAGGAGAACACTATACAAAAAGAATGACGGAGGAATCGGACCATGTTAGTTTGGTCTGGTTCCTTCCGCATTAATTTTCTAGAAAATGGTTTATAGGGAACCAATTACATGGAAGAAAAAAACAAAGTTGATCATTTCTATAACACACCCCTACCTCGAATGAAGTTCGGAGTTGTCAAGTGTCGTGGGTGATGGCATCGATTCTGTCATCGTCGATGTCTCCTCCCCTGTCGCAGAGGAAAAAGTGGGTAATGAAACCTGGGCCGCTGAATCAACGTTCTTCATAGGAGAGTTGGTATTCTTCGTTGAAGATGAATTTCTTCAAGATGAAACTATAGCTCTTCTCCCAAATTCTCAATAGAACAAGCCAACCCCAAATAAAATAGGGCTCTTATTTTATTATGACACACATTTCAAATTCCAAAATTCAAAAACAAAAAAAACTTAATTAATTAAACATGAGTTTTCAAATTAATTGGGTGTTATGTTGGCAAGATTAATGATGGAGAGATAGAGGGGTTACTCACATTAAGGGGGGAGTTAGGGAGTTAGGGAATATGAAGAGTTGGGCTCTTGTGGTCCCTACCTCACCTTTAATCCTCTCATGGGTTGTTAGGAACTACTAGGTCCCACACCAACTCACACACTTAGGATATAACCACCTAGATATAGAAAATAAAATTGTACCACAATTTTATTTACTTCACATTTAATCGTCATTTTTTTAGCAAATCCTCCAGAGCAAACGCACCTTCAGAAATTGTTTTCCTAAGAAATTACCAGCGTTGTGGTTTCATCGGGGCCCTCAGATTTCAATTCCAAGCACTGGTTCAAAATTTATAAAAACCCGCTCGTTCGTTCACTGAACGTACCTGAGCTAAACTTTGGAAGTTGATTTCGGGCACACCGGGCCTCTGAATCAGGTACCGTAAAAAACTATGTAGTCGTAAAATCCCAAATAATTTAAGAAACAATTTTCCTTTAAATTTACAGGTCTTTACAGTTGGGGCATAGTTATGAGATCATGTATATGAGTATCTACCCTATGTATGGGTATGAACCCAAGTTCCCAGTGCGGTATTATTATTATTGTTGTTTGACGGTACAACTGAATCTTATTTCACCTTGGGTGACACACATGTTGTGTAGTGTGATTATTATATTTTAGATTTGTTGGGAATAACTCATAGCCGCGAATGGAATGATTTTTGAGTATGTATGAATCATTTCCGGCACTAATGATTATTTTGTGAAAATGAATAATTTTAGAAATGCATGGGAAAATGGTTTTTGGGTAAGTTTTTTTATCATAATCTACTTTATTTTCTTATAAAATTGAATTGAAAATGTTCTTAATGTGAATTTGGAAGTTATAAAAATGAATCAATAATGAGAATAAATGGGTGTCAAAATTTGAAACATGAAATATGAGAATATTTTTACCTTTGTTAACCATGACCAATGGTGTTGGATGGTTAATGATAGTGAGAGCACCTCAATTTATGCCATATAGCGATGTTCGGGGAAAATACTTATTGTTGCAAGTTGTGTTATTTTAATGTTGTTGAGATAACTCTATGTTATGTGTAATAAGTTGTTTTTTGGCATTATAGAGTTATGCCTCATTGATGATTCTTGTTGAGAGGATGATTAGAGGGTTTGGTTTTTGATGATCCTCTAGTGGTGGAAATCGAGGCATTGATACTGCCGGGTGAAGAAGAAGGGGAGTAGTTCTATGATAACTCCAATCACTTCCTGAAATTCATGGGAATAGGACCAGTTTGGGTTGAGATGAACATGTCTTACAAGATTTTTAGTTTTATTTACAACACCCTTCAACTTTTACTAGAGATGGTGGACCTGAGAGATTTGAGTTTTGCGTTGAGTCGATCTAGATGATACTTGAACATTTGGATACTCCTCTAAGATGATGTTCAAGTTAGATACATTTTTAAACAATGATTAGTGAAGAACTAGTGGGATGATCAATAATGAAATGAAAAGACTGAGGATATGTTATAGAAGGATATTTTTGACAATTTCATGGAGAACATTTTCATAGTGATGTTGTGATAAGAGAAAACCGTGGAGTTCATGATATTGACTCTTGGAAGAATGGATATGATAGACTATGTCGGTTTCTTCATATATTTGTAGCGCTTTGTGCCAATGATGGTGGTAGATGAGGATACTTCAGGAAAACAAGTTAAGTGGTGTACATGTGGTTTATTCTGGATGATATGGAGGTACGTCTTCCAATAGGAAGAAGCATCGTTATGATTATATTAGCAATGGAAGTGGGACGAATAGTGTCAATTCAGGGGTATCGGTTAAATATGATCTTTCCCAAGTTGATTTTCTACAATATTGGTAGGCTGAGACACATTTTTATACATTTTAATGGGAGTTCTGATCCTACAAAAATTAGGGTAATCTACAGAGGTGCTACAAAAACCCAAGGAATATAGTTAGTGACAGAGGAGCTATATTGAAATGGGGTTTGGGAAGGGGATATTCTGCACCATATTAGTCTGGAAGCTGGAGTTATATAGGATGAGGAGGTAGAGTCCCAATATTTTGTGATTATAGGAAAGAGTGCCTATATCAGAAAAGTGGGGCCACTCAAGGGAGTCATACGACATAAAAAGGAAGAGGTGATGGACAATTGCATGTGGTGAAACCGACAAATATGGATAACATAGCTAGGACATCGACCATGAGAGGTACTATACTATTATCTTATGTATTATATTGTGTCTTATTTGATACTGGTACCTCTCATTTCTTTATATCAACAAAACTTGTTCACAGTTTGAGTATGGTGTTGGATTTTGTTAGCAGGATAATATCAATAGATACAGTATTCGGAGTTCATTCTAGAGACCTCTGTTTGTGAAAAAGATATTATATTTAAGTTGTGATGTATCATTTTATATGGGATATCTATATCCTTGATATTTCAAACTTCAACCCAATTATGTTTATGGACTTTCTAGTATCATTCTGAGCCCACATGGACTATTACCAAAGGAGAGTGAATTTTGAATCTCCTAAGGGTAACTAGTATGTTTACCATGGGGAGTGGGATATCTAGGATGGTTGAGTAGGGAAATTAATCAGCCTTTGGGGGAGATGACATCTCTTGTTTCTAGTTTATTACTAGATGATTGAGGTGTATTAGATGATGTCTTTCCACCAATAGTGGAAGATTTTAAGTATATTTCCATGGAATAATTCTCAAAGCTTCCACATGCGAGACATGTGAAATTTCCCATTGAGCTCATTCTTGGGGGTGATCCAATTTCTATTCCACCATACAAAATGGATCCAAAAAATATTCAACAGATCAAGAATAAACTTGAAGAGTTATAGGATAAGTGGTATATATGATCGAGTGTGTCGCATTGGAGTTCACCTATGTTGTTTTCAAAGAAAGATAAAGGGATTTTGTGATTATGTTTTAATTATTGGATGTTGAATCTAATGATTGTGAAGATTAAATATCCTCTTCTATGTATAAACAATTTGTTTGACCAATCAAGAGGATCATTCATGTTCCTAAATATTTACTTGAGGTCAGGGTATTATCATTTGAGAGTAGGGACATATAATATACTAATGACTTCTTTTAGAAGAAGTTATGTCCTATATTAGTTCATCGTAATGTTGTTTTGGTTGAAAAAAAACAACAGAAATTTTTATGGACTTGATTAATTGAATATTTCATCCATACCAGGAATAGTTTGGGGTGTTGTTCCTAGATGACATCTTGGTGTACTCAAAGACTCTTGAATATCATTCCCAACATCTTTACATTGTCCTGAGTGCACTGAGATGGCATCATAAATACACCAAGATATATAAATGTAAATTTTGGGTTGATCAGGTACACTTCTTAAGGATCATCATCTCAGATGAAGGAATGTCTTTGGACCCAGAGATGTTTCCGGTAGTGGTTTCATGGCATCATCTCAAGAACATGTTCGACATACAATGATTTATTGGATTTGATGGATATTATCATAGGTGTATCTAGGAATTTTCCCATTTAGTAGAACCACATTAAGTATTTATATGAATTTAGTAATGTTTTAATGGACATAAGCTTGGGATAGTGCCTTCCAAGAGTTGAAGAAGCATTTGAATTCGACACTCATCTTGATCCTACCTAATTCAGGTGATGAGTATATGGTCTATTATGATACTTATATAATCAGACATGGAACTATGTTGATTCACAGAGAATGATTCCTGGTATATGGGTGTTGAATTCCAAGTCCACATGAACAAAACTACCATATGTATAGCCTCGAGCTGACATAAGTGGTTTATGATCTGATGTAATGGTGACACTATCAATTGGGAAATAAGTTTACTGTGTTTACTGATAATATGAGCTTAAATTATATCTTCTCGCAATGAGTTTTGAATATTCAGTAGTGGATTTGGGTTGATTATATGTATTTTTCTGATTTTGAGCTAGAATATACACATGGGAAAGAAAAAATTGTGGCTGACACCTCAGGGAGGAAAACTCAAACTAAGATGGTTTAGGAGTCTAGTGATGAGTGAAAAATGATGGATTTATAGGATGAAATGCATGTGGTGGATTAGGGGAGTTAGGAGAAGATGACTCTTGTATCGGTTTTAGTGGATTATACACTTTTGGGATAGATATAAGATAGGTAGTATAAGTACCCAACATGTTTGAAGTTGAGGGAAAACCATGATGTTGGGGAGTCACAATATGATTGAAGCATAGTGAGGATGAAATCATTAATGTAAGGAATTATGTTTTTGTACCCACAAGTATGTGAGAGGAGATCTTGTGGGAATTTCAAGCCATGATGTTGGATGTACATCTAGGGGTAACAAAAATGTACATTGACCTATAATGACAGTTTTGGTGTCCGTGCATGAAAAAGACGATAGTAGGGGTCATGAAATGATGTTAAACCAATCAGTAGGTAAAGGTAGGGCATCAAAAACCTAGAGGTTTTCTACAACCATTTACCATTTGTAAATAGGAGTGGGATGACATGAAAATGGATTTTGTGGTGGTTCTTCAGAAGAAACCGTGTGAGATTGAAACAATTTGGGTTTTTTTGGATTGACAGAAAGAAGTATCTCATTTATTTCCTTTTCAAGATACTTTCTCAGAGAATAATTACTACAAAAATGGGAAAAGGAAGCGATACCCGTTTATCAGCGCTAAAAAAAGTTCTGATAAAGGGGGCCTTTATCAGCGCTTTTTTTAGCGCTGATAAAGGGGACCCCTTTATCATCGCTTTTTTAGTAGCGCTGAAAAAGCGTGGATTTATCAGCGCATTTTCCTATTGCTGATAAATTTTATGTTTTAAAAAAAATCAAGAAAAATAAATTAATTTATATAAGAATATTTATATTCATATAAATATAATATATTTTTTTAGATATGTTTTTGCTGGGTATAAATAGACTATTAAATTAAATATTTAATAAATTTAAAGAAAATGTATTTAAAATATATTAAAAAATATTATTGAAATAATTATTTTTTAATTATTATTGATTAAAAATCATTTAATAACTATTTGAAGACACAAAATATTCAAACAATTAATTAAATATCTAAAATAAGATGAAAATGTAACATAAATTTCAAACGAACATAACTTTTGATCCAGGTGTCCGTTTGAGCTCTAAAGCATATCAAATCAAATCCTGCCACGATCTCTATGCACTGGTGACCCAAGAAAAGCTTCTATTTCATTTTACGAGGACAAAAAAGGCCCAGAAGGCCTCCAAAACCGAGTTTCTACTCAGGATACCCCGATTTGTTAACATTAAAACAAGTATAACTTCCAATCTCGATGTCTGTTAGGCCTACACCACGTATCAAATTGACAATTGTTTCATTTTCTATGATTTGACTGGTTGTGGAGTTCAAACATGCTTCTTGATTATATGTTATGGTCATTTTAACATTCTATGGATTTTCAAATACACATATATATGTATGTATTCATAAATATATATGTTTGTGTGTGTGTCTGTCTGTGTGTGTGTATTGTATATATGTGTATATTTATTTATAAACACACATAAAAACATATTTTTTTTCATAAATGTACTTAAAACTAATCCTATAAGAATATATTAATATAAAATTAAATTTACCGATAAAAATATAAATATATATATATATATATATATATATATATATTAATATATGAATGAATATATATACTAATATATGAATAAATATATTTATATTAATATTAATCTATATCAATATAGGAATAAATATAACTATATATATAAAAATAGATATATCATTAAATAGAGAAAAAAACGAAATGGCATAGTTGTAAAGGTGCAGCTGCCAAAGTGGGAGGTCGCGGGATTGAGTTCGGGTGGAAGCAAAAGGGATGTGTGCCTGTGAGGATGTGCTGGAAGGGTAGAGCGAGGGAGAGTGTTGGTGGGGGGGATCCTAGCACTGATAATGGGGGGAGTGCTGTTAAAAGCTCTCCCAACATTATATAATTATTTTTTTTTACTTTCATCATCTCTTTTCTAAAGCACTAATAAAGCTCCCTTATATTAGTGCTAAAGAAAGCACTAATAAATGGGTCTTTTGTCAACATTTTTTTAGCACTGATAAAAGGGGCCTTTATCATCACTTTTTGGAGCGCTAATAAAAGTGGCACCCCTATATCATATCTGAGCATTAAAGATCTTTTTTAGCGCTGTTAAAGCCCTTTTTGGGCGCTGATAAATCCCATCTTTGTAGTATTGTAGCTGGGAGATGGGTTTTTTTAGGAGATAGTTCATCTGCATGGGGTGCCAGAAACTATTATTTCCGATCATGATTCACATTTATCTTCATGATTCAAGTAGGGGTTGAAAAAAGATCTGGAGACATTGGTTTTATCGAGTACGGCGTTCTACCCACAGACAGATGGGCAGTCAGATGCTACTATATAGGTTCTTGAGCATATATTGCAGGCATGTGTGCCTGAATACAATGGATATTGGTAGAATCAAATTGAATTAGTGTATAGTGCATATAATAATAATTTGTCAAAAATTAAATATATGTAACCGTATAAGGGTATTTATGGTTAATCATAAAGATCATCATTATACTGGATAGAGGCTGGTGAATCATAGATTTTGGGATCGAGTCCGTTACAGGAGACATCAGAGAAATTACAACTGATTTGGAAACATATAGCTATCGATCAGAGTAGGTAAAATTCATATTATTATAAATAGAGAAGAAATAAAGGTTTTATAAAGGGTGATCATGTATTCCATATTATGTCACCTAGGTTGGGTCCGATCAGATACAGAGAACGAGAAAGTGGTCACCCAGGTTTTTCGGACTTTTTGAGGAAGGGGAGAGAATCGGGTCGGTGGAATACCGATAGGAAATTCCACATAAAGATATCAATATGTATTATTTTTCTCATGTATCATAACTATGGTGGTACTAACCCATTCCTTCTCATGTCATTGATCTGTATGAGGTTGACCATGAGGCAGTTGCGTCATTTGAGGAGCGTCTGATATGTGTGTTGGATCACATTGAGAAAGTGGGGTGGGAAAATACCATGCCAATGGATCTTGTTTTATGGAAACATCGGTGACTTCAAGAAGAAAATTTTGAAAGGGTAGAATATATGTGGGCTTAGTGGCGTAATATTTTTTGGCTCAGAATTTTAGGTATTCCTAGGAGTACAGCTTGGGGATGAGTTGTTATATGTTTTAGAGATTGTAAGATCTTGAATATTCCTAGAGTTGACTCGAGGATTACTTCTAATAAAAATTTTTATTTAATTATGTATTTTTTATTGGGTTTTACCTTGGGGTATGTTTGGGTTATGACTAAGAAAAATGGAATAAAACGGGGATGTGCATGGTTGGTGAATGGTTAGAGAAAACTGTGTTCCCAAAATAGAAAACCGTGAAGCCCTTGAAAATGAGGGTTTCCATGGCTGGAACACAATTTTACAAACCCTTTTCCCTAAAAAGAGGAACCATAAATGCCTAAAATAATATGTGCTCAATTTGTACACTGTTAGGAAAAACCATCACCCATACCTTAGAAACCTTGTACGACTTTTAATGTGGCCATAAAATTAATTTTAAAATAACATGAACCCCTAGAACCCTATTATTTTTACCCTCATTAGACACAAGGGGATCTTACACATTTTTTGAGCATTCCAGTGGGTTCCCAATTCCTTCCAACCTCTATTATTCATTGTTATAAACCTTAATCAAATATCCACTCCTCTTAGTGAGTGGATCATATATTGTTGCTTACCCATTCATCCTATATGATATCTTCTTGTTTGGTGGATACATTCATTTGCATTTCTATATCTAGATCTTGATTTTTGGAATATAAACCATAAATTATTGATATACGCCAATATCTAAGGGATATGGATTTGTTAAATCATGTTTCAGGGTAATAGATGCATATCTGATCTACATTATTGTCATACTCAATTGTAAGGATTTCTATTGGGTGATCTTTCATCAACGAACCGAGGTAGGTGGTTTAATTTCCAAATCCCATATTCGTGATTTGATTTCATACATGAATGTTTTAGAATTTATAGATATGTTTAGCAATTGAAAAACTTTAATCAATTTATTAATGTGGTAAAATAATTATTTGAGATAATGGTGAAAATTTATTATTTTTGGATTTTTGAACAAGATAATTAATTGGAGAATTAATTATAAGGTCCTGGGATTTGTGATTTGATAATTAATTATATTAATTAATTATATGGTAATTGAGATGGTTAAATTGATAAATTAAATATAGAATATGGATATGTAATTGGTTAATTACTTATCAACATTTTGACAGGAAAAATTTGGGATGATTAATTGTTACATTAATTATAATATCGTAGAATTGTAATTAAGAATAATGAATTTGGTGGATTAATTATCTGAAGTTGAAATTATGAAATTGTTAATAAATTGTTGAATTGAATAATGGAAATTGAATTTTTAGTTAATTTTCAAATTAATTAAAAAAGTGGGTTTAATTAATTTATTAATTAATTAATGGATTTAATGTTTGTTAATTGTGATAAGAGGATTAAAATTGATAATAAAATTGTTTAGATTTGATGTGTTAGACATGGATATATACATCAATAATGGATATGAACAACTGAGAAATGAGTAGTAAGATATGGAATTATACACCATTGATAGATATATCTGTATGGTTGAGAAATTGGGTGTTATACATGGAGATCTACACCAAATATATATATGATTGATAACTAGTGGATATAAATGATGTTCTATTCCATGATGTATATGCATGATTGAGGATTGTGGGAGCTAGAGATAATTCTATATGCCCAAGATAAATATATCTGATTAATAAATGGGGTAATAGACATGCAGTTCTATTCCCCAAACATCAGCATTGGATTACGGTTATAGAGGGACCGTAGTAAAGAAAGAAAAATAAAAAGGAAATGAGGACCCATTTGATGAAATGAATAGTGAATTGGATACGTATCAGGAATCTATCCCGATGTGGACCATAAAATGTTTTGAGTTATGTGTGTCCTAAATAACTCGGGGGTATATGTGGTTTAATAAAAATTAATTGAAAATATGACCACTGTTTACTTATGAATTGTAATTATTTATTTAGAAAATTGCATAATATTTCATTTGATTGAATTTTTTTTAAGAAATATTGGTGGTGCCTTACTCAGTTATAATCACACCATACAAAGTCTTCCTGATTGGTACAAAAATATATATAGTGGATGTAGTAAAAGATAAGGGAAATTCCCCTATGTTAGATGGCTGAGTCAAGATGGAGCACAGTTGGGGGAACCAGAAATTGACTATGAACTGATTGGGAGTTATTGGTGTCCTTTTTTGGAGTTTCATTTTAGACCATTTTCATATACATTAACATTGATTTTTTTATGATTTAGTTGGATAATGTGTTTCCTATATTGAATATCATGAGAGATGGGTTTTTATGGTTATATATGTTTCTACATTTATTTTTACTTACACTGGTATATTACTTTGATTAAAGAGGGTATGGTCTCCGCATGATTAACTTATCAAAGCCAAACAGTTAGTTAGCAACCTCTAGAATAAAAGGAGGTGGTATGGAGGCCATGTGACCAATTGACTCCCAGCATCAGTATGTGGCACTCGGGTCATGACATTCCACACACGGAATGTTACCTACCATCAAATTGCATGTACTATTTAAAATACCTAATTTGGTCAATCTTAAAAAAAATATACGGTCACTATCCTTGATTCATGGAGATAAAAATATTATGGACTTTATTATTTTGTGGCTACTTAACATAGATACATTTGTTGTGTGTGTTTCAAAGGATTCACATTTTTTAGTTGTAATCTTCCATAATTCTATATTGTTGATGGAAAACCAATGTCACCTCCAACTACAGTCATTCATTCACTACCTTCATCCATGACACCCATGGGTCCTCTATTCAATCATGGAATGATGATAAATTTCCCTTTTTGTCTTCTTTCCTATCATTATCCACCATTCATTGATCTATGCTTGAAACTAATCTTGTCATCAACATTGTGTTCCTAAACAAATCATTTCTCTAGAAACCATCTGTTGTTGAATTAGGAAATAACCATTAGTTTCATGCATGAAGTATTGTAGAATATTTGATATAGTGTTTTATTGTGGAATTATTGTCCACCCAAGGATGGGTTAAAGTTCATGATTGTCTATGAAAATGAGTATGAGACATAAATAAATTATTTATACGAATAATAACATATTTCCCATGATGTTATGAATAATTGAATAATGTTTTACTTAAAAATGAAATAAATTATCAAAATATAATTTAATCGAATATAGTTTTTTTCAATTAATAATAAATTAAAAAAACTTGTGTTAGAGAAATAATCTATAAACAATTCCTAGTAATTTTTTTTGGGAAACATGGACACAATATCTTCACATTATATATATGAGGAAAATAAAATATTGAACAAAAATAAATTAGTCAGACCAGCAGATAAATATAACGATACTAAAAAATTGTCTTTTATTATTGAATTTATAAAATAAAATAATTCAATCATTTAATCTGATTTCCATTAATCCTTAAACAACCAGAGTCTCCAAGTAAATATATCTATGAAGTGATTAAAGCTTATGTTGTCCATGCATTTGGAGTAAAATAATAAATTAGAAAAATAGTTAACATTTTAAAAATTTACTATTATAATGTTTCATATAATAAAACCATGATTATCCATACATTACTTATTTTGGAAGATAATTATTTTTTAAAGACAACCATTCATGGATCATGAAAAAAAATGAAGAAAAGAAAAAAATTATATTTTATTCCTTTTAAATTGAAATTGTGCTTTCCTAGAATAAAAATCATTAAATAATTGTACATCGAAAAATTAGTAAATAATTGTATTTAATTCATATAATATTTTTTATTTTTTCCATATTCAGCAATTTATTATGTGATGCAATCATGAGATGAAGCCCAATGAAACACACAACATAAAAAAGGAAAGTAATAAATGAAAAATCCTACCCTGTTGGTGTTTCCTCAGAGTCGAAGTATCACATCACTATACATAATTTTCATTATTTCCACCACCATGTTAAACATGAAAAACATGATGAATTCAATTTCATGGGAAAATATTAGGATTTTTGAATAATATTCATCCTAATATTTTACTCATATAAATTGAAATTATGTGAAATCACATTATAATATTGTGTGAGTAAAAATTATATTAGGTGAGTTATTATTTCCATAAATTTAACCAATTGATTCCCTTCATTAATACAAAAATAACTCCACCATTAATGTGAGGATTAATGTTTTCCTAATGGAAAATTATTTCCAGATGTAAAAGTTTTAGAATTATCCTTTACATTTCCTCACAATGTGGTTCCACCTATTTCATGTCACATTTTGAATTTCCACCTCATTTCTTTGCACAACATAAAAATATTAATTTATATTTATATAGTTTACAATAAAAATATTCTCCATCCCACTGTTCCTAAAGATTCCACGAAAATTATATATCTCATAATAAAATAACCAAATTTGGGACACAATAATCATGTGATAATCTTGATTCTCAACTAAATTTTGGAGATATTGAAATATATCACTAAATAAATAATATTTTTGGACTTAATAAATATTAAATATAACCCAAAATTTTACTAGAATAGAATTTCACCAAAAGCCATTCCATGTGTTCATACCACATTCTGAGTTAAAAAGAATCATAAATTTTATTTTGGACAACCACTTCGATAAATTTACCATTTTACCCTCTCTAAGGAACATATCCTGTGAAAATTATATATAAATTAATTTCTACTAATGAAAAATACGATTCGATACAACCCATTAATTTTAGGTTTTACATCAAAATTATGTTACATCACAAAATTAGAATTTTCCCATGAAATTACACAATACATTTGGGGATTGTATTTATCCTTTAATTTTAAATTTAGCATTATATTTTTATTGTATTTTAATTAATATTTATTATTTTCAAATATATATATATATAATTTATTAATTAGGAATTTCATAATTTAACATATTGATAAATATATTTTTTAAATTTATTTAAGATGAAAAAAATAGTTAGTTTAGAAATAAATATGGGGTTACGTTTTTTTACATTCTATATTCCCCATGATTCTGTAGAGAAGTTACTCTTACCATATAACCTGTAGGAATTATGAATAATCAAATAATACTTTGGTTGAATGTTGAATTATTTGTGATATTATATATGTGTTATATAGGTTTATCTAGATTAGATATGTATTTTTTATATTTTAATCCTAGTAATTTTAATAGAGGTTTGTGGAAGTGGATTCATAATGGCCTTTAATTTATATAACCAAATGGATAGTTGTCTAAATATCATTATAGTTCATTAAATTTTATTGGTTTTAATGTGTTTTGGTTTGTAAGATATATCTAAGAGGTTTCATTGGTACAAAGGAACCATCATAATGTGTATTAATTAGAATATTCTAGACATGAATGAAATGGTGCCACATTTTGTTAGTCTCTGTAATTTGAAATTTACCCAATGCTTCTTGAGTATGTGAAATTAATTGGAAGATAGGTTTTAATGACAATATTTTCTTAGTCTATAACATCAGTTTACATTTATATTATATATTATATATTTTTGGATTCAAAAGGATATAAGTGATTAATGGTTATTATAGGTCTTTTTTCTCAACATTTCCATCTTCGTTCCAAATAAAATTATGATATTTATTTATATTCTAAAATGGTCTTTATTTTTTGGAATTTGGAGTGATTTTGAGGAGAATTAGGATATGTAGAAGAATTGGGAGAAGGGATGTAGTGGATGATGTACTTGATTGGAGTGGATGGTTTAATCATTGTGGGTTAAGTGATATGGTATAATATATTAAGATACAGAATGTACCTGGTGGACTTTAATGAGTTACCTATAGACTTTTGGGAAATCCCCAATATAGAATGTTTTTATATTCTTATGATTATTTAACATGACATCAAAATACCTCATGGATCATGATTTCACTAATTCTAATCCATTACATCTCCCCTTAGGTTCTATAAAAATATTTATCTCTTTAATAAGAAATTTAAAAATTAATATTAATCAAGATTTATTTAAGGTTATTCCAAGGGGCTCACTGTTAGTAAGGTCTGGATTCAATGTTTTTCTAATCATATTACTCTAATTGATTAATTATAACATTTATTAAAGACTTATTTATTTACCTTTATGTTTTGTGTAAAAACTTTTTTCCTTGGATCATCTTCATTCTAACTAAGGAAAAATGTGTCGCTATATAACATATAGGTATTACAATTATTCGATTTTCATGATTTCTGATTCATTAATAATAGTGATTAAATCCCATATAACCGTATTATTATGATTTTTTGACTACTTTGGTGGAATAATATCTTTATCCATTAAACCCTTGATGTGTTTTTTGATATTTTCATTGGTTTTAAATCCACTTACACCTCTAATATTAAAAAATAATTATGCTCAAAATTTCATATTACCGGGTGAATAAAAATGAAATTAGACTATATTTTATTTATTAATGTTTTTTATGATCATTTTCATAAAAAATATCATGTTTTGAATTGATAATATTTTATATGAGTAGTTACATGTATTAATTATTAAAAATCATTCACCATTCCATTTATGAGATTGTTTTATGTATGTTTCCTACATATCATATGTATATGATTTCAAATCATCACATGAAATTATACATAATTTCTTATAAAACTTATAAATTGAATAATTATGTCTAATAATATCAATTTTATTATAATATTAAATGAATTAAATTTTAGTTATTAATCTTGAATATGGAAAATGGTAGTTTATCGTAAAAATGTTTCTTATATATTTTTATAATGGTTTTTAGGTATACATATTGTTGACAGATAGACTGATGGAATGGGAAGAACATGAAATTACTTAACTCATGTATACTCATTCCCATTTTGAAAAATGGGATGACCATCTTTAATTTCCTAGCTATTTTATGTAGGATTAACTTCACCCAAATGGAATGGCCATTTCACCTTAACTCGTATATAATATTCATATAAAATTCCAGCTAAATCATAAAGCAAGATTTTAAGTTATTAATTTTACTCATACTGGGAGTTCATTATTATCATTAAATTTTAAATTAAATAACTTTTTCAAATCATGTTTATTTATTTTTACCTTGTACTATATTATTTTCTTCAACTGCATACACTTTTTCTTATTATGGGATATTATGGTATAGGTGGTCACCTCCTATTTGGTATGGTATACTCACACCGGGTAGTGGCCCCTATATGACACACGCAGATCATATTATTTATTATCTATGTAAGTATATGAAATATATCTATAGGAATTGGTATTTTAAAAATTATAATATAGAATTGTAGTCTTCTTGACCTTTTATGGTGTGTATGAGATGAATAAAAAGGGTTTTCTATCATTATTCGTTCAATATTATCTACCTATAGAAACATTTCCATTAGGTTAATTATTCAATACATTTTTATATATTAATGTGTATTTATATATTTTTTCTTTAGTATCACCATTAAATTATAAATTCTTTAGGGTTTTTGATATTGTGGTGTACTTCAATGGTTGAAATTCTTATTCATTGTTTTTTATACTGATTATATATATCAGATGACTTAATTATTAGAAAGATATATTATTTGATTCCCAATGACACATTTTTTCATCCAAATAGTGGTTTGGAGCCTCACCAATATTAATTAAATCTTCTAAGTATATATTATAAAATCACCTTCAACATATGTGTAACTCGTCACTTAGTGTTTACACATATCGCTATTAATCAAGAGGTATTTTTGAGGTATTGTGACAATGTGATTTAGATGTATTTTAGGTTATCATTCATGGTGATTACATGATAGGAAACTACTCTAATGAAATCAAGGATCTCGATGATTCTAATCTATTTAGAACTACAATTTCTACTATTCTCAAAACCCATGAAACTTTTCCATTTATACAGGGTAAGGAATAATTTACGTACAAGATCAAACTCAAGGTCTCACTGACTATTGTTAGCATAATTCTTATATATAATTTGTGTGGTTTTGATGTGTTATATAATATCTTTGACCTCCCCTACAATTTCATTTATCTATTCATATCCAAATTGATTATGTTTTCCAATATTATCCCAATATTTAATAATAATACAATTAATAACATAAATAGATTCATAATTAACCATATTAATATTTAATGGAATATATTGGTGTATGAGAACTGAACTAGAAGATGATACTAATCGTAACTAGATTTAAGGTCTATAAAGCTGTATACATTCATTTATCCAAGAGTTTTAATAGTATTTTATTTTTGAAGATCAATATAATAGTGATATATTGTGCTAATGTTCTAACATGTGTTCTTGGAAATATAAATATTCTTCCAAAAAATTAAGGTGAACCTTGAATTCAGATAAGTGATAATAAATAATGTTATTCTGTACAAATTCACAAATTTTTACATATATATCATTATAATTCGTTCATATGAGAATTCATCAATTTTTTTGATGAAGTGATTATTCATTAAATGATAATACAGTGCATCCTATATTAGATTATTTCCCATTAATGTCTACATAAGAACTATGAAAAAATACATGGTGATGCTAACCTAATTCCATATTGGTATGGGTAATAGTTACACCATTATTGTAGAAGATTTTCTCATTGGAATTAGCTTATTGGAATAACAAAAAAATTGATTTATATTATATAATAACCCTATTTATATTGTCCATATAATTCCCAAATCATTTTAAATGATAATTCCTTCATAAATAAATTTTTTTTATTTTATATTATTTATGACTAAAAAAATAGAACACATATAGAAACCCACAACAAGTTAATTCATTATAAAATATCATTAAATCAGTCAGGTATGAAACCAATGAAAATTCCAAACATTACAACTGTAAAATAAATATAATTGTGAATGTAAAATGGGAAAATAAAATTGCACCTATCTAATAGAATCATCAGCCCCATGACTGACATTATAGATTTGAAACAAAATATTAGTAAACAAATAAAAATATTAGATAATGATAGTATATAAACACGGGAGGAATTATATGGAATATCGGGAGAAATAATGAAGTGGTATATATGGGAGGCAATTTGACCATTTGAATAGTAATATGACCATTAAATGAGTAACATAACTATTAGGAATAGTAACTTGACCATTTAGAATAGTAACCTAGCCATTGAGAATGGTAACATGACCATATGAATAGTAATTTAACGTCAAAATAATAAATTAATATATATATATATATAATTTTTATCATGGGTAATATAATTAAAAATAAATATTACAATTCTGAACAATAAATGTCATGATAAAGAAAACCCAAATAAAATATAGTAACATTTTTAATAATATTTATTTTTTGTATTAAAAAATAATATTTATTATGATAGAAATTTATTTTGACAAAATGAATAAATTTTTTAAATTCAGAATGATAATATCTTATATGGTGTTTTTTGTTAATTTTTTTAAATACTTCCAATTTTAGGTGAATAATAAAAATACAATTCTCAATATAACCAGTGTATCGTAAATTAAATCATTCATGAGTTAAAAATGTCCTAATAATTTAAAAAACATGATTTTCTTCAAATATATATATATATTTTTACAAATGATTCATTAATTAAAATAAACATAATTCACAATCCTATAATGATTTTTACAAAACCTAAAGACAAATGTGATCCCCAAAAATAACAATTTTCATTTTTCCACATTCCTTTTTAATAAACAAAGTGAATTCGAATTATAAAGGTTTTTAAAGCCCTAAAATAATTATATTATATTTATATATAAATTATATTATAAAAATTACCAATTAAAAGTTTTAACTTTGATATAATTTTTTATTAAATATTTTATTCTAAAAACATCCCTCTCCGCGCGTATAAATTACCCCTCTACCTCCCAGGTAAAATAACTACTCATTCACTTGAAAAAGCTAATTATCAAAACATATCCTCCCTCTCAAGACCCTTATAATACCTAAGGAACTTATGGAGTAAACCAAAACAAAAAATAAATGGATTTTTTGTGTCGTACAACAGAAGCAACACTGAAGAAAGAGTAAGTTTCTATCAACCATTTTCTCTTTTTATAATTATCATTATTTTTTTCAATTATATCCAAAACCAAATCTTATAAAATTAATTAAGAATTATTTTACCATTATATTAATTATTTAATCCATATATAAGTATCTAAATTATTAAATATCTATTTTTCAAATTTCTCTCTCCCACTCTGTCGAAAATGTCTCGTCAAGAGTCGGTTAATCACTAATGAAGAAATTTACAATCCTTTTATTGTCAAAAATACAATAGTTGGTTACAATAAATTATTTATGATATATAAATTTATATAAATTTTCTTTTAAAACATTTTACCTTAATTCTAATAATTTATAATTTACCTCAGATAAAAAAATGTTCCATGAAAAAATTAAGAAAATTTAAGGTAAACATGAAATCAAAAAAATTCATATTTAACAAAGAGTGTTATAAAATAAAATCCAATAATTATTTTGGATATATAGTAAAAAAAATTAAATAATGATCATCAGAAAATATATTTCAATAAAAAACATTTACTATTAAGGAGGTAAAAAATCTTTAAATCAAGAATGATTTAAATTAATGGGATACTCAAACCTAAATCATCTTATTTGGGTAATCCTTATTTCATGATATCTCCAGTATGAATATTCCAATAATATTCCATAAATATCATTTAACTATAATTACATTTTTATTTTATATGATATTCATGTTTCCACCTTCATTTTTAAGAAAAATTCAATGATTTTTCAAATAGTCTTATCTTTCAAAAATAGATATTTTACTCGTCGTGAGTGGTTTCTACTTCACTCAAGAATAATTATGTTCATTCAAAATATGTTTTCCCTTATTAATGTGGGATTCCCAAATTTTTTCTTGAAATCATTATTTAGGAATTCCTAAGGAAACCCCTTCCCTGTCATTGGTTATTTCATGATTATGATTGTTATACATTATATGTGGCAATCATAATTAAGTAAATACTATTTTGTGATGGGTGGGCCCATAATTATTCATATCTATAGTAAATAGGGTTATAATATGTGTATCATTATATAATGGGTATTACGTGTGAATATTATCCAAAATTTGTCCACAAAGATAAGGTTATGATTATAAACATATGTTATTTGTGAACATGATGCTATTTGTTTTCAAAAACATGTTTCATATTTGACCAATATGAAATGATGTTTCATTTTTATATATTTCCACATTCCACGAATTTTTTAAAATTTTCCCTCATTATTATGATTATTATTCTATACTTATGTTGTGATGATGATGATTACGTTCACCCTTGTTATATTGATTAATGTCTTTTATTCATCCTCTTACTATGATTTTGGCCCACCCATTTCATTGAATATATTATCAAGTCACTATATGTACTAAGGATAATGAGATATTTTAGATGAATAAATAAGTATGATTTAAATAAGTGTATGATGTATGATGTATATGTTATGAATGGTCCAAATTTCTTCAAGAAACTAAATATTTCGTTCCTTGAATGTATAACTATGTTGTTTTTTATCATTAAAATAATTTAATAGTCATGTATGAAAAAGTGGGGTCACCATAGATGGTATCGTATGTATGGTTGAGTTAATTTGAGAAATAGGATTATAATGCATTTGTGAAAACCCTTAGGATTAGTATATGTATATGTAAACATCAAATAAGAGTTTTTAAAAAAAATAATAAAAAACATATAGATCCAATAATATATGTATTTATAGATAACTGGAAAAAATAATAAATTATTTATTCATCGTTTTTTTACTTATGTTTTGTTCAAAACATTAATATTTTAGAAAATGGTGGGATGTAGGAGAAAATATGCGAATAACCCATGTGTTGAAGAATACAATTATTGTATGAATAACATCCCTAATTCCATGGGTGGTGGTGTTGAAAAAATTATGGAAATGAATACCTAGCATTCATAGGCTATGGATAGAAACCAAAATAGTGTGTAACATCTTAATTCACACAAGAAGGAGGAATAAACTATTGATACTTTTTTGTGGTAAAGAACACCAACATTTAGTGGTTCTTCTAATCAAGTTATCATGGGATAGTGGGTTAACTCAATGTAGAATACTTTTCAATACTCTAATATTTATAGAAAGAGAAGGTGACCTTGTAAATATATCATTTATATGTCGAAGTAAGTCAATAGTTATAGTTGATAAAAGATACCAAGATTAAGGATGAAATAGAATAGATGGATTTTAAAGACTTTAATAAAATATTTTTATAAAGGTTTTCCATTGAAATCATTGTTAAAATATAGAGAGTTAATTCATATAGTTGAATCATAAGGAATGTGAATCTATGATCAATTATGAGGAAAACAACATAAGTTGTCCTAAATAAGACTCATATTTTTTTATCGGTAATGATAGAAAAAATGATAGATTCTTTAGTTGGTTTTAACTACACATTCGAAAGGATCTGGGCATCTGAGACATTTTTAGTTATGATAAAGGTGTTCAATATTCTCTCAAATTACAGGTGGAATTCCGAGATTGGTCCTTTGTACATTTGTATAGGAAAACAGGAATATAGTTTAAAGCTGGTGGGTCGAATGAAAAAGAGGAAAGAGGATCCAACTACCCACATGTCAATCATGTTAGAAGAAACATCATTGGAATCACCTAAAAGGGATGGGTAAATTATTCAAGTGTAGGATATAATTACACCTTTCTATTGAATTTCCAAGAGACATGAATATGCTGACCAATATTATAGAGTAATGGAAGGATCCTCCTAATTAACCACCCAAGGTTAAATTCGTCAACTACAAAGAGTATGGGAACTTTTTAAGCAAGTGTACTAAGCCACATGTCCTCAAGGGTAATTAGTGTCAGAAACCACCAAAGAAAAAGGAGAAAGGTAATGATCATGACATCACTATTACAAAATTAAATCATGAAAATGAAGCTCATTGGGTATACTTCCTTTTCAATCAATAATGGATTTTTTTATTATTGTTTTAAACAATCATATGTATCCTTCAAGTATGATATTAATTTTGAAATAAGGCCTCAATAACGTGAAGTAGATATATATGTAAAAACACCTTGTAGTGCGATCATCGCAGCCCATGCATTGGGATCTTCTCCTCTTAGTGTATGTAGGAATATTTCTCCAGTGAATATCATAATCCCAACCTTCGTGAAATTATTTTCTCTATGTGGAATGGGTTGGATCTTATTATATAGAGAACACAACAACTATCAAGAAAAGGAAGTCTGTTTTCATATCATTAACAATCTCATGTCCCTCTACAAAATAAAGTAAGATCATGAATCACATTGGAATATACCTCAATAGTTTGGTATTTTATAAGATTTGAAGAAGAATACCTCACCCAAATAGTTGAGTCAAAGGAAAGTAATAATTTAGGTGAAATTTTTATTCTGAGGGAATACACTGATGTATTTCCCAAAGAATTAGGTTGACTTCCCCTAGTTTGAGAGGTAAATTTGTTTCTGAAACTTATACCATGAGTCACTTCTATAAATAAATGACCCTACAGTATGGCCCTAGTCAAACTAGAGGGGTTAAAGAAGCATTCATAAGATAATTTGTGCAAAGGTTTCATAATACCTATTGAATCACATGGGGGTGAATTTGTGATATTTATAAAGAAAATGTATGGATAATTGATGACGTGTATTGATTACCAGTAAATCAAAAAGATCAACATAAAGAATAAGTACCCCCAATTATGGATTGATGAATTTTTGATTAACTATTTAGAGAAAACAATGAAATATAAGTACCATTACCTATTTTCAACCAACAATATTATTCACAATTTCAAGGACGAAATTTATAAAGGGGAGAATAATGTAAAAAACCAAACATTTAAAATCATAATAACATCATAAATAAATATGTGGAATATTATATTTTATAATTATTATAATAATAAAGCGCATAGAGAAACTAAGAAAACAATAATTCACTAAAAAAGAACATTAAATTAGCCATTTATGAAAACATTGAAAATTCCAAAAATTAAAATTGGGAAAAAATGGGAAAAAATGGATTGCCTGAATCATCTATAATCATCACCTCATGACCAAAATTATATAAATAAAATAAAATTTTCATAAATGAATAAATATCTTCTAAAATAAAAATATATAAACTTGGGAGGAAATGTAGTGAAAATTTTGAGAAAAATGAAGTTGTATTTATAGTAGGAAATGTTCCCATATGAATAGTAATGTAACCATAGTAATAGTAACCCGACTGTCAAAAATAGTAACCTGACCATTGAGAATAGTAACTCAACTGTGAGTAATAATAAAATAACCATAACAATAGTAATTTAAGCTCAAAAAAATTATGTGTGATATAAATAATATTTATCATGAATAAGATAAGTAAATATAATTGTTATAATTCAATAAAATAAAAATCCTGATTAATAAAATACTCAATGAAAATATAGGCACAGTTTAAATAAACTATATTTTAAAGTATTACATAAATATCATAATTTTAAAATTAAAAATAAAAATTAACTCTTTTAGATATTTATATTTAAAAAATTAATATATATATTTGAAATAATAAAATATATATATTCCAAGGTTAATTTATTCATTATTTTATAAAGTACTTCAATTTTCAGGTTAATAGTTAAAATAGAGTTTTCATGTAGCTGATATAATATAAATTACACCATTCATGATGTAATAGAGAACTACTAATTTATAGAACAATGGGTTCGGCCAAAATATATATAATTTCTCAAATGATTCATTAAAATACAGTAAACTTAATTTCCATTCCAAAAAATCTTTTTCCAAAACATAATGTCAAATGTTGTCCCTCAAAATAAAAATTATTCAGTTTTTTCAAATTTCTTTTTAATAAACTGAATTTAAATTATAAAGTGTTTTGAATTCCTAAAACCCTTATATTATATTTATATATGATTTATATTTTAAAAAATTCACTACAAAAAGTTTTTTCCTTGGATATAATATTTTATTTAATATTTCAATCTTAAAATACCCCCTTATTAAGTATAAATAACCACCCTCCCCATGGAAAAACACACTTCCCTCACTTTAAAAAGACAAATATCTAAAAAAATTCTACATCTCAATACCCATTAAATTCCTTTGGTTATTATGGAGTAATAAAACACTAAACATCAAGGGATTTGTAGTTTTGTACAAGAGAAGCTACTTCGAGGAATGGGTATGTCTATATCAACACTTCAATATTTTTCTTCTTCCCATTATTTTTTCCCAATTCCTTACAAAACAATAATATAAAATTTATTGGGTAGTATTTTAACATTATATTAATGATTTTAACCTACTATAAGTATCATTATTATGACATATATATGTTTTAAACTTCCATTTGCTACTCCTTGGACAATATGTTGTAAATGGTCAGTTATTTTCTAATAATAGAATTTTCATTATTTTTATTATAAAAAATAGATAGTTATTAAAATAATTTTTTCATGATATATAAATATACAATTATATATATTTCACTGATTTAATTAATTAAAAAAATGTATAAATATCATCAAAAAAAATTAAACATGTCAAAACCAAATGGGAAACTTTTACGAAAGAAAAATATAAAAATAATTCACATTTAACTAAGAATAATAAAAATTATATTATAATAGTTATTATTGATAAATATTGGATGAAATTGAAAAAAATAACCTATTTAAATATGTTTTAATAATCCTATATTTATTATTTTGGGGGTGAAAAGTGATGAAATAAAGCATGATTTTTGGTAAGGTGATTCTCAAACCCAAATCACTTTCCATGGGTTATACCAATTTCATGATATCATCCATATAGATATTCTTATAATATTCTGTAAATAAGATTTCAATATTAAAGAAATTTATTTTTGGGGATATACAGGTTTGAATAATTATTTTAAGGTGAATATGTTGTTTTTTTAAAAAGACATTTCTTTCCATGACACATGTTTTACTCCTCTTGAGCTGATTCTCATTCAATAAAGAATGATGATTTTTATGCCAAATTTGTTTTTCCTTATTCATTTTGGAACTCAAAATTTATTTTTGAAATCATAATTCATGAAATAATTGGGAAACCCAATCCTTTACCTAGGTTATTTCCAGATTACAATTGTTATATGTTCTATGTGGGATGTGTGATTATTTAAATTTTATGATGGGATGGGTGGGCCCGGAATTATACAACCATCCAATTTATTCATGTATTCTGTGGAATCTCATGAGATAATGTGTATTATTCATGAAAATGATTCTACCATTATTCACAGTGATGATTTTATGATTATGCACAAACGTTATCCATGAACATGATGTTAGATTTGTTCACAACTATGTGTGGGATTTGAGAACTATGAAATGATGTTTCATTTCATTGAATTTCTACATGTCATGATGTTTTAAAAAAATTCCCCCATGATTATAATTATGATCCTATTATTATGATATTATGATGATGAATATGGTCACCCATGTTATATTGAATAATTTACCTTATTCCCAATCTTACTGAGATTTTTGTTCACCCTTTTATTTGATGTATATCGTTAGCTGATCGCATGTATTAAAGATAATGTGATATATTAGAGGGATAATGAAGAAGGATTTAAATAAATGTGTATGATTTATTTTTTTTATAAGTGATGTATGATACTAATATTCTGAAGAAACAAGACCCTTAAATCCTTGAATGTAAAACTATTATGTTGTTTATATTTAAAATAATGTGAGATTCAAGTATGAAATGGTATGGTTTCTATAGTATCACTAGAATTTCCCTCAAAAAAAATTATAAAACATTATTTTACCATAGTGGATAAATAATTTTAATCTACGATAATCATATAATACCTCTACTGATATCATTGGATCTTAGGGGTACACATAATTATTCCCCAAATTTTATAACACCATCATTAACAATTTTTAATATTGTGACTTTCCAATCCCTTATTTCATTAGTAATCATTTGTAGCTCTTTATTTTCCCATATATCTTCCTTACCATTCTACATGATAGATGGTTTATAAATCATTTAATCTTGGTTGGATGTTGTCACTTACATTATGATTCCCATCTCTATCCTACTCATGTGTAAGAATATTAGAACCTTTCACATCCTCATCACAAATAAAATTGAAATATATTTTCTACTTATATAATCTGGAATATTAATCCTCTTTATGTGGAAATAATTTATTGGTAAGTCATTGCCTTTTTTTAGGTCTATCCATCTTCATTGGAACATGTTGACATCATTATATGTGAATATATACTTTAGATAGTTATGATTAGTATATATGTAAAACTATTATCTATAAATACAATGACCCGAAATTTTCAATGTATTGATTATCATACCTATATGTAAATCATCTATAGTAAACTATTGCTCATATACCTTCATCTTTATTGAGGAATATTGTATCACTTCATAATTTTAATTAGTACACAACCCCATCTATTCTTCATAGAATCAATTTATATTAAAATCATTTCCTACTAAATAGTAGTGTGAGTACTAGTATATATATATTCCTTTGATTAAACCCCATTAAGATCAATTTAAATTCACATATCATAACAATATTACCTTTTCCCATGAAGACATTGTTACTGGGGTTGGAAATCATGATATGTTTCCTTTAATTCATCGATTGTACCTATACAATAGTAGGAAACTGTATAATTCTAATATATAAATAAGTTTAATCCATTATCTTATAACCTTTTACTTTAAAGAATCTAAATAAATAAATTTTATTGTGTTATGATATACCATTTATAAATATTTCTCCATCTATATGTTATATTTACTAAACATTTCATATAAAATATCCTTTAAATAAGTCTTTAGAAAAATAATCAAATGTTTTCTTATTTTTGTTGCACATAGATTGTATGAGAATAAAATATATAATGGATACAAAAAAATTACTAAGGTAATCACTAAATACTCTATTAATCATTTCTAAGAATATATCTACAGATTTTTTGAGTCTAATTGGAATATATTTATACTCATAGTGGTAATTTATTTCATGAATGCTAGTTTTTTGGATATCCGCCTTCACTAAATTCTATTATTTATATCCTGAAATAAAATAATTATTTTAAAAGTACATATCCTACAATTCCACATCCCAATGATCACAATAACTTCCACATTTCTTCTTATTAGCTCTTATGGTTTTCCCCTAGTCTCAGGGGTACATATTTACCGTAGAAATGGCCTTGTAGTGGGAGATATATCAGCACCAACATAAAAGTGGTAAGTTAATCTCCATCTCTTACAAAATGGGATTCTACATTGGGTATGTCCCACCCCCAAAAGGGGACCCAATATCCACACTAGAACACTATCCTAGACACATATTTGATACCATTTATAATAACACATACCCATAATCACTATATTTTCCACTTTGTGTCCAATTAGACCTCATATTTTTAATCCCATAATGATATGGCCAGAACATTCCCTCATAAAAGACTTTTTGATTGGGTAGGAATCCTTAAAACCATATAAAGGGGTGATTCAGTCTCATACACCTTTGATGTTGGAATCTTCCAAAGGATCATCCATGAACTAACCCAAGAATTCTATTAGTCATATGCCTAAAATGGCCCCTAATACGGACCATAGTTTATTCTCTATCCCCCCATGCTGGTGAAATGTAATGGGGCATCAATAACAAGAAATGAGAATGATTTATCAATAAAATCAGTCAAAAATAAATCACATATTTCTATTGAATATATGGACAGACCCATCTATAATTTTGACATCATCACCAAATAAAATAAATAGAAATAAGAATAAAATTATAAAAAAAATAGAAAAATTTAATTAAAATTAAATCCCACACAAGTCTCTACAATTCCCTAAAAACAATCCCTTAATATCACATAGTCTAAAAACATATAATTTATCACCAATTATGAAATAAATAGTAGTAAATAAGTAGGGACTCCCTATTCGAACAGAGAGATAATATAAAAATAAATAAAGTAAAATAAATAACCAAACTCTACAAGATACCAAAGGACCAACCATTCCAAAAAATCTACACTCTGATAGTATTAATTATTCAAATCGAAATACTGAAATAAAATGTAATATATGATAATATATAACCATGATTTTTTGGTCACCACCCACCTTTGCACAAGCCTAATTTATATCAATTATATTTTCAAGCTAGTTTAAAATATAATAGGAGAAATAGGTTTTTTATTTTTTATTAAATTTATAACAAATTACACATTTAGAGGGTATCATAATCATTCCTATTAGTATTTCTTAAATGAGAAAAATATTCTGGAAATATTTACTAACAAAATACGAACATATTATAAGATAATACCTTTTCCTTTAAAACAACTTATGTAACTTTTTTTCCAAAATCCTTTTTTAGAAACAACCCAAACTTCTTGAAGAAAATATCAAATGATAACATCACATCATAGATGAAATAAAACAAATAAATGTATCCAATAATAGGTTTTTCATAAATCAAGAAAATATGGGAATATTATATAATATTAAGATATAACCCTATATCAAATAACCAATGAACATAAGAGGTGTCATGGGTTCTACTCTAGGTACTAATGTGTGATTGTTCCAGACTATAACAAAATATGGACTAACCCTCTTGCATTTGGTACATACTAAAACATTCCACCAAACTAGTCTACACCCAGAATCATTAGGGGAAACTCTCCACAAGACCATAGATATTCCACATCAAGGGCATGATCTAGTAATGCGAGATTACCACATGGGAAATAAATCTATAATTTCAAATAAATTAACTTGGATCTGAGAAAAAAAGTGTTTGGAAGAGAAAATAAGAAAAATGAACATCCAATATTAATCATAAATAATAATTTTAACCATGCCTCTATCTCCTACTTAAGAAACAATCCCAATTAAAAAACCATCACATCATAAAAAATATAAATATTTCCGATTAGTATAAAAATAGATAACATTAAAAATAAATTAGGGCTCAAGAGGTCCTCGTACATGTAAACACATCATTTCTAAAACTATTGAAAGTGCCAAATGGGAATTCATTAAAATTAAATTTTAATTCCAAGCTATTTTTTTGGTTTGAAATTCAATTTCAAAAGAATATTTAAAATATACACATTAAAATTTTATTTTGAAAAAATTATTCTAAAAAATTTTATTAGACCTTATGAAAACTGATAGAATATCTAACTCTCTTTTTCTTAAAAAATCCCCAATATTTTAGAACATTATTTTTAAATTAATTCCATGGAAAAATCAATACCAAATAATTTCCAATGCTATATATTATTTAAAAAAAATTAAATTAACTTTATCAGTAAATATAATTTCATTTATTACTTGAAATTCAGGGTACAAAATTTATAAAAAATGAGAATGCACTTCTTAAATCATAACACATTTTATAAATCAATTAATTTAATTATAAATGTCATTCATGAAATTTATAATTCATTGAGAGTGTGTAGTTTATTAAAAATAGACTAGATACATTCATTAAATTTGGAAAAACCTATATAGTTTTATAAAATCAAGATATAACAAAATATAATCATTATCATTTCAATAAACATAATAAAGACTACCATTAAATATTTTGAACGTGAATTTAAAACACCACAAAATTGATGGATTGAAAAATTAAATTTATGTAATGGAAAAACCTACCTCAAATCCCAGTAAAATGTTCTAAAACATAATATAAGGATTGAAAAGACAAGGAATATAATATCAGAATCCCTAAAAATTTAAAGAATCCCAAAAACCAGGTCAAACTAAAACAATAATGTTCAACTGGGAGGGGAAAAATGAGGAGAGAATAAAACAAAATTAAATGAATATTAGAGGGAACATGAGGTTTTACCATAGATATTTTACCATGAATATAAAAGGAATTGAGATGGAACTTCATGTGAGGATAGATATAAGAGGAGAGTGGTGTACGGTTAAGGGAGGGGCCATAGTTGGGTAAATGCAAACAAGGGAGTTAGAAAGAAAGGGGATCCCCTAATATAACAAAATGGAAAATTTTTATTTTAAAAATAATAAAAATTGGGTAGTTTCACTTAGTTTCCACATGGTTTAGAAAACAATGTTCGAAACATGTAATGTTACTGGAGCACCTGGGATAAAATAAGTGTTTTCCTTTAGGACTCCAAGCTATTGGATTAACAGTATTCTAATAGTTCAAAATGAAACAACCAAACTTTAGATCCAATGACATGGTTTCCACATTCTTACTCTTAAGAATTCACCAATCCATGGGAATCCTTGAAACCATCTAAAAGTTGAAATTCTGAAAAATAAACCATAAAACTCAGGATGGCCCAATGATGTTACAAATATTAATAAATTATTAAATTAATAAAAGAAACAAATTGTTAGGTCCTGATAACACTCCCCACTACAAAAATTTCTATCCCAATAAGTCATTGATAAAATTATAAGGAAGTGTATCATGAATTCCATTCCACATAAATTAATGAGTTAGGTGGGATATCATAAAACTAAGTAGGGATATAAAAAATAGTACAACTCCACACTATCTCGAATCCAAAATATACTTGTAGAGTTTCCAAAATTTAAAAAATGATCTTCCCATATTAGAATACCTCTCTTAACAATACAAGACCTGTGATAGCTAGAAACACCAATGAATAATTATGGAGAAAAAGAACAATAGATAGTGGTATCCCACCCATTTAAGAATTCTACAACAATGGAAAAAACATTCCAAGACAGGCACATCGAACTAGAATACCACCAAGAGCCTGAATTCCACCAAAATCCCAGGAACCCTCAATCATTCACAAAAATCAATTAACACAAAGGAAAAAGAACACAGATCACAAAAGAAAACTGACATCATAATAAAGCATCACCAAAACTAATATGGGTTCCAACATGGGGATACCATGCTCCATATATTTAGGCTTCTTTAAAAACCACATAAGAACCATCTCATTGATACCAACAAAATAGCTAAAATCCATGGGCCCTCAAGGAATAAAATACTAGTTCCAATTACATGATCACAACTTCATATGTCTAAAATATTCTAATCCATTAAAGATCCAAGCTCAATAAGTATAAACCACATTCGCACACAAATACTAGTAAAAAGATACTCAAATTCGCAAGGTAAAGAAAAAACAAAACTCCAAAATACATAAAATTACATAATGAACAAAATAGATTATATAAACATAAAATGACATCACTGTTCCACAATCCACTAAGGAGGTAAACCCCAAAAAATAGAATCACCCCAAAAAATATCAATAGTTTTTTCAAAAATTTAACTTGGTCTTTTCCATTCACCCATGATGATACTAGACCAACACCAGAAGTAGGAGGACAATGATGTTTGAAACCTTAGACCAAATTATAGAGCACAATGGATTATATCCTTACCCATTCACATTGAGTCTTAAAAGAGGAATCTTTTAGAGAAACACCACCTTAATAATCGAGGGAATCACCCTATGTGTCGTCCCTTAATACATACGATCCATCCATTTCCATGAACATCCATAGCTAGAAACTATTGTATTTTCTAATGGGTCTCATCGCAAAAGGTCATTTGTGATGGGGTACCTTAATAAATGGATCGTTATTGAAGAAGGCTTCGTAAATAGTTTTATTTCAATGATATATCCCAGAAAAGAATATTTGTGGCGAGAGCCATACCCATCACAAATAGTCTCTCATGGGTTTTTAGATCTCCTTTTTCTATGGGTAGATTTAGCCATCGTAAAATAATAATAATAACAATAAAATAATAATACAATAATAATAAAATAATAAATTGATATTATTTAATTAGTTAATAACAAATTAATATTAATAATGAATTATTAATAACAATGAATTTATAAAAATAAATATTAACAAAACTAATAAAAATAAAAAAATTAAAAAAATATATAAAAAATAAAAAAGATAAAAATAATAAAAAGCACAATATTCACAACAATATAAAAACATACTTATAATAATATAATAAAACCAGAAAACTAATAGATATAATAAAATTAGAAATAATAATAAAATAAGAAACATAATATTAATAAAAAATATTCACAACAATATAAAAAAAGAGCTATATAAAGATATAAATATATGAATTAATAAAATTACAAGAAATATGTACATTTAAATATTAATGAAAAACATAAATCACTAAGGGAGAGAGAGTTATATGAAATAGGAGGTGAATGGAATTAAACACCTAAACCTTGATTCAAATATCACATATACTCAATCATCTACAAGTGTTGTTGCACCTTCCATTGACACATCTCCTCTCGCAGCTATTGTTGTCAATAGAGCTCCTCAAGGTCCCTACACATGGTCTCTATAAATCATTATGAAATCACAGCTGCTCAGGATACTATGCAAGATATAATGATGATTCTCTATGATATCCCATTGATCAGGACACTAACATAATAGTGGTTCCATAATAACCCTCAGACATCAATCGATAGCCGATACCCAAAACTCGGCCATTCTCGAAGGCATATTGAGTAAAAAACATCCATGTTGCATTAGTAAATATTGATGTAATGGTAATCTGATCCTTAGTATTAGACATAATCTCATCTTTTGTTTGGGAAGTCATATCTCATATGACCCCTTCAATTACATTTTAAAATTTTAATAGTCAAAATATTATTTACACGAAATATTAGATCTATAAAAAAATACTTACAACAATATGCTCATGGTGAACACCTATAATCTCTCAAGTGATAGGATCATTTTCATCCTCTTAAAAACATCCAAATCTATAATATCCAGATATTCACCTACCTATATGAGTATAAAATAAACAATTCATATTTAATGTTATATAAATTCTCAAAAAATGACATACCTTATGTCGTTTATGGGAATTGAATGTAGGACTTCAAACTCGATGCATAACCACCTACCTCCCCCAATTTTATCGACCTGATGATTCTATTTTCTAAAAAGTATCTCCCATCGAGTATGATGATAATCTATCCCAAGCCTATGATGAGATATAATTTGTTTGGCGGGTGCATCAAGACTGATAAAATTCTGTGACACCCTCTATCCACATGGTTATCCTCTTCAAATTGTGAATCAAATGATGGCATCATTCACGCATACTAATCTCCATTTACCCTAGATAGATCCAAAATTATATCATTAATAAGACACTTTAAACCCTATAAATAATTAATAATATCCTGTTACTGACAAAATATTTTTCAAAATAATTATTAATCATTTACAAACCCTCCAATAATCAATCATGTGGTACGGAAAATAAATGGGAATATGATCCCATGTCACCCATGCTCTACAGAAAGAATTCCACAATATAGAACTAACTTGTCCAGTATCTAAATGCGAAAAGTTGTGGAAAAATAGAACAACTTATAAAATAATTAATATATTAAAAAAATAGTGAAAATTAACAAATAAAAAACTAAAATAGAAAACTAAACATACCTTCACATATGTGGATCATACTCAAGATGTGGATGCTGCTCAGGAATAGGGTTAAGAATCATCAATATCAAATGACCACAACCCCTTAGAGTCTCCTTGAACATCCAGTAGTCGGAGGTTCAGATGATGCAACATCATGCTCATTATCGGGTAGATCACCCCCCTCCAACTCACAAAATGGATAAAATAATCATTTATCAACTATCTGAAACATGAAATGATTATTTTTAGAAAATATTTGAAAATAACTATTTTATATAGATATATATTATATATGATTATAACCATCAATTAAATTTCTAATATTAAATCTACTTCATCATCTTTGTATATGATAGTGTCAATATCATCATATTCCTCATCGATATGATCAACATCTATAGAAGTTTCAGTTTCATCATCCCTTACTATTTCAAATTCATTTATTACATCAATATCATCATCATCACCATCAACCCATAACTGAGTTGTGACATCATCGACATTCATGCATCGTTATAGAAAAGATGGATTTGGAATATTCTTTTGGAAAATTTCAATTCCATTCACTTCAGCATAACCACATTCACTTTGGATAAACTAAATTTTATGAGATTAAAATTGTGTTATACTCCACCAATCAATTAAATCTCTTGAAATAGAATAATAATTTTCATAATATGTTATCTGTTCATGATGATCCAACAAAAATTGTTTATTTACTATAAGAATAATATTATATATAATATCAATGATTACATTGCATGGATGAACATGAAATCCTCTCTCAGTATCCTTCCAATGACATTTAAACATCTTCAGATAAATCTTTCCTAGATAATACAGCTCATTTATTTCTTCTAACATGCCATAAAATTCCACTTCACATTCTCTATGATGAGATCTCTCAAGAAAACACCACTATTCGTTATTGTTTTTATTCCCCAATTTCATGTGTAATAAACCAAAAACCATTCAGTAAATAGGAATTACAATAATTAACCATTTTGGATGGTTGGTTACTCAATACATGCAATCTATTATCACATTATTAGCATGTTCAGATACCTAATATTTTTTAAATAAAAATATAAAAATAAATATCAATAAATTGATTTTATATTTAAACCATAATCAATTCACATTACCAGTTTTTGATACAAGCAAGATTTTTATTTCTGAAATTCTTCAAGACAAGATGCTGTAATTTGTGGATACTATTTATTTATTTTTTTATAATAAATTCTAAAAATAAAGGAATTTTTATTTATTAGAACGAAATTATAGAATAATTTATAGAATCATTTTTAGTATATATGGTGTCATTTCATCAAAGTTGAGCAAAACATATGTGTGATCTCTATGATGTTCATCATCCGAAAACCATCATTCATGAACTCCACCAAAACTATGTTTGGGATGATTAATAATCAATAATGTATTATTAATTTCATCATCAACATTTCCTTCGTTAGGGACCATATAGTTATGTTTTGAGGGATATTCAGATTGAAAATAATGAGATAGAAGAAAAAAGAAATTTCCTCTTATAAATAAGAATCTGTAATTGAACTTTCAATTAATGTTTTGTTTCTTATATTTGTCCTCAATTTCTATATGCATCTCTCTAATGGGTACATCCATCAGAACTGTACTATCCCCCTACATTATTCTTTATATAGAAAATTTAATGTTAAATGTCCCATTGAATCAAAGAAATCATGAGGGAATAGTTTTTCCAATTTACAGAAAATTAAAACAACATCTTCTTGCAGTATACTCTATGTATCATAGACTTTTTTCATTACAAAAATGTCCCTAGGAAAATATAAAATATCCATTAGAAAATCTCAAATCAGGGAATTTAATAGACCTCTAATTCCAATCAGTAGAATTCTTTCCAGTATAACAAGCGATTCATGACTTTTTAATATGGTAATATGTCCTTTTCTGAAAAATCTTAGCCAATTAGACACATATCCATTTGGAAGCCTCAAATTTACAATATACTAACTAAATAATATACTATTTTTATTGGAAACTCTAACATCTCAATAAATAAAAACATAGATAAATTAAGAAAATATTTTATTAAATTGATTTATTTATAATTTTATAAAAAATAATAATATTTTAGAGACAATTTATTTGAAATTTGTATTTCAAATAATGTTTTTTAATTAATTTAATATATATAATTAATTATACTTATTAGTTATAGTTTAAAATTTAATATTATAAAAACAAATATCATATTTCTTTTTCGAAATGAATATTTTAAAATAACTATATTTATTTAATTTTTTTTTATAAATTAGAATTTATTTTTATCAAAAGGATGTATTTTGAATGAATCAATTTGTAATATATATATATAATTATATATTTATAGGTAATCAAAATTATTATTTATGAATTATGACTAAATTACATTATAATATTTTATTTTATAATTTTATTATTATATTTAATTTAAATATAAAAAATGATGAATGGATTTTGTTAATACAAGTGGAAAATTTGTTTAGGGGTGGACTATACATCGACCCTTTGTTAGAAGGGATCCATGGCATTGGGATCGAGAATCGCCATTGGAGATGGGTTGAGACACCATGGGGTTCCAATCAAGAGGGACCTTCACAAAGGGGTTTTATCTTTGGGTTGGGCATCATTGAGTTGGGAGCTTGTGCCTTGGTGTTTAAACATGACCATGTGGATCCCAGGAAAGAATCATTTGACTAGGATGCCTCGAGCACAAAGTGATGTTAGGGTTCCATTTTCAAGTGCTGGTGTTGGAGATTAAAGCTCAGTTAGGGTGTCAATTTGTCCAGATATGAGGTATGTTGTGGATAGGGTTAGATCTGGGTGGGTTTCAATTTCTGTTTATCTTTAACTGTGTAGGTAGGTGATTTACTTTTAGATTTGAATCCTTTGGTTTTTTCATCATCTTCTATATCCATTTTCAAACGTTTTTTGGTCATTTTTTTACTTTTGGATCGATTATTGTTTTGATTTTCGAGTATGAATATTACATTTTGGTGTTTGTCTGAAAAAATCGATTCACGTATCCCTGTTGTAGTTATTTTATATTCAATCTGTCCAAATTATTGTGCAGTTTTTGGATGAATCTATCAATGTTTTTCTATTTTCAGGAATGACTTGATATATTTTATATTATTTCTACATCTATTCATGCACGCTTTCACTAAAATATGGAATGTGTAGCTATATACATAGTATTAATTATGGTTATAAATTCCTTACTCCTATGTGTATTTACAAACAAGAAAAATCATTGATTCCAAAACTGGAGAGGATAATGGTGTGTGATGTGCAGCAAATGTCCTGCAGCTTGTGGTCTAATTAACATGTATTAGATAATTTTTTATATGTTTTATGATAATCTAAATTAATTTCTAAAAATATGATGTAAAGGATTATTTTTTTGATGAATAAAAATTTTATTTTGAAGAAATTATTACATTAGAGTTTTGAATTGGTAAGGGTTATATTGATTAACTTTCAAATTACAGATATCAATTATAAAATTAGTAAGGGGACATCTCATTCTTTTATTTATAATTTATATATTTTTAATAAAAACCAGTTTCTAGGTCTGCACAAATATAAGTAATATTTTTTTTGTATAAGTATACATGATTTAATTTTAAGTTATAAGGTAAGGTTGTGTTATATATATAAGTACACATATTAGTATTAATATATATATATATATATATAATTTCATGTTTTCAACCATATAGGATTGTTTTAATAGTATGTAGTTATCAATATCGTAAACCTAATATTCTCCTAAAAATTTATGTTAATTTAATGGAATTTAATTAATTCAATGTTTTACAATTCCAAAGTGACTATTTATTATTTTATTAATGATTGAAATACATAAATAAGTAATATTTTTCATACATATTCATTTAAAAATAATTTATGTGGTATTTTTCTGGGATCATTATTATATATATAGGGATGAAATTTCTATTTTCATGTTTATAAGGTTATAATCATGTTTTAAAATAAATGTACATAAAAAATTAAGCTCGTCACCATGTTATACTAAGATTAAAGATGTTTGATCTCCATATATTCATGGACATTCATTATTCATAACATCAACATAACTTGCATTCATAATAAATTGAGGATTTGAATTTTAAATATTAAGGTTTACTTCTGAAAATATTATGTTCTTTGATTTCATGAAAACATTAAAATTTTTGATTAAAATTTTTGATTTATAATTTTGTGTTTGAAAAAGAAACATTTATTATGTATGATTATTTTAAGAATGGAAATTATTATCTTGATAACAATTTATTAATGCCATTAATTTATGAGAAGGTTTTATACCATCATGATATTATTTTATTTATAGAATCATATAAATAAATGTGTCTAATATTTGACTCAAAATTGAGTTTCTAAATGACAGAAGTTATCATTTTATATAATATGTATTTCATTAGTTCATGAATGAAGGTTTGAACAAATGGATATTAATTATTATTTTAAAATTCCTGGAAAAGCCTTATGATATGAGATTTGGTTATATCAAAACACACTAGAGATTTTTATGGAATATTCATATTTATATAAGTACATGTGAGTATATATAAAGATTGAGTGTTTTTAATACTTGGTTTGGTTTTGAAATATAAACCCAGTGATAAATGTATATATATATATAAGGAAATCTAAAACTGGTTTTATAAAATTGGCACATGGACATAGTATACAGGACTGAGAGAGGGAAGTGAACTCATACCACAAGAAAGTGGGTAGCCCCAGTCATACTTACATTAATCAAGTGGCCTCAAGTGTTTTGTTATCAATAGATTTCTTAATTATTTTTCCAAAAATCCCATGACTATTTTTAAACCATTTTCAATGTCTAATTAATTTCAAGGTGTTATAATATTTAATAACATCTTTTTATAAGTCATCTTTTTGTGGTATTTTTAAGACCCCCTATAGGTCAATGTCAATATCACCCCACAATTTTAATGTTTTCTCAAGTATCTTATATTATTTATAAAGGAATTATTTGTTTTTTTAATTAGGTCATTCATAACAATGTAGATATTTTTATTCTTCATCAACTATGATAAAAATGTTATGTTTATGTAAATCTCCAGAAGCTAGACTGGAAAAGGTCTTATACTGTGTATTTTTCAGTTGATTTTATAACAAATTATAGAACATTTATTTGTGCTAGGACTAGAAGTGTTTGCACGAGTCTTCAAAAAAACTATATAAGACGATTTTTGATTTAATAACTTATATGATCTTACATTTTAAAACAGTTCAAGTTCGGATCACCTGAAAATTTGGGAAATATATAATTGTGCTTATGAATTATCTTTGGTCTTACATTATGTGTCTATAACTATATTTAATATATTATCATAATAGTTCATCTCAATATGCAGGACATCCAACATGTGACTGACCAACAAATCACACGAATATGGAAGATCCCAAAAATTCTCCATTTTATCCAATTATGTTATTTCCTAAAGCCATCATTTTTTTGGGTTTATAGTTGATCAAAATTTAATGGGAGGAAATAAAAAATAAAAAATATTTTATTTCCACACCTGAGATCATTTTTGGAGGTCCAATACCTTTAATTTTGCCATTTTTGAAAATATATCTGTTCCATTGAAAAGGATTATCGATTGGAAGAAATATGTGATGAAAATTGAAAAAAAAAGTTTTATTTCATTGACAGTCATAAATGCATTGTTGTATCTCATATAGTATAAACTTGATTTTGGACCATGTGTACTATTCCTCGATGGACAAGAGCCTCATCCCGGTTAGTGAGGAATCTATAATTACAATGAAGAGACCTGAGATCAATTCTGGACGGAGGCATAATTATGGGTTAGTATAGTAGTAATATTGTAGGTAGTGTATATGGTTATTTAGTAGCTATAATATAAGATATTTTTCTGTGCTATAGAAGTCATTACTATTCATCTATTTGAATTCTTTGGTCCTCGAGGCCTTGAAGGACTTTAGGGCACACAATTCCATCAGGCCAGTAATAATTTTAGGCCACCTCAAAGCCCTTCGAGCCACCTCAAGTATTTTAGGACACCTCAAGGCCTTTTGGACACATGAAATAAAGATCTAACGAGACATATTGTAATGTATCAAGGATCCAAATGGGGATTCAGAGCTGGAACACACACTAGAGCATAGCTAACCCTAATTGAAAGAATGAGAGGGTATGAAATTTCCATCATTATCAGGCCTATGTAACTCGAAACATGATAACTAGCTAACCAGCATTGTGAAGGTAGAGAGCTAATATCAAGATGTATTCCGGGGAGGGATAGTTTCATGTATTCTTTTTTAGATGAATTCTTTTAAGGCCTTTATGTCATGTAATGTTTTGATTAGACTACAGGTCATGTAAGGGTTCTCCTTTAACCCTTAAAAGGGGGATAATCAAAAATAAATAAATAATGAAGTCATTCGGTCCATTCAGGTACTCCAACTAGATAACATTCCATATTTTGGGAAGTCACTGATTTTCCACATCAATCCATATCCCATTGAGAAATTTTGTTTCGCAGCAACATCATATGTACTGACACCAATACTCCACAATAAATTTAACTAATCAATCAATGGTTTCAAATAAAAAATGATATTCTTTTTTTAATGTCCAGGAATCTATAAGGTGAAAATTATATATTATTCATTCAGTAACATTCAAGGAGGTAAATTTTATGGAGTTACAAATATGGAAAACATGAATATTGACTACCGTAAGAATGAAAGGGAATGGAATCAATAGTAGAAAGACCCAGTCATAAGTTTCGGGCTTTTAATGTAAAGTATAGATGTACTTCGTCAAAATGTTTCCTTGAATAAACATCACATGGATGATTTATGATTTTATCAATTGAAATATCTTTTTGGTTACATGACATCAATGAATTTGTGTTCCAAGACATAAATAAACAATACAATCTAGGTGTAAGTGGAAAAAACCTCAACTTTTTTATAGGAATCAATCTAGACTTTCATAGTTGAGAGTATTTGTACCACAATTTTCCACATGTTGGATAACTAACCAATGAATCATTTTCTTGATAATATAATATTTAATCATTTGAAAAAGCATTAATATTTTGATATTTAAGACCCATAATATAAACCAGCCTCTTTTAGTCAGTGAAATTTATAGGTAACACATTTCCTTCTAGTAATAGTGATTTATCGAAATAGGATAAAACAACGATTTTACCTTCCAATATCTTATTTAATATTCACAATTTTGTAACAACTTCAAATTTACTTATTTTGCAATCAAGATATATTGAAACCTCATAAAACATTAACAACACGTAAAATTGAGATGGTTCCAACTCAAGAGTTAAATAAATATCATCATGAGTTTTTGTTTGTTGAGAGGAAGGACCTGCTAGATCATGTACTAAATTTGTAGACCATGAGGAATCTGGAACCAAATTATTAGAATATTATCCTGATCTAAGTTCACCGTGTTGATATAATTAAAAATAACTTATTCGAAAACCAAAATGTAATAGATGACCCCCAACATTCTCAAATTTTTCAAACCTCCCCAAATCAAATTTATTACCTGGACACTTAATTGTCCCTTCTATCTATTTTGGGTTTTGATAATGAAAATGATTAAAATCCTTCAACAATGTCAATATATATAAGATTTATATCATTACCATTTGGATTCCTATGATGGTTTATCCAAACATGAATATATAATAATACTTTTATTGACTTCCTTATTCTGTATTTCTCTGAAAAAATAAATATAAATAAATGGTTTATGAAAAATTTGATATAAGAAATAGATTAAAAAAATTGTAGAATATTTATTAATTATAATTTACATGTAAATTTTTTTAATGTTATCTATTCACAATTAATTATAACTAATTACTGCTAATTACTACTAATGTTTAATATGTTATAACAATTTATTACTAATTACTTCTATATATCACTAATTTCTATTAAATATTTTTAATTACTACTAATTGTTACGAATTAATGATCATTTTTAGTTAATAATAATTATTTACCATCAATTTTGACAAACTGATACTAATTTATTATAATTATTACTAATTATAGAAATTTACTCTTAAATTTTAAAAATCCCCAACCGTTAATATTCTCATCAACAAGTCACATTTTACACATCTCATTGTTACAAATTTTTAATAATTCTTAACAATAACCACTAATTACCACAAATTCTCAATAATTACCACTACTTATACTAATTTTTACTAATTAACTAATATTATTACTAATTAGAACTATTTTTATTAATTTATTACTAATTACAACTATTTTTTACTAAATAATTTTAAACTACTGCTAATTAAAACTAATTATTACTAATTAAAAATATTGTTTTCTAATTACTAGTAAATTTTAAAAATTATTACTTGTTACCACTAATTTATTCCAATTAAAACAAATTATTACTATATACTAAAAATTATTATTAATTTACACCAATTATTACTAATTATTACTAATTTTGACTAGTTATTACTAATTATTACTAATTTTGACTAGTTATTACTAATTATTACTAATTATTACTAATTAATACTAAATGTCAATAATTATTACAAATTACCACTAATTTTGACAAATTATTAATAATTATTTCTAATTATCACTTATTAAGATGAATTATTAATAATTATTTCTAATTTTTACTAATATCCCCTAATTTTTATTAATTTTTACTAATTAAAACTAATTATTACGAATTATAACAAATTATTACTAATTATCACAAATTATTACACATTATCCTGAATTGTTACTAATCATTACTAATTACCGCTAATTATTACTCATTACAACTATATTTTACTAACTATTTGTAATTATTACTAATTTTTTCTAATAACCCCTAATTACCACTAATTATTACATATTGCCACTAATTATTACTAATAACCACAAATTAATACTAAATAATACCAATTATTACTAATTACCAATAATTAATACTTACTAACACTAATTAATAATAATTACCACTAATTATTACAAATTTCCACTCTTTCTTACTAATACCTCTAATTTTTACTAATTTCTACAAGTTATTTATAATTATTACTAATTTAAACTAACTATTATTAATTTTTACTAACAAACACTAATTACCACTAATTGCAACTAATTGTTACTAATTACCACTAATAATTACTAATTATTATTAAATTTTAATAAATGTAACTAATTTCCACTAATTAATACTAATTAGCACTAATTATTACTAATTACAACTAATTATTACTAATTATTAATAATGGTTACTAATTACCACTAAATAACACTAATTATTACTAAATATTACTAATTTTTAATAATTAATACTTAGGTTTACTAGTTATTACTAAATATCCTAAATTATTACTAATTATAATGAATTATTACTAATTATCATAAATTATTAGTAATGATTACTAATTTCCTGTGACGTCCCGACCTCAGAATCCCAGAATCGGTGCAATATTACGTATCATTGGCATGACCACAAAAGACAATGTCTCGAAATACGGATTAGTTTAGTAGCCTTGGAAGTACTAGATACATTCATAAGGTTTACATTAAATCAAAAAACGAAAAACAACTACAACATTGTTTCCATAGACAACACTGAGATCCCATAGACTATCCATGCAGGTAAGTCATAATATATTTCTTCGCATCCTAGGAATAATAATACATAGAAAGGGGTGAGCTAAAATGCTCAGTAAGGATAGCAATAAAGTGGATACTTTCATAAATAAGAATAAACATTTAATTCAATTTATAAGACTAAAAAAATCCTTTAAATATTGATCTTCAACATAATATGGCTCAGATAAAATCAAATAATTCCATTTACATATTCATTTAAATATTATACTAGTCAAATAATCACATGAAATATCAATAGCCACTTGCATAATGATGTAATGCAAAATGCCAGAATTTTAAAACCACATAGTCAAGGCCTTGTGCCAAGACTAAAAATAACATTTTGTCAAGGCCATGTTCTAAGACAGTAGTTTTTCTCATGAGACCTATCGATGCTTCGACGAGCTATAGTGGGCTCCACCCGTCACATACTAAGTCTAATGCATTCCTCATATGAAAAGGTTTAATGATAACATAAAAATCATTTTAAATTAGCATATTAAATTTCAATACATTATTGATAAACCATGAATAATGTAAAAATATCACATCCATAGTCAAACATTTCACAATACCTTCAACACAATATGGATGTTTTGTATCATAATAAATCAACTTCAAATAAGCTTAAAATCCATCAATGGTTATTGACATAGATGAAACCAAAACCTTTTATAGAGAAATATCTCTTTCTATTTTTTAATCATTTATGAAAACATTTATTTTGAAAATATTCTAATAATACTTTAAGGTAAGCTTTGAAGATGTTATAATGGAGTAAAATAGATGCACCCGCCGTATAAGTTAAAAAACATTCTTACCTTAATTTTGTCAAATAGGTCATAAAGTACCTTGTTTGGAAAAACGACGTAATGATTCCTTAAAAAACATATAAGGTCAAATAAGAGTATAAATGTATTTACCCCATCGTCTAGTAAATATTAAAAAAAAATACATTTTTAAGAAACATGGATGTGGATGATAAAGAGGTCCCAGTAGATAATTACGTTTAAGCAACCTTAGATAATAAAGAGATTGTAAAATTAACCGTTACCTAGTACATTTACTTGGTCAAGAGTAGGTTAGAATCCTGTATAATGGTGAAATAATTTTTATTAAATTATACATGTATCATATACATTAATATAATATCATATATGATCTTTTAGCATTGCTTTGTTAATAATATCTTAGTGTTATCGTCGTTTCAGGTCTGAACTGATTCATTTTCCATTATATAATTTGTTACGTAATTAATTTTTTGTTATGGATAGTATGTATCTTATTAATATTCAGAATGATATTAAGTCATTAAACATTATTTTTAATCATCTAATGAAAATTAGTCGTGAATGTATAAGATGGAGAATGAATCTCATCGCTTTCGTGGAGACGGTAATCCGTACGTACGCATGAGCGACAATATCATTATGCTGATGTTAAAATACTATATAATTGGATGGTATATCATATATACATAATCCTTATCTTTTTATATTTATTATTTACATCAATTACAAATCATTATTATACACATCCAAATAATAATATATTGAATAACAATTACACCACGACGTGGAGAAGGTAAGCGGTACGTAGACACTTATGGTGACATGTCATTCAAATTAAGGATAGAATAATGAATATGGTTATAACATATTTATAATAACATCATAGTATATATATTATATTGGATTTTTTATTTTATAATGGAAACAACAAAGAAAGATGAACTGGAAGAAGAAAGTAACTTGAAAGAGGTGATTAAATATTTACCTCTTCTTCGGGTTCTTCCTTTTGATTTGATCAAAAGGGCCCCTTATATTGGCTTTCAGACTAAAATATGGAATCTATGATGAAGGGATGATATTTTAGAGGGTATTTGGGTAGGGTTTGGCCGATAAAAATGGCTTGGAAGGTGTGAATTAGATAGAAGGGGGAGTTCCCATTTATAAGAGGGGTGAGGGGCACCTTAGTATAAGCTGGAAATATTATTTTATAATAAAACTTTTTTAGGTTGATAATGGCTCCAAAATGAATTATGTAATGGATAAGGTGGGGATGGGGCGAAAACCACTCAACCAATAGGTTTTAGATAGGTTTGGGTTACTATATTAACCTTTTCATATATATATTTAACTTCTTGTTAAATAGTTTGACATTTACCATGTCTCTTTGTATTTTTATATTATATTGTTAATAATCATAGTATATACTTCCAAGAGAACCACAAGTGGATAATTAATTATACACTTATCGTTATATATGTCTCTTGGTTGAACCATATATTTTTAGGAATAGAATATCAATTAATAATATAATATTTGTTTTTTAAAATATTTTATGTCAGTTTTCACACTATTTGGTATTTGGTTTTTCTAAATTAGTAATAGCATTATTACTTCAACATAAATTAATCTAACCAACCATAACATGTCATATTAACCAATAAAAGTAGTTTAATTCATAAAAAGTATCAAATTACATTTATTTGGATATTTATAATATTGATTATTTTAATATTTCCTTAGTTCAGTAATTACTGGATCATCATTGTGTCATAAATAAATTAAGTTATTTAAGGTCTAAAAAATATAAATAAAATACCATTATATATGAAATAATTTTTGATTTATAATGAATATTTATAGTCTAATTTATCTTATGTGTATCCCTATATTGACAATGGTTTAGTTATTAAACATTGATTTTAACACTTTTAACTCTTCTTTGAATTAAATAATAATAAATGTGCTAATCTAATAAATTGGACCTAAAGGGTCAGATGTTATTCCTAAGGATTTTTGGTTGAATTACACTTATCCAATATAAGTAAAAAATGTGTTATGGTAATAATAATATCATTTTACCCTTAATTATCCTATTTACTTTTAATCGTGGTAAAGAAAAGTCAAAAGTTACTATTCACCAAAATTATTTTCATCTTGTCGAACCACATTTTACCAACTAATATCAGACATGTCTCTCTGATTTCTTGAAATTCAACTCACAGATGTGCTAATATTATGTTTTTATGTAAATTTGAAAATGCTCCTTGTAGGTGGGTAAAAGACGGTAATTAGTTCGATAAAATTTTTATATATCAAAAATTATTATAAACAGACACAAATGAATTACATTGAACTTATATAGGTATTATGTATCTATTTTGACCTAAAAAATTTAAATAAAATAGATATTTATTTAAATAAAATGTTGGTTTAAAACAATAACCCAATGTTCTTCACTATTCATCAAATATTGAACGTTTTCAGAAAAATACCAAAATTCACCCTAAAATAATTTTGACATTCTAAATTCAAAAATGGACTCTATTTCACCAATTTTAAAATATAGAAGTTTAATTAATTAATTCTCATTTTCAAAACCAAAAAGAGTATTTTTAAGAAATAATAACTTTTAAAAGATTGACACTTATTTTTGTCCAATTTCAAAGTGAAATTACTTACGATGACCATCATTGGATTAAATGGTAAAAATATAATCTAATTATACTTCCAAACAATTAAAATATATAATTAAACACTATAAATTATTTTGATAAAAAAAGTTTTTTTCAGTTAAAATATAGTATTTTTCACTATTCACCAAAATATGAAAGTTTTCAGAAAAACACCAAAACATTATTGAAAAAAAAATTCTTATGTACGGATTCTAAATAAGATTTTATTTTGTAAAATTGAATATATAAAAGTTTTAAATATTGGATTTAAAAATGGTTCACCATTATAAGGCGGTAAAATTTCTTTTTTTGAAAAATACTTCTTTTATTTGAAAAAATGAATTTGATCATACATTATTTCTAAGAAACTCATAATATATATTCTAAAATTATAAGGATTATATAATGTCCAAAATTTAGGTAACACTATTCATAACTGCTTTTGAACGGCTAGTTTGGTAAGTCGTGTTGCACTTGAACACAGTGTTCCATGTAGTGCATGTTATTGAATTACTTTGACGAAATAATGTACTATGAAATCATGGGGTGTTACATTCTACCCTCCTTCAATAAATTGTGTCCTCACAATTTGAAATTGTTCTTCTAAAATAAATGGTTGAAAATAGAAAATACCTTTGTGGGAAAACCCACATCAATAAATGGGTTAATAAAATTTTGTCTTAATAAGTGGAAAATGGAATAAAAAAGTCACCACAAAATTATAATATTTATTAAGAGAACATTTTTTGTAATGAGAGACACATAATTGGAGGAAAAACATAAATATTTGTAGGGAGTGATTGAGGTCATTAGTCACAAACAATTGTAGAATTGATGGCCTCAAAGCCATCAATCTACGATGATTTAAAATATCCCTGGTTCAACAGAAAATAAGGTATTAGGATTACACATTTTTAATTTTAAGATCCCATACCTATTGTTTATGAAATAATGTCATCATAGAATAATAGAAGAAATAAATATATACTTCACAAGTAGTGTTCCATCCTTTAACTAATTTCTACCCCAAACTCATCCTTCTCTCTAAAAGATAATAGAACATAAAAAATATTACATTTATCCTATTCGTATAGGGTTCAAAAAAAATTAATTAATAATTAATCTACTGGACTTTTGTAAATAAAAACCACATTATTCAATCTAGGACATCACGTGCACCAGTGGTAGTTGATGCACCCTTGTAGCCCTTCGGTTGCAGGACCAAGTCTCACGGCCTTGCTGGATGTGACGGGTTACCGCCCGACCTCCGGTTTGTCCTTTTTATGGAAATTCAAAAATAATCTCAAACTAGAATTATCTTTCCAAACTCTTAGTCCAAAATTTATAAATAAGGTTAACACAATGAAGATCCTTTTTTCCACATAATAACATTTTAACACCTTCATCATGTATTCTTTTAAAAGACTGTAATATATGGAATTACCATAAAACCTTATTTATTACATACATTCTCCCTTATTCATTATAGAATACTAGATATACTCCTTGTATCTAAAATTTTTGTAAAATATAATTGTGATGGAATATTCAAATCATTAATCAGTTTCAAGGTAGTCATGAATATCCAATATAATTTTTCCAAATCAATCATGTATTATTCCAAAATCACTACCTCGGTATCAGAACCATATTATTGTTTATCTTTCTCTCGACTATATATTTTCTAAAATTTTAACCACCTATTGACTCTCTTTTCATTGTTCCACACAATCCCAAGTCCTTAATGAAATAGTACTCCAGTACAATCCTTATATACTCTATAATTATTTTAACATGTAAATCATTAATTCAATACTCAAATGACACAATACTTTAATAAAAACATAAGAAATCTAATCATTCCTCTTCATATTCTATAATATAATAACATTATTATTATCCAATAGATGCATATGGGGTATACTTTGATGATTTGGACATTGACACACATAGTTTCCCAACTCCTTGTAGATGATGCATTGTAAATTTGAAACTTTTTTCTTACCCTTGCTATCACGTACTTGGTGTCCTTTTTCTCTAAACTTATAACAAACTCCCACTACCTTCATGAATTTAGCAAGGTGATTCTTTCCAAAATTATCACATATGGGAAAATCCTTATTTCTGTCTTCCCTTTATCCATCTTTCTCTCTTCCATCCTTTTCTTCTCTTGCTTCCCTTCAAAGACATAGGACTCGGAGAATTCTTTACTTATCTTATCAACACATGGTACTATTTTTTCATATTTTGAGAATACAGGGGAGAATATTTACCTTCCAAATGATGGACTAATACCGTGAAATATATGACCTTTCTTACTCTTTGGATTATACGTATTGCTGGAGTTCAAATTCCTTCTATTGGGCACCATTTCTATAAAATGGCATAAACCATGTTAGTTTATGAATTGCAATGAATAATTCCAAACAAGTAAAATACCTAATGTAAATTGAATAATTTGTGGATATAATACATAATCATAAAAATATTTTCTTTGATGAGGTATATACTCGTAAATCCTTCATAATGATTTGTAATGAAAATGAGAATTATCCTAAGCATATCCCCTGGGAGTGTCGTAACCAAGAGTGCAGCAAGGCCCATTGTCGTGAAATAGTTCCGTTCGAGTCTAGATCAAAGTAGTGCTTTCAGGTTTTACCCCTTGGTACATCTGTGCCAGAGCCTCCACTACCTGCTCGTATCCAAAAAGAGATGTATTGTTTGGAAATATCACAAAATCTCTACAATACCAAAATTCTAGGATGTTATTCTATACTAATCCTCAAAGTCTATCTTAGGGCTATGTGCTTTAATCAGAGTGTATCTAAATCTAGTTTCCTGGGTTTGTGCAAAACATCCTTTGATACCAACTATAACGTCCCGTCCCCAGATTCCCAGAGTCGGTGTATTATAAAATATCATTTTCATAATCACAAAAGATCATGTCTCGAAAGACCGATTAGTTTAGTGTCCATATAATTAATATATACATTCATAAGGTCTACATTACATCATAAAATGGAAAACTAAAACAACATTATTTCCATATAAAACACTAAGAACCCATATACTATCCCTGCAGGTCAGTCATAATATACTTCTTCGAATCTTGGGAAAAATGAAACCTAGAAAGGGGTGATCTCAGATGCTCTATAAGGATAAAAATAAAGAAGAAACTTTCATAAATAAGCATACACATTTAAGACAATTTATAAGACTAAAAAAAAGACTTTTAAACTTTATCTTCAGAAAAATATGGCAATGATAAAATCAAATAATTCCATTTACTTATTCACATGGATATTTTACATGTCGAATTATCCATGCAATATCAAAAGCAACATTCATAATGTTGGATTGCATAATGACAGACTTTCATAACCACAAAGTCAAGGCATTGTGCCATGACTACAAATAATATTTTTTCAAGGACTTGTTCCAAGACACTAGTTTGTCTCATGAGACCTACCGATGCATCGAGGAGCTATAGCGGGCTCCAACCGTCACATTCTAAGTCCAGTGCATTCCTCATATGAAATGGTTTAAACATAACATAAACATTCGTATTAAACTATTATAAGAAATTTCAATACTTTTTTCCAAAAACAATGAATGTTGTAAAAATAAAACATCCATAGTCAAACATATCACAAAAAATTCAATACAATATGGAGGTTTTGTATCATAATAAATCATCTTCATATTAGCTTAAAATCCATCAAAGGATGCTGACAAAGATGAAATGAAAACCATTTTTATAGAAATATCTATTTCTATTTTGAAATCATTTAAGAAAAAAATTATTTTGAAAATATTCTTATAAGCCTTTAAGGGATGCTTCTATGATGTTATAACGGCAGAAAATATCCACACCCGCCGTATAAGTTAAAAAAACATTCTTATCTTAATTTTGTCAAAAAGGTCATAAAAGACCTTGTTTGGAAAAAACGATTCCTTTCAAAACATATATGGTCAAATAATGGTATAAATTATTTTACGCCATTTTCTAGTAAACAGTAACAGTGTTTTGAAATACATTTTTATGAAACATGGATGTGGATGATAAATAGGTCCTAGTAGATAATTACGTATTATCAACCTCGGATAATAAAGAGATTTTAAAATTAACCCTTACCTTGTAGTTCTATTTGGTTGAGGGAAGGTTAAAATCCTCTATAATGGTGAAATAATTGTTATTAAATTATACAAGAATCATATAAATTAATATGATATCATATATGATCTTTTAACATTGCTTTGTTAATAATATCTTAGTATTATCATCGTTTCAGGTGTTAACTGATTCGTTTTCATTTATATGATTTGTTTAGTAAGTAATGTCTGTTATGGATAGGATGTATCTTATTCATATTAAGAATTATATTATGTATTTAAGCATTTTTTTTAATCATCTAATGGAAATTTTTCTTGAATGGATACGATGGGGAATGAATCTCGTCGCGTTCGTGGAGACGGTAATCAGTACGTATACACGAGCAACAATATCATTATTTTGATATTAAAATAATATATAAATGGAGTATATATCATATATACAGAATAATTATCATGTTATATTTTTTATTTACATCAATTACACATCATTATTATACCCATCCAAATAATAATGTATTGAATAACAATTACACCACGACGTGGAGACAGTAATCCGTACATACGCAAATAAGGTGACATGTCATTCAAAGCATGGATAGAATAATTAATATGGTGGTACCATATTTATAATAACATCTCAGTATATAGAAGATACTGGAGTTATTATTCTAGAATTGAAACAACAAAGAAAGAGGAAGTGGAAGAATAAAGGAACATGAAGGAGGTGATGAAATATTTACCTCTTCTTCAGGTTCTTCGTATTGATTTGATCAAAAGGGCTCCATAGGATTTCTTTTTGACTAAAGGAAGGAATATATGATGAAGGGAGGACGTTTTAGAGGGTATTGGTGCAGGGGTTGGCCGATCCAAATTTTTTTGAAGGTGTGAATTAGAGAGAAGGGGGAGCGCCCTTTTATAAGAGGGGTGAGGGGCATCTCAGGAAAAGATAGAAATATTGTTTTATAATTTAATTATTTTCGTTTTATAATGGCTCCAAAATGAATTATTTAAATTCTATGATGGGTTTGTGTAGCAAAACACTAAACCAATAGGTTTTATATAGGTTTGGGTCACTATATAAACCTTATCTTCTAGATTTAACTCTAATTAAAATATTTTGACATTTACCATGTCTCTTTGTAATTTTATATTATACTATTCATAAAATTACTATATACTTTTCAAGAGAACCCCAAGTTGTTCATTAATGATACACCTATCATTATATAAGCCTTTTTGGAAAACCATAGATTTTTAGGAATATATTATCAATTAAGTATATAATATTTGTTTTAAAAACTCTTTTATGTCAAATTTTAAAATATTTTGTTTTTTGTTTTTTCTAAATTAATAACAGCATTATTAATTCAAGAAAAAACTCAACTAACCATCCCTAACATGTCATATTAACCTATAAAATTAGTCTAATTCATAAAAAGTCTCAAATTAAATTTATTTTGATATTTATAATATCAATTATTTTAATATTTCGTTAATTAGGACAATATTGCATCATCATTGTGTGAATAATAAATTAAATTATTTAATGTCTAAAATATATAAATAAAATAAAATTATTTAGGAAATATTTTTATCTTTCTAATGAATATTTATAGTCTAATTTATCTTATGTGTAACCCTATATTGAAAATGGTTTATTTATTAAACATTGAATTTTACATTTTTTACTCTTCATTGAATTAATTAATAATAAATGTCCTAATCTAATTCATGTGGACCAAAATGATCATATTTTATCCTAATGGATTTTTTGTTCAATTACACTTTTCCAATAGAATTAATACATCTGTTAGGGTAACAATAATATCATTTCTAGCCATAATTACTCTATTTACTTTTAACTGTGGTAAATAAAAGTAAAAAGTTACTATTCAACAAATATTATTTTTATCATATAGAACAAAATTTTACTTACAGATATCAATCATGTCTCTTAGATTTTGTAAATTCAACTCCCAGAAGTGGTAATATTATGTTTTATGTAAATTTGCAAATGCTCGTAGGAGGTGGGTAAAAGACGGTAAAAAGTTCTATAAAATTATTTATATATCTAAAATTATTATAAACTGAATTCAATGAATTACATTTAACATATATAGTTATTGTGTATTTATTTTTACCTAAAATAAATTTACATAAATTAAATAACTTTTAAAATAATAAGTCAGTTTTAAACAATAACATAGAGTTTTTCACTATTCATCAAAAATTGAATGTTTTTCGAAAAATACCAAAACATCACCCTAAAAAAATTTTGATATTCCAAATTCAAAAATGAATTATATTTTTCCAATTTCAAAACCTACAAGTTACATTAATAAATTCCTATTTTCAAAACCAAAATGCGTATTTTTACAAAATAATATCTATCAAAAGATTGATACTTGTTTATGTCCAATTTCATAATGAAATTACATACAATGACCATCAATGTATTAAATTATAAAAATATAATCTAATTATACTTACAAAAAACTACAATTTATAATTAAACACGATAAATGATTTTGATTAAAAGAGTTGTTTTCTGTTAAAATATACTATTTTCACTATTCACCCGAATATGAACGTTATCAGAAAAAACACCAAAAATTTATTGAAACTAAATTCTTAGGTCCTGATTCTAAAGAAGAAGTTTATTTTATCAAATTTAAAACATAAAAGATTGAAATATTGGATTTAAAAAGGCTTCTCCATTAAAAGGCGGTAAAATTTCATTTTTTGAATAATACTACTTTTATCTGAAAAAATGAATCTGTTCATAAATTATGTCTATGAAACTCATAATATTTATTCTAAAATTATAAGGATTATATAATGTTCAATATTCAGTTAATACTATTTATAACTGCTTTTGAACGACTAGTTTAGTAAGTCGTGGTGCGCTTGAACTCAGTGTTGCGTGTAATGCATGTTATTGAATTGCATTGATGAAATAACAGCATATGAAGTCTTATGGTGTTACATTTACACTAATTATAACTAATAATGACTAATTATCACTCATTGTTACTAATTTTTTATTATTACCACTAATGAGCAAGATTTTCCACTAATTGCCACTAATTAAAACTAATTATTTCTAATTATTACTAATTATTATTAATTATTCCTAATTTGAACTGATTTTTATAATTACGACTAATTAGTACTAGTTACCACTAATTTTTTATAATTACCACAATTATTGACAAATTACCACTATTTGTTTCTGATTACCCATAATTATTACTAATTATTACTAGTTTTTATCTAATTATTACTTATTTCTACTAATTATTATTAATTATCACTAAGTATTATGGATTATTACTAATTAAGACCAATTAATACAAATTATTAGTAATTTTAACTAATTATTACTAATTAATAATATCATTTATATCTTCTTACTAATTAATATTAAATACCGCCAATTATTACTAATTTTAACAATTTTAATAAATTATTACTAATCTAAATAAATTATTACTAATTATTACAATTTTTTACTAATTATTACCATATACCACGAAGTATTAATAATTATTTCTAATTATTAATATTTTTGACTAATTTTAACTAATTATTACTATTTTTAACTAATTATTACTAATTTTAACAAATTATTATTAATGACCACCAATTATTACTAATTTTTATTAATTATTAGAAATTATTAGAAATTATTTTTAATTACCAGTAATTACCACTAATTTTTACTAATTATTACTAATTATGAAAAATTATTACAATTTTTACTAATTAATACAATTTATCCCTAATATTGAACAATTATTGCTAATTATAATTAATTATTATAATTCATTTAACTTATAACAATTTCATACTAACTTTTACAATTTATTACTTATTATTTATAATTTCCACTAATAATGACTAATTTCCAATAATTAGTACAAATTATCAGTAATGACTAAAAATTTCTACTAATCACTTGTAATTTTTACTATTTTCAACTATTTTTTGTTAATTATTGTAATTTTTAATAATTATAACTAATTAATACCAATAATAATAATTTAATATTTTTCAATTTATACTTTTTTATTAATTTATAACAATAAATAATAATTTGTACTATTTTATAATTATTTATTAATAATTTTTATTATGTTATTACTAATTACTATTAATTAGTACAAATTACCACAAATCATTACTAAATAAATATTTGGTGCCAAAATATGTGGAGAAGGAAAGGATGAAAAGAAGAAACCCATCCCAAATGGGATGTATCAGGAGGCCCATTTGCAGAGCCCCGCCCAGCACCACGGTCGATGCGATGCCGAAGCCCCCTGTGAAACATTGACAAAAATGAGCTCTTCGAGGTACTTGAGCATTGTGAAGTAACCTTCCCTTAGCTCAAATACAATCCCTCATCAAGCAGGGATTCCCTTCACAGAGCCCACTGGCCATCGCAATGGAAGGAGATCTCCAAGGTGGCTCGTTACTTCGTAAATCACTCTTGCTTTGCGAGATACCCTCTATGAACATGTGAACCATAAGCTATGTAAAGGTCATTGTACTGTGTGAAGGACATTGCTTCGCAGTGCTATGCTTCTCAAGGTACCCTTGATTTGCGATATCTAACTCCTTGAAAGCCTTTCCACTTTGTGAAGCACCCTCCATATGCACCTATATACTATTTATAAGCTATTACACCCCACTTCGTGAAGAATACCCCTTCGTAAGGCCCCTCCACTACACAGTGCACTAGTTCTTCACAAGGCCCCTTCATGCGAATCCATTTTCATCGAAAACCCTTCTCTTGTACGACCTTCCAGGTTTGTATGATGTGTTTTCAAGGTCCCTGGGGCGGTTCTTTACGTTATGTTACTTATCCTTTTTCTTCTTCACATAGGCATTCTAATGGCTACTGCATCTTCGCATAGCCATGATTTCATGGTCCCCTCAGTGGATGACTCCACAACACCGCCTCACCACGACATTGATGGTGCCTTCGCTTCACCGAGGGTTAAAGTGCACTAGTTATGTAAGATCTGGGCGTATGGAGTGAACCTGACTCGTCCGATCTGTAGGACATTAAACTAAAAATCACCATAATTTTCAGAACATGACGTTAAATTGTGTCTGTTCCCCATACCATACCTATGGGGCACCCTATCTCCGTTATTCTCTACTCCTGCTCATCTCCACGGGAGTGAGATCTTCATCAAATGGAATGAGATCCACATTGCTAGAGCGGGATCTTACCACTGGAAAAGTAAACCATCATGGTGTAAGCCCCTACCCTTTCACCGAGGGAGGTAGTATCCATGATCCTCCTCTCTTCTTTGGTGCATAATACGAGAGGAAGGATGGGCACTGAGACCTTCATTACTCCATCCCTCTCTATGTGGGATTTTTCGCCATTGCACCTCCATCCTGGAGTATGTCACAAACTACGTCTGCCTAGGCCAATAACCATGCATAGGCCCATGTATCCACATTGGTCCTATAGCCATAGATAATATCATGTTTCCTCCCTATTCCGCTAATCGTAATCCCTAATCCACTTCCTGCAGACGCACCTTTCGTGACGTGGTCATCATGTCTTTGATGCCTCTTGTTTATTACACCGAGCATGACTCATGTGGGATGAGAGTAAATATTTACCATGGAATCTTTCCTGGGCCACCTTAGCATGTAAGCCACAAATTCATATGAACTACATGGACTTTGATCCTTGCCTCCTATGTAAGGTACATAAGAATACTCCTTGAGGTTCAAGCCCAACACCTACCTGACCCGACCCCTTCACGTTGGTTCAACTTCTTCCTGGATGATGTTAAATTGTATGCTTCTGAACTACATGGACTTTGATCCTTGTATCCTAAGAAAGGTACGTAGGAAGACTCCCTAGGGTTCAATCCCAAAACTCATTAGTCCCGACCACTCCATGTCGGTTCACCTTTTTCCTACAAGACATTAAAAATTAAGCCCAATTTTCATCCCGCATGACGTTAAACTATAGCAATTAGAACTACAAGGGATTTTATACTAGTCTGATATACAAGGTACAATGGAATCCCCTTTGAGGTCCAATCCCAATCAATGGTAAGTCATTGGAACCCCAATCAATGGTAAGATGTGTCTACACCAACCAGAGGTATGCTGTTGGTGTCTGCAATCAACGGTATGTTGTTTTAGTCCCCTTTCTGGGGAACTACATCTCTGGTTTACCCCCATGGTGTTAGACCATCTCGGGATACTAACCACTAGTACAAACAAGTGTATAATTGGTTTGTTGTCATATACATACATGCACATTCAATACCCTCATCCTGAAATATGTGGACTTCAATTCCTTTCCACGGGGATACGTAGGAATCCTCCCAAAGGTTCAATCCCATCCCCCATGTCTCATCCTATTCACTCCCTTTAGCCTATGTGTTTCTAGAAGGTCATGACCCAACCTAGAGGTTCTAATTCCTCTGAACCCCATCCATGCCTCCATTCTCATTGGCCTCATCCTCAGGCATCCCATCACCCCATCGAACTATGTGGACTTTGATTCCCCACCACAGGGATATGTAGGAAGTCTATTCGATACTCAATACCAACATCACCTTCATCCTCACATCGGTTCCATATCACTGTCCATCCACTCTGAACCATCCACATCCATCCTGATTCTTACCCTAGCCACCACATCCTAGTGAGATCATGTCGTCCATTTTCTAGCATCTCCTAGAAGTAATAATGTGAATAACCATGCATTAGCCCCAACATCAATGTTTCTTCATGGGGTTGCACGCATCTGATCCACTCCAGTCAACGTTTCGATCACTTCAATTTGTCTCCTCTTGATGTTAAACTTGTGACATACCCTGTGTTAAACATGGGAAGCTGAGAAAACCATAGAGGCATGCTTATGGAATAAAACTTCCCGTATACGATGTGGGTTGCCTCAGGCATCCATACCCTCAATAATCCATATCATAAGAGGAAGAAACTTAGACAGATTAGTGTTCCAGTGTCCAGAAATAATGGTGATGTTCTACATGACAACACCCCCGACCAAAGGTTGCTGCCCAGACTGGACCCCTTGGAATGTCCTAAGAGAAGTAGCGTAGTAAACTGGTGTCCAAAAAGGCATGGTACTGGAAATATTTTCATGAACAACGTCTTATGTCTATGAGGGAGACCCGAACTTGGTAATGAGTTCTAAGGAAGATTCCATGGAAGGAGTAACATACATCCCATCATCTTGTTTCGATCAAGTAACAGACGTCCCAAAATATGTGATGAATGTCACCCACCTTTGGAAAGTAGGAATGTGTGAAAACTAATTATCAAATCCTCCACAGACAGATGTGTGCCCCAGTGTAAGTGTATATAACAAAAATGGTGAACCCGACAGGAAAATCATCTACTCAATTTGGATATTAGTAGCATTTGAGACATTGGGTGATTAGCGTGTCACTAGATTCATGTATCTGGTGTCAGGTCCCACCAATAAAATATTGGGTCTGGAATTAATCTCATAAGAAATTGGGGTAGTTGAACGTTGGACATCCTGGTATGTGACATTGTCAGTGTGGATCCTTTCTACCAATCATGGAAGATGGAATGGCTATGAGGCACTGGACATCGCTTTCATTCTTTTTGCAATAATGTTTAAATCTCCCAACATTTCACAACCCATGATTTCATGAAAAAAAACCAATAACCTCCCACCCACCGACACAGGGGCAGCAGAATCATCAATGTGGTAGTCCTATGTGGACTCATCTCCCCTATGGAAGCCTCCACATCCATGGATAATAAGAGCCCATGCCCCATCTCTCCATTTGAAATCATTTAGAGAAGTGTATTTAACGACCTCTTTCGACGATATGAGGAGGAGGGGATTATCCCAACCTAGAATATAGCCAGACCCAGCCCTGAGTTTTTTAAAACTCATCATCACCACCACCTACAAGTGTCGTATAGGGATCCACTGCTCCCCACTCCAATGTAAAACCATTTCGGGGGCCTCTCCCCGGAACACTTCGATGAATCCCACCCCTGCACCAATGAGGTGAGGTATGTCTGGGCTAGCCCAGCTAGAATCTAGTCATATGGGACACTAAATAGGGCTCCCAATAGGTCAAATTAGTTCATCCACTCAGCCCCACGTGATAAGGAGCAGGTGAGTTATACACATGCACCACTGGCCCATTCTGGTTATCCCAATGCTAGAGTCAGACGCATGATGAGGAAGATGCCTACTGAGAGGCATCAACATAAATGAATACTGTAGGCCATTCAACATCTTGTGCATATCGTCAGTCCCTTGTTTATTCCGGGCAGGGGCACTCATATTCTTGAACCTGATTGAGGCCCCAACTACCGCACGAGTAGGCTGGGTTGACTCTCTGGGATTCGGACAGAGGTGACACCCATCGTGGGTGGACCCGCGACATTGGAATACGGTATGGAGGTCATCCCTATACCCCCACCAATGAGAGCATGTGACCTCCCCGCTCCCATGCTTGGAAAGGAGGTTCTCCACATGACACCTTCAATCCGAACGAAGGTCCTCCCCACTGTAGTGACACCCAGTACAAATGCCTCTTCCGCACCCATGACGTCAAAATGGAGTGGTTCCTCCTGTCACTGGTCTCCACTGTGAAGATGCTACCTGTATAGTCAAACGTCATGATGGGGTTCTTTCTCATGTCCTTAAAATAACTGACTAAGGTCCTCCTCATCCCATAAATCATAGAGGTGGAGGATTTACTTACTTCATGGGCACCAAACAAGGAGGTAATACCAGTGTTTAGCTCGACCAGTGTAGGAACCTTCCTCGTACCATCACTGGAAAAGGAAACATGAATGGAGGCCCTTCCCATGCTTCCACCAACTCCAGCCAAGGTCCTACCCACTCTAGAAATTCCCAAGGAGACTCCCTCCAAGAATCAGCTAGTGGACATGGAGGTCCTCTCCAGGTTCCATTTTGGCTTTTTTTCCTGGTGCTCCTCGCACCCTAGCTCACCCAGGTGGTAGTCCTCTCCACAACAACATCAGTTCAGCTAAAGGTCCTCTTCATGCCAAAAACATATTCTCTCCTGAAGAACCATCCCAATAGAGGAGGGTGGTTCACCATTTCCATAAAAATAACACTGATAAGATTTATACCGAAATTAACCATGTCTACTTCTCAGATTCCCAGAAAAAATATTATTCGGCAATGGAACCCTCACCCTGAACCTCTATGTCAAGTGTTGAGGCAGGAATAAGGCATATCATCCTCATCAATTAAGAATTTGAGTTCCACTGTATTCCTCCATCCCTCCTCATATATATCCATTAGGAAGAATATTTTACCCCTTCCAAGGGCCTATCCATTAAATACTTCCTATCATTGATAGGGTCATTCACTACCTAAACTAGAGATCATGGAGAGGTTTTTTGGGGACCAGTAATGCATGAACAAAATTATGGCCAATCATCAGTGACCACTAGCCCTATGCCCGAAGTCATGGTCTCAATCCCATATTACTGATATGTAGTGGCAAAGTCGTCACATTGATCACAGGACAACCTAAGTTGTGGTGGCACGTCATCTCGTTCGTTGTATTCTCCAACGACCGGTCTACCATTTCAGTAGTCTACTTCAATGTTGTTGTTTTTCCTATAGCCACCCCCAGTTGTTGAGTGGGGAAATGAAGGGCCAGATCCCAAGTCTGAGCCTAGGATCATTTGGGACATCCTTTTGATGGAAATTTTCAAGAGATGTTCATGCCAATTAAGACCACAAACTTCAATGATCAGGAATAATTTACCCAGGAGGATGTCACGTGCTTTCTCTAAACCATATGGGTGAGGCACTTCCATCTCCATTATCATCATGTGGATTACCCCAGTAGTCTGTCATACATTGAACATATTGACCATAAATGTCTTATTATCTACTTGGTAGCGCTCCCTATGTCCCAATGCAATGAGTCGTCCGGTCGACACTAGACCCTCCAATAATGATGCATTTCATAGTATTAATGTGCTACATAGAATAATAATATAGGATTCCCTCCACATTCTAGTACATTGTTGGGGGTAGTCCGCTACCCTCCATTTCCATTCTATCTGGGGAAAGGCCGACTTACCAGGTGACAATGAGGATTTGCCTCTAGGTAGAGTCGCAGTTAACATGGCCGATCTATCAGATAGGGAGAATGAGATATGGCTCCATGATGAGAACATACCCCCCGGGGGAGTTCCATAATTATTGGATCCCTTGGGAAGGGTTACACTCTAGTAGATAAATCTACTAGGTCTTCCCATGCCCACCAAGGCATTATACCTCTTCTATAATCCCTGTAAGGGAAAAGAGAACCTTGGAGCCGTCAAACCCTCTGACACATCTGGATCACTACTGAAGATGAATGTTGATCCCAAAAATGTTGCGTTGCATTTGATTATTGAAAAACATAAGAAGATGGTTTATGAAATCCTTGTTGAACATGTTGTGGAGTGGCGATCAGACTACAGTGATCCTCAACTGGGGTAGTAGGGGAAGATATAGATTTCCCCTTGTGAGTTTTCCCTGGGTGACCCTAACCATCCAGCCCAGATAGACAGGGTAGTAGACAGGGATTATGGATATAGTGTGCGGTATGTGTATCCAACTCCACCTGAGTGGTGTGATAATCCTCGGGACACAGCTCAGGTTCCCCTAACATCTCAAAAGGTCATCCCACCAGCTGGTCCGCGAGCCACTGGCCTTTCTTATACTGTTGATGAACCTGTAAATGTATTGGTGCTCAGGGACCCTCATCAAGGCAATAATCCCCATCCATGTGATCTATTGGAGGCAATCATTTATCACCTTGAGGTGTTTGAAACTTCAAAGGTGAAAATCCCACATGATGTAAAGCCATATCCTGCATGGTTTGATGATATGATAGCACCCCCTAGGTTTCAGAAACCCCACCTTTTCAAATTTTAAAGGGATTGGGGACCCGATAAGGCATCTGGCACACTTCAAATCAATGTTCAGCCCCATGTTGGGAACACTAGTGCAGCAAGAGGCCGCCAAACTCCAGTATTTCGTACATATATTGGAAGGGTCTTCATTTTTCTAGTATTACTAGATACCCATTGGGTCGGTTGCCGGATGGGAAGATCTCAATAGGAAATTCATTTACTAGTTCAGCTATATCACTCAAAATTTGAGTATTGTAGACCTCTTCATGTGCAATAAGAGTCATGACAAGTGTTTTGTAGACTTCTTCTCTCTGTGGAAAGGCCTCACCATCTCCTTGGATATGCAACTGACTCAGGAATGGCTACTGACAATGTGTATGGGGAATGTCAAAAATGTACTGGTCCTCTCTATCATTAGTCAAAATTACCCTAAGAGATTTTGATACTTCTATGATGTGGAAAAACATCTATATAAAGCCTTACAACAGGACCAGAAGGAACATTCGTTGCCTCCTGAAATTCCCACGAGAAGAGTCGTTAAGGATGAGTCCACCATAGTGACTCGAATAGAGGCCCCCATGCAGCTGGAATTATTACCAGTTTATCCACAACCATAGCTTCATAGAGGCTTTCCACCCCAGGCGCTGCCTCTGGCCCAACATCTACCACCTTATAATTGGTAAGCACCCCCACATAACGCGCCCCTACCACCTTAGTGAGATAACTTGGATCCACCTCCTCAACATGTTCCTTTATCCCTACATCAGGGCTTGGCTCCCAGAGCCCCTTTATCGGACAGAAAAAACTAGACCTACTCATTTAATGAGGCTCAGGTCCCCAGTTATTTCTGATGTGCCTTGAAAAAGGGAGCTATACAGTTTCTCGAATGCTGGAGGCCCGAAGAGGCAGATCTCACTGATCACTCTAGTTACTTCCCCTATAATCAGATCCTAGGGAACACCCTCAAACAATGTTATTTGTTAAAAGAATGGATTCAAGACTAGTTTAATAAAAAATAGACATGTTATAAATAGCTCTAGAACATGTGTCCTGTGTATTCGTGAAACTAGATAGTGGCAGGGACAATGAAGTTAAGTGGCATCAGGTTTGTAACTGCGGGTCCCAAAGGTATGATGACTAGATGGCTCCTAAGTTAGTCACCTGTGCCCATGGTATTATCTATGCCCTTATGAATCAACCTGAGGATTTAGAAGATGCTACGTCACCCACATCCCGTACTTCTGCGTCAACGGGTCAACCTTCCTCTTCCTAGAATAGCAGGCATCAACGACGCAAGGAAAAAAAGTCACCCAATGATGTAATGATCATCGTGTACTCTTGGAATCTTCATGCCCCTGGAGATGGAGATTTCCTCCATAATCCATCTTGTGGTGGGGGATTCTTCGAGTGACGATAATGGGTACACTTCAATTAACACCGTAGAGCTAGTAAACCCCTACATGATTTATGATGGCAGGGAGTGCCAGGAAAATACTTCCAACATCCCTATCCATTGCAAGCGTCGATGGGGATGTGGCCATATGGGTCATCAGAGTGCCTCATTCATCACTTCTGGCCAGTCTAGTCACTCCACCAAAACTAGAGAGCATTCCCTATGAAGATCTCAGTATATGAATCCTTCTTATCTGGCATCATCAGGTCCACCTTCCCCGCCATTTGGGTTACTTGATTAAGCAGAGATGCCTCGACTGCACCAAAATCAGTTCCAATATGTTATGGACCGAACTCATTCATTTGACCCACATCTGGTAGTGGCTCCATGAGCTTCGAATAGAGTGCATGAGGATAATACCATCATCATTCAGGCGCCGGTTCTGTAGGATGAGCCTTTTATACCCCTTGTCTTTGAACGACCTCCTGTAAACAGATGTTCACACTTGGCATGGAAGTATGATATCATTAAGAATATTTCCGGCATTCCGAGGGGGATATTTATCAGTAAGGCCCTTCTCCTATCAGCGGATATGTGTGAAGCCCTTGCCGATGATTTAAGAAGCCCCCTCCTGTTTCATATAGAGTTAGTAGTTTTTGAAGCCTTCAATGCTGATGCAGTCAAGCACGATGAATGTCAGTCCATTTTCCCTTTATCTAGAGAAAAAGAAGGTTCTCCCATAAAAGGTCACATTCTCCCACTGTACATCATCATCCACATCATTGGCATGAAGGATCATCACTGTCTTGTCGACATAAGCTCTGGGATCAACCTAATCCCAACTTGGACACTTCAAAAAATGGGGAGTTCCATGGATGATATGAGTCCCTTTGACATAAAAATACAATGTTTTGATAGGACGGAACAAATAATGGTTGGAAATATCCACCTGAAGACACAATTTGGTGGCCTGGTAGCCAACACTGAGTTCATGGTTGTCTCCAAAGACACCGATTACAATGCGTTGATGGGTCGATCATTGCTTCACATGCATGCGGTGCCCCCTTCACTATATCACGAGTGCCATAAGTACTCCATTAATGGTCAAGTGGGTATAATCCAAGGTGATGTATCTACCTTTGCATCCTGTGAATCCCACTATCTAGATTCTGACTATTACAAGATCAAGGAAAATTAGATTCAGGCTAATGATGTTGAACCTGCTATGACTGTGACCGATCCGTGGGCAGACATGGATGATGCCTATATATTTTCAATCCATTGATTGGAGGATACAACCCCCAATTTGGGGAATTTTTTTATTTCCATAATAGAGTGGAATCACATTCCCAGGTCTAGGGGATTCAGTAATATCACCTCATATTCCTACACGAATCTGGCTCGGGTGATCCCAGAGCCCCTTATCCCCATAAGGTATCGGGATGTATGCCCCATGGAAATGACAATAAACCATAATTTATTGTTTCCATGGGTTGGAATAAATCATCTCTATCCTAAAATCCACTATTTATTAGATATCATCAAGTGTGTCCCATTTGGCCAATGACCAAATGGGATTCGATCAACAACTTTCAACATTATGGTTTTAGCATTATAGAAGTTCCCCTGTGCAATGTCTATTGTCCATCAGGCTGGAACTAGCTTACCATAAAGATATGTTGAATTAGAGGAATCCCTTCCCACTGAGGATCCCTCCACCATAAGTGAAGAAGAATATTTGGAAGATTCACCTCCTGCTTTTCTAGAGGGAACCTTCTCCACAGTTGATGAACTGGTACAAGTGAACCTCGGTAGAGAGATAGATCTGAAACCCACATTGATCAGAGCCTCAATGTATGTCAAAGAGAAAATATAGTATTTTGAATTCTGGGAGAAGTGTCGTGATGTGTTTTCCTGGAGAGATAATGGTATTCTTGGACTGGTTCCACAGGACACCGTCAACCACCTCGGTCTCCCAGAAAATCTCCACAGGTTCCAACAACCTCCTAGGAATGTAAACCCTTCCCATAGTTCCATGTTTGTGGCTGAATTTGATAAGCTCATCAGTTCCAATTTCATCAAGGAGGTCTAATAACCCTAATGGTTATCTATCATTGTGACTCTCTGGAAGAAGAACAGATAGATTAGAGTCAACATCGACTTCCGAGATCTCAACTGTCATTGTCCAAAGGATTATTTTCCACTTCCCGGGATATAGATTTTGATAGACACTACTACTGGGTTCCAAGATCTCTCATTCATGGATCAGTATTCCGGGTATAACCAAATTCGAATGGCCATCGATTATGAAGAGTATACAGCCTTCAGGACACCACATGGTACTTTCTACTACCTAGTAAAGCCCTTCGGTCTAAAAAATTCAGGTATCACCTATCAGTGTGCCATGAACTTTAAATTTATGTTGAACCACAGGACATTAGTGGAATGATATCTAGACGATTTGGTGGTCAAATATTTCTTGTTTTAGGACCATCTCAAAGACCTTCAGAAATTGTTTAGCTTCCTCTGTTATCGCCATCTGAAGATAAACCCTTTGATGTGATCCTTTGGGGTCACCACTAGAATTTTTATCGACTTTGTTGTCAGATATAGAGACTTCCATATTGATTTAGAGAAGATTACAGCCATCAGTCAGATGTCTCATCCAAGCAACATTCGGGAGCTCTGAGGCTTTCAAACCTACTTGGCCTACATACACTGATTCATTGAAAATTTGGCTAGAAAGTGTAATCAATTTTCTCAGAACATGAATAATGGTACTATCTATCAGTTTGATGAGGAATTTCAGAATGCTTTTGAAGAAATCAAGCAGTACATGTTACAACCTCTGGTCCTGAAGCCACTTTTTTCCGAAAAGCCTCGGGTCCTTTATGTGACCGCCCTGGAATGATTTTATTGAGCCCTTCTCACCCAGAAGAACAATGAGGGAATCAATAACAGTATTTAATAACTTAGTTGCATTCCCATAAATATGGAGAACATATACTCTTCTATAGATAAAATATTACTTGCGCTGGTATTCACATTAAAAAAGTTTCGACTTTAATTTCAACACCATGAGATAGAGATTGTGTCCCAAATGGATCTGCTGCAGTATATCCTGAACCGCCCCATGTTGACAGTCCTTCTTGCTCGATGGTCAATAATCTTCCAACAGTTCGACATCAGGTTTGTCCCCAAGAATTATATTAAGCGGAAAGCATTGGTAGACTTTTGGTCCACCCATCCAGCTCCCACAGACTAGTCTCTAGATTTTGATTTTCCAGATGAGGAAATCCTTTCGGTAGACCAATTCATTGCGTGTTGGCAATTTCACTTTTATTGTGCTTCCTAAATTCCTACTAGCAGAAGAATCAATGATCTCAAAATCAACATGGTGGTCTTGTGTATCTTCTTCATCATTCTATCATAATCCATTCTTCCATATTCATTTCTATTGTCAGAAGGTTGTACCAACAACGAGCCAGAGTACTAGGATTTCATCATTGGTATTGAGTTGGACCTCGAGAATGATGTTCCCCACATGCATGATAAAGGGGACCCCAAACTAGTCATTAAGTAGATCAATGATTACTGTGTCATAAAAAATCCAGAGTTCATACCACTATTTGAAAGTACCCACTAACTGATGGCCCAATTCTAGTCTTGGCCAGAAGTCACCCATATCCCTTGATCCTATAATGGTCAAAACGATTCCTTGGCCAACCTAGCTGCATCTCATACAGATCCAATTTAGGATGATTCGATTATCCACATGGAACACTAGAGTTTCATCACCCCCATCACTCTGGATGACGATGGTATCCCACAAATAAGCCATCGTACCATCAGTGCTTCCATGTTAGGACCCCCAGTTCTCCCTAGTGTAGTACTGGAAGTGACTTCTTACTGGAGGAACCGCTTTATTGAGTACCTATAACATGATAATATCCCAATAGATCGATCTGAGAGCGAGTGAATCCATCATCACACATTACATTTTACCCTCCTAGTGGTCCCAATCTAATGAAAATCATCAATAAGTGCAGGTTTTATGGGGATCTCCTCTATTGCATTCAAGTAGGTGATATTTATCATGTCATGAAAGAGGTACATGCCGGTCCCTGCTGGGCTCATCAAACTGGGCTGAAACAATCTCACCAGATCCGAAGGATGGGGGCCCTCCATTATTCATGACGATATTGAGATTTCCAAGTGGTGTCATGCATGCCAAATTAATGCTATCTTTGTGCATCAGCCTCCAGAGCATATCCACGCTACCAAGTACTCTTTGATCTTTGCGGCTTGGGGACTCGATGTCATGGGACCATATCCACTGGAGACAACTTTCTAGTGCAGTTTCATCCAGACTACTAGAAGTTTATTTTACATGTGCGGAGTGGTAGCTAATATCAAGTATTTAATGACCCTTTCTATCTTTGAATTTGTGATATCCTACATCATCTATAGATTTGGAGTCCCTCACGCCGTTCTCACTTGTAATGAAACCAACATCTAGGTATATGAGTTGAATAAATTGTATGCCAAGTACAACATCGGTTCTAACCATACCTCCCACTCTCAAGCACAATAAAATGGGAAGATCGAGGCATTAACCAAAATAGTTTCAAACATCCTGCATAAAATGGATTTACAGAAAAATAAGAGTTGTCCAGAAAAGCACACCAAAACTCTTTGGTCATATCGTACGATGACTCGTAATTCCACCTAGGTAGACCCATACTCTCTGTAGTACAAAATGGAGGCCATCTTGCACATTGTGATTCAGTTTCCTTCTATACAAAAAACTCTCTATGATCAAAAAGCACCTGATAAGGTAGCTGAAATATTTCTAGATGAATTGGAAGCCCTCAATGAGAACATGATTCATGCCCAGCACAATCTAGAAAGGAATTAGAACATGATAACAAGAGATTTGAACAAGAGAGTTTGCCTACGCTATTTCTTGTATGCTGACATGGTGTCGGTCATTAGAACACCAATGATAACTAGTTGGAAACCACCCAATCTAGGACTAAATGTGAAGGACCTTACATATTTTACACGGTTTACCCCAATGGTGCATACTCCCTAGTTACAATGGAGAGTGATCTTATAACTCCTCCCTCAAATACCAAATTCCTCAACCAGTACTTTTCCGGAGTAAGTGTGGGTCCTACAATACCTTAAACGGTTACATCCAGCATGACATTAAATTGATTTTCCATCCCAGAAGATGATAAACTACAAAAACTTCCTAGATCTATTAATATAAACTAAGATATATATGGTCTTGCATCAATTTAAACTATTTCGTATTATCTATAGGACATTAAAATGTGTGATTTTTCCAAACTAAAGGACATAAAACTACTCATCATTCATCTTGGATGACGTTAAACTATGAGCGGCAGATATATTGTTGTGTTCAGATCTCTACAACTTTAAACTAATACCCATCCCTAAATGTACCCGTACCACACAACGTTAAAATACACATCACATTCATGAACTATGTATGTGTTGATTCCCATCCTCATGGGATATATAGGAATGCTCAGACGCCTCGTCTTAGAGTCCAGCCCCTAAACTCATCTTGTTGACCATCCCCCTATGGGTTGTTCTATTGGAGGATCCCAATAGGTGTAGTGTTGGCTTCTTGGGCCCCCACTCATGTCAGTATTACGATGATTGCACCATGTTCCCCTCCTCATTCTTCTATCCTTTTACATCCTCATCACATGGAATTAAACTGCATGGCCCATTCAGAAGTAAGTATGGCTTGATTCCCATCCTCATGGTATACATAGGAACACCTGGAAATTTTGTCTGTAGCCCCAGACCCAAACATCAAGATCTCCCTATGGGTTAAAACACTTGGGGTGGTGTAGAATGTTCCCCCATTCATGTTGATTTCATCATGACCACACTATGTCCCTCTCACTGGATATCTCCATATCTTTCCTCATAAATCATTATGTCAAACTACACAGGCACATTCGTGCTTCACAATATCCCATTATTTGTTTCTTCATCAATTTTCACATCCAAACGGTCCCCCGAATGGTAAGGTTGATAAGCCCTAGATCCCTCTAACCATTTCGGCCCAACATCCCTAGGGGATTCTAGATGATAGTTTGATAAAAGTCATGCATTACGAATATGGTCAGTGGTCGAAACTCATTTTTTGTTCTAATTCTAGGTCGTACGATATAGATGTTTTGTTTCGAACGTGGTCAATAACCATCTTCCTTAATTGTACCCATCCCTATAAGTCCCATATTTTTGGTGTAGTGATTCATCTCTTCCTACAATCCCTTTAAATATCTATCGACCATGGGCATGAGTGTTAGTCTGGTTGTCATAACACTATATGTTTGAGAGAGCCTAATCCCATTCCTTGTTTCCCACACTATGAGTTGATCACATGGGATAAGGAAATTTGGTGGGGAAATACATGCATAAATGGTAATATATCTATGGTCCATGCACTATGACCTTAAACTAAGATCACCATCTTTATTACCACAAGACATTAAAATACAAAATGGCAGTAAATTTCAGTCTATGGCCCAACCTCTGGTCCCTTGGCCTTACCGTGCCCCTGGACCAAGCTCTCACTTAGGATTGTACGAAGTGGTGTGGACTCCATGTCATCATATTTCTACCATGCCACATATATCCTCTTGATATACTCCCCTATATTCATCCTTACTGAAAGATCTTAAACTGAACAGGTCACATCATGGGGTACGTGTCCCATCGTTTTGGTTTCCAATATATATTACACCTAAAGGAACCCTCGAATAAAATGGATGTTATGCCCCTAGGGATATCATAGAGTTTCAGCACAATGTCGCAGAGGATTTGGGACGACAATTTGATACAAGTCCCGCATAGTGGTTATTTTTAGTTGTCTACACTCATTTCCTTTCCCCATTATATGAAATGATATAGATACTATGTTGTGAATATGGTCAACATCTATTCTTGATCATTGCTTCTGTTCGGTGGTCTCCCGCCTAGCCGGTGTGTTGATTCACCCATTCCACCCATTTGTCCCACGGACATGACATTAAATAGGGAATCTATGGTCCGAGCTCTAGGACCATAAACTAAGATATAATATGTAAATTTCATTTGATGTTAAACTTCACAACATCTTCTAGAACCATTTTTGGCTTGATTCCAATCGTCATGTGATATGTAGGATAACTCAAACATTTTTCCTTTGGGTTCAACATAGGTACATTTATTCTTTCTATCGATCTCTTGGCCCGAGCTATCCTTGGAAATTATGAATGGTGTGGGGTATTTGGGCTTATGTATTCATTCACATCGGGTCCCATGCCATTTCTTACACATCCATCATTAAGATATCTTTCACCTATCAACGTCCTTGCGGCATGACTTAAAACAAAAAAGCTTTTTCTAGAACTATGTTTGGGTTGATTCCAATCTTCATGGGATATATAGGACCTCCCAAAGATTTAGTCATCAGTTCCATCCTTGTTTCATATAATCCTCCTAATATTTTGGGCCCCTTGTTCTATGTTCCTCGGTATGAGGTAAGTGGTGCAGTAAGTGATTACATCGGCATACATGACAGTTTTTTAACACCCATGCCACGTACCTATCCCTCTAGAGAGAACTTTCTCCCATAGTTTTACACTCATATTTTCAAATCTTCTCCTCTTGAATTTGGCCCCTCGACCCTCTTTGGAATTCACTAATTTTCTGAGGAGAAGTATGGTTCAGGACCTAATGTGTTGGATTTTACATAGACATGTTGTCACCAATTTTCTGGCTTCATGTTCCCTTCATTTGGGATTTCATTATCTTTTACATCTAAAAGGACCCCCGAATGGTATAGATGATCGACCTAAAGGACCTCCTTTCTTTTTAGGCCAACATCCTTGAGGATCTAAAACAAAAAATTGATACAAGTCTCGCGTTGCGAATATGGTCAATGGTTGACAGTCATTTGTTATTCCCATTTCGGGTCACACAATATGGTTGTTGTGTTTCGAACATGGTCAGTAGTTATCATCCATCGTCACACCCACCCCATGATGCCCTAAATCCTAGTTGAATGATTCACATCGTTTTCCACTCCATTATTTCAAAGTGGAATTTTGACACTCTTGGTGCTATCCCTCAGTGTGCATTTGAAAGCAAGGGGGATAAAGCCAAAGTGAGGTTTCATTCCCGGATCCACACGGATTTCAGCTTTTAATGTTTTCCATGTGTTGCAAAGGCCTTATCTTCCCTTTTTTCCCACATCGAGGGTTGCCCACGTGGGATTAAAGATTTGGTCCGGCTTTGGGCCTATTTGGAAGAGTCTCACTTCTCTATGATCTGCGTTATAAAACCCTAAGACTATGATATCTTTGCATCCTTGCTGCAAGACATAAAACTGGATGACATTCTTAGAACTATGTACAACATGATTCACATCCTCATGGGATAAGTAGGAATTCTTGGGAATATCATCTTTGTGTAAAGCTTAGGTTCCACTAATTATCACTTCTGTTTGGCCTTTTGGCCCTGACTTTCATAGGATCACGTAGTGTGGTGTGTGCATGCTTATGTGCTCATTCACGTCAGGTTTGAAATAGTTGCACCACATACACCCCTTCTAGGAGCTAGTCTCTCCTACCCTTTTTGTCACACATGATGTTAAATTGCACCCTCATAACTATGTATAACATGGTTTCCATCCTCTTGGGATATGTAGACACACCTAGACGCTTCATCCATGGGACCCGCCCCAAATTTTTATGACATTTTCCAGCCCCTTGGGCGGATGTTTCATCCACAGAATTGTGCGTGGTGTGATGCGGACCTCGTCCTCATTCATGTTGGGTATGTTTTATCATGTCATCCTCATTCCCCCCTAAAACCTCATTTATTCTATATGTGTCCAAGCCATATGAATTTATACTATGTTACCTTGTCTCACAAGACTTTAAATTGTCACATATTTATTGCACAACATTAAAATGAAATGGTTAGTCCTATCATACAACCCTAAACTATGACATTATCATCCTGGTTGTATGATGAAAAAGATCACTTCATTGTGATGTCCTCACTCTAGGGGACAACATGTTTGGTCGTGGTTATTCACTATACAATTTTTCAATGTCTTCACAAAAGATTGATTCCGGTAGCGATTCATGGATTCTCCGTCCAAAGTTTATCGCATCACAAAAAAAAAACAAACATCCATCATAAATAAAAAAAATTGATATATCAAATGATGTTTCTTTTGGTTCATGGGACATACCCACATGATGATATTTTCCCATGAATTGGTACCCTACCATGATGCTTCTTGATCTATGTATGGCTTTATCCCCTTCATCTTGGGTATGTAGAAATGCACACACACTTTTTCTTAGTCCCAAACCAACTTTCATTTTTGGTCCCTCAACCTAAAACCGACTCAAGGAGTACATGGCATGATATAGACTCCAATCCTCATTAATGTTATGTTTTGAAATTATAGCACCACATGTCTCCCTCCATCCTTTCTATATATGGATCATTCTCTAAGACATTCAAACTAAGGCCAGATCATCATTGTCACAGGACGGTAAGCTGTGGGTCATTTTCTAGAACTACGTGTGGTTGGATTCCCAAATTTATGGGATGCGTAGGAATGACCAGACATTCCATCAGCTGGTCGAGATGCAAGAATCATAAATCTACCCCCTTTTCAGCCCCATGGTCTGAACTCCTATGGAAGCATGAGGTGTTGCAAGCACCTCTAGGGTTTTCATTCGTGTTTGGTTTTGTGATAATCGCCCCATGTTTCTTCCTTGTATCTTCTTATCCAGGGCTGAGTCCTAAGGCCCTGAACTATGGTCTTCCTATAGGAACTACACATTAGGTTTAACTACTTCTCCACCCTACGATCATTTCATTAAATCAGGTCCCATCTTAATGGCCCACACTATGACATTAATCTAAGAGCGTCTGACCCCAAGACCCTTGTCTTTGGAATTGGATTAGAATCCCTCTATTTCATACATCTTATTGCCGTACTCAAATAAGTAGTGAAAAAGAGCCCAAAGTGTGGAATTCTCGCACAGACATTATATCATTTCATGTCCAGGATTCATGAGCCCTTTATTTGGATCCACATCCTCTTACATGTATGAAGGGACCCCTTTATAGATTGGTCTCATGAACATTGGCTTACCTACCATCGTGGGCCAACACCCTTTAAGACCGTAGAAAACATTTTCAATAGGTCACATGTTGGAAACACGATTAGCGGTCAACCCTCATTTTTTTGTCCCCATTCTAGGTTAAAAAGAAATAGATATTGTTTTATAACATTGTCAGCTATCATCTTCTATCATCACGCCACTATCATTGTGATCTAGATATCGGGAATCGTGATTCACAAATTTCCACTCATATATGTCAAGTGGAATTCCAACACAATAATTTTTACACCCCAATGCATTAAAGAAAGTCCCATCACTACCCCTTGTTTCCCACATCATGAAGAATCAAATGGGCATAGTTGTTTTGTCGGGACATGTATTGGTGCAGCTGTGCCATATAGGCTTCTCATCTCTCATGACATTAAACAGTAATCCCATTATCATGTGAGGATTGATTCCCATCCTGATGGGATATATTATAATGCCTGACCACTTTTCCTTGGGCCCATCCTAACTTCCACTTTTGGTCCCTTGACCTAATAATTATTCCTCTAAGGATACATGGTGTGGTGCATACTCCTAATGTACTCATTCACATTGGAGTTATAGCCACTACATCACATACTCTCTTTTTGGTATATCCTCTTTCACCCTCTACCTTAACATATAAAGTTAAAATGCATGAATCCACATGTCCTTGACACATGACACTAAACTGCGATTCTACCCTAAAAAAGTGCAGGATTCCCCATCTTAATTATTGGATGCCTCAGTTTCCTCATCAAAGAGGGTTCCATAACTTCATTGGACTCTGAACATGCTATTCTCAAGGTCAAAATTTAACTCGATTCCCATCCATATAGGTTATGAAGCGCCGCCTTGGAAATTCTCCTTGGGCCCAGCCCAAGGCCCTATAAACTATGTGCACCGTCCTTACAATATGATGTTTAAACTATGGGTTTCTCATTGTTTTTGTTTTGAAGTAAATATTTATATCATTCAAGGTTCTGACTAGAGAGGTCCTATTCAGAAGTATGTTTTATCTATGATTAGGTCGATGCATCCACCTAATGTTTTATCACCACAGAGGCATAATTTCAAGAGTGTTGGAATCTATTTGAACAACCCATCACTGCACCCTAAATACTTTGCATGCCCTTTATTTGGACCCTCATCCACATTCATGCCTGAAGGAAACCCCTAACAGTATGGATTATCAGCATATGTATCGCCTACTATCTTCAGCTAACATTCTGAAAGACTAAATGATGAAATTCTGAGTTAGGCCTCATGTTTCCTACATGGTCAACGGTTGGACCTCATTCATTATCCTTATTTCTAGATACCACGATAGGGATACTGTGTTTCAAACACGGTCAATAGTTATCCTTCATTGTCAAAAAATCCCTATAGTTTTATGAATTTTGGGTATCAGGATTCACCCCTTCCACTCCCCTCTATTCAAATAGATTCTAATGCCCCTCGCGTAACCCCACTCGTGCACCAGTGCATGTTGGGGAAATTGATATTTGACTATTATGAGAACCTTATCCTCATGTCAGGCCTCCCTATTACTTACATGAAATTTGGATTGGTTGTTCGAACCTTGTATTCCCTATTCTTGGTTGGTATTATGATGTTCTGATGGAATAACGAAGTAGTCACCCCTTGTTTCTCACATCGGGCATGACTCACATGATCTTAGAGATTGATCACTGGATATTTCACTATTTGTGAAAAAATATACATTGAATATATATATATATGTGTGTGATATTTATGTCATTATTAACTATTATGGATAAATGAAAAAATATACATTGAATATATATATATAAGTGTGATATTTATGTCATTATTAAAATTCATTATATGATGTAACTATGATCAAAGTTTAAGGACCAAAAACACAAACCAAATCAAACGTGGAAAACGAAGCAGACATCACCAAGAACAACGATGTTAATAAAAAATTTCCAATAAATAGGTAAAAAAGGATATGAGTAAATAATAGATGGTATAATATATTTTATTATACTTATTTAATATATTTATAATAAATATATATTTATTATATAGGTGGATTCAACATATATAATGAAGTTCAGACATTGGGTAAGGGATTTTCATATCACTTTTATTTCCCAAGGACATATTCCTTATCACTACATGATTATTTTGTGCGGTGTATATACATCTAATGAATTGATTTTATGATTATTATCATAAAAATAATGGGATATACTTATCCATGTAAATTTCATTCTTTCATGGGAATTCTTATTCAAATGATACCAACACGAAAATGGTTTATTTCACAATCTCATCATTATTCGAGATTATTTATGTTTTTTTCAATTGGGAAATATTTACACCAGTTGAAAATGTTTGGTAAAAAAATATCCATTTTTTATATTCACCTACCTTTTAAAATCATTTTAGTTTTATCTTATATTTTACAAAATAGTTGTAATGGAATCTTCCTTCAATTTTCAAAACTATTTACTTCATGAAGTTTTATAAAATATGAATGTTTTTTTTATAATTATATGGAATGATTAGATTTACCGCCATCATGTTACTTTAGTAATTTAAAGCTAACGTTAAAAATTTACAAGATCATTTCAAAGAAAAATTAATCATTTCTAAGTGCCCAAGTTCATGAGATTTTAAGTGACATTAAAATGGAAAAGTTATTTTCCTCAATAATTATTCCAAGTGATCATTCAAAAATCAATTTCCATATAAAATGAAATCCTTTTATGTTACAATATATTTATTTCAGATATTATCATAGGATACCTCCCTTATTATTATTAGGTTTGGGTTATGATTATGACAAAGTGGTGAAAATTTTATGAAATAAATTTTTTCCCCATGTTTTTATATTAATGAATATCTATGATATGTATTTATTTTCATGATTATGAATTGCTGAATTTTTATTATTGAACACATATGTATTTTTTTCATTATGTGAAGATGGTTACATTTTAAACAAGGATGTTGGTTACATTATAACCATGGTTTTTACATAGGTTATAAATAATAATGGGTGGGACAAATATCTCCCTCCAACACATTTGGTAGTATATTATATCTCATGATATATTTATGGGACAAAGTCAAAGTGCTTGATCTGTTATGGAAAACAAGTTCAATTTTTTGACCCATTATAGATAGAAATGTGATGTTCTTCATCCGTTAGGGGAAAAAAGTTGATACTTTTGTTCTATAATTGGAAACAAGTTTTAATTCCTGATTTGAAAGACTTGGTAGTTATCCTTGACATGTGAAATGGGTTGAATACTTAAGATGGAGCCAGAAACATTTATGACATTAAAATTTGTTTTATGATTGAATAGCGATGATTTGTCATTATAATGTTCTTGTGCTTTAAAATGATAAAGTTTTATTACCTTAGCAATATTTATGATCTCTGTCAGATTGGGAATTAAATTTTTAATTTATTGCCACAATATTATAAAATTATGATTATATTTTGTGTTAATAATATTATCGATTAATATCTTCCATGGTTACCCTTAATAAGTATCTATAAGAACCCTTATCTTTATAACACACTAAAACATGATTTATTACATAAAAATGAACATATGACAACTCTAAGGATCGAGAGGTCAAGTGTATTTTGGGATTAAGAACATTACATAAAAACCTAAAACATAAAATAATACATATTTATTGAAAACAACTTTTATATGACCAAAAACTTCTTTCGTAATTAGCATTTCATGGGATAACCTGAGGATATACAAAAGAAAATAGTGAGCTATAAATCCCATTAATGGAGTAAAGAAGGAATAAATTGAAGAATACAAGACATGTTAAGAAATAAGCATATCAATGGGTCATAAGAGAAACAAGAAAATTTTTGAATGATATAATATGATTATCATCACATAGAGACATGGTATAAACATTTAACATGATATTAGCATGAGCCAAGGAACATTGGACATGGAGTATGAGTAAAACCTCATTACACATGGAGAATGAGTAAAAACTCATTTCACATGAATTTTCATGAGTAAACTCTAATTTAACATGAATTGGGATTTCTTCAACACTAATTTCACATAAAGTATCATGACACCATTCTTTACCCAATGCATTATAGCACTATCATGGCACGCTCTTCTTAATGACTTCATTTCAGGCATAAGTGTGCCTCATGGATCATACAACATGGAATCATTCAACAACAACATTTATTCTACGATAATTAAATGTAAAATAGATATATGAAAATATATATTGAAATAGTAAATGTGCATAAATGTGAATATAAATAATAAGGAAATGGGAATGGTATTCACTACTTAATGATTTTGTATTGGAAAATCCCGTTGCAATTTCGGTAGCATAACGACGTGACATAAGAATTCGAAAAACGGTTGATGAGAGAGAAATAGGTATCCCATCAGTGGTAATTAAATTGACAGTAAGGGGTAATATATATACATTTACCAATATATTTAATTGAAATAAGATTCCCAATATAAAAGAATAGATTGAATTTAAATGAGGAGAGAGAAATCCTTAAGGAATTTTGGCATGGTAACAGGTGTACATGGGAGGAATTAATGAGAGAGAATGTGGTCTCTCATCATTCAAAAATAAGTAGGTAAGTATATGTGAGGTGTGAAATACTACCTCCAACATTTATAATTGTAAATAAAATGTTATAACAATATAATGAAACATGGACATAAACAATGAAGGAGGGAAAGTGAGGATCCCTTCTTCAGAAGTGTGTGACTTCAAGAGCTTGATTAGGGGCTTAGTAAGAGATTGGTAAGCCCTCGTAGGATTATCGAGGTAGGTGGGAAGATTCGGGACACGATACAAGGGTTTTAGTGAAGATAATTTGGATCATGGGTGGGATTATATATGAAAAGTGTGGGAATTCGTTTTTATTTAGGTTTTTGGAAACCACCAATAAAACTAATCAGAACCCCAAACCATATCATGTTTTCTTCCAATATATTTTACCAAAGGGGAATGGAAAAAATTAATTATAAGGAAAATTGAAAAAAATATTAAAATATCATGCTTGCTTATGTGGAGGTGACTCACTCTCTCAAGGAAATCGTTTTAAAAAGTAAAAATATTTTAGATGTTTTGGAGGTTCCACTAAGGCACCATAAAAGTAATCAAAAAAATTTAAGATCACATTATTTTAAATTTAAAACATATATTGGTTGAATATTACTTTTATATTATTTTATTACATCACTATTGGGTCATTATGATGTCATAAAACTCATTATATATTTAATAGGTATTTAATTTTTACCCAAAAATTCGACTGTCTCATAAAATTATGAAACATTTACTGTTAGATAATTTCAATTTCTTGAATCCGAAAAAAATATTAATTTCATCTAAATAATTTTATAAATATGGGAATTTTCTCCTTTAATATAAATACAGACAATTATAAAAAATTCATGGGTTTTTACAAAAATAGTTTTCAAACCGTAATAAAAATTACAATTGTATTCATAAAAATTATACGATCATTTAATAAAAAGTAACATAGATATAATATTTTATTAAAATATTATTTTATTAAAAAAACCATTAATTCATAAAAATATATTTCATAATTTAATATGAACTAAAATTATTAGATCCTTGAAAACTATATACAATGTCAGCAATAATAAAATGAATTTATATTCATTATTTTATAGAAAAATAATGCACATAATCATAGTGCTAGTGTCCTATTACAAAACCCATTTTAACACCCACATAAGAACTCAGGATAAGCTATGCGATGATGATAGACTCTAAGGGCGGACCAGATAACATTTCTTGTGTGGTAATCTCTATTAACTTCCACTTCTCCCGTAGGCTGTTCCTTTCAAGCTAAACGTGTTAGAGATCAGCTTGGACATGGTCAAGAGAAAAGCCCAGTGACACTACATACTGTCCAAGGTCTGACAAATGGGCTACGTAAGGAGTAATTCTATTGGATGAGGTAATATCTTCATTTTTTGAAGTAAATTGGTTTGGTTAAAGCCTTATATTTATTCAAATCATGTGATCACTTTTCAATAGTTATATTAGTAATAGTAACAACTATTACGAGTATTTTAAAATCCATAAACATAAAACCATGGAAGTTCATAGGTTTTTTACAACCATTTTACTTAATAAGAAATTAAATTAGGGCGTGATTAATTTTTATTAATGAATGTTTGGGTTTTTACAATATTTCCACACTACGAAATTTCTCCATCAAATTTACCTTTTCCCAAACTAAAATAGATGATGGTAACTATTCATCATCCCATCCTCTGATTCCCATGTTGCTTCTTCGAACATGTTGTTTCATCATAACACTTTGATGAGGGGAATTGTCTTCTTTTGTAGAACTTTTTCCATACAATATAAGATCTACACCAGCTTCTCTTTATAGGAGAGGTAATTATCCAATGGCACCACCTATGGATTGAGTACAAGCATTGAGTCAGTTATGTAGTTCCTCGTGAGTGATATGTGGAATACCTAATGTACGAGAGATAGGTTCAGTGGGGGTGATAGTCGATAGGAAAATGCTCTAATGTGATCTAGGATCTCCAAATGGACGATGTACAGTGGACTATACATTCCATTTTTCCCAAATCTCAAAACACTCATCTGTGGTGATATGCGGAGAAATACAATGTCTCCAACATCAAAATCTAGGACACAACGATAATTAACATCATAAATCATTCATCAACTCTGATATTCTTTAATATTCTATTGGATTTTCTTAACCTTATCTACAATTTATTTGGAAATTTCTTGAACTAGGTGTTTTCGATCCCCTACTTCATCCCAAAATTCCGGTGTTTTCTAGCCCTTCCCAGAAAGGACTTTATAAGGAGTCATTAAGATGATTGGGTGGAAACTATTATTATAAGACAACTCAACCAGAGGAAGACGTAGATACCATACATCATTGGAGTCGATTTAGAATTCTCTCAACATGTCCCCAAGTGTTTGGATTTTATGACCCGATTTGCCATCATTTTGAGGATGATGAGCTGTACAAAAGTTCATATCCGTATTCATAGCATGTTGGAGACTCTTCTATAACATAGAGGTAAATCATGGATCATGATCAGACGTAATCGAGAGTGGTAATCCATTAAGACTTAACACTTTTCTAATGTATATATGTGTCTGTTCATCCGATGAAAAATCCTCCACAATTGTAATGATGTGTGCAGTATTTATAAGATGATCCACAACAACCTAGATAACATTGTTTCCATTAGATGTCTTCGGAAGTCCAATGACAAAATACATGGTTTTGTTTTCTCATTTCCATGTTGGTATGGGTAATGTTTTAATCATCCCTTTATACTTATACCTCTCAACCTTCACTTTCTGACAAACCAGGTGCTTTGATGTATACTCATCAATATCCTTCTTCATGTTATCCCACAAATAATTCTCTCAGTGACCTCTATAGATCTTGGTGCTTCCTGGGTGAATGGAGAAATTTGAGCTATCTTCCTCATCCGTATTTTTTTTCTTTAACTCTATATTTGATCAAATAAATACCCTTGACACAAATATCCCAATTCCTTCTTCGTTAACATTGAACATTGGGGATTTATATTTCTAATAGTTTCCACTTTCTCTTGAATTCCAACATCATCCTTTTGAGCATACTATAACCTTTCCAGAAGAGACGGTTGGGAACTCATTTGTGAAAGGATTGAATTTTTTCCATTCCCCTATGATTACCATTCCATCATCATCAAATCTAAGAAGATTGTATCCTTTTCAATTCTAATAAATGTGAAAATTGATGTTTCTTTTATACTTAAAGCATCTTACACCTTGTTCAATTTCCCAAGGTTGTAATGGATTGAGAAATCATAGTCTTTGATAACCTCTAAACATGATTAGTGGCACATGATCAAATTTTCTTGTGTGAATTTATATTTGAGGCTTTTGTGATCCGCGTATCTTTCAAACTTTTCCCCAAGGAGGTAATGTCCAAAAAAAAATTAAATGAAGATTACTACATCCAACTCCAAATCATGTGTTGGATAGTTTTTCTAATGAAATTTTAATCTCCTTAAAGTATAGAAATTACTTTAATTTTGAACCAACAAACATGATAGACCCTTCGTTGAAACGTCACTCAATACCACAAAAAATTCTCCACTTGAGGGAAGTGTGTGCCCGAGTGCAGTGATAAGACACATTTTCAACTCTTTGATGCCATCTTTACATTCATCACTTCTAGAAAACATGAATCCCTTCCAAGTTTGATTGGTAAGGGGGTTTGACAATTGTGAGAAATTTCTCACAAAGAGGAGACAGTATCCAGTTAACTAAATGAAGCTATGGATATCCATAATAGATATAGGCCTCAACCATCCCTCAATTTCATTTTTCTGGGAGAGATCCACAGATATCCCTTTTATTGTATAGTTATTACCCATAAATGAGAATTCCTTCAACCATAACTCACACTTTTTGTACATTTCATAGAGATCCTCCTTTTTCATTGTCTATATTACAGGTCATGGATTCTCCTCATGGTCCTCCTTTGTTTTGGAGTATATTAGAATATCATCTATAGAGACTACCACAAAATTTTCGAGTTAATCACTAAAGACTATACTCATCAATTCCCTCAAGATTTCTTGAGAATTAGTTTGTCAAAAAATAATTAATAGGAACTCATAGTGCTTGTACCTTGTACGAAATTAGTATTGGGGATATCCACATTTGTCACACTTAATTTTTTACCCCTAACATTATTTTTATTGGACACGATGCATGGGTAAAACCTTATTGGACATGAATTAACATTAATGAACCCTAATTGATCATGATTTAGTAGGATTCAACACTAATTTCACATGAATTATCATGATTCTATTCATTAGCCAATGCATTGGAACACTATCAGGGCACACCCTTCTTAAGAATTTAATTTCATGCATTAGTGTTCCACAAAGATCACACAACATGGAATCATTAACATCATAATTTATTACAAGATAAATGAATGTGTAATATATAAATGAAACTCTATAATATAAAATTAAATTTTTATACCATTAAATACCCCTAATATAGACATGGACATGGTATTCACTACACAATGTCTTTGGCATGGAAAATCATAGGGCAATTTCGACAGCATAATGGTGTGACATAAGAATTTATTAAAAATGGTTAATTTGAGAGAAAAAGGAATCCCATAATATTTAAATGAAATATATAGTAAGGTGGTAATATATAAAAAATTACCAACTTATGTAATAGAATTTAAATAACTAATATAAAATAATTTCTCGAATGTAAATGAGGAGAGTTTCCATACAAAATTTCAGCGCGGTAATAGGTGAACATGGGAGGCATTAATGAGAGATAATGGGGTATATAATCATTTAAATATTATTATAAAAGTATAAGGGAGGTGTTAAATCATACCCTAACATTCTAATGGAAAATAAAAGGGAAAAAAATATAAGAAAAATTGGATTGAAATATGGAACGAGGGAATGTGAGGATCCCTTACTTGGAAGTGTGTGACATCAAGAGCATGAGTAGGGGATTTATGAGAACATGGAGCACCTTAGGAGGTTTATATAGATATAAGGGTAGAGCATGGACGTGATCAAAGGGTTTTAATGAAGATAAGTGGGAGCATGGGTGGGTTTATATAGGAAAATATATAGAAATCATTATTATTTTGGTTTTTGACACCACACATTAAACAAATCAAAATCACAAACAATCCAATAGTTTTTTCCCATTTTTTCACAAAGGGGAGTGGAAAACATTAATTTATAATTCTAATGACCTATCTTATTAAAATATTAGTCTTTGTTTTGAGGAGATGTGAAACACTCTTAAGGAAATCATATAAAAAAGATAAAATATTTTATAAGTCATGGAGGGTCAACTAAGGCACCATAAAATTAATCAAAAAATTATAAAATCACATTATTTTAATGTTAAAACTTATATTGGCCAAATATACCTATTTAATATTTTTATTACATTACTATTGGGTCATTTTAATATCATAAAACACATTATATGTTTAAACAGTATTCAATTTTTATTCAAAAATTTGACTATCTCAGAAAATTATGAAAAATCCACCGTAATAAAATTTTGAAATCCTTAATCTAAAAATAATATTCATTTTATATAAATAATTTTAAAAATATTTGAATTTTCAATTTTACAATAAAATCGACATTTATCGAAAATTCAGGTGTTTGGACATAAATAGTTTTCAAACCATATTAAAAATTACAATTATATTAATAAAAATTATGCAAGAATTTAATAAAAAGTAATTTAGATATAATGTTTTATTAAAATATTATTTAATTCAAAAATAAATTTACACATTAAAATATATTTTTTAATTGATTATTAACTAAAAATACTATATGTTCTTTACAAACTATTTACAAAGTCAATAATAATAAAATTAATGTATATTATTTATATTATTCAAAAATAATGAACATAATCATAGTGCTAGGGTCTTGTTACATAACCCCTTATAACACCCACAGAAGACCTATGGGTAAGATGTCAGATAGTGATAGACTTTTGATTCCGCTCGGATAACATCGCTCGGGTGGTAATCTATATTATCTTTCACTTCTCATGTAGTCAGTTTGTTAAATCTTAATGTGTTGATGCTTGGCTTGGGATTGGTTGAGAGAGAAGCACAGTGACATTAACTCTTTTTCGAGCACTATAAAATGGCCTTCATATCGATAAATTCTACTAGATGTGGCCATTGTTTCCATTGTCGGAGTAAATTGGACTTTTTAAAGCCTTCTAATTATACTAATCATGTGATCAATGTTCAATGATTATATTATAAATAGTAACAATTATTAATGGTATTTTAAAATCCAAAAACATAAAATTAAGGATGTTAAAATGTTTTTTATAACCAATTTACATAATAAGACATTTAATTAGATCAAGGGAATTTTCATTAATAAAAGTTTGGGTCATTATAGCATCTGAGCACACCCTTCTTTATGTTTCCTTCCCCTGTGCTATAAATATATGTTTTATGTAGGGTATGTATATGAAGAGTACTAAATGATCAGATCATTATGATTTTTGTTGAAGATCTTTCATTAAGTAATAATATTGTGTATCTCATCTCTAAATACACAAAACATACATGATCCTCAAGCACGTTTTTAAACAATTTACAGAGTATTCATATATTATGATGAAATATTTATATGTGAAAATCCTATACCATGATAGATAAATTTTGATAATATTATACATTACTAAATCCTGGACCCACCCACCGACCTATGGTTCATCGCAATACAAGCCACTAACTAGCCTATACTAAACTTCATTAGGGGCCACTTCCCTACCATCCCTAACCAATATCATTGCTATGTGGAGGAATTAGTAGTGCGATATTACCTAATATGACATAAATATAGACTTTCCAAATATTTACGAGGGATTTTATTTTTAAAATAATACTATTGTAACTAGATAAGAAAAATTAACATCTAATAATACTATTATACAATAATCTCACTCTCTCATGCATCTACCAATAAGTAAAAACCCAACGTCTCATTACCATGAAATCATTCAAAAAATAGAGAATTTTACTCCGACCAAAAAAATACCAATCAAATCAAATATTTATAAAGAGTTCTTCAATGAAGAACACACAAATTATCTATAACCCTTGTAGGTGATTAATGATCCATTAATGAAATGGGTTCTAAATTCCCACCCTTTTCTATTAATTTTAAATTCGATTTCACATGAATATTTATAATCAACACATTGAAATCCTATTTTAAAATATTTTTTTTAATAAAATATATTAAACCATCTAAAAATACATCAACTAAAAAACATTATTTTTTCCTTGAAGATTCCATAATGAATTGAAACCTTATATTTAATCCCACTCTATGGCCTAAACAGGGCCAAAAAAATTTCTTATGTCACAACATATCTAAAACAATTCATAAAACACCTTATCAATATAAGAAATTTCACATATTACACAAATTACATGTAATAACTTTAATACAATGAAAATAAAATTTTTCAATAAATTTAACTATATAAAATCAATGAATTCATTATAAAAGTCCATTTAGAAAATTTCCTAAACACTCGGATTGTGTGGAATTGTAAAAAAATCCAACAATCCATTAAAATAGTTAAACATATTGATGTCCATAAAAAATATAATTTGTTTTCCTCTTTATAAATTCAATAATAATTGTCAATAATACTGTTAAATAATTAAAAAAATATTTAAAAAACTAATCAATTAGTGGTTATAAATTAAAAAGATAGTGGATAGGAAAACAAACCTCAAATCTATGTATAATGTTATATAATATAAAAAATTTCATGAACGGACCTTGATTAATACATTGAATTCCCTATTATAAAATGACTCACAAGAAATAGGTCAATCCAATTCCCAATGGTTTAGTTGATAGTTGTTTAGGGATGGGGAGTAAAGAAATCAAAAATGAAAGGAAGAATGTATTGGATTGGAGACCCAACGTCATAGATTTGAAATTGAATCATGAAAATTTTTAGTGGAAAAAAAATGAGAGGAGAGATAAAAATAGGGAGTCAAGAATGTGTGGGAGGGTAAATGGATGAGTTTTTTTGAATAAGTGATGGGGAGAGAAATGGACAAAATCCAAAATAAATTAGGCGAAAATTTGTATTTTCAAAAATTATAATCTATTTGATCTGCACAGTTTCTTCCAGATTTAGTAAACCATGCACAAAATGTGTGGGGGATAACTGATATTCCCTGGTAAAGAAAAATAATATCTTTTAGGATCCTTAATGGTTTTATTAACCATCTGATAACAAAAAATTGAGACTATAAAATTATATTCCAAAATTCATGGTTTGGGTATGACTACTCCGAATCTTGTTCCAAAACCTACATAACCCAGAAACCCTATAGAATTTTCAATGCATAAATTGAACTATTGAAAGCCAATGAAAACTCATGGATGTGAAAATTATTAATTAAAAATAAAATAATAAAATATATAAATGGTTGGTTTGTGATAGAGAAACACATATTCCATCAAATAATACACCAATATATGTTAGGGTGTAATTTTTTTATTATGAATCATTTGATCTCAAGGTAATTAATGTTGATGTGAAATAAAAAATATATTTTCTTGACAAAATATTGAATTTAACACACCACAGTTAAGAACTAGGTATTATATTTTGATGATCAATTTTAATTTTTTTAACTGTTTGATATCAATGGTAAAATATTTTCCAGGAGCCTGGTATATGTATTGATTTTTAGGTTTATGTTCAATATAAAATTCAATATAACAGTCTAGAGGAAAACTATAAAACTCCTTAGGTAAAAACCCAACAAATTCCCTTAAATGGTGAATGTCTTTAAGATTAACTCTTTAAATTTCCACAATTAGTTGATCTAGATATGTTTTCTTATATGAAAATAATATTCAATCTTGATAAGGTGTTTACAATGAAGAATTATCATTCTACTGGTGATTGTATATAATCTAATGATGTACTATAATATTTTAAATTATTTCCTTTTCCCTATAGTTGATATTAGTTCTATATAGAAAACCATAATACATTCAAAGTTTAATATCCAATTCAATAAATATATTTTCTATAAGATTTATTTGGGTATTATTATAAAAAATTATAATTGGGAAAGAGTTATAGACTAGAGATTTAATGATTACACCACATTATATTTTTACCAATAAAGTAGTCTCTTTGTTTCGAGGACTATATTAGTTTCATCCAATGAAATGATTCTCATTATTTGTAAAATAATGCTATAATTTCATTATTAAACCATTAAAATTGCATAAAATAATATGATATTAAAATTTAATGGGCATATTCCAATATGATTAAGAAATAAAAAGAACAATTAGAGGTGGGTTTTTTACATAAATAAATCAATTGAAACATGTTATCCCTTGGAATATTTCAAACACTCTACATAACTTGAGTATATATTCATAACATCAATATGTTTACCAATTACCTCTATGTGGTCTAAAACTCCTACTCCATTCGTATTAAGAATCTATTTAAGATAGTTAGTGCATTTCCAATTTCATTGGTTGTTAAAATAGTTTATCCTTTGTCCAACCATTTACTAAAAAATAATTTTTTGTGAAAATAGAACACAAACTACAAATATATATAATATAAATAATTAGTTTAGAAATAATCACTAATAATTCACATATATATCCTACCAATGAATGTATATGTTTTTAACTATGTTTTTGTAGGTGTATTTCCAATTATGTCCACTAATTAGATCACTAAAAAAATTTATAACATTATTTGATAACTTTTAAATGTAAATGTCTCTCAAACACATAATATTATATAATTTTATAAAAAATTATTTTAAAAAAAATATGAGAATTCTTGAGCGATGAAGTATTTGGGAGATTATGAGAATAATATAAAATTATGAGAAAACTACAGGATATTTTTTCCTATTATCTTATGTTTACTCTATTTATCATAAATATTATTCTATTCGTGGGATTTATAGGGGAGATACATAAAATAAAGGACAATATATGAATCCCAGTCAGGGGATTATAGGAGGGTAATATGATTAGAATAATAATCCTGAGACAAATGAAACATTTATTAGAATAAAATAAAATAAAAAAAATAAAAAAATAATAAATCATTAAATAATGGATTAATAAAACACAAATCATGAATATGTGGAAATTAAAAAAAAACATTAAAACATATTCAAAATTTAAGGTAAACATATATGAAAACATAACATAATGTGTTAGGCTAATTGGTAATGGGAAATTCATGGGATCTCGTATAATGAATGAGTTATTTAATTCATTAAGGTGATGTATATTTTCATTTACACTCATAATATCATAATATATAAAAATATTTATGTTTCACATAGAAATACATTATGTATAATGTAATATCTTGAGATAAATGAATTAGAATAAAATAGGTTACATAACTATGTCTCAAATATTAACAAAATGATATCTTATAATGATTCCCCTGAAAATAAGGGATTAAATATTTTATTCATTGAAAATTTAATATATAACAATAGGCCATTAAGAAATAGATCATGTGAAAAAAAAGGGGTGAGTAATTAGGTGTGTTAATGAACACCATGAAATATATTTTATGAAATGGGTAAATAATCTTTAATATAGATAAGGGAATATGGATTTCATAAAAAATTTAAATGATCTAAAATATTTTCCTTCAAATAAAGATTCTTGTAAAAAATTATTTAATATAAATCAATTTAAAAAATAATATATGAAAAGGAATAAAAATTATAATGTTATACTTAATCCGGAATGTTTTAAATATTATATTGGGAATATAAGATAAAAACAATTTATATCCTCAGAAAATTAAGATAAAATAAATCTGGTTTTTATAGAGGAAAATTATAAGAATAATATTGAATAATAACATTTGAAGACATTTCAGAGAGATAGGGAGGGAGATATATAGAGTGAAAACCCAAAATAATGAGGTTGAGTAAAGGAAACACATTTCCTTATGTCGTAACTTGGCATAGTATGCACACCAAAACACATGACAAATATATTAAAATTTATTATATATATGATTTAAAAACATATATATGTTATATGTCTTTTATTATTATTATATTAATTTTTATTATGATTATTTTTTTAAAACTGACGTTAATGTCAATTGTCATGAGAATGTTTACTTGACGATTTAAAGGACATATCAACAATTATAAAGCTCCAAAATTTCATTTTAAATATATCATATGTACATAATTATAATAATAATGATTTTATATCATTTGAAAAGTAAAAATGATTCCAAATATCAACATATTTTTGGTTGTATGTATGATTCAATTAGTATATTTTTTATTCAATAATGTTGTGTTCAATTAAGAAGTATCACGAAACATGATGAGATTATTTTATTTTAACAAACATATATATTTTGACACATTTAATAATATATTTTATAATATAGTATCGTTATTGTGTTAATATTTGACAATAAAATGGTTATTTGTAACAATAAATGAAGTGAAAGTCTTTCACATTCTATATCATTATTTTTAGTTATACAGACTATGAATGGATGTTTGTTTAGAAAAAAATTATGTTAAAATCGTGGATTTATAATAAATTTTATAGGAAATTAATTGTGTTCTAATTTAGTCATTTAAATGATAATTATACACAAATAACAAATTATAACCATATTTGGAAGTGGTGATGAGACATTAAATGCATAATCTATAGAGGTGATGATGATACTATATTATAGGTAATGTATTAATTTAAAAATAATTAATGGGAGTAGGACAATTAATTATCAATTAGTATAATAAAATTTAAGAATATATTTGATAATTATTTAATTATATAATTAAGGATAAGATATATATTTTTGAGGTATAATAACAAGAAAACTCTAAAGTTGTTGATACAATTTACCTCTTCCTTTGTATCTCCTTTTTATATGATTCTTGGGAATTAACAATTGGACTTTTATAAATCCCAAAACCATTGAAACAAATACAGGGGGTTTTGGAAGGAATATTTTTAAGATTTTCAAGTGTAATAATAGATATGTGAAGAGAAAAGGGTTGGTAATTATTAAAGGAAGATAGCGGGTTTTTAATGAAACATAATTATATATTATTTTTCTACAAATAGTGATTGAACAATGGACTCAATATGAAGGTTCTTATAATTGAATATAAAATGAGAAATTAAAATATATCTCTAGATAATAATTATCAGAAATATCCGTTCGTATATTCTACTACAAAATATCATACATCTTCTATATTTTACTATATACATACTTATTTTAATATCTTTGAAAAATACCCAAAAATCACCTTTACAAAATATCGATATACTGATTCCAAAAGAGACACAAATTTTACCAAAATAAATATATTAATTAGTTAATTTTATTGATTAATTCAAGAATAATGTGTACAATTTTATTGAAATAAGTGAGAAATGATATGCTAAAAATGTATACTTTTACTCATATTATATTACATTAATTGAGTAATTATTTTAGTATATTTTAACCCATTTATTAACATATTTAATTTATATTAAACATTTTTTATGTGGTTAATTAGAAATTTACCATAATGATCATGTTATTATTCTAATGATTATGTTACTATTATTACTGTCATGTTATAAATCATATTTCCATATTTCAAACAGTCATAAAATTTTACAAATCATATAAGTACTTATTATTTATATCATTCATAATTAACTCAATTTTATCTTAATGTCATATAAATTATATTTTTCAAATTATAATAGAGTGAATTATATAATATTTTAACATTATATCCTATATGAATGATAGTTTAAGTTTACCATAATGAACCAAAATTTCAACTTTTTCTTTTGTTAACAGCTTTCTATTATCTCATTATACTATTTTTAATTTTATAGTGTATATATAAATAATATAAGTAATGTTTTGTGATAAAATAAAATGCTAATATTTTATTATGTTTTCCATGAATGCTATAAAATATCCAACCAATATATCAACAATGGAATGTTTTATTGTAGAAAACACTCTATAATTAAAAAACCCTTGTTGGGATAGTTGAAAAGTTTAGTGTGTCCCTCAAAGCTCACATCTAATAATTCATGGATTGAAGACTAGTGTCAAGTGTATACAACATGCATTATAAAAAATTTATCATTGAAAAAATAAAAACAATATTAATCTAAAAAACAATATATTGAAATCTCTCAGACTTATTTCTCAAAAAACTTCATGCATAAACAAGTCTCATTATATATATATATATATATATATTTCAACATAAGGTTATCTAATACTCCATCTAGTTCATGAAGTTGGTTTAAATACTCCCCCTGGCTTCCTAGCATCATGTCCTGACCAAAAATGGTCACACCATGTCATTAAACAGATATTATTTCATGGGGAAAATATTATTTCCCTATATTATATGAATAAAATTTTGTATTTTTTCACACATATGAGAAATTATGAATCTATTGAACTAGGATATCATCATCATAAAGAGGAATTCCATGAAGAGATCTCATAAATATTAAAATTTGAGCTCATTATGAGGAATTTATTTGGTCAGATAGTGATGGATTTTTTCATTCCATGAATATACATGAAGGTGGAAATATATAAATGTACCTTAGTATATAACATTCTCTTATAGGATGGTTACGCAGAATATTTATGTTTATATCCATTATTGAATAATAGAAGGAAATGTGTCATGAATTTGGGAATAAGGTAATGTTGTTGTGACTGAATATGTGAATTTTAATATTTATGTATTCATGGTGACTACATCACGAAAAGGATAGGTCACTCGATGATGTGTATGCCAATATAGAATTTTTTATGTATAATAAAAAAAAACATTTGGTGGAAGGTGTGAAATTTAGAAGACTAAAATTTCACACCATGATAGAGAGTTCCTCACCTTGAATGTGTAGAATACTGAGTTGTAGTTTATTAGCAAACAAACATAATTCCATGATAGAGTTAGTAGTTTAGTTATTTTATCAATTCATTTGAATTACCAATTTGTATTATCTATCATTCTGGACTAAATTAAAAAAACTAAATGGGGGATCTTGACATGAAATTAAAATTAGAATCTATAATATTTTCCAAGATTATTGAGGGTTAATTGATAATCTAATTGGGTTTAATTTTAGAAATTATCTAAATATACAAGAAATATATCTCCCATCATAAAGGTAAGAAGGATCACAGATTATAAGAAAAACTGTGAATACAGTTGAATAAATCCTAGAGTTGGGTTATAAATTTATTAAGTGATATTTCTGAGGTATTCTTACTAGAGGATTGTAGATTTCATCCATAGATGAATGTTTTGTATAATTTATACAGCTCTAATAGAGTAAAAATGCCCATTATTTTTTGAAATAAAGGATAAAAAACCCAGGGAGAGTGAGATATTCATATGATTGAGGGAAGTGAGTTATTTATAGTTTTTAGGCTTTTAAATGATCTTTTAAGACACTAAAATTTGTAACATAAATGTAGTGCATGAATTATTGGAGGCGATAATTATATTTTTTTGGTTTGATCCATGTATTATCCATGTTTTTTGAACTATGTAAAATTTTATTTTGTATCTGTTTAATTTACATTATCTCTACATATCAGTTTTGAGGGGTAAGAGTGTTCCTAATATTTTTGATAATATAATTATAATGTATAATGATTTTGGGGACATTATTTAACCCAATGAGGTCTATCACCTCCCATGGTTCATGATATGGGATTAATAACCATCTTTATTGGTTTCAATAATTATTTTGTGACCCTAAATTTCATGTTGTGTCACTAAACATCATGTCCCACATTGGGTTAGGGGGAGATGGATGTATCATATTAATACCACTGGGAGTTATCCACCAATCCAGGGTAATTTAAACCCATGATGTGGGATACCAAATTGGTCATTTTCATTAATTATGATGCATCATGTCCTATATATTTTTTATAACTAGGTGGTTTAATATTTTTTTCTCTATAATCAATAATTGATGATAATGAACGATGAGGTTATGGGTATGTTTGTTTTAAAAAATTTATCAAACAAGGTGATAATTATGTGAGTCTGATTTTCATTGAGATAGTTTTCATTGGAATAATGGTGAGAATGTATTAGGATGTTTTATATAAGTTTGATATGGAATATAAGTGGTTGGACAAGGATGAGAATAAATGAAATTGGGTGAATACGGAATGTTCTCATTTTGGATTAAAGTTTTTTGAAGCAATATACTTCTGAGTATTTTTTCATATGTTTTTAACTGAATAAAAAATATCTCCCACAATGTTGTAACACCCTAGGATCAAGTTAACTATTTATTTTAAGTAAAAACTATTTTGAATATATATTATTTCTTATAACACAGAATAAAAAAACAATGATATATAAAAAATATTATAAGTATTAAATGTTATTGTAGAAATATAACCAATGAATTTAAAGCAATATATATAAGTAAACTCGTAATTAAATAGATGTAGAAAGGAGAGACAATGATGTCCATCATTGAGATAATTCCAATCATGTCTCATTTTTTAGAGATTTTAAATGTGGTAGTGTTTTAGAGTTTTCACTAGATGAATCTCAAACTGATCCATAATAATAATGGGATGAGATAAATCATTTGTGGGAGAATTTAAAGATAGTGGAAATATGTACTTGATCAATGATAACTACATATCCACCCATGACTTCCAACATTTATTATCTTACCCTGAAAACTATTTTGGAGGTCTCAATGGGGTTTGTAATTAAATGATAAAAAATTTGAGAATGAATTTAGTAATATAAGAAATTTAATATAGTTTATCAATATTATAATTAGTATTTTTAGAAATTTAATTTTCAAATATATTATGTGGGTTTCATTTAAAAACATGTTTTGACAATTCTATTTAAATAAATAAACAATTTTAAAATTAGTAATAAAATAATTGAATGTAAACAAATTATGTTTATACGAAAGGTATAATTCTATATGTTATGTTTATTTTATATTAATAAATTAAATTGAACCCTTTTAAAAGATTATTATAATAAAATGTTTTATATTAAAAATAATAGAATAACAATCACTTAATTTGTAATTTATATGAGATAATATTAGGAACTATTGATTTTTTAATCATCATTACTGTAATAAATATAATTATCAATATAATATATGATTACATTTAAAAGTTATATGCATAAATATTTTAGTTTTAGTTTTATTGAAATATTTTTTTACAATATTAATATTGATATTTGCTTACGGCGAAATTTTTGGATTTTTCTAAAAAAGATTATTTTACGTGAATATTAAAAAAATACATTTCTTGTGAATACCACAATTGTTTTAACATAATCATGGTATAGTTATGAAATAAAATATTGTTAAACCATTTTCTTGAAAAAATTTATTTATGGAGTAAAATAATGAAAATTTTAATTTAATTTTGATTTAAAAAAATATAATTTACATTTTAGAAAATAAAATATATTTTATCATGATAGAAAACTATTTTAGGTTCTTTGAATTTAAATATGTTTTTTAAAGATAACAATGTGTTTTCGGTTGATTTAAACGTAAATGTACCATATTTTTTTTTCTAAAATAGCATTAAATTATTGGGAATCATTACTATTCATTAACAATGGCCTAAAAGATAAAAATTCAATTTTGTTTCTAAAACACCCCTATCATTCCCTTAAAAAAGTTTTCCCCCACCATTTAACTTCTCCTCACAAAATAAGAACCCTCACTTAACCATGATATTACAAAAACCATCCCCTTTTCCATGCCTTAGAGGATCTAGTCTCAACAAATGACTAATTTATGAAGTCTTAATGGGTGTTCTAGGGAGGATATTTGTGGTTTTTGTAATCCTTTTAACTGAGTTATTTTAATATTCATTCTTATAATATCTCTTCTGAAAATTTCCAACCCATAATTTCATAATTAATCATGATTCATTTATATATTAAAATGGTTTTATATTAATGTAATATAAATTATTCCACTCCGCTCCTCAATTATAAAATGAAATCATTTACCATATTTTGTTTGGATGACACATTAAATTGATTATTTATTTGATTTTTTAATAATCACCTTATATATATTGCTATAAAAATGTATTTAATAATTAATTTTTTTATATGATATTATCAGGATTTTGGAATGATTAAAAAAATATTAACGTCCAAAAATGATTATATTAATACACAATTCATAAATTAAATATATAATTTATAATCTATGTAACTCCATCAATATTTTACAAAAATAATGATAAATAATTTATAATAATAAAATTATTGGTATTATAGAAAAAAATTATAACTCCTTTGACCATGATTAAACTCAAAATATAATTTTTGAGAAATGCTTGAAACAAACTCATGTGGTTGAGGTGGGTAAAAATTATTCAATGTATGAATAAAATTTGATTAAAAATAGACCTAATTAAAATAAATAAATAATAAAAATTTTCTAATTAAATTATTTAATAAACACAATTTTTTTAATTACAATGTTAGATACATTCACCAAGTGATTCAAGACTTGTCGTAAAGGATTGTTTTTCTGAATTTGAATTACTTATTATAATTTTATTTTTGTGTATAATGTATTATTTAATATAGTGTAATGAATTCCCTATTTAATTCATGTATTAAAGAACTATTTTATTTAATTAAAACTTAAACTCTTGCTCATGATCTCCCTTGTTATTAAGATTCCTACAATCCCAAAGTCCTAAGGGATTTTCATCTCAGATTCACTAAATTAAGACATGTTTACTAATATAGACATATTTTCATTATATGTTATATATATGACCACTATGAAATATTATATAATTATTATCTCTTTATTAATATTATTTAATGTTCTATTTTATGTTATTCCCTTCAAGGCAATTTTATTCAAATGATACCATAATTGTAATTGTTTTATCGACTCGGTTTCATATTTGTTTATTCATAAATGTTCCTCCATCACTTGGATTTTATATGTTTAATTATTTCAAACATTTATCTAATCTATAAGTAATTTTATATTTTTATCTAGTTAAATTACATTACAACATCAAAATATAGTTCTTTTATCAATTTTATTCGATATAAAAATATGTTATTGTTTAGGGAAATTCATATCATTTATAACGAATCCTTTTCTTACATGATTATATTTTATATAATTTTTAAAAAATGATCATCAATATAAATTAATTATTGTTAAATATATTTTCAAAAGTCATTTTATTTTTATTAAAAAAGTTTGAAATTAAAATTTTTTGCAATTCCAACATAAGTCATTTTTTGGACATCATTTATAAAAGTACGATAAGAATAGATTTATTATAGTTTTATACAAGGATTCATTTTATTATCGTTAAATCTTTCATTACATATAAATATTCCTTTAAAATTATTTAATGTTTTTAAAATTAATATCTATTTACATTTTATTGTGAATTTTTCACTTTGAAAATAAATGTGAATGTTTTTGAAGAATAAATAAATGGATTTCATTCAATTCAGTATATTTTTATCATCCACTCCAAATTTCATATTTTTCACTTTATATCTATTCAAGATCAGAAAACATTGAAATCATTTTTACTAAATGATTTCAATATCTGTAACATCCCCAAATTATAAAGGGTTAACAGACTAATTGATATGACTCATGTCAACATGGTGCACCTTCCTTTTCGGGAGCCTGTCTGATTAGAACTCTATAGTTATGCGTGCTTGGCCTGGAGTAGTGATCAGGATGGGTGACCTTCTGGGAAGTTTCCCAGGGTGTGTGTGAGTGAGGACAAAGCACACTGGAAAGGACATGTGTTGGCCTGTGGAGACTATCATTAGTCAGATGACCCGTTCGGGCACGTGGGTGGACCCTGGGTGGGCCCCACGTGTCTACGGGGGCAATTGGTGGTACCTGGTGGGCCAGGACCCGACGACCATGTTATGGCGGGGTGGCTGTGCTGTCACCGGGACCCGGTTGTCACATTTGGTATCAGAGCAGGAACCCAGCCTTAAGTGCGGTGCACTGCCTGGGTTGAGATGTAGTGCCCACAACGAGGGTGTTGTGCTCTAAAGGGGGGGGGGGTGATTGTAACATCCCCAAATTATAAAGGGTTAAATGACTAATTGATATGACTCATGTCAACAAGGTGCACCTTCCTTTTCGGGAGCCTGTCTGATTAGAACTCTACAGTTAAGCGTACATGGCCTGGAGTAGTGATCAGGATGGGTGACCTTCTGGGAAGTTTTCCATGGTGTGTGTGAGTGAGGAAAAATCACACTAGAAAGGACATGTGTTGGCCTGTGGGGACTATCATTAGTCAGATGACCCATTCGGGCACGTGGGTGGACCCTGGGGTGGGCCCCACATGTCTATGGGGGAAACTGGTGGTACCTGGTGGGCCAGGACCCGACAACCATGTTATGGCGGGGTGGCTATGCTGTCACCGGGAACAATTGTCACATTTGGTATCAGAGCTACCAATCCTGTGTGGGTTCGATCCTGTGTGGGTCAGCGCTTAGCGGTCCTGTGTGAACCAGCGCCTACAGATCCTGTGTGGGTCTTTGCGGGGGTTAGTACCTATCGATCCTTTGTGGGTCCGACGACTTAGATGGATCAGTGATCATCTCTATCGTCTTCGAAGATGTATACCTGTGTGAGCTGAATAATGTTTGCTTTCCTGTGTGGACTACATTTTTCTTTCCTGTGTGGAATACGTATACATTCCTGTGTGGACTGAGTTGTACTTGGGCTCGGAGGTTGGAGCGTATTGGAATTGATGACTTAGGTATATGTACGGGAATATACCTAAGAAGTGTCGTTTGTTACTTCGTGATTGTATCTTTCTTTTGTGGTTTATCCTTTGTGGATTTTGGGAGACCTTTGGAGGTATCGGGGTCCCTACGGTGTAGCTTATACTCACCCTTGCACGGGCTATGCCCGCACTACATTGTGTTGGTTGCAGACGACGGACATCGTTGATCCTGGTTGAGGCTCGCAGAGCAGGATGGTACCTGGAGGTGGACCACTGGGCGGGACGTGCTCGGAGCGGACGACAGGACCCGAGGAGCAGTGGAGCTATCTGTACCCACCCTTCAGGTGGGATTTCTAGTGGACAGCTCGGTGTAGCAGCTTTTACTTTACAGTTGTTCTTTTCCCTTTCGAGTTGTACTTTACTTTCAGTTTGGGTTTGTATACTGGCCCATTTACTTTTCCGCACTTTCAGTTGTACTCTGTTTTTACTTAGTGTTTACTTTTCCTCTTGCTTACTCTATGGTGCTTGTTTACTTTACAAAGGCAATGCCTTCCCTTTTTACCGGGATTTATGCATTGGTGCTAGTCGCCAGCCCTTGGCCTATGGAAGGCGGGCTTGGGGTAGTCACAGCACTAGCCCCGAGGACAGGTGGTGACAATATCCATTTTTCTTCCTATTGAAATATATTTTTGAATTAACTTATCTGTTTTTCCTCAGAACTATATTACAATAGCTTAATAAATATTATTTATATAATTTGGCTTCTATTTTCATATAAAAATAAAAAACACATTTCCCTATTGGGGATATGTTTCACATATTACCCCTTAAATGTTCTTTTGAATTTACTAATTAAATAGGCAGTGTTCTATATTACTCATCATATCTATATCTTAATATCATTTTTATCTTTCTTATACATGTTCTTTAATATTATTTATATAATATATATCACTTCCACTATTTCAAAATAGTATTTTATAGTATTGACATTACTGTTTACCCATTATTATATATAGTATATTTAAATTCTACCTACCATGAATATCATTCCATTTATTAACTGGGGAAAAATAGACCTATCATCTACATTTTATTTGAGTATGAATTTTTATTGATTACTATGTAATGTTAGATATGTATTGGATTTTTTATTTATTATTTCATGAAATGAATGCATTGGACCTATTTAGTGATGGATAGGGTCCAAAATTATATTTCACCAGGATTCATCGTCTATACTCATGAAACAAACTAGAATTTTAATTTGGTATAATCCTTAATAGTTTATTTATGATGCCTTGGAATAAGGACTTGATAGTATGTTTATTATGATTGAAATTATGAATTACATCACGATAGAATTATCTATTATTTTCCTTGTGGTTATTTAATATTATTTATTATATATGGACATATATTACATGACCATATTGTCATTTATATGGAATTATTTGATATTATTTTTTCATTCATTATTATTCATGACTTTTTTAATCCATAATAGAATTTATTATATGCTACCACATACCAAACATTTGAGCTCACCCTTCTTGTTTGTACATTTACCATGGTAATGATGCATATTAATAGGTATCAATATAAAGATAAGAATAATACAAGGATAATATTTTGGGAGAAGTTTATGAAATAAAATACAATAATCTATTTCTGATTTATTGGGAAAACATTCGTTTGATTGGAAAGATATAGGGTTTGTTTGATGATTTTTTGGATTCAATAAAACTGAAAACTAATATTGTCTTGGGATTTATGTAACTCAATATTTTTTAATGATATTGTAATTATATATATATATATTCTTTTGAGTCTCTATAATTTTTTGAATGTTGTTTTTAAATAATTTGTTTGTAGAACTAGATCTAGGAGTTCAGGTTTGGGGTGTCTCGGTTGGAATCAAAGTAGGGTTTAGACGACATTATCAATAATGATGTTATATTTGAGGAATATTTTTGTTGTTTTGATACCATATAAGGTTAAAAGGGTTATGGTTAATCATATGTGTTTCAATATAAAATCTCCTCATTTGATGCCTTTCATGATGGGATTTTATGGTGATTAATGATATTTTGGGAGATGTTTTTTATGGTTTAGGAAATATACATCATCTAGGTAAAGGTATCTCTAAGGGTTGGTATATAATTTGGTCCCATGGAAATTATAATTAAATTTTTAAATTTTAATATCATTTCTGTTTTATATATGATTGAGGTATATATTGATTAGTAAGTTATTATGGTTTTTTTAGAAAAATGTCATGAGAATTTATTGTAGTAAAGGTTGCTAGGGATTTTTTTATATTGAATGTAATAAGATTGATACTGATTAATTTTGTTATAATTATTATTTTTAATTAATAATAGAATTCATCAATGGAAACTATTGGTATAAATATAAATATTGTATAAAATCATAAAATATTTAGTAATGTTAATTGTTTTCTAGTTTCCATTAAATTCAATTTCATTGTGGATTCTATAAGTGGGTATAGGATCTAGCTACGAAAAATCTTGGGTTGATAACCTCGAAATTAGTTGTTTGTGTATAAACTAGATCTTGACATGGTATAAAAAATAAAGGTATGACTACACACCATGTTTTACACTACACAGAGATATGGTTTTAATGATTCACATGGATTTATAAACCATTATGTAGGATTTGAGTACATTGTTATGGAATTCAAAAAATTGATGATATAACATATATATAGTTCCAAATGAGAGTTCAATTTATTTAATATTTAGAATTATGTATTTACACATGACTATATGATGAATAACCTTATCTATTTTCTTTGGTGAGGGAAATTAATATTTTGAGGATGCAATTTATTTATTGGAATATAATTTAACAACCCAATAGATTAGAATCTATTTTCCTTTAAATTAATATAATTTTGAAAAACCTGTATAATAAGAAAAACAAAACATAAATTAACTATTATATATATATTAAATTATAAGTTGTAAATGTGACCATTACGACATGGCCCGATAATTGGTGGTTATAAATATAAGTAAATATATAATTAAATATATATATAAAGTAGAACCATTTTCCTCAGATAGTAGGAGCCTTCCATACAACAGTCATTTATTTGAGGTTCAAATAGATGTAGATTAACTAGGGTTAACCCTAGGCCAATCCCAAGTAGTTCTTAAATTTTTAAATCTTATAGGAAATGATCTATAAGAGTAGCTAAATATTACATAAATATCTATGAGATCTTTCCTGACAAAATCAACATCCATTACTACCACCATTTAATTTCATCCCCTTATATATTATGTGGAGGTATTAGGGGGTTATATATTTATACGTTAGGATGATATACACATGTAATTATTAATTTTTATTTTTTTGTATGTTCCCTGGATTTTATTATTTATTTTTTGTAAACATAAATTTTAATATTTTTACTTAATAAAATGCATTGAATAATTTCTAGTAAATAATTAATAAATTTTAAAATTAAGAAAGACATCATTTAATGTTAAAAAAGAATATTTTTCTTCTAATATTGTTTATATATGTTATATTTTTTTTAAAAAAATTAGTTAAACAGTTTTAAAGTAATAACATTATTTTTTTTTCAATTTTAAAACTAATATATTAACACATGTTTATGTTATAAATAATATGAAATAATAAGGATATCCTTTAATGTTGAGAATGATATTTTCTTTAACAAAAATTATTTTCATCATATTTTATATTTTCATTTAAAATTTATCTTTTATAATTTTATAATTTTAATTTTCTAAAAAGAGAGTAATTTTTTAAATTCCAATATAGACATTATATTACGGTGAATTTATGGGTCTCTATTTGAATAAGTTCATTATTCGGGGAATTGTGAAAACCCAGTTTTTACCCAGTCAATAACATATACGACATCATAATAATATAATTATGAAATAAAAAATTTAAAAGTTTTTCACAACTAAAAAATTACTTAATGAGTAAAATAATCAATTTACAAATATTATTTATAATTTATTAACCAAAATTTTACATTTTAATACATAAATTATATTTTTTCCAAATAAAATACTAGTATTGGTACATTTAATTTAATTTTGTGTTTTAAATGTGCCACTAGGTTTTTAATTTACCTAAATATTAAATAACCCTCACTTATTTAACATTAAATAAAGTAATATGTGGGAATCATTATTATTCATGGAAAATGGCCCGAATTATGAACTAATAAAATCAATTATTCTAAAACACCAATCTCCCCCTTTATAAATGTTTCCCCTCACTCCCACATCTCCTCACTCCATAAGTACACTCGATCAACCAATATCTACCAAACCAAACACTTTAATATCTCGGATTTTTCTAAAGTCATCTCGGGCGCATTTTCATGTATTTTTCTGAATATTTTATGTACCTTTTACTTGGAGTATTGGCTTGTTGTGCGTTTTGGGGAACATTTAAGGAAAACTAAAGGACAGTGGAATGGGCATGTTTTGTGCATGTCTTGAAAAACATTGTTACCAAACCATGCCATCTATTAAAAACTAGGCAGAGGGGTCCACATGGTTGGCACACAATTTTCCCAAACCATGCGCCTCTACAAACAAAACCATGCGCGCGAGATTTTAATTCTGAAAACCCATTTTAAAACCACCATAACCCCCCAAGAATTCATTTTTTTCGACTTTTCCTCAATCTTGATAGATTCTAGGTGTTTCTAAAGCCTCCTGGAGAGATTACAAGCTGATCTGAACACCATTATTTGATATTTAAAGAAATAATTGAAGATCTTCTCTCCTACCTGTAAGTGTATTTCATCATAATGCATCTTCTATTATTTTTCTTATCTTTTGTAGTTATTTTCATGGAATATATATAACATTTTATTAGATCTAAACATATGAGTTATGATCTAGATCTAGGATTTTAGATCTAGATCTATATTTGTAGGATCGTGAAGTCATTGATCTTAATTTTGGTTTTAGGGTTTTAGATCTGGAGCTTGATCGAAGGCATTTTGATTCTCAGAATTTAGGGATTTTAGTTGAGTTGAAACCCATCAATAAATTGATGTGTGTGGTCTAAATAAAAGTCCCATAGTTTTGTTTTATGATTAAGGAATGTAAGTTTATGATATGCTAGATTCACTAGAATATTGATTTCCTAAATTGGAGTATTTTGGAATGTGAAACTGAATTGAGATTCCATGGTGATGTAATTGATAATTGAAACACAACAAATGATGGGGGGTTTCCCAAATTGATATATTCCCGATTTTATATTCTTAATGATGTTGTAATTGAGACATGTAATTGTTGTGATAAGATAATTAATTGGGGTAAATTAATTATGTAATTATGATTGGATGGGAGAGATTATTTTTTGTGAGAATTAATTACATACCCAGATGTTGACCAAAGATAATTAATTGAACGAATTCATTATGTATCATGATTTGACCAAAGAGAATTAATTGTGATAATTAACTATGACACATATAACACTGATATGGATAATTAATTATGAATAATTAATATTGGAATTAGAATGGATTTGATTGATTAATTAAATGATGAACTAACTAATGGGTATGTGATTTGTTAATTAGTGAGTTAACTAATGGCCTTTGAAATGTTTAACTAATTGATTGATTAGTAAAGGAATATTTTGTAAAATTATTATGAATTATATAATGATTAAATGGTTGCGATTTCTTGATGTTAGGAATGGCATCCAAGACCGATTAGAAGTTGGGACATGGACATGGTGTTCTTCCCCAATAGTTATCCAAGATTGAGATTATGGGGTATAAGGCATGATGACCTAAAAAGATTTAGAAAATAAGTTTTAGGCATGTTGAACTACAATTAATGGGATTTGGGGTTCTAGTAATGATTTCCAACACCCAATGAATGATAATAATTAATGATGATTAAAATGGGAAAATGAATTGAATTGGCCTTACGTGGTGATTAATAATTAAATGAAAATCTGATAACTGTTTAAATTATTCATTTTATTTACTGAGTCACAAATATGCATGCACTCTCTTTAGACTGGACTTGTATTAGACACCATTGGTGGTGGCCTACTAGGTTTTAATCAAACCCTATTCGGTCCACCTGATCAGCACCAGAGCAGACACTTATGTTACAAGATAGGATATGGGAAAGATCCTAGGATATGTTTTTGTTTGGGATTGGCGAATGGGAGAGGGAACTAGATGGAGTTCGAGACCCATTATGGAGTTGTGGGGTATTTACATTGAGTTTCATTTTAGACACTTGGAACATGATTTTTTATAACATGTTTTACCTTTATGTTTAGTAATTCATTTTATGGTTTTGACTATCATATTTCATGTTATTTTCATGGTAATGTATGTTCTTATGTACTTTTTTATTTTTATTTTCTTTCTCTATTGATTTTTTTTGATAATAGAGGGTATAGTCTCACCAATAATGACTTACCAGTCCCTCACTATGAGTCAACACCATTTGGAATATGGGGAGGTGTGCTTTAGGGCATGCAACCAAATAGAACGGGGTACCATTCAGTGGCTCTAGAGTTTGGACGTCTAAAAGAGGTATAAGAGGCGTTTTATTTTCTTTCCTTTTCATTTGTCTTACTTTTTTGGGAATGGTAGACCAGATACTAAAAGGTTTAGGGCATGGTAATGAGATCCTCTATGGGAGTAGCAATCCTATGTATGGATGAAAATCAGAGTACTCAGGGGGGATTTTTGTGATAGTTTTTAGTTGTTACTGTTGAATATTATTTCACATTGGGGGATTATATTGTGGTGTGATGTGGTATTTGATTTGAAAATTGATGAATTTTTATTTGTGGCCTAAGGAGGAACGATACTTGATTCTCCATGACTCATTATGGGCACTCATGGTTTTTGTGACATGCATCATTCTATGAACTCACAAGAAAACATGTTATGGGTATGTTGTTGAACATAAACTATTTTACTTATATTGATGTTCGAATAATGATGCAAAATTAGAATAAATGGGTGTCTAATAGGAACCTTTAATGTTTAATTGAGTATGAGAAACAAATTAATTATTGAATTAATTAATTTGAGATAATGTGATTAATTAATTGATGAATTATTTATTGATAATTAATATACCCTATTTAACAATGACCTTTGAGTAGGATGGTTAAGGGTAGTTATAAGGCCTCTGTGTGGATCGTGTGGTGATAAAAAAGGAAAAAATACATGTTTATTCTTTTTTTTTGTTAGTTTCTCCTCTTATGTAAATCTTATAAGGTTTTGTAATGAGACTTGAGACGTGTGCTTGGCTTTGTTGGAGTACGCCTCCATGTTGTTTTTTAAGGGAGAGACTGAGTGGTATGGCTTGCAAAAAACATCCAAATCGGGAGCTTGAGGAACCATTGGTGTAAGATGAGGATGAAATGAAACTATTTTGAGAGAAATTTGCTCGTTTTAGGAAATTAATGGGGAGAGACATGGGTAGGGTTCAAAAAATCATGTCTAAGTTGACAATGGAGTTTCAACTACAACACCCTCCTACTTTTACTTAAGATAGTGTACCCGAGGGAGATGAATTATGAATTGCATCCATAGAGATGATACTTTACCATTTAGAGGCTCCGGCTAAGAGGAAGGTCAAGTTGGCTGCTTTTATGTTGTGGGGTTATGTGAAGAGTTCGATGGACATTCAGGTATGATCTAGATAGACTGATGAGATGTTGTAGAAGAAAATTTTAGAGATGTTCTTGGAAGACTTGTATATAGGCAGGCTGAGGAAAGAGAAGGATTCAGATTTTATGCATCTGACACAAGTAAGAATTTTTATAATGGAGTACATATAATATTTCACATAATTACAACATTTATCTCCAGAATTATTGGAAGAGGAGACTTTAAAAAAAATTGGACATAATTAACTGTTAAATTAAGTACCGGGTGAAAATATTTAGGCTGAATAAATTTTCAGAAGATTTTAATCAGGATCCCATTTCATAGGGAAACCTGAAGGAAGATTCCAGCACTGGGTAGGTAGCTTGATTATCAAGGAGTGTGTCTTTAGATAGGAGGAAGCACTGTCACAAGAATATTAGTTAGGATAGATGAATGAATAGTGGATAGTAAGGAGGAACAATTACACTTGATATTTCTCACGTGATCTTCCACCCGTACGGTATGAAGGGACACTATAGTACACACTATCCTCGACCACCATTGGGGTTCTAGTTTGTGGCATGATGGGACACCTATAGATGTTCTGTAGGAAGCAGTGACAAGATGGTGCTAAGGGAGCAGCTGCTCAGAGTTAGAGTGTGGGAAGGGGTCTTCTACACCATATAGGTCTTTCAGATGGAGTTCTATAGGAAGAGGAAGTAGAAGAAGTGGTCATGTTGCTTTAGGGATTGAGCACCTATTCCAGCAGAGTGGTGATACTCAGGTGAGTCATATGAGACAACATGGAAGTGGGGTAGGACAGTTACATGTAGTGAAACCTAACCTTGTGGAGAGTGAGGTTGGTCCATCGATAGTGAGAGGTACTACTCTAGTTGATTCTACTTTATCTACTACCTTGTTTGATACTAGTTCCTCTCATTCCTTTATATCTACAAATGATGTTAATGTCTTCAGCCTGTAGGTGGAGTCTATAATCTGGGTGGTGAATATTGATACACCATTGGTAACATGAACTACGAATATCTATTTATGCAAGGGATGTTCACTAGAGATCAGAGAGTATCGTTTACATTGGGATATCTATGTCCTTGATATAATGGGCTGCAATCTGATTATGGATATGGACTGTCTAGTCTCATACCGAGACCACATACATTGTTATCATAGAAGAGTGACCTTTGTATCTTTTGAGGGAGTCCTATATGCCCTTTGTGGAGAATATGATATCCTTGGAGGTAGATATCAGCCAAGTACTCAGTAAATGGGAGAGCTCACAACCAATGTTTCATGTTTTTGAGGATGACATGGGTTCTCGGAAATATTTCATTCCACCAATAGTAGAACTATATTAGGATGTATTTCATAAAGACTTTTCAGGGTTTCCACTAGAGATAGATGTGGAATTCACTATTGGGCTCATGTCTTGGACTGAGTCAGCATCGATTCCACCATACAAAATATCCTTAAATTATCTTCAAGAGCTCAAAATATAGTTGGATGAGTTTGAGGATAATGGTTTTATCCATACAACTTTATCTCCTTGGGGATAACCAGTTTTGTTTTCAATGAAGGCCGGAAGGATTCTACGATTGTTTGTCGATTATTAGAAGATAAATAAAATGATTTTGAAGAACTGATATCATCTTCCATGTATCGATGATCTATTTGACCAGCCAATGGGGGCTAGTGTGTTCTCAAATATCCTTATGAGATTAGGTTATCATCTGGTGATATTTTTGACATCTGATATACCATGAACTGCTTTCAAGATCAGGTATGAACTTTATATGTTTTGCCAAATTCCATTTGGGTGGACTAATGCTATAGCAGGGTCTATAGCCTTGATGAACATGATCTTTCATCCGTACATAGATCAGTTTCTGGTGCAATCTATGGATTACATCTTAGTGTACTAAAAGACACATGAAGATCATGCTCAACATCTTGAAATAATCTTGGGAACACTGTGAGATCATCAGCTATATTCCAACCTATCTAAATGTCCGTTTTGGATTGAAAGTGTAAATTTTCTGGGGCACATCATCTCACCAGAAAGTGTGGTAGTGGACTCAAAAAATGTGAAGGTATTTATTTCATGGGAGCGGCCTAAGAATGTTTTTGAGATTTGAATCTTTTTGGGAATAGAAGGTTATTACAGGGGATTTATCCAGGACTTTTCCTTAATTAAAGCACCACTTACTGGTTTGACATAAAATGAGATAAGTTTTTGTGGACTGAATCATGTTATAATCATTTCTAGGATTTGAAGAAGTGCTAGAAATAGACATCAATTTTGATATTACCTGACTCAGATGAGGATTAAAAAGTGTATTATAATTCATTTGGGGTTGGACGTAGAGCAATGTTTATTCAAGGGGGTAGAGTCATTTCTTATGGGTCTAGGAAGCTATGGCCACATGAAAAAAATTACCCAACGCACGACCTTCAGTTGGCAGTAGTGGTTTATGCTCTTATGTGTTGGATAAACTATATTTTGGCTGAAAAGATTATCATTTTTATGCTTCAAAAATTCTTGAAGTATATATTTTCACATAGTGACTTGAATCATCAGCAGTGAAGATGGGTATAATATATGAATTATTTTGATATTGAAATGGAATATACACCTGGAAGAGGGAATAGTGTGGATGATGACTTTAGTAGGAAAACTCAAAGTCAGATGGTCCAGGAGTCGACTATAGAGTGGTAGATGTTGACTCTGCTAGGAAAAATTCACGTGGTAGTTCAAGGGAGTCAAGAAATGATGACTCTGGATTCTATAGTAGTGGAGTATATGATCTTGAGGTAGATCAAAGACAAGAAATATGAGGATCCAGAATTTTTGGAATTGATAGAAATCTTTGAATGTGGGGAGACTCCTTCATACTAGAATATAGATAAGGATGAGATCATCTATGTGAAAAATCCTATTGTGGTTCCTATGAGTATGAGAGAAGAACTTAGGAGAGAATTTAATTCTTTAAGGTGGGTGGTATATCCAGGGGTGACAAAAATGTACCATCACATTTGACAATAGTTTTGGTGGCTAGGATTTAATAATCAGATAGTAGGGCTCCTAACAAGATGTCTCATATGTCACCAGGTGAAAGCATAGCATCAACGAATATGAGGCCTTTTGTAGTCGTTATTTATTATAGAATAGAAGTTGGATGACGTTGCTATGGACTCCGTGGTAGGACATCCAATGACTCTTAGGAAGAATGCTGCTATTTGGGGTATTGTGGACCGACTAGAAAAATTTTCACACTTATTTCTTATCAAAGAAACCATTACTATAGAAAATTTTGGAGAAATATATATGAGGGAGATAGTTTATTTGAATGTGGGTCCATGTACTATAGCTTATGATCATGATTATTCCTTTACATCACACTTTTGGTAGGGTTTACAGAAGGCTCTTGGTACACCAGTTCGGTTATGTACGACCTTCCACACATAGAAATTTGGGCAGTCAAAGAGTACTATATTGGGGTTAAAGGATATGTTGTGAACATGGGTTCTTGACCTTGGTGGTTCCTGGGAAAAGAACTTGGATTTAGTAGAGTTATCCTATATAAAATTTATATGGAAACTATACATTTGGAACCGTATGAGAAATTTTATGGTAGACCGTGTAAATCACTGATATGTTGGTTAGATGTGGGTGAGTTAGAGTTATTGGGATTGAGTGTCATTCAGGAGACATCAGAGCCGGTGGAGTTGATTCCAAAACGTATTGATAAGGCTCAGAGTAAGAATAAGTCATATTTTGATAGATGGAGAAGACCCCTAGATTTTATAGTGGGTAAACATGTACTCCTTTGGGTGTCACAAAGATTAGGTCACCACATGATATAGAGGTGGGGAAAGTTAGCTCCAAAGTTTGTGGGACCATTTGAGGTGTTGGAGAGAATCATGCTGATGGCGTACATATTAGAAATTCCATAGAAATACCTTAATTTTAATGATTTTTTCCATGTGTCACAACTACGGTGGTGTCACCCCGACCCATCTCATGTGATTGATGTGGAAGAGGCTGACCTTGAGACAGATGCATCCTTTGAGGAGCATCTGATTCGTGTGTTGGTTCATAGAGATAAAGTGTTACAGGGAAAGGTCATTCCATTAGTTCAAGTGTTATGGAAACATGGAAATGGAAAAAAGGAAATATGGTAATGGGAAGCATACAAGAGGTCTCAATGGACCGGTATTTTTGGCTTAGAATATTAGAGAAGTTCGAGAGTGCAGCTCGAGGATGAGCTCTTATAAGGTGGGGAGATTGTAAGATCACCGCCTTTTTTGGAGTCATCTCAGGCACGTTTTCTGGTAATTTTTTATGATTTTATAAACCTTTATCATTGAGTAGCGGTTTAGGGTTCATTGGGTGATATTTTAATGAAAACTAAATGACAGTTTTCTATGCATAGTTTCTGCATAGTTTAAAAAATCGGGCGACCAAACTGTGACAACAGTGAGAAACTTGGCAGGGTGTTCAACACTATTTATTCACGGTTTAAAAAAATGAGTAACCAAACCATTCCATTTATGAAATACTAGATAGTGGGGTCTTCATGGTTGGTGCACGATTTTTCTTAACCATTCACCTCTACCCAGGAAATTGTCCGCGCATGATTTTAATTCTAAAAATACTTTTCAAAATCACATGGACCCACAAGACATCCATATTTTTTGAGTTTGGTTCTGACATAAAGAATTAAAAATGTTTCCAAGCCTGCCGGATTGATTCCAAGGCTATCCGAACACCTTTCATTGACATTAGAAGCCCAGATTGATGATCTGTACTTCACTTGGTATGTTGATTTACCATCCAGATTGTTCTTTTGTTCCAACTCTTATATTTTCTAAGTCTTTTGGTAGAAGATCCCCATATTTTTATTACATGTATACATAAAATATATGGTCTAGATCAATGATTTTAGATATAGATTTAGATTTTAAGGATCGTGATGTATTTGATCATAATTTTGGGTTTAGGTTTTTTGATCCGGAGCTTGATCGATGACGTTCTGTCACTTGGATTTTAGGGATTTCTGTTGGGATATCTTCTATCAATAAATATTGGTTGGTGGTAAAAATAAAACTCCCATTGTTTTTTTAAATAATTTAATGTGATTACCTGACATTGTAGATTCACTTGTTGATTGATTTCCTAATTTGGATTATTAAGGAATGTGAAATTGAAATGAGTTTCATTGGCGATTTAATGGATAATTTAACCATGGAACAAACAATGGGCGGTTTCCCAAATAGGTCTTTTGGAGATATGATATTGGTAAAGATATTGTAATTGAGATATTTAATTGTCTTGGTAAAATAATTAATTGGGGGAAATTAATTATAGATTTTTGTTTTTCTATTAGAGATAATGAATTGTGAGAATTATTTATATGCAAGAATATTGACCAAAGACAATTAATTGAGAGAATTAAATTTGTGTCATGATGTGATCAGAGTTAATTAATTGTGAGAATTAATTATGAAAATTTTAACTTTTATATGGATAATTAATTATAAATAATTTATTATTGAATGACAATGGGTTTGATTTATTATTTAATTGATGAATTAATTAATGTGTATATGCTTAGATAATTGTTGAGTTAACTAATTGCCATTGAAATTTTTATCTACTCGATGGATTATTAAAGGAATAATGTGGAAAATTCTATTTACATAAATAATTATTATAGGGATTCGATTTTTTGGTGTTAGGTGTGGAGTCCTAGATCGATTAACATTTGGGACTCGGGCAATGTGTTCCTCCCAAATAGTTAACCATGTGTGAGATTATTGGAAGTTAGGCATGATGACCTACACCGATTGAGAAAAGATGTTTTAGGCTTGAAAAATTACACCCAATGAGATTTTGGTTTCTAGGAATGACAACGTACATATAATGAATGGTAATAATGAATAATGATTCAAATGGAAAAGACAAATTTAATTGGCCTCACGTGATGATTAAAGATTAAATGACAATGTGATGACTATTTAAATTTTACAAAGTATTTATTTCTTCATAAATCTTCATGCACTGCCTTTTGAATGGAAACATTTTAGACACCATTGGTGGTGGCCTACTGAGTTGTACTCACACCCTATTTGGGATTCCAGATCGACACCCGAGCAGACATTGTTGTTATAGGACCGGATAAGGGAAAGGCCATGGATATGTTGCTATTTGGGATATCATAATAGGAGAGGGAACCTGACATAGTTCGAGACCCATTTTGGGGTCGTTGGGTCTTTCCTTTAAGTTGAATTGTAGACACTTGGAACTTGCATTGTCATAGAATGTTTTAACTTTAAGTTGAGTATAGTATTTTTTTGGTTTTGACTATCATATGTCTTGGTATTATTCTTGTTATTTATAACTTCTATTATTTTTAATTTTTTATTTTTTTTCTGCTGGTGTTTTATTCTGATAATAGAGGTTATAGTGTCCCTAAGACTGACTTAATGGACCCTTGCTGCTAGTTGGCACCCTCTAGCGTATGAGGAGGCGTGCTTGAGGGTATGTCGCCAACTAGCTTGGGGAACCATTTAGTTCTTGCCGTGTCAGGACATCACAATTACCAACACTCATTCCCATATAATTATGGTTTTATTCTGACTAGAATACTAGTCTAATAAGTCTTACGAAATGGTTTATAGTAGGATATCCATAAAATAGAAAATTTTCATAAATGAGTTCTTTAATGTTTATTAATTTTCATATCAATTCTAAATCAATTAAATATATAATCATATAATAGTATATCTATCATATTATTATTGAAATATTAATATATTAAGGGAATATCAATTATCTTACTTTCTCAATTTAATTCTGAAATTAAATCATCACACATGTCATGGTTCGATCACTAACCCCATGGACGATGCATTCTATTTTTCATCATCACATTACATTTATGTTTCTAAAAATTTATTTAATGATTAAATATAATAATAATGAAATGATTATTATTTTACTAGGATAATGATTTAATTATACAAATGTTATTTACCATAAATAATCATTGAATTTTTAACCACCTGAAACAAGTATAATGATACATAATTGATAAATTGAATCCAATTTGAATAATACTTTTACATTCATAACACTTATATAAAAATACTGATATATAATTTATAACTCTAGAATTAGGAATATTTTAAAATTATTTTATAACTCCTTTGTTCCTGATCGTCATACTAAAACTATTTGGGGGATGTTTACAGAACCACACCAACTGGTCAAATTTATAGAAAACTATTCAATGGATGAATGAAATATGATAGTAAATAGAAATAAAAAACAATTAAATTTAGAAAAACATGTTATTAATCAGGTGTTTATATAAATATTTAGGTTATTTTGGTGGCTAGATGTATATATCAAGATACTCAAGACTTGAGGTAAGTGTTTCTTTATAGAAATTTCAATTCCTTGAGACATGTTTCTTATTGTGCACCATCTTTTATTTCATATAGTGTTATTAACATACTATAATCAAAATAAATAATAAAACCCATTAATTTATTAATATATTAATATATGTATCATAATAACCCTTTTATGTTATTTTGATTCAAATTGTACTAATGTTTTCAAACCTTTTTATATTAAATTCGCTTCGATGAGACATGGATTTTTATGATCCTATTTTATTTTATATTTGAAATACATTTTCTATTTGTCATATAATATGATTATTCTCCAACTATTCAGTTTATTTCATGTTCTACATTTTTTCTATCCTTCAATTTATTTGGTTTTAAATATTACTAAATTTATTTGGGTTTTGTCGACTCAATTTCCATTTCATTGAGTAATAATTATTTTCCATCAGAATGATTTTATAAGATTAAATATTTCAAAATTTATATATTCTATATGATATTTGTTTCCTTTTCACTAAGTAAATTACATATTTATATCAAAATCATCTTATTTGATGTATTTCATTCTTTATAAAAACATTATGATGTTATGGATAATTACTATATTTTCTAATGGATCATTTCACTCTATATACATGTAGATTATAATGTTTAAAAAATGTTATTCTATATACTTCAATAATTATTTATTGTTATTTTAATATATTTTTATCTTTCATCAAAAATTATGAAAATGTATTATTTTAACATTTTCTATATAAGTCATCTTTATAATTTGTTGTTAAAATTTTTAAAGGACTATATTTTATCACATTTTATACCTAAACACATTTTTCTACCATTTTTTTTTATTCTTCATTATCAATATTCCTTTCTATGTTATCAAAATATTCTAAAGAAAACTATATTCAATCTTATATGTGAATTTTTTAATACAAAAACAAACATGAATGTTTTTTTGATAATATATAAAATATTTCATTCTATATATATATACATATATTTATCTTGTTATATATCATTCCATCTCTGTAAAATTATTTCCTTTAATGTTTTCAGTAATTACAACTCATAGAAAAAAGGTTTTATATCTTTTGTTTTCTTCAATGGAAATGTCTTTCATGAAGTGACTTACAATTGTTTTACAAACATTTTAAAATATATTTATGAATATTCCTTTCATACTCACAAATTATTTTTCCCACAAAACTCTAAAATATATGTCTATTTTGTGGTTATGTCTAATGTATTACAACATATATTATCATAGGAATTATATTTCCTTATTGACCTGGTTTTTAAGTGTTATGTTCTCTATAATTGTTTGTCCCTCTCTTGAATTTATTTTTATCCTTAATGACCATGTTCCATAATTTCAAAGAAACATTCAATATCACTTACTCTATTTATGAATTTTGTTTTATAAATTGAAAAGTTCATATACCCCACAATATATATGGTGTTCATGTGAATGGTACATACAAGGAATATCATTCCATATATTGATTTGTAAAATATTGATATTATATATATTTTTTATATTGATATGGATGTTTATTGACTATCAAGGTATGTTGGTTATGTATTGTACTATTTTTACATTCCATTATATAATGAGTACAGTAGACCTTAAATGTAAAGGGTTTGACCCAAAATTATACTGCCCCTAGATTCATTAGTATGTCTCATTTGAAAAAATAACTTTGGTATTTGGTATAATTCTTACCCATTTAGTTATGATGTCCGAGCATATGGAATTGAAAACCTATTTATGATAAATTTAATTACCCATTACATCACTATGATATGATATATTTTTATATATATAATCATTTACATTGATATATTATCAATATATATATACATATATATATATAATATTATAATGTTATCAATGGTATGTAATTATTTTATTATCTTTTACTCCTAAAATATTATTCATGTCATATTTATTTGATAATAGCTTCAATTGTATTCTACAACATACTAAGAATTTTAACTCACCCTTATTATGTTTCAACTACCATAGGTTATGAAGAATAGTATTATGTATGAAATTGTATGATGGGTTTCATGTGTGGAGAGTTTTTAGGGGGATGTAAAAGAATTATTTTAAAATAAATAATCCATTATATAGTTAAATTAATGTTCATAGGATGGAAAATATATTTTTATTGTTATTTTATGTATTTACAATTCTATGAAACTATAAAACTATATATAATTGGTTATGCATGCCCCTCAAAATTTTTTTTGATAATGTAAATATTTCTAGTTTAGTAAGGGTCGCATTAATGGGTTTCATAGCTACTATCTAAAGAATATATTTTCTCATTAGATTCAGTAGTGTGGGTTTAGGGCAACTAAAAATTGGTATGAAATTGATAACAAACACTATATTTGATTTAATAGTTTTTTATTTCTAGTGTTTCATGTTTTTTATGTGATGTTTTGGGAATAAAAACTTTTCCATTTCTCATACATAAGGTTTTATTTGGTTACAAAATATTTTTTCTGGGATGAGGAAATTTGAGTCTGCGGATACACATAACATTTATTTTAAATTTTATTTTTAGAGGATTTGTAATATACTTAATATAGCAAAGTCCTATATTGCGTAAGGGAATTTAGTGATGTATAATATTTTTCAAAACATTTCTAAGAAGTGTATGGTTTTTATTTTAATATGTAATATCCTATAGTTTAGTGAAATATTATATACAAATAGGATATATTTTTACATGTAGAATATAAGTGCTTATAGTTTTTTAGGATGATTTAAGATCACATAATGATATATCAATCATTAAATGAATAATTATTGAGTGTTTTTTTTTCTAAAAATTAAATGATTCCTTCCCCATGGAAGAAATGATAGACTATAATAGTTTATATCATAAAATACGATTTAATGAGATATACCATGATGTATAATCATGATAATGATATGGGGACATGAATAATAATGTTTTTCTATTTACCAATAAAATTTTGGTACATGGTATACATCAGAACATATATATTGAAAATACGATGCAATGAATATCAATTCCTTATACTAATAAAGGATCATCTTCATGAAAATAAATATATAATATACATATAAGTCGATAAATTGATATTATTTAGAATAATTAGTAATATATTAAGAGATATTAACCCTCTTTGAAAGAAGTGATTTGAAGTGATAATATAGGATTAGAACATGGATGAGTAATGAGAATATCCTTAATATTGAAATCACAAACTACCGATGTAAATATTATTAGTCATATCAACATCTCATTATTATTAGATACTTCGATGTATCTAAATTCAAGTGAAAAAATGTAAACTTTATGTGTCACTTAATGATTTATATTCCACACCACTGAATGAAATTTGATATGGATGAATTTGATAATGAAGAAACAAATTAATGTTTCAATTTTATTCATTATCACAATAGTATTATATTTTAATGAATGATAAGGGGTTAGAACCTTTAAATTTTTTAACTCCCAGAATCACCCCATCTATCAATGGGACTCTGGTCAATACAAGATGTATCATATAAAATAGTTTTTTCTTGGGATTCAAGATGAAATTTTTTGATTTTATGTATTTTAATGTTACACAAGATATGGAATCTATACTAAAATAACTTTTATTTTATATAAATCATTTATATAAATAGAGGAAAAAGTTTAATTTATATATCGATGAAAATGTTGGAATCCATTGTGATATCATATTAAGTAGATTTTTTCCCCAAGAAAACATATAATTATATATGATATAGTATAAATAAAAGTTATGGATGATTTATTTTCTAATAAATCTTTAATATGTTCATTCGATTTAATTTTTTCTATGATAGTAGATCAGTTCATAGAATCAAATGATACACTAATGATGTTGTCAGATTGATAAGATAAAGAATCTGTGTTGGTGGAAGTATACCAGGTTTCTTCTAAAAGTGTTAAATATCAACCATTTAATTTTCTCTATTTGAATTATATTGTATTGGTATTTCAAATGTTTATAATAAATGGGATGAAGAACATGAAGAAAGCCCCTATGATATTTGGTGTTCCCAGTGAGGTGAATAAAAATAATTCGTTCAATACATTATAATATTACCCTGATGTATTTGTTTATTTTAAATAAATATATAAATAGATTATGATTCACCTAGATGTGCAGAGGATGATAGTATGAGAGTGGAAACCACATCATGTGGTAAATCTAGAGTTTCATTGTATTAAAAAGTTAATTATTTTCAATCATTGAGATGTGAAGTACAATTCTTGAAGGATTAAGGATAAAGAAATTGTTTTAATATAACTAATTTTGAGGACTAAAACATGATGTTTAATTAGTAATAAATATATTTATACTATTACATTTGAAGAATAATCTAAAAAATGATGGAGAAAAGCAACATTCTGGAGAAAATTATTAATGAGTTGAAGTGAAGCATGAAAAAAGATAGACTTCATGAAATATCATTATCTAATATTAATGATGATTATAAAGTTTGGATCAATATTATTAATAATTAAAATAATTTTCACATTAAGAAGTTATAAATCTATTTATAATGTATTGATCTACGGATAATAAATATTGGGGTACCTATTCTAGTTGTCTAGACAATGTCAAACACTAAAAAAATCTCACACAAATACATAATTTTTCTAAAAGAAGAAAAAAATATTAAATTTATGAATTTATATAATTGTCTTACTAATATTATTTTATATTGTTATCAATAATATCTAATATTAAAAAATTATATTTATTGAGGAGTGGGACACAATGTGATTCTGTGTTTGGAATCTATAATATTAAATAGTAGAGGAAGATGTGCTACAACCAAATCTCAACTGTGAAAATACTATACATTGAACAAGTTCACTACGAGAGGTTAAATTTTCACCAATCATTTTCATATATAAAGTTAATAAAATAATTGAGGAAATAAATTTTCTAACATGATATCACTTTTTTTATAATGAATCCTGAATATAAATATGAGACATCACATTCATATAAAAAAATTCTTAATAGTGGATTATTTTGATATATGATTGAAAAATAGGATACCTCAAATATCATCAATGACTTATTAACAATAGCCATAATGGATAGAAAATAAGAAACCATTGGTAAAAAGTATAATGAAGAGTTTGATCTCATAGTAAACAAGGAGAATGTGAATCTAATACCATTTAATTCAATGACTATTATGGTTTTGAAAATCTAATAGAAATTTAATGGAAAATAAATGAAAATTTTATCAAGGATAAAATAATCTGATGTGAGTTTATTGGAGTTCATTGAAGTGTATGAAGAGACTTGATAAAGAGGATCCATACATACCACTACAGATATTGTGTGAAAATAATAAAATATATCCTTGGATTTAAAAATAAGTGTTGTAGAGAATACAAAAATTCATAGAGAATTTTAATATAGTTGTGTTATCCAAATAAAAGCTTATATATAAGTCAAAAGTGAAGGGTTAATTCAGAATGGTCAACAATATTCTTCAACTTAAGGATGTTCGGGGTACCTCCATCACCTTGTAGATAATTTCTATATGTAATTATTTGGATGATACATAATCAAGGGAATCTTGGGGTGTATTTATTTAAATTAAATGCATGGAGAGTAATAGGATTAATGAATTAAGATTGACTGATTTCATTGGATGGATATAATTAATTAATGGATGTCAGGAAATCTTATTACTTTCATCAATGAAGGAATCCATTCTAGTAAGTTGAATCATGGAAGGTAATAGAGTTTAAGGATCAAAATATAAGTTGGTATAGAGATTGAAATATGAATATTTATAAATTTTTATTTATATATAGTAATGAAAATATTCATGTCATGTTAATGAAAAACAATATTAATAATTGATATAATGTAGTCAACATGAAGAATCAATTATTAATCTTGTTATAAATGTTGATATACATATGTAAAGATGGTATGAATATGATTTTAGATTAAAATAAGTATTAAAAATATTTTTTATTTTTTAATATTGTATAAAAACGATTCTGGAATTCTATATTTAGAATAACTACTTTACAATGTGTTGGTAGTCCTTGAAAAAGTATATAGAATGATTTTTTTCGAGTAGCAAAAAAATTCTAGGTGGAAACATTGATCTATTTTTTATGAATAAATTCTATGACTTCAACATGTTTTATTCCTAGATATATAAACATATTGAGAATAATGAATTATGACAAAGAAGTTGTTTCCTTATCATTCAAATTATAATTTTATTATTGTTTAGAAAAAATGAAATTAGGAAATTTATCAGCATTTAATGGAATATTATATATATATATGTGAAAGGAGAAATAATATAAAGAAATTAAAATAATGTATATAATATTGAATTACTATTTTTTCCAAAAAAGTAATATTACTTGGGTCATCTTATGGTATCTCCCATTCAATATTGTTTATTATTTCATATAAACTAACAATATTGTGTATGTTAGACTGAGATCACATGAAGAATTGCTTTAATGGAATCTATTTTCTTAGGATACAAGTATTTAGGTATGTTATAGAGTTACATGGAATTAATTATATTTATTAACATAATATAATTATTCTTACATAGATTTTTGAATCAGTAAGATTATAGGATTTGTTGATTACTGATTTCCATGAGGTAAATTCACCAACAATAATAACATGAGAATAATGAAATGGAAATTGATAGGGTGTTGATATTGATTTTATAGTATATGATGGTTGATAAAATCTCATATCACTTATTTACATTCATAAATTAGATGAATGAGTATAATTGTATAAATGAAGATTTCATATTGATGAAACCAATGATTGTGCAGTCCACTAATGAAGATAATTATAACATTCTAGATCATTATTTTTCTATTCAGGTGAAAAAAGGACTACGATTAAGATTATGAAGTGGGACCATAGTTGATCTAAACAAAGAATTATTGGGGGAATGACAAGATAATTATATCTATTATAAATTTTATAAAAAATATTTATTAACCATAGTGGTAGTGAAGACGATGAAGTGCTAAAGTAATTTTTCGTGAATATACCTTATTATTTTATTTCCAATGTGAGATATATGGTGTAAAATAGGTTTAGAAATTCCATTTATTAGGAACTTATTAAATTGAACGATAAATGGGGGAGATTAACTTTATGTTGATGGTTTATGAATTTTATGGTAAAATTTCCAAGAAAATACAAAGGGGGATAATTTTAAAATAAAATTGTCATATATTATATTTTTTTAAAATATTAAAATTTATATAAAGGTTTATGATGTTCAGATTTGGTTTTTTGAAAAAAACCATTTCATCCAAGAATATTTTTATGTTAAATTTTTTAACTATATATAAATAATTTTTTTGATTAATTATGAGTATAAATTCAAGACGTTATGAAATTATCTCATTCATGAAAATTTTAGACAACAAGTGTAAAATCATATGTGTTACTATTTTATTCACCACTTTATAGTGAATCAAGGGATGCCAAAATGGAGAATGAAATGGGTAGGGTAAAGAGGGTAAATGTGTTTTGAATTTATTTTCAAAATATAAATAAATTTAGTATGAAATTGTATCACTAATGTTGTTATGGAATGTGATGTTCAATTAGGAATTCTACTTTTGGGAAATAATGATGATATGAGCATGAGATTATTATCCTAGAGAAGAATTTTTGTCCATGAAGGAATGTAGTGAGATATTGAAAATTTGTAGAGGAGTTCTTTTAAAAAATAAGTGAAATGGAGTTATCAATATGGGATCAATATGGTGGAAGCACCATAGTGGTTGTTGTCGTTACTATGAAATTGATAGATAATTGGGAGCACACTATTGTAATTTATCATAGTAACTAAATTTTTTGGAAAAATTAATAAAAATAAAGGATAACTAAAGGGAAAACGTTTCTAACCCCTATCAATCATACTAAAGTAAGGATATAACATGGTGGAATCATGATGGATGGAAATCTTAAGAATGGGGTGATATGAGAGACACATAGTTATATAAGGTCAAAAATAAGGATATTAGATTAGTTCATTGGTAGTGTGGGATATTGCTAAATTTAATAGTGGTTGTAGTGTGGGGAATAACCATGGGAGTAAAATAGATGCTTCATTTTGTGGTTTATTTTATTATTTATGGATTAATATGAGGAGAAAACCAATCTATATTTTAGAATATGTTTCTATGCCTAAAATAAGACAACTTCACTATAGTAGTTTTTATGGTGGATATAAATATAGGTCAATGATGAGCAGCATGTAACAGATCATAACTTGATTCCATGGTAGTTTCAAAATATTGTGTTATTTTGTTCCATTCCATCGAAAATAGGTTTTTACATTAAAGGAATCAGAAGTTAAATTTTGGGGAAAGTCATGCATTTTTAAGACCATTTTTGAAGGATATAGTGAAAAATGGAAAATGGTAGAACAACATAGAAACCTAGAGATTCAGAATTGAACAATAAAAGGACACATGATTGTAGATACCGTCAATTAATTCCTGAATCCCTCTGATAAACAAGGACTCCTACTATATGTGTTATGTTTTCTAGGGTGAAATTACATTAGAATGTTGGAGATGGATAATAGAAAACACTTGATTCTTTGTATAGGGTTTTGGAATTATTGAATTTACTAGGTGGAAGTTGAAATGTTAAAATGAGAGTGGTTAAGGTGTATTTAAATGGTGTTGGGATTGAATGATAATTGGAACATATTAGGGAAAACGTAACCAAGTCATCATGTTATTAAGCCAGAAGACACACCGATTTAATGTTCATTTATTTTATAAGATTTTTCTTAGAATTCAGTAGGGATAATCAATAAATATTTATAGTGTTTTAAATGTATAAAACCATAGGATATCTCAAATAATAATTCTTCACTTGTTGTGAATAAATTAACTAACTTGTATTGATACCCATTCTAAAATTTCATAATGTCTGAGGAGTTGAAAAATAGACTCTGAGCACCTTCGTTCCTCTCCTCCGCAGTGACTAGTGTTTCCCCTTTGGCCTTCCTTCCCATTCACTCTCCAGCCAGAATCGATATCGAGTCATCTTCATCCAGATTGTCTTGGCGTAGACACAAAATGGAGATTATTTGACGTGGATGGGCTTCGGCTTGGTTCAAATATGACTTTGTCTTTCTCAGTGATGATATGGCTTGGTGGAACACCTAATTGTCATCTTGGATCCTAGTTTTGGCGATATAGGCTTAGCGTGCGGCTCAGATCAGCAGTTCTCGGTCCGTGAAGACGATGTGGTACGAAGTGGATCTGGATTTGGTTCGGTCCGACATAGACAGCTGCCTCCTCTGGTGTTCTTCTCATGACAGCCGGTGATATGTCTGGAGTGGATCAGAGGGAAGATGTCATGGTTTTTAGAGTATTTTGTGAAGAGTTATTAGGTTTGGAGGATTGGTGAGGTTCTTATTTTGTTCGGTTGGCTGTGATTTTTGTGATCTTCTTGTTGTTGCAAATCACATGATATAGATTTGGGGTTGTGTTGTCGCTAGTGTGGCTCTGTTGCTGGTCCCTGCGGGTTTTTATCAGGGGTTGTCTTCTAGCATCCGATCTAGCTTCCGGGATGCGGGTAATGTTGGTGCTGGTTTGAATGGATTGACGTTATGGTTGAGTTTTTTTATGTTCTGATGTGGTAAAAGCATATTGGAATAGAGATGCATCTGGTCTCGACCACATAGATCAGGCCATAGAGGAGGTTCCATAGCTAGTTGTTAATAATTACAGTACTTTATAGATTTATATATTTGAGATGGTATGGAACCATCCATCAGATTAGGCTTGTTCTTTGACACATAACACATTCATGTCATTCATCCATGTAATTATGGAGATATTTACGAAGATTTTATGCTTGGGAGGGGTTCTCCATGTTGTCTACTTGATTTTCCTATATTGAACTTTGGGTAGTGATTTATTTTATGTCAATGATGTCGATTTTTCTTAAAATAAAAAATATTTTAAGGCCTTTGGGCCATTTAATGAGGATTTGACTCAATTGAGAATTTGAAATTATAGCTATTAAATTTGAAGAACTATATATTCATTACATTCACATATCATGGAGGTTATTTTGGATAAGATAATGGATAAATGTTATGGTGATATCCATCACTATAAAACCTAAGAGATATGTCTCAAAAACTGTAAATATAGATAATATTGAAAGATGAGCTGAAGATAAATTATATATAATTAGAAGAGAGAAAAATATAGTTCTATGGAAATATTTATTTGAAAGAATAAGATGATGATAAAGAATAAAAAATACATTGTTTTTTTTATAAATGTGAATCATAATGGAATATGTAGTTAATATCAAGATGAAATATAATTAGAATCATTAAATAAATTCAGCTTAAGGGAAGAACAAGGAGGTCCATAGAGGTATATCATTAACTCTAATGATTTTGTTCTTTAAGAAAATGCATGAGTAGAAGAAGTGATATGTGACTGCTATAGTAATGAAATAAATTGATGCAATCATCCTATTGAGGTGGTTGTCTAATATATAATAGAATATGGGGTTCAGTAAAGTGAAGAGAATCATCTCAAGAGTAATTATGCAAGAAGATTCTTTTGTTTAATAGATAGAGACCGACTTTTATGTAAATTATAAACTAATAACTAAAATTTAATACACTATCGAAGACCTATCATTGATCATTATATAATGAAAATGAATAGTGAGTACCTATAGTATGCATTTATTAAACCTTTTATAACAATATAGTGAGTTTTGTTATCATATGTTACATGGATACCCCATTTTCTATATTCCTTATTTTGACCCTTAGTGGTGAACTATATAAAATTATCATATATGGTGTGATTTATATATTGAATCTATCTTTTCAATCTACATATTCAAATAGTATGAGAAAAATTAACTTAATATGTTCCTTCTATCATGAGAAAAATATCCATATATCTAGAAGAACCTATTAAAATGTGATTTTATAAACTGATTTATGCGATGATCCACCCCCTCATTACGTTCTTTGGGTCTACCCAATTTGAACAATTAGTATCAGAGATAAAATGTTATTTCGTATAGTTCTTCAACAATATTTTTTTTCAACTTTTAGGTGTTTGAAATATATAATTAGGCCTCTAATTATTAGTTGAACTTATAATATTTCTTTATCAAAATAAATTTTTGTGTTCCCCTAATATTGTTCTAAGAAGGTGATGAAATAAAAATTTTAAAATGTTTATTTGACTAAGCCCATTAAGAGAGTTCAGTATTTCAGAATAGATAGTATTCTCATTATATCCATAAGAAATGGATTTGTTTTACAAAAATCATTTTGATACTACATTTATGATGTGGTAGATTCCCAATATTATTTGTATGAAATTAATAGGAGAAAAAAAATTAAGTAACAACTTCAAAATATTACTTTCGTTTGTGATAAGTTTTTTATAAATAAATTTGTACAATATTCCTTTATATAAAATAGAAAATTGAATAATTTTTTTTAAGGTCATCTCTTCTAATGATAGACTCTCAGATTGAGGTGAATCAATCCACCTATATTTTAAATTTTATTATAATAATGGTTCAGATATTTCATAGAAATCGTTTATAATAAAATTAATTTTATAAATTGATAAAATTACAGTGTCCGTAGAATATATTGAAATTAAATCTATTTAACAATCTATAGAATATTATTATTGTAATATTTAGTTGATATATTTATTTTTCAAGATGGTGGAATTAAAGGAAATCATTCATTAGTTGGACCTTTCATACATTGATGATCTATTCATGGAGAAAATATCTTGAGGAATGTTGATGCTTCCTAACTATGGCATAATGAACATTGGTGAAAATAGGACGTGTAAAAGTAAAACACATAAAAATAAATGTCGAGATATGAATGAGAATCAACATAGAGATTATGTGGAAATAAATAATCATCCATCTCATGGTAGAAATTCAATATAAGAAAATATTGGGATTAGATGTGGGCTCACGATTGAAGGTGATATCTTCCCAATTGAGGGAAATGTTTGAAATGATTATTGATCAGGAATCATATCTCAAATAAACAAATGTAAATGTGAATAAAAGGATTCCATATATGCATGATATTATAAATAGAATCAATGGATTTTAAAATATGGAATCTTCAATTATGTATAATTGTGTTCCTAAATCTAAAATTAAATGATATCATGGGATGGTTCTATTAAAATGAAACATTAGTGGAAGGGAAGTGAAGACTATGAGTCTATGTCCTCAATCTGATGAGATAAATGTTATCAAAAAACATTCTATATTAACATCTCAACCAAGAGGAAACCCCATGAGGTATAATTTATATGTGTGAAATTTAACACGTTTTAAACATAGTTTTATATAATGTAATTGTAATATTAAGAGACATATATGTGTCTTAATGAAAACCATAATTCAAATGAAATTAACGGTGATGATTAATCCTATAATAAAATATAATATTATGGTAAATATATCTACTATTTTGGAGGATGAAAATAATAAATATCTATGATGGGTGTCTCAAGAAATAATTATGGTACACTCATAGTTGACCATATATAGATATGTAATGAAAATTTAGAACCTAAAAATTGAATCTTTTCCAGTTGTGAGAAGGGTGAAAAATTTTGGAGAAGATCTCCCAGAGGAAAAAATGTCATATGTGAATATAATAAATATTTAAGAATACAATCATGATTTTTTACATTGTGTATTCAAAAATCGTAACACTAATAATGAGGTGAAGACCTGTGAAAAAACCTCCTTTGGTAGAGATAAAAGGAATAAATATGTTAAATTTTTTCATAAAATGAATAAACCTTCATTTAGTGGGATTATCATCAATATTGAGAAATAACCTAATACTAAGAAGTTAGTGAAACCTAAAGGGAGAATTTAGAGTCATGTTTTCACCTATGGTATTACAAAAGTAACCAAGTAGAAGAATATGGGAAGTGATAGATTTTTACTAAGACCATCCCAATCCACTAATTAATGATTTCAAATGTGCCAAGATTCCATGAATTTAAATTTTTCTATAATCTATACTAAATATTCTTGGATTAAGGGGGAGATAACATTCATTGATTTTAATGTAGTGAAAAGAGATATTTTTATGCATTGAAAATAATATTTATGATGTACTATAAAAACAATATATGGTGTTTTGAGAAGAACACATTTTGGGTGAGTTGGTGATATATAATCGAAGGTTATTTGGACTCATCTAAGGAAAAAGAATATTCCCTTGAGAAAATGATATAATAAAATCATTATGTATAATAAATTAGTAAACAATTAGCGGTATAAATTGATCCAATATAGGGTATATCACACACACATCTGCTTTATTTATATTTTGAATATGGTGTTGTGTTATAGTGATTGAAATCATCAGTATATATGAGGGAAGGAGTAACATATCCTACTTCTAGAATTTATGACCATATGTGAGTGACACCGACATCATTGAAATTGTTATTATAGAAAGTTATTTCCAACACCATGTTAATACATAGTAGGATTAGTGTAATTTTTTTGAATTACATTCCTTGTAGTATATTCATCTATTGAGAATCATTGAGTAATATGTTGAGGTAGTGGTAACGGTGACTTGGATATTAAAATCTAATAGATCTAGAATTATTTTGATTAGTAAGTGGTTTATAAGATGAAATGAAAAAATTGGTTGTGTGTTTATTTAATATATATAAAAAAGTTCCAATGGTCTAATAATGCTTTCAATCTAAAAAAAGTAAAGGAGTTATATGGATAAATAAAATAAAAAATAATAGTCTTAGAAATGGTTAAGAAAACCCTATCTATTTAGAGGTATATATTAAAGTGATTGTTATAGATAAGATTTTTTTTATTTTCAACATACGGTATCACATGTTTTTAGATGTATTTTATAGAAAAAGTGGGAGAATAATCTTTTCTGGTATGGATTTCAAGAGTTAACTAGGTTCATATGGATTCTATAATATCACTATTTCATGAACCATATTGAGTTAAATTTATTTGTATACTTTTTGGGAATACCAATGTGGATCCCTCTATAGGTTTAGATGATGTTAGGGGAGATAATGTAAATCTCTATTAATATGTAACAAAAATCATTGAATTTTAATAAAAAAAGGGGAAATACATACTCCATAATATTACAAAATATAGAAGATTTTGGAAACATTAAATATGTTCGATTGAATATTTGAGGAGGAATGATTATTCTCATTTAAATATTTATGTGGATAAAATATAGAGGTTATTTGAAATATAGAGGATGTTACATAAAATAGTAAAGGGGGATAAACTATTCTCAAATGAAACTCTATATATAATTTTTTATAAAATTTAATATAATTTAGAGGTGGGGAATTTCAAACCAATAAAGGTAATGTTTTACTATTTTAACAACAACTAAATAAATTTTTTATATTTAATTATAATTCATTAAAGAAATGATTTTGTGTGGAATTTAATGTAATATTTAGGGATGAATAGGGAAATTCAATGATATATCATGTTATTCACTACATTGCGCTAAATATGGGGATTCTATAGTGAAGATAATTTTTTTTATTAAATAAGGTCTGATAAATTCAAATTTAATTTAAAAACATAATGATTTTGGTTAGGAACTATGATATTGACCATGCCAACACAAAATATATTTCAATTTGGATGTGTGTTTGAATGAAATACAGAAGTAATCATAACAAGGGGTTGTTGGAAATCATAATAGTTTTGAAACTATAATCTCTATGAAAGATCATATGGCATGGGAAGTGGTTGAATGAAATTCATTATGGGAATGATTTATGTGGGATAGAAATGGGGTAAGATGGGAGGACTAGTCGAGCAAAAGGGTGTCTTCCATACTTTCTAAATGCATGTTAAATCTTTTAGAAGACATAAGGGAGCATTCTCATAGGGTGATTGGCAAAGGGAATATTATCCTTTGGAAGGAAAATTAGGCAAGATGGAATCTATTCTTTACATGGTTCTTAATACCAGAAATGTATTTTAATGAAGATAGAGGGCATACAATTTTGATGAAGGCCACTCTGAATGATGATGAAAAGATGATTTTTTATAAAATTTTGTTGGTTGATTCCCCTAAACGATGAAATTTTACTGGTTCTTCTTCTAGAAGGTTTTCTATCCTTGATTACAAAGTCATTTTTCATGAACATAGTTCAGAGTCTAGGTGAGATACGAAGCTGTGGTGAAAATAACATCCAACTAAAATGAATTTTATTATCTTGAGGATCAGGAACAAATATGTTCTGATGGTTGATAATATTTATCATAAAAGTTTGAACATGGACTCATGGTGTTTTAGCTGCATCAACTCTCATAGGGAATCAGTGACTCATCAATTTATACAGAGTTAATATGATAGAGGACTTTGGTTCATAGTGGGGTTCAACAAAGTTGTTTATGGGATTTTAGTTGCTGATTTCATTGTAGTTTGGTTTCAGGGAATAGGATCTCACAGGGTAGAAATTAAGGGCACCCTTATTTTTGAAACAGTATGTTAGATCCTTTGGGAATCCAGAAGTGTGGATAGAGTGGGTGTATGTCATTCCTCTATCTTTTTTCAGTGGGGTATGAAAGAACTCATTGTGGAAATGGGTTCGACCATAAGAGGCAGATGGAACTATATTCTACTAAGAATGTTCCTTCATATATTACCAGTGGATGTGATCATTCCATATGTATTTCATGACCATTGGGTCTAATGGATCCCAAGATATTGGGGTTTGAAACATAATTTTGATGGGACCATTAAGTCAAGGAATATGATGGGAGTTCATTTGGTGAGAGATTGAAGATGTTTTTTTGGGTTGGCTTCAATTCATTTTATGGCTCGGGTAACTCCATTGGGGTAGAGGTAAGAGCTATACTCATTAGATTTTTTATGCAGAAGGATTAATATTATGGTTGATTAATTTGAATTCTATTTTTAAACATTAGTTTAGATCCACTAAGGGAAAGCGGACCCTCCTAGGGATTTGGAGTATTATGTTAGGAAGGGTTGTTTATTAATCAATCGGGGACACTAGAGCAGAAAATGTTTGTTACGTCAGTTATTTTTCATTTTTTACGTCGGGTATTAGCTGACGTTAACATGGACGATGTTATAAATAATGTTTTTTACATCGGTTATTTAAAAACCGACATATCAAACATAACATCATGATGTTTATCACGTCGGTTAATTAATAACCGACGTGAAAAAACGTGGGGGCGGGGTTTATAACGTCGGTTATTATATAACAGCCAGGATTAACCGGGGGGGGTTTATCACGTCGGTTATAGAACAACCGACGTTATAAAAATGTGCGGGGGAGTTTATCACGTCGGTTATTTAATAATCGACGTGAAAAACTCATGCGCTATTGTTTATCACGTCGATTATTAAATAATTGATGTGCTAAACCGGTCTCGGGATGGGTTTATCACATCGGTTATTGATTAACTGACATGATAAAGCATTTCCAAGGTCCTTTATAACATCGGTTATGAAAAAAACTGATGTGATAAACGTTTCTCGATTTCTGTATCACGTCGGTTATAAAATAACTGACGTGAAAGAGTAATTTTTTTAAAATAAAATCCACTTCCATCCTCTCCTCTCCACCCAAAATCAACCAGAAACCAAATCAATAATTCGTACCACAAAAAAGATGGAGATCAAAGCATGAACAAAAGAAAATTTAAGCATTTACATTCATAACAGATAAAACTTACCCCACTTGATAGCCCCCACCCTCATGTATACCCCCTGTACAGCCCTCCCCCACCCCATTGGAGCTCCCACCACACCCCTAGACACGCCCCTGACCCCCTGGACAGCCCCAAACACCCCTCGAAAACCCCCCACCCTCCTAAAAAACACCCACTCACCCCCTAACCCCAGTTGACATCCCCCCCACACCCCTGGACTGCCCCCGACCCCCTGGACATCCCGAAACACCCCTCGACAACCCCCACCCTCTTGAATAGCACCCCCTCATCCCCTCACCCCACTTGACAGCCCCCACCAAACCCCTAGACTGCCCCCCCGCCCCCTAGCCAGCTCCAAACACCCCGGGACAACCCCCACACCCTGGACAGCCCTCCCCCACCGCATTGGATCCCCCCACCACACCCCTAGACTACCCCCACCCTCTTGAACAGCACCCCCTCACCCCCTCACCGCACTTGATATCCCCCACCCCATTGGAGCCCCCACTACACCCCTGGACTACCCCCCTCCACCTGTACATCCCCCAAAACCCCTCTACAACCCCCACCCTCCTGAATAGCACCCCCTCACCCCACTTGACAGTCCCCACCACACCCATGGACTGCCCCTCGACCCCCCTGGACAGCTCCAAACACCCCGAGACAACCCCCCCCCCCCCCCCCACCCTCATGTATACCCCCCATACCCTGGACAAACCCTCCCCCACCCCATTGGAGCACCCACCACACCCCTGGACTTCCCCCCAACCCCCTGGACAGCCCCAAACCACCCCTCGATAACCCCCCCCCCCCCACCCTCATGTATACCCCCCACCCCACCGGACAACCCTCCCAAACCCCTGGACACCCCCAACCCCACTGAACACCCCCCACACCCTTGAAACCCTTCCCCCCAGACCGGAATCCATACTAGAAAAACCATCATAAGTAGTCCAAAACAAGAAGTAGAGAAAAATTAAACATTCACATATATAACACTCAAAACTTACACAATCAAATTCAAAACGAAAACTAAATCCAACCTAACGACTACCAAATACACAATTACAACGACAATATTAAAAATTACATTTTACATTAAAAACAACTAAAATTTAATCAAACCTATAAAATAAATTGACCACTCCACTTGTAAGTGTTTGATGTCTTCAGCATTATAGGGTTCACGGTCATCAAAAAGCTACAAATGAAAAGGATGGTAGTTAATGTGTATAATGAGTAAATAAAATTAAAATATTATGGAAAACTTTAACAGTTAATCTTACTAGGTCAAAAATCAAAACTGTCCCAATTGTTTATTATGTCATACATAAATCTTAACATATAATATCCACATTCGATGATGCCTTGTTGTTCATGACAATTCTGTTTGAATGAGTGTAAATTCAATATATTATTTTAATGTAATAAATCAAAAATTACAAATTATAAATGGATATTTACCTTCGCATTTACATATTTTATCTTTGCATTCCTTTTCTTTGTGTTTTTTCAAAAGTAGGCCCATGCCCTGTTAGAAAATAATACTAATGTGGTAAATTTAAAATTCATTATAATATATAAAACTATTGGGAACATCAAACTTACTTTTCCAATATATTCATAAAACTTTCCGGCACATCATCATAGACCAGAGAATATCCAATAAAGTGATTTCTCCCTTGGAAAAAACCCCATATCATCAAATGATCACTGATAAAAGGAAATTTAACGTTAGTCGTTTTTTATGTTAAAACATAATTAACTCTTTGAGAGAGACGTGTTTCATACCTCTCACAAAAAGGCATCATCCAAAATTGTGTGACAATATTATTTTCAAGTCTTTCGGCAATATAAAGAATTCTTTGTTCCTAGTCCAATGCACATGCTTCAGGGGAAATCAATTGCGGGTCCATGAATCCATATACATCTATTAGCTCATTCCTCTCAAAAATTTTATAAAGATTCCAAATATAAAACAGACATAAGTATACATTTTTAATAAATATAACGCAGGGAAAAGGTGATAAGACTTAGATGGAAAAAATTTGCACCACGTTGATGCCCAACTTATCTCCAGTAACAAGCCCCATGATATCAGTTTTCATAATCCCCATATTTATTTCACGTCCACAAACTTGAGCTTCCATTAGAAACTCATAATGTCTCGCAAAAAAAATTTAATTTCATGGCAATCTGTCAAGAATACTAGAATATATATCTGATGTCGTGGCTATTTATCTTTGTTGTTGTCTATACAATATTTCTTTACCTTTGAAGTATTCATGTAAAAATAAATTGAAAAATATATTAGTTTTCAAATGATAAAACAACTTTCATAAAAAAAAAATAAAAGATTTAACATTCTTACGTCTATGGTAATGAGTCAAAGAAGTCTAGATGGCCAAATTAAAAAATGGATGATACTATGTCCAACTGTCACCACCTCATCTATAGGTAATGGTACCCCGAGCTGATCTATCTATAATATGCAGTACAATGACCCTCTGATTCTCTACATCTAATTGTTGATGATGAACTTTATCTCCTATACAATATACCAACCCATATGCTACTATATTTTGTTGAGAATAATCAACATAAAAATTGCAATAAGTAGGAAGTTGCGGCAGAGGAGTAGGATTAAAAATGGGGACTTAAGGCTAAGGTAGGGGAGTGGGAGTTACTGGCAGAGGTGGAGGATAAATAATGGGGTCTGCAGGGGGAGGTGGAGGAGTGGGAGCTGCAGTCTGAAATTGTCTTTGCATGTCTGCAAACATATACTGCATCGACACTCTAATCTTCTCCTCCATCGTTGCATTAATATTATGGACTTTAGCCTCCAGGGATTCAATTTTTTTTATATAAACCCCCTCAACGTTTGAAGTTGAAGAACGTGGAAATAGTTTTCTTACCGATACCCATTCCAGCTATCCACTTACACGACCGAGATGTTCGGGCCATCCCAATGCTATAGATAAAATATCTTCCCTCCCAGTAGTTGTAAATGTCCCCTGTGAACTTTTCTCCTCAAGAGAGTCCTGTATTAATTAATTGAAAATTTCTGTAATGATTGAAATTATATGAAGAAAATGGTTAACTTAAATAAATAAAATATATATCTTACAATCCTCTCAGCTACGATTCTCTATTCATCCAAAAGATATTGCCCTTTTTTTCCCTTCATAACTCTCTTCCATTTTTCATGTCTAGATGTAGGGGATGGAAGGGCCACCTCTCTAGATCTTGAAGACTCAGCTCTTAGTTGTTGAAATTTTTCCACCATTCTTTGTTCATCCAATAATGGATACCCTCCCCGAGATAAACTATGAGGGTATAAATTTTTAGAATGGATCTCCTGATGAGCTTCCCTTATTTTCTGTAAATTATGAATAATAAATCATTAAAAACGTTAATAAGATCATTTATATAATAAATCTTATAAATGTTTACACTGCCCTTACCAAAAAAAGACTCTTTTCTCCTTCTTTCAGAAAACTGTATCTATGTGTCTTCATCTATAATAAGATATATACGACATGGATTGTCATGACTCCTATGACCATAAATGAAATCAGATGAGAGGGTTGATTTGAAATCCCTCCATCTCCTGGAATCCAACGATAAGCATTTCATCCTGACTCCTCCAGTCTGAGGATATCAAATTTCATCTGACAAAGAATAGGTTAAACATATTATATATACTAGAAACATTTAAATAATATTCAAACAATTGTAAAAGATCTTACCAAAATCGTCTCCCATAACTGAGAGATTATCTCTTTATCCACACTTCTCCAATCATCATACAGAATTCTTACATTTCTCTTAGCCTGAGTTGCTAAAAAACTCTTAAAATCTTTTGCATTTGGACCTATAGTAATATCATCATCATCAAACTCAATGACTATCCTCTGATCCTGCATACGGGCAACTGATAATTTTGGTAAACGTGTGCATCCACGTTTACCAACCTTTGAACTCTTTGTTGTAATAAGTGAATGTGAATGTTCCTCCCCAGAGGTATGACCAATATGCTCATCTCCAGAATCATGTGGTTGATAAACTTAATGATCTGTCATTATCCTTCAAATCAAAAAAACAAACGTCAGTTCAAAAATATACAAATTCAAATATTTTAATACTACTGTAATCAGAAAATAGAAAAGTGTACTAAGTTACGTAATAGTAAACATTGGTATTATGGTAAGCATGTTAAACAATGGTAAAGATGGTAAAGATGGTAAAGATGGTAAACATGGTAAACATGGTAAACCTAGTAAACCAGGTAAACCTGATAAACATGGTAAAGTAATTGTCATAGAACAAAAATAATAGATATATAATTCATGTAATGGTAAAAATGATAAAGTATACTAAACAAACTTAAAACTAAAAATAATAATAATTATTTTGTTTTAAAACATGTTTTAATAAATAAAAAACTTACAAAATCTAACATTTATGAAAAAAATAAATGTAAAGAAGAAATAAACATATGTTACCTATAATTTAAGGAATGTAAAAATGGATTGTTTTCCCAAATTCCTTCTTCATGATCATTCCTTATGGTACAAACCATGTCTTCAACATGCTCATCATTATGTTCTGTTAATCATTCCATAGAAGTAGTGATCTTACATAAATCAGCATCTTCATCCACTTCATCCTCACCAACATATTGTTTTATCCCTTGTAAAACAACAGCCCACTGCATATCTGATTGATCTACTACATAGAAAATTTGTTTTTCATGTGTTACCATTATAAAAGAATCAGCTGTGTCTTCCAATATATTCAGATTAACAAGTGTCATTCCAAATTCATCATGTCTGACACTATTGTTACCGATAAACCATTTACACTTTAAAATAGGAACTTTAATTTTAATGTAATCAACCTCCCATATGTCTTCAATCACTCCATAATCTGAACTTGATGCAGAAATTGTGTTTTTGTCCTTAGCACACGAAAAATGCATTGCTTCTGCAAACACCAATACACCATTATTCTGAACTTCACTTCTGTTGTCCTGAGCATTTGTATGAAATGTATAGCCATTAATGTCATAACCATACCATGTTATCAAATTTAAACATGGACCACCCACTATCCATTTTAATGTCTATGATACATCTGATCTACCAAGAAAAGTCTTTTTAATCCTTGACAAAAACGTTTTGTTGTGCTCATTCAAAATCCACATTTCTTTCTTCTTTGGATGACATTATTTCAACTCATTAATATGCAATGTGATATACGGTTGAGAATCAACTATGTTATTCAAGATGTATGATTCTAACTTCTTCATCTGTTCAGCTGAAAATGATTTGAATTTCAAGCCACGAATCCCATTTCCATCATTATTAACTCGTTCATGGTGAGATGGAGGAAAACCTTTGTGTTGTGTCGCAGCCAAGTAGCTCGTAAAAACTCTGCTACCTCCACAGAAATATACTTTTCAATAATGGAGGCTTCAGGTCGATATGGATTTTTAACATACCCCTTTGATATTTTCATATACCTTTCAAAAGGATACATCCAACGAAGATATACAGGTCCAAAAATATTTATTTCTCAAACCATATGAATAATTATAAGCACCATTATATCAAAAAAAAGTTGGAGGAAAATACATTTCTAATTGACAAAGTATAAAAATTGCATCCTTTTCCAAAATGTTCAAAGAATTCACATCAATCACCTTGTTAAAAATTGAATTGATAAAATAACACAGCTTCATCATAGTCTTTCTGACATGAATGAGAAATATTCCATGAAATGCAACTGGTAGAATTTTTCACGTCATGGCGTGACAATAATGTGATTTAAAACCTATCAACTTCAAGTCCTTCAATGAGAAATTCTTTTTACATTTGAAGAATAACATAGAGGCACTTTGATATCATTAAGACACTGACAAGAGCTAATTTTCTCCCTCTTCGATAATGTATTATAAGACGGGGGAAGAAATGTTCGTCTTCCTTTAGGAGTGGGAGCTAACTCCAAATGTATTCCCATTGATAGTAAGTCTAATCATTCATTCAACCCATCTTTAGTCTTTCCTTTAATATCTAACAATGTTCCAATAAAACAATCACATATTTTATTTTCCACGTGAATGACATCAATATTATGTTTAACTTCATGATACCTCCAATATGGTAGCTCAAAATATATTGACTTTTTCTTCCAAATATGTTTATCATTACCAGATCTTAGTGTCTTTCCCAATGTCACATCATGGGTTTTCACCCTCTCAAAATACAGATCCGGGGAAAAAGGTTTTGGAGAAGTATCAAATTCTTGTGAGCCATTGAATGCGTTTTTAGTATTCTATAAGGGTGATCCATGGGCAAAAACATTCGATGACCCATGTACATCGTTTTCCTCCCATGATGCAATTGACAATATGACGTCTGTTTTTCGCAAATTGGACATGCTTTATGCCCTTTAACACTATATCCAATCAAATTTCCATATGCTGTGAAGTCATTTATAGTGAACAGAAGCACTGCATGCAGTTGAAAATATTCCATTTTATAAGAATCATACAACCTAATACCATCAGCCCCTAATAGTTTCAAATCATCAATCAACTGTGACATGTAAACATCAATATCATTGACGGGTTTCATTAGACCAGTGATCATTATACTCAACATGACATATTTGCGCTTCATACAAACTTCATAAGAGAGGTTGTAAATTACCAATAAAACAGGTCATGAACTATGTGTGCTACTGAGGGTTCGTTATGGATTCATTCCATCTTTGCACAACCCTAATCTGATATTTCTTATTTCATTTTCAAATGTAGAATAATGCGGATCAATTTTCTTCCATTGTGGAGAATTAGCTAGATGACGTATTTTTCCATCACATACCTGCTCATCAGCATGCCATCTTAAGATTTTTTCATCATGTGAATTCGCAAATATACGTTTGAAAGGATGTATTATAGGATGATATGGAAATACCTTTGAAGGGAGCTTTGTAATCTCTACATCAGCCTGTGATTTCTCTTTCACCTTATATCGTGATGTCCCACATTTAGGACACTATGACAGAAATTCATATTCCTTCCTATATATAATGTAGTCATTCAGACATGAATTTATTTTATTGTATCCCAATCCCATCAGGCATAATATTTTCTTGGCCTTGTAATGTGAATCTAGAAGATCGTTATCTTTTGGAAGAATGTCTTTCATCAATTGTAGCAGCTCTGTAAAACTTTTGTCACTCCATCCATGTTTTGCCTTCCGGTTAATAAATCTTAACACCGCCGAAAAAACCATAAAATCTATACATCCAGGATATAATGGTTTTTCCGCATCATCATATCGACGCGCAACTGTCGGTTCTTTCTCAATTTGTTCTGCTACAATATCACGAATCATTTCATCAATTCCATCAGAGTTACCATCTTGTGAATCATCATCATCAGTGACATTTCATCCAGTTTCACCATGCCAAATACACGGGTTGTAACTCGGATTAAAACCATGACATATCAGATGATATTTTATCTCTCTACTTTTCAACCTCTTCATATTCAAACATTTCAGGCATGGACAGAAAAATGTCACTACTTGGAACATTTTGTTTATCAAATTCCAAAAAGGCATCAACACCTTCCTCATATTCATTGCTCATTAGATGTGCAATAATCCAACTTCGACTCATTATTACCTATAGCAAATATCAATATATATATATATATATATTTAAGATAATAAAAATATAAGTTTATATGAAAAAAATCATAATTTGAATGTAAAACAATTTTGAAATATAAAACAAATCTATGCGTATTTAAAAAAATATGATTGAATATTACTATTAAAAGAAAATATAGTTAGAGATAAGAATTTTAGCTTCCATTGAATAAAATAAAACCATGGCGCCTACATGGTTGATAGAAAATTGGAGAGAACAGAGTAAACCTGAGAATCAAATCATATTTAAAATAAAAATTCAGATGGAGAAAATCCCCCCTCCTGGACACCACCCCCACCCCCTAACCCCTTGGACACCCCCCTGGACACCACCCAACCCTCTGGACATCCCCCCACCCTGACCCCCTTGGACACCCCCTGGACACCCCCAACCCTCTGGATAGCCCCCCACCCCCCGGACAACCCCCAAAACCTTCTGGACAGGCCCCACCCCCTTGGATAGCACCCCCCCCCCCCCCCACACCCACCCCCTTGGACACCCCCATGGACACCCCAACCCTCTGGACATCCCCCACCCCCGACCAATGCCCAAAACCCTCTTGACAGGCCCCCACCCCATTGGACAGCCCCCCACACCCACCCACCCCCTTGGACACCCCCTGGACACCCCCAACCCTTTGGACAGCCCCCAACCCCCAAGACAGCCCCCACCCCTATTGAAAACACCCCTCCCCTCTTGGACACCACCCCCACCCCATACCCCCTTGGACACCACGTTGGACACCCCCCAACCCTTTGGACAACCCCCACCCCCTGGATAGCACCCCACCCCACCAGACAGCACCCCCACCCATCCTGGACACCACCCCCACCCCGACCCCCTTGGACACCCCTTGGACACACCCAACCTCTGGACATCCCCCCACCCCCCGGACAACCCCCAAAAACCTCTGGACAGGCCACCACCCCCTTGGACAACCCCTACACCCACCCACCCCCTTGGACACCCCCTAGTCACCCCCAACCCTTTGGACAACCCCCACCCCCTAGACAACCCCCAAACAATGGTTTACATATAAAAACTAGGCATGGTGAACAACTAAAAACACATGAATCTAATATATACTTTAGCATGAAATAGATGGAATTAAATATTATTAAATATGGCTACTTAAATGATCGTATGATAATTAAAAATAACCATTGATATTCAACTAGTCAAATGATCACAAGTTTTCTCAATAACTAATATCATAATGAGGTAATGTATAATTCTAGAAATCTTAAACATATTGTCGAGGCCTTGGCCGAGGCCTCAAAAAATACTAGGGTAATCCCTTAGCAGAACCCATTTTTATTTGGAATCATGAGACATAGCGATGCATCGAAGGGCCATAGAGGTCAACAGTCATTACATTATATGTCTAATAGATTCTCATATAAAATTGGATAAATATAAGCAAAAACAACACATGAAATATCATTTCCGAATTCGTACATTTAATCAATAACCATTCTATTCAGTAATATAGGTGAATGAGATCATTAGTTGTCAATGACAACAAAAATTACCATCAATGTTGGGCATTCACGAAACAAAAACAAACTAAATAAAAGTAGTTGAGGCTTACATGAATATTTCTAGTCGATATAATAGATCTAGGGATGATAAATAAGATGATGATGGAAGAAAGAGGAAAGATGGTTTGAAATCGAAGAATCTCACCTAGTTTAAACACAAAAATCACAAAACATAAATATAGGCTATCCGGGGAAAAAAATGAACGAAATAAATTAATGGGAGGCTTACTTGAGTGATGTGATTTGAGATGATATATCCGAGGAGAGTAAATATGATAAAAGATGAAGGTAAAACGAGTTTAACTCAGCGAGATCGACGAGTTGATTAGGGTTTACCGCGCGAGAGAGACGAGCTGCTGGACTGTCGATCGAAAAAACGTAAATGACAGTCCACGGTGCTTGTTAATTATTTAAATGTTTTATAACGTCAGTTATTTAATAACCGAGGTTATAAAATATTTTTTTACATTTATAATGTCAGTTATTATAATAACCGACATTATAAATGCATCAGATACAGCTGCTTTTACGTCGGTTATTTTCTAACCGACGTAAAAAACGTTCTGTGGGTTGTTTTTTTACGTCTGTTATAAAATAACCTGTGTCAAAAGGACCTCAAAAGCCGAGTTTTTTACATCGGTTATCAAATAATCGATGTAAAAAACCCCCGTGCTTTTGTTTTTTACGTCATTTAATTTATAACCGACGTTAAAACCGAACACGCGTGATTTGTAATGTCGGTTATTAAAATAACCGACGTTAAAAATCTACTCACCACATTTTTTACATCGGTTATAAAAAAACTGACATAAAAAACCACGTTTCATAGATTATCACATCGGTTATATATATCTGACGTAAAAAATGGTTACATTCATGAATTTTTAAGACCATTTTTAAAGGATTTAGTGAAAAATGGAAAATGATAGAACAACATAGAAACCTAGAGATTCGAAATTGAACAAAAAGAGGAAACATGATTGTAGATACTGTCAATTAATTCCCGAATCCCTCTGATAAACAAGGACTCTCACTATATGTGTTATGTTTTCTAGGGTGAAATTACATGAGAATGTTGGAGAAGGATAATAAAAAACACTTGATTCATTGTATAGGGTTTTGGAATTATTGAATTTACTAGGTGGAAGTTGAAAAGTTAAAATGAGAGTGGTGAAGGTGTTTTTAAAGGGTGTAGGGATTGAATAATAATTGGCACATGTTAGGCAGAATGTAACCAAGTCATCATGTTATTAAGTCATAAGACATACTGATTTAATGTTCATGTCTTTTATGAGATATTTTTCAGAATTCAATAGGGAATCATGATTAAATATTTATAGTGTTTTAAATGGATAAAATCATAGGATATCAAAAATAATAAATATTCCCTTGTTGTGAATAAATTACCTGAATTGTTTTGATCCCCATTTGAAAATTTCATAATGTCTGAGGAGTTGAAAAATAGACTCTGAGCGCCTTCAGTTTTCTCCTCCGCAGTGACTAGTGTTTCCCCTATAGCCTTCCTTCCCATTCACTCTCCAGCCAGAATCAATATCGAGTCATCTTCATCCAGATTTTCTTGGAGTACACACAAAATGGAGATGATTTGACGTGGATGGGATTTGGCTTGGTTCAGATATGACTTTGGATTTCTCAGTGAAGATATGCCTCGGTGGAACACCTTATTCTCATCTTGGTTCTTAGTGTTGGCGACATCGGCTTAGCATGCGTCTCAGATTGACAGTTCTCGGTCCTTGAAGATGATGTGTTACGAAGTGGATCTGGATTTGGTTTGGTCCGACATGGACAGCTGCCTCCTCTGGTGTGCTTCTCATGACGTCCTGTGATAGGTTTGGAGTGGATCAGAGGGAATATGTCATGGTTTTCAGAGTATTATGTGAAGAGTTATTAGGTTTGGATGATTGGTTAGGTTCTTATTTTGTTCAGTTGGCTGTGATTTTTGTGATCTTCTTGTTGTTGCAAATCACATGATATAGATTTGGGGTTTCGTTGTCGCTGGTGTGGCTCGGTTGCTGGTCCCTGCAGGTTTGCATCAGGGGTTGTCTTCTGGCAACAGATCTGGCTTCCGGGATGCGGGTAATGTTTGTGTTGGTTTGAATGGATTGACGTTATGGTTGAGTTTTGTGATATTTTGATGTAGTAAAAGTATATTGGAATAGAGATGCATCTGGACTCGACCACATAGATCAGGCCATATTGGAGGTTCCATAGCTAGTTGTTAATCGTTACAGTACTTTATAGATTTAGATATTTGATATGGTATGGCACCAACCATCATTTTAGGCTTGTGCTTTGACACATGACAGTTTCTTGTCATTCATCAATGTAATAATGGAGAGATTTACCACGATTTTATGCTTGGGAGGGGTTCTCCATGATGTCTATTTGTTTTTCCTCTATTGAACTTTGGGTAGTGATTTGTTTTATGTCCATGATGTCGAGTTTTCTTAAAATAAATAAATTTTGAAGGCCTTTGGCCCATTGAATGAGGAGTTGGCTCAATTGAGAATGTGAAATTATAGCTATTAAATTTTAAGAAATATATATTCATTGCATTCACATATCATGGAGGTAATTTTGGATAAGATAATTGATAAATGTTATGGTGATATCCATCACTATAAAACCAGAAATTAATTTCTCAAAAACTATAAATATAGACAATATTGAAAAATGAGAGGAAGATAAATTATATATATTTGGAAGAGAGAAAAATAGAGTTCTATGGAAATATTTATTTCATAGAATAAGATGACAACAAAGAATAAGAAATACATTGTTTTTTTGTGTAAATGAGAATCATAATGTAATATCTAGTAATAACAAGAAGAAATATAATTAGAATCATTACCTAATATCAGTTTAGGGGAAGAACAAGGAGGTCCATAGAGATATATCATTAACACTAATGATTTTGTTCTTTAAGAAAATGCATGAGACGAAGAAGTGATATGTGACTGCTATAGTAAAGAAATAAATTGATGCAATCATCCCATTGAGGTGGTTGTCTCATCTATAATAGAATACGGGGTTCAGTAAAGTGAAGAGAATAAACTCAAGAGTAATTTTGCAAGAAGATTCTTTTTTTTAATAGATAGAGACCGACTTTTATGTAAATTATAAACTAATTCCTACAATTTAATACACTATCAAAGACCTATATTTGATCATTAAATAATGAAAATGAATAGTGAGTACCTATGCATTTATTAAACCTTTTATAACTATATAGTGAGTTTTGTTATCATATGTTACATGGATACACCAATTTCTATATTCGTTATTTTGAAACTTAGTGGTGAACTATATAAAATTATCATATATGGTGTGATATATATATTGAATCTATCTTTTCAATCTACGTATTCAAATAGTATGAGAAAAATTGACTTAATATGTTCCTTATATCATGAGAAAAATATCCATATATCTAGAAGGACCTATTAAACTGTGAATTTATAAAATGATTTATGCCATGATCCACTCCTCATTATGTTCTTTTGGTCTACCCAATTTGAAGAATTATTATCAGAGATAAAATGTTATTTTTTATAGTTCATCCACAATTTTTTTTTTCAACTTTTAGGTGTTTGAAATATATAATTAGGCCTCTAATTATTAGTTGAACTTATAATATTTCTTTATCAAAATAAATTTTTGTGTTCCCCTAATATTGTTCTAAGAAGGTGATGAAATAAACATTTTAAAATGTTTATTTGACTAAGCCCACTAAGGGAGTTCAGGATTTTAGAATATATAGTATTCTCATTATATCCATAATAAATAGATTTTTTAAGAAAAATCATTTTGATACTACATTTAAGATGTGGCAGATTCCCAAGATTATATATATGAAAATAATGGGAGAAAAAAATTAGTAACCACTTCAAAATATTACTTTCGATTGTGATAAGTATTTTATAAATAAATTTTTACAATATTCCTTTATATAAAATAGAAAATGGAATAATTTGTTTTGAGGTCATCTATTCTGATGATAGACTCTCAAATTGAGGTGAATCAATCCAACTATATTTTAAATTTTATTGTAATAATTGTTCAGATATTTCATAGAAATCTTTTATAATAAAATTAAATTTATAAATTGATAAAATTAAAGTGTCCGTAGAATATATTTAAATTAAATCTATTTAACAATCTACTGAATATTATTATTCTAATATTTAGATGATATATTTATTTTTCATGATGGTGGAATAAAATGAAATAATTCATTAGTTGGACCTTTCGTACAATGATGATCTATTCATAGAGAAAATATGTTGAGGAATGTTGATGTTTCATATCTATGGCATAATGAACATTAGTGATTATATGACGTGTAAAAGTAATAAACCTAAAAAATGTCGAGATATGAATGAGAATCAACATAGGGAATGTGTGTAAAGAAATAATCATCCATCTCATGGTAGAAATTCAATATAAGAAAATATTGGGATTAGATGTGGGCTCATGATTGAAGGTGATATCTTCTCAATTGAGGGAAATGTTTGAAAAGATTATTGATCATGAATCATATCTCAAATAAACAAATTTAAATGTGAATAAAAGGATTCCATATATGAGTGATATTATAATTAGAATCAATGGATGTTAGAATATGGAATCTTGAATTAAGTATAATTGTGTTCTTAAATATAAAATTAAATGATATCGTGGGATGGTTCCATTAAAATGAAACATTAGTGGAAATACAGTGAAGGCTATGAGTCTATGTCCTCAATCCGATGAGATAAATGTTATTAAATTACTTTCTATATTAACATCTCAACCAAAAGGAAACCACATGTGGTATAATTTATATGTGAGAAATTTAACACGTTTTAAACATAGTTTTATATAATGTAATTGTAATATTATGAGACATATATGAGTCTTAAAGAAAACCATAATTCAAATGAAATTAACGGTGATGATTAATCCTAGAATAAAATATAATATTATGGTAAATATATCTACTATTTTGGAGGATGAAAATAATAATGATCTATGATGGGTGTCTTAAGAAATAATTATGGTACACTAATAATTGACCATATAGAGAGACGTAATGAAAATTTGGAACCTAAAAACTGAATCTTTTCTATTTGAGAGAAGGGTGAATAAATTTGGGGAAGATCTCAAAGAGAAAAAAATGTCATAAGTGAATCTAATAAATATTTAAGAATACAAACATGAATTTTGACATTGTGTTTTCAAAAATCTTAACACTAATAATGAGGTCAAGACATGTGAAAAAACCTCCTTTGGTAGAGAAAAAAGGAATAAATATGTTAAATTGTTTCATAAAATGAATAATCCTTCATTTAGTGGGATTATCATCAATATTGAGAAATAACCTAATACTAATAAGTTAGTGAAACCTAAAGGGAGAATTTAGAGTTATGCTTTCACCCATGGTATTACAAAAGTAACCCTGTAGAAGAAGATGGGAAGTGATAGATTTTAACTAAGACCATCCCAATCAACTAATTAAAGTTTTTAAATGTAACATGAATCCATGAATTTAATTTTTTCTAAAATCTATAATAAATATTCTCTGATTAAGTGGGATATAACATTCATTGATTGTAATGTATTGAAAAGAGATATTTCTATGCATTGAAAATAATATTTTTGATGTACTATAAAAACCATATATGGTGTTTTGAGAAGAACACATTTAGGGGGAGTTGGTGATATATAATCGAAGGATATGTGGACTCATCAAATGAGAAAGAATATTCCCTTGAGAAAATGGTATAATAAAATAATTATGTATCATTAATTAGTAAAAAATTAGCGTTATAAATTGATCCAATATAGGGTATATCACACGCACATCTGTTTTATTTATTTTTTGAATATGGTTTTGTGTTAGAGTGATTGAGATCATGGGTATATATGATGGAAGGAGTAACATATACTACTTCTAGAATTTATGAACATATGTGAGTGACACTAACATCATTGACATTGTTATTATAGAATTTTATTTCCAACACCATGTTCTTACATAGTAGGACTACTGTAATTTTTTTGAATTAAATTCCTTGTAGTATATTCATCTATTGAGAATCATTGAGTAATATGTTGAGGTAGTGGTAACGGTGGCTTGGATATTAAAATCTAATAGATCTAGAATTATTTTGATTAGTAAGTGGTTTATAGGATTAAATGAAAAAATTGGTTGTGTGTTTATTTTATATGTATAAATAAGTTCCAATGGTCTAATCAAGATTTCAATATGAAAGAAGTAAAGGAGTTATATGGATAAAAAAGAAAAAATTGAAGTCTTAGAAATGGTTAAGATAAAACTATCTATTTAGAGGTAGATATTAAAGTGATTGGTATAGATTTGAGTATTTTTAATTTCAACATACGGTATCACATGTATTTAGATGTATTTTATAGAAAATATGGGAGAATAATATTTTCTGTTATGGATTTCAAGAGTTAACTAGGTTCATATGGATTCTATAATATCACTATTTCATGAAACATATTGAGTTAAATTTATTTGTATACTTTTTGGGAATACCAATGTGGATCCCTCAATAGGTTTAGATGATGTTAGGGGAGATAATGTAAATCTCTATCTATATGTAACAAAACTCATTGAATTTTATTAAAAAAGGGTTAAAAACATCCTCCATAATATCACGAAATATAGAGGATTTTGGAAACATTAAATATGTTGGATTTAATATTTGAGGAGGAGATTTTATTTTCATCTCAATATTTATGTGGATAAAATATAGAGTTTATTTGAAATGTGAAGGATGTTACATAAAATAGTTAAGGGGGATAAACTATTCTCAAATGAAACTCTATATATAATTTTTGATAAATTTTAATATAATTTAGAGGGGGAATTTCAAACCAATAGAGGTAATGTTTTACTATTTTAACAACAACTAAATAACTTTTTTTATATTTAATGAAAATTCATTAAAGAAATGATTTTGTGTGGAATTTAATGTAATATTTAGTGAAGAACATGGAAATTCAAAGAGATATCATGTTATTCACTATATTGTGCTAAATATGGGGATTCTATAGTGAGGATAATTTTTTTTATTAAATAAGGTCTAGGAATTTCAAATTTCATTTAAAAATATAAAAATTTTGGTTAGGAACTATCATATTGACCATGCCAACACAAAATATATTTCAATTTGGATGTGTGTGTGAAGGAAATACAGAAGTAATCATAACAAGGGGGTGTTGGAATTCATAAAATTATTGAAACTATAATCTCTATGCATGCTCATATGGCATGGGAAGTGGTTGAATGAAATTCATTATGGGAATGATTTATGTGGGATAGAAATGGAGTAATATGGGAGGACTAGTCGAGCAAAAGGGTGTCTTACATACTTTCTAAATGCATGTTAAATCTTTTAGAAGACCTATGGGATCATTCTCGTAGGGTGATTGGCAAATGGAATATTAGCCTTTGGAAGGACAATTAGGAAAGATAGAATCTATTCTTTACATGGTTCATAATACCAGAAATTTCTTTCAATGATGATAGAAGGCATCCAATTTTGATGAAGGCCACTCTGAATAATGATGAAAAGATGATTTTTTATAGCATTTGGTTGGTTGATGCCCCTAAACGATGAAATTTCACTAGTTATTCTCCTAGAAGGTTTTCTATCCTTGATTAAAAAGTCATTTTTCATCAATACAGATCAGAGGATAGGTGAGCTACGAAGCTGTGGTGAAAAGAACATCAAATTAAAATGAATTATCTTATCTGGAGGATCAGGAACAAATAAGTTTTGATGGTTGATAATATTTCGCATAAAAGTGTGAACATGGACTCATGGTGTTTTATCTGCAAAAACTCTCATAGGGAATCATTGACTCATCTATTTATACAGAGTTAATATGATAGAGGACTTTGGTTCATAGTGGGGTTCAACAGAGTTGTTTATGGGATTTTAGTTGCTGATTTCATTGTAGATTGGTTTCAGGGAATATGATCTCACATGCTAGAAATTAAGGGCACCCTTATTTTTGAAATAGTATTTTTGATCCTTTGGTAATCCAGATTTGTGGATAGATAGGGTGTATGTCATTCCTCTATCTTTTTTCAGTGGGGTATGAAAGCACTCATTGTGGAAATGGGTTTGATCATAAGAGGCATATGGAACTATATTCTACTAAGAATGTTCCTTCATAGATTTCTAGTGGATGTGATCATTCCATATATAGTTCATGACAAATGGGTCCAATGCATCCCAAGATATTGGGGTTTGAAACATAATTTTGATGGGACCATTAAGTCAAGGAATATGATGGGTGGTCGTTTGGTGAGCGATTGAAGATGTTTTTTTGGTATGGCTTCAATTCTTTTTATGGCTCGGGTAACTCCATTGGGGTAGAGGTAAGAGCTATACTCATTGGATTTTTTTATACAGAAGGATTAATATTGTGGTTGATTAATTTGAATTAGATTTTGAATCATTAGTTCAGATCCACTAAGGGAAAGTAGACCCTCCTAGGGATTTGGAGTATTATAAAAGGAAGGGTCATTTATTAATCAATCAGGGAGGGTCAGTTTGAAACATTTGGAGAGAATGGAACTTTAAAGCTAATGGGTAATCTTAATATATAAGAGAATATGACGATATAATTATCTACAATATAGTTGGATCATTTACTACTGAATGAAATTATTTAATCCATGGAGGTTCTCTTGGGTGGAATCATTGTAGGCCACCATGATTTTTTTTAATTTTTTTTTGTTTTTGTGTTTCTTTTTTGGTACACTTATCTTTAATTTTGTAAAAAACAAAATTTTAATCATATGGAAACTCCATAGTAGAAATTTTTGAAACATTGAACTAAAAGTAATATTGGAACCATATTGAAATGAGTTAACATTTTATAATAATATCTAGGAGTAAATAGAAAAATGTAATTAAAATAAAAAAGATGAGAAAAAATCCAACCCCTGTCTACCTGAATGTTATATTTTTATTTATTCTTCCTAAAGCATATTTCATGGATTAGATGTAACCTACAGACAAACCAATTAGGAACCCAAAAAAACAACTGCATCAAAGTTCAAAATTCAAAATTCAAAAATCACACCACCACTGAGAATCACGCTCGAAGATCGACCACATCACCTTGCCACCAGCCATCATCATTCCCCATCGACATCCATCACTGCGTCAACATCATCTTCCAACAACCACGAAAACTAGTCGCCAGAGATCGTCGGAAACCAGATCCGTCGTGAAACAGCTCACCACACCAAATCATTATCGTTCCCAGTGAATTAGAAAAAAAACCATACTGGGAATTCAGAGATGAAGATTATTTAATTCACCACGGTACCGTCGAGAGAAACCCGATGGCCGCTACCATAACCAGACTTCAGAAAAAACAAACCAGATCCACAAATCAAAACACCACCAAACATTAGACAGCAGATCGACCACTGATAATAGGTAAACTAACCATCACCGAAAGCATGAGGAAGAAAATCGAAAGACCAAATCCATTAGAGGGGGACACACGCCTGGAACCCAGATTTCCACTGAACCACACCTCCCAAAACATAAATGTTTCCACCGCTCCAGATCCAACAAGTAGAGGAGTAGCGGAACATGATGTCGGAGTAGCAGTAGAGTGGCCCAGGACACCAGACAACAAAAATCGTTGACAAGGAAGAAAATTAAAAACCTGGAAAGCGAGGGCAGACCATCCTGGGGAGCTCCATAAGGCTCTTCGACCACCGAATCGCAAAACGCAAAACCTCATTAAACCTCAGCACCAAATCCGACCTGGATAGGCATTGAGGATCATGAGGAAAGATTCGCGGAAGGAGAAATTGTGAGCAACAATAGCAAGCCATCATCGGGATCCCATGAGAGCGAGAAGAAAGATGATGACCCGAAAAAACTAGAGGAGTCGCATGAATAAAGAAAGAAATATGAGGCGATAGGAGGGGAGGAAAAGGGAAGAGGAAGAAGGACGCTACACAGACACATCATCAACTACAAATCAGAGGATTTTTTGAAGAAAACCTAGGCAGAGCCGTGGAATAGAGGAGAACCAAGAGAGAAGGGAGACATCTCTCCCCTCATTTTTTGGGATATGAAACCGCTCTCTAGAAAAAAAGAAAAATTGAAATATTAGGTGATAACAAGCTCAATGGACATGCCCTAAATGGGGTTGAAATAGATTGGGATATATACTGTGGTACATATCTATAAATCATAGTAGTGCATATGTAGAACGGGGTGGCACTATCAGTAATTGTGTCTATAGTTCAGTGTGACACCACATAAGGAAAATTTTATTCCCTTTCATAAATTTTTTTATAATGTAGATACCAATAAATGAATAAATCTGATTTGGGATTTTATGACAAATAAACTTGATTTAAATAAAACATACATTATATAGTGGATGTCGTAATGAACCTAAAATAGGGAAATTATGAGAACCTCACCCTAAATTAGAATATCATACCATTGTAGTCGTAAGATGACTAAATTTTCACCATGACATAAAGAATTTAATTTTTCATTGAAGGAGTCCAAGAGTAAAATTTGTAAATCATTAGGCCCTATGAAGGATATTTTGAAAGTCATCAATATAAAATCAGAATGGTACAAACTAATTGGATTTCTGGTGATAAAGTGATGAGTAAAATGAGGAGAGCAAACCATGGTGTATTTCTACAATCCCTATACCAATTATGGAGGCCCACATTGGGTGTTTTTTACATCATGTAGTACATACATGATAAATTTTATGTGAGATTTTCACGAACACATATTTCATGTTTTAAGGGGATGACTATCGAATTTCCAAGGTGGAAGTTAAAATGAGAAAGTGAAAGTAGTACATGGTGTTTTGAAGGGTGGTGAAATTAAAAGATAATAAGACCATCCTATGGTAGAAGTGATGCAATACCCTTGCCCAACTCACTATGAATAATAACCATATTGATTGGTCCGTGTGACCTCAGGAATGCCTCCTTTTATGTGAGAGGCTATGACTAACAATAAGGGTCTAAGGTTGTAATATGAGGTTTCTATACTTCTTGTATTAGATTAAATGTAAAAATGACAAATAAAAAATTTAAAATTTTAAAAATATATTTAGAGAAAATTAAATGTAAAACATAAATAATATAATAATATGAATTGAAAAATGTAGACGTACATTCATACAAGATAGGTCACTAACTTGGCTGATCCCATATATAGAATTATAAAATGAAATAAAATTCAAATGCAATACTACATCACTGATTCATACCTCATTAAATTCTATGTATACATTCCTAATATATACAATTATATCAATACTGAGTTTCATCATAACATTTTCCTAACAAAAATAGAGATTCTTCTTGGGTACCAAAGATAATTTTTTTACTAATAAGGGTGCATGTGAAAACATATTAGGGAACCGCCAACACAACCCCATACATAAATTAAAATACATTGATATGTGAATGTGACCTGATCTAAAAAATAAATAAACAAATGTAAATTAAAAAGTTAAGAATAAACCATCATATATCCTTAGGTGTATGAATATAAAAGACAATACCAACTTCACCAATGTTGGAGTATCTCAGAGCATGTCATGATGATTTTTCAACCCATAATAATGATTTGAGGGTATTCCACTGTTTTATAGAGTGTTAATTACCCATGGGATAAACTCTCCCTAGTATACAGTATAATAGCCTAGGGAATTCTCCATCTCGGTTTCTCAATAAAGGGAATGATACAACCATATTTACAATGGTCCTAGAAAGCTCATCTATAACACTATGGAAGATATTGAAACTCCCAACAAAGACCACACAATCCCAGATATCTAACACATGGTAGGAATATCCTTTTCCTAGAACATATATATTCTAATACCCAAATCTATGGTATAACCACTAGTGCCATCAAATAAATATATGGGGATTTTTCATCAGTTGAACCGACCTCTCTAGAAGGAGAATTTTATTTAATTACCAAAACCAACACATGACGAGAGTTTTAATTAGTATCATAGACCATCCTATGAGGGGAGTTTCTATTAGTATCAGGGACCAACATATAATTTGTGTTTTTAGCAGTATCACAGACCACCAAAGAAGGTTTAATTTCCAATTCGACAAAATACATCCCAATTGGAATTTTCCATATCATATTTAAACAAAATAAGAAGATAGGGTGATTTTATAACATAAACACTTTATCAATAACCATAACCCATTAGCTCACATTAATGGTATAGGTTCCAATATCTATATTAGGGAACCAATCGAGGATCCCTTGGGTAATATATCAATGGTGCACTACATGGAGTCCTTTAGGTCATAATTGAAGTGTAGGAACTATATTGGAGTTCATGGTCACTATAAAGTCCTTGGTCTACTCTATATCCAGATTGAATAAACCTCTAGGATTTTTAATGAAAATTAAATTGCAACGCAGGATACAAGTGGTATGCTACATTTGTGACATTTTAAAGATATCTCTGAGGGCCTATCTAAAATTCCATGGACATATTTTATTTGAAAAATCAACCAACACAAGGTTATCATTCCTATGGTATATCCACTAAGGTTAAATATAAATTAATTTTACTTATAAGATCCACTAGGGTTTTCCATTTCAATACATCTCACAACCAATCTAAGAGGTATACCTAGATTTCTTGTCTAGAACACTATGTAAAAACCATTTCAATTTGACCCAGGAACACCCCTCAAGGGGGGATCATGTGCTTTTCCATTTTTGGACAACTCATTCAAGACATTCCACAAAAGTACAACATATCATGGAGCTCATTCAATTCAATTATGACTCCCAAAACAAATTATACATTAAATCCTAATTAAAAAATTCAATTAATTAACAAAAATGAGTTATCACCTTAAGTGGAATGAATGTCAATATTATGAACCATAAAAAAAATTTATTAAACGATATGTTACATACCAAGGATTAACATACTCAAAATGGTCATTCACACAATTTAAATTAGCCTGAATTACCTCAACAAGAATTCTCAAATCCCGACAAGTAATTATGCAATCAACTGGGGGCCTAACTCACACCGAATAACTCATAAATATTAATTACAACATTTATAAATGAAAAAAGTTTTTTATTTAAATAATTATAATTCAAAAAAATTCACTGGTGGGTCTTTCCAGAACATCACCATGATCAACCATCCATGATTGGTCCAATACAGCCCCCAACATTTACCTAAAAAAACCATACATCTCACTTCGATTCCATTATCAATTTATTTTAATTTTATGTGAATAATTATTTTTTTTGTGGCATGAATAAATTCAATAAATCACCAAACAACCACATGAAGACATGACCCTAAGATTACCTCCTACTATGCTGCATGAATTCCCCATCTCATTCATATGATTTTTGCATCTACCAGGGAAATAATAATCATATAAATAAATGGGATGGTTGCAATTAGGTGAATAAGAAGGAAGAGATGGGTAGGGGACAACATTGGTCAAATTTAACATTAAATTGATAAAACAAATCACCTCAAAACTATACTAACATCAAGGTAGAATATGGGAGGAAGGGGAAGCCAACCACCAGTCCGTGTGAGCAAGAAAAAGAGTGAATGTGGGGCTCCCCTCTAAAAACCTGAGGGAGAAAAATTATCATTCTACACATAAAACCACTTACTAGACATTACTAGGCGACTGATTTTTCGATGAATACCTGTAGAATATAGGTGGATCTTTATAGCCACCAACTAGCTGGTTCAGGTCCACTGAATAGCTGATGGTTCCTACAAGAATAAAATTCTATTTTCTTGTCTATTAATGAGCTAGTGGCCTTTAGTTGGTGGGCCAAGGGAAGAACATTGTTAAATTTCCCATTCAGACATACACTGGTTATCTCCTATAGCTCTTGAACACCATCCAAATAATAAACCATATCTAAAAACAAGCATTTAATGTGTTCAAACTTCTATAATTTTATTATAAACCTTAGTTAAATATTCAATAACTCCCACAACCAAAAATAAAAATCTCCATTATGCCTCAAGACTCATACATATATTGTTTCTTACAACATTCACAATATATCTCTTATTATCATATAGAAGACTCACTATTAATACACTAATACATATCATCCTACTTTGGTCATCAATTCAATTCTGAAAGTCCATTTTCGATTCTAAAAAGTTAGGTGTTCCTATAGAGCGCATCACCAAACATAAGGAACAAACCAACCAAAACCCTAATTCAATGCTCATAATTATCACCAAAAACCTAATATTGTGCTCTCATATAGTCATAAATCCTGAAACACCTGAGGATTCTCTATAAAATTGATTGTAAATAGTATGGTGCTCATTATCCTAAAATTAAATTGTTAACTCTCAAATTCATATTAGGGTGAATTTAACTATAGGAATTATCTAACCAAAACACCATTACAAGGGTCCACTAACCCAATTAGAATGCATCTTAACTCACTTCACCCATACTACCACACGAACAATAAAAAAACACAAGTAATAATATTGGATTTAAAATATAAATCTAAAATATACATGTTCCGACCATCCATGTGTAATAAGAAAAGTATTACTTCTTTTTGAAAGGAATTAATGAAATCTCAATACATATCTCTCATTTATAGATGATATATTTGATGTGGTTATTAAAATATCTTATCCTATTCCACTAAGAAACTCATAGGGGAACTCCTCAGGATGATCATCCAGAAAATGCTTGAACGTCCATGTCGATCTGTCACAAAAAATACTTGATGAAAATTTATCTTCTCTTAAATAATGTGTTAGATCATCATAATACATCCAACAATGTCTCAAACTAAATCTCATTGTTAATAGATAAATCCTCATCTGACCATATCCACCGTTGTGTCATACCGGGACCACCAACACATTTCTATCCCCTCCTTGATTGGATCATATTTTTTCATAGCGATTTTGATGTTATGATCATGATCTATCCATTATGAAGTTGAGTTTTATATTGGATATTAAAATTCATAGTGGTATTCAATTTTCATCAGGATAATATATCAAATAGTCTCATGAAATGTCAATTATACCCACATGGGGATATACCATCAACTACTGATTTGATGCCCCTCCATAGAAGTGTCATTATAGTCATTCCTTTGGGACAGAACCCCAATCTCCATGAACAATATCCTAATTTAATAAATTAAATTATCAAGATAGTCCAATAATTCAAATACATATGAACCATCATGAAAGAAAATGTATCTCCCATTCCCATCCCATGGAAACATCATCAAAAAAATTCACTGAAATTCATTTGATAACAAGGGTCACCACCCTCAATCGGCTACTGATGAACTCCAGACCACATGTAATAACATAAACTACTGATATAGTGAGTACTTATTAGGTTCCAGTGTCAATGTGTTTCACTACCTTCGACCCCTTACTCATCATTCCATCAACTAACATATCTCAATTCATGAAATCATCCTCATTTCAAGAAAAATATCTATATCATCACTTGAATTTCAAGGATAATAAACCCACAAGAAACTCATCAAATTCACTAAAAATCATCTTGATTAAGATCATCACAAATCCAGATTAAATAAAACTCAAAGGGGAAAATTTCTCCATCCTTACCAATGGTGGAACATGAATCAAGACTCAATGTGTCGTAATTCATTGAACCAAGGATCATATTCCTATTAAATTACAATGATAATCATTCATGTTAGTATCATTAACAAAGGAGTTCCTTTGGAACTCATCTTTAAATATGGTAACTTCAAACATTCCCAACTTTATTATTCGACCACCCTCAAACATGAACCATTTCCAAATTCAATATAATCTACTCATGTTCTCATCATTTATATATACAAATCAATAAACAATAGGTTCAAACCCCCAAATGGGCATTACCTTTGAAATTACCCTTAATTAGAAAACATATATTACTCAATGTCACCAATAATAAAAGAATCTATCTAATAACTATTCCAAAACCATAACATTGAAATAAACATCTAGGAATAAATCTCTAACATAAGAACATACCCTTTCTTATTATTTCCAAAGACTCTCACAACCTGGATAACCCCTCTCACTAGTTACCGTCACATATATTTAGCTATAAATAGGCTGGATAAATAGTTGAGCCACACATCAAAGTCCGTAGGGTATCATTCCATTCCCATAAACCAAAATTCAGAAGGGTCCATTCCATGGAAAATCACATGTCAAAAACCAACTATAGTGTATCGTATACTCATTTGAGGCATCACATGCCAACACCATATTCCATTGTATAAATTCACACACTCTCTATGAATATAAACATCGAAACTATCCATGGATAATCAATTAACATCTATACACACACACACACACAAAACCATCATCTCTCTATGAAGACTCATATCCATAATATCGCAGTAAAAGAGTTAAGTTAAGTATAATTCCATTACATTATATATGGATAAATTATCGATAGGTTTTTCATGACACAATATGTAACAGAACCTATGTACTAATAAACCACAAATGTTTGTTTAATAAAGGTATCTTTTGCTTTCAATGACCTACTATGATTAAAACACCATCAGTGAACATGTTGGTGCATCATTATCCGCATCATCAAGCCTATAACCATAAATCCACATGACCTACCATCAAGGAAGATAAATATATATTGAAGGTGTTCTAGTAGAGTATAATTCCACAAATAAATTATATGTGAAAAAACTATATGTGATATTTTGATTTATTGAATTACTAAAAATAAATTTTTTGTGATATACCCAATCAGATGTCGGTATACATGAAATTAAAATAAAAAAAATTCATAAAAATGATGGATGAAGTAGTTTTTTTCTCAATTGTAAATAGCCAAAACAATTAACTATAAGTATTCCAATAGGTTAATAACAAAAAATCCAATATTAAATCATAAATCTCAATCACCATGTGAATCGATCAAGGTGAAAATCATATCAATCATACCTTTTAGTACCATGAAATATAATCCCAATCTCCTAGTTTCTAGGATTTTCTATCAGAATTTTTCACTATAACACATTATCTTAATATTGATCTTAAGATTCCTTATATTCCTACATTTCCTATCTACCATATCCCAAATAGAAAAAATGGTAAAAAATATGATACCAATATATACTTTTCTATCACAGGTATAATTAATTAGTAATCAAATGAGGGTTTCCACCTGTACTATATAATTCCTCCTCATATGTTAGAGGCCTGAACATATATTGGGGGTCTAAGGTTGTATAAGGAGGAGATTATGCCCCTTTATTTGAGTTCAAATAAATTTGTAAAGAATAAAATAACAACAAAATAAAAATTAAAAGAGTACACAAAATATGTAAACCAAATAAATAATAATAATATAAAATGTGAAAGCCTATATATAGTCATAAAAACATGATCACCCATTGGGATGATCAAATATAATAATTAAAAAAAGAAAGAAGAAACAAAATCTCTACATTATGAACAAGTTAAACCATGCCTTATGATTCATGTAAATGTTCAAGCAGTCATACACGATCAATCCCAAGCATCATCCCAACATGTTCTTTTATCCATGTGAGAGGTTTCACAGGTACCCTTGTAATGTGGAGGACTAACCATCATGTGAGTACAAAACAATGAATGGAACTAAGAATATGTTCTTTTACAAAACTAAAAAAGTGTGATATGTGGATTTTACATTATTAAAATAATAAATAAACTTCTATTAATAAATATATAAAAACCAAACCACCATCAATTCTTTTGTCCATTACCCTAATCAACCACACCTACTTTGTCATATGTTGGAATGTCTCTTTGAACGTTGAGATGGCCATGAAAACCATAATAATGAATTTATTTTCTTCCACACTAGTACATATTGATAATGAACCAAGGGTTATTCTCGCAGTGGTATATTTATGATAACATGGGGTTTTCATTTTTATTATATCTCAACCATATGAATGATCAATCCCAATAAATAATGGTCACCAAAATCTTAGCCCCATAAGTGTTAGATACTTGACCACACTCTCTAAAGACCACACAAGACCCGATATCATGAACATGGTATGAACTATCATATATCCATAAAAAATATAATTCTATCTCCAAATCCATGGTAGATCCTCCCTATTTTATAAAAAACCTCTCTAAAATGATAGTTTTCTTTTGTATCGCTGACCTCCCTAGAAGGGGTGTTATATTTAGTATAAAAACATTTGAATGAGTTGATTTTTATTTAGTATCACAAAAATTATTATGATGGGATTTTAATTTAATCTTAGATACCACTCTACATGGGGTATTTTCAGTAATATCATAGACATCCGTAAAAATGTGTTTTCTAATTCAAAAGTTGTGCAAGTTAAGGGAATTATATATAAAATTTATAAAAAATATTTGGGTGGAAGGATTTAAAAAACCCATAATCAATATCCATATTCCATTATCTCTTATGAATGGTATTGGTTATAAGATGAGACACGTAATGGTCTATACCCATGTCTCACACACCAGCTCAGGGTTAGTTTTTCAATGGGGTACCAACACAGACCCCCTTGCATAATATATCAAAGGAACCCTTCATTGGGTAATTTGTGTCATAACATAAGTTGAGGAACCTCACTTGTGTTTAATGATCTGAATCATGCCTCAGGTAAACACTATCACAAGAGGGTATCAATGTACTCACTAAAAACATGAATAAAAAACTTCCATATAGGTTATACAAGTTCTTTTTCCTTGGGGAAGGTCATGGAAGATGTCTCATAGTCCTCCTAAAATCCAAAGCTTTTCCAAGGTCATTTTTCTCACAAAAAATAAGTTTATATTTTGAATGTTCAATCAACATAGGATAAACATACATCCAGGAAATCTTTTTTCCCACCAGGAACATCCATCTCGTGGAATATCATAACACCTCTTAGTTGTATTCATGGATTCCTAGGAAAATAAACTGGTTCATAACTATATAAATTTAACCTAGGAACACCACTTAATGGATTTCAATGGTTAATGTTTTCAATTTTCACAATCAAATTCATAATTAGTGGCATAGTCCTACCGGCTAGTCTATAAGGGACAAAAGGGAATAAACACATATTTAGTTCATTAATGGTATAATAGTAAAAAAACATTCATTATATATATATATAATTAAATTAATTACTTAAAACAATATATTGGCTCCAATTATGTTATTTCACATCAAATAAATCATATATAATATTCATTAAGCAGTAGGGTGGGTTCCAAGGACCCACAACATCAAACAAGACATTTACCCCTTTTAATGTACCCTGACATCTCATGTTGATACTCATACAAGAACATCCTACCGCCATTAAATCTCCAGTGGTCCGTACTGAAATGAAAAAACACACATTAATTGATTTAAACATTTAAAATTAACTATTAATTGGATTTAAATAAGTTATATTCATCTAAAACCCATTGGATGTTTTCACGGTGCCAGCACTACAAAAAAACCCCCATGAGGGGTCCCCTACTCACCTATGTCATTCCCAAATGTAAAAAAACTATTATCTATTGTCGATTCCATATTCCAAATTAGATTAATTTTAATGAAAAAATAAAATAATTTTTTTTTGTGACATAACATCAATGAATCATTGACTAACAATGTATTAATATTATCATCATATTATCTTTATCCTTATATCACAAAATCCTCATATATATATAGATCATTTCACTATTATTAGTGAAATATTAATCAAATTATTATCTAGGGGGATTTAATTCATAGGATAAAGAAGAAAGAGATGGATGATGGATAATAAAGGTTGAATATCACCATTATCCACTAATAAAATTTCCATAAAAGCATACCTATTTCAACATAGAAGAGGAGTGTAAGGGGGATCCACCCCATATTATACATGAGCAAGAGATGGGTAATAAGGGGGATAACCCCACAAAAAAATGATATTTGTGAAAATTCTCATTTCCAAAAAAAATCCATCTTTGGATAGGCAGTATAGTGCAATAATCATTTCAATGTACTTTAGCAGTAGTAAGAGGCTCTTGTCAACCATTGGTTAGGTGGTGGATAATGAATTCTAGTAGGTACATCATCCAATCAGTAGCCTACTAATGGATATCATGTGTATTTTGGCTACATCCACGACCACCTATAATTCCTCTAGTCATCTCCCTCTACCCCAACATCTCTTAAAACCCCATTCAATATCTAAAAAATCTTTTAGGGTGTTTAAACGCCGATACTTATCTTAAAAATCACAATTCAAAATCCAAACCCTCTTGTAATAAAAAAATATTTAATTTAGTTGAAACTCATAACCTGTATAGAGATAGGTTTTAATAACTGACCACATCATGGTGAGATTAATTTCATGTACCCTCATGATCAATGTTAGTTTCATTTAGGAGATATTTTCAAGAATCTATTTGGTAATTATTTTTTCCTATGAATTAAGTTTTAAAAGGATTAAACCCATGTATATAATAAATAACATTAAACCATTAATTTTTTTGATATTATATGACGTTTTGTTTGTATTTATTTAAAAATTTAATGAATTCTATATAGTTTCATTGACAAGAAAAAGAATATTATGTATAATATTATTGGATTATTATATTTCCATGAAATTAACTAATAATGGATAAAAATATATAGAAGATGGAGAATATAAGGATAATATATATCCATGTCCATAAAATAGATTTTATATCTCCCAGAAAATACAGAATATATAGGTTTTAAGAAAATGAGAGGGAATTGAATAAAAAATCTAGAGAAGTGAGAGAAATTGAGTGACATGGAATAATTTTTCTAAAATAAAAATAGTACAATGAAGTAGGTTTATTCTAAAAAAAGAAAAAAAAATTGTTAAATATCTAATTAAAAAGACGATAAAGAGAGTGTGTGTGAGCATAATTAACAAAATCAAATTTAAAGGAAGGAGAATGAGAGTCAAATAAGCATATTATTGTCACAAATGGTTTGGTTCATAAAGAATTTTCATGATAGGTGAAGGAACAAACTACTAAATTTGATTATTATATAAGGATGTGAATAGGATAATTCTTTTAAATAATTATCTTCATCTAAAATTAGGGGAAATTTTTTCTATGACATCGTATTATGAACTATATAAATACATTATATTGTGGTCTGAATCACATCCAACGTATAAGATAATGATAATGTCAAATTAAATATTATCAATGAATGATATCAAGAGTAATTATTTAAGTAGAGACTCATTCTGAATAGAGACTGACCCTAAAATTCATTAAAAATAGAAAAATACTTATATATCTACAAAAAAACCAGGACATGTCTCTATATATTATGTAAAGGTAAATAAGAGGTAATTACCCAAGATAAAATATTTACCTTTTCAAAAAAAAATTGAAACAAATATAATGAGCAGTGTTATCATTTAGTATGATTATACACCATTGGAATATTCTCTTGTGATTATCCCTATGTTTTAAAACAATTAAAATCATAAAGTCCATTGTGAATTACATTATATATCAGTGTTATCATTTTGTTTGATCATTAATAGTAAAAATGGGAGATAAAACATGTTCCTACTGACACAAGAACAATATATATAGTTCTAAAAGGTTCATTTAAAAGTGAAATGTTTTAATCTATTTACTCCATAATTCACCATCTCTTTAAGTGATTCATGTCCACCAGGTCCTAACACAAATCATATTTGGTGATGGTGATGTGTATATGATGGACATTGAAATATTTTTCTATGGATGACGTGTGAGTTGTTTTCAAGATATTTTCAAGAAGGATAAGAAGGTTAAATATTGATGGTGAATATTATTCTACCTTTCTATTTGAATAATTTGGATGTTGAGGATTATATTGAATTGTAACAATATTTTTCCACTACATTTGAAATATATTTCATTAAATAAATACTCAATTAATGAAGAAAATAATCTACCTTTTTTATGTTTTTTTCATTTATCTTATTTTATGTTTTTATTTTTTGAATTAAAATATTGAATTTTTTTTACTCATATGAATGGTTTTATTTTATAAAAAGTATATTTTATTAGAAACTAGATATGTTGAAAACGGGAGATAATTATCTATAATGTGTAAAAAAATTAGAGGATAAATCCATTAAATGGGAAATTTTATGATTGGGTATGGTTTTTAAATAATGGATAATGATTTTTAAAACATTCATGAGTTCTGTAATTTTATATTTTGATATTTATCATCCATAAGTAAACCAAAAATTAGTAGAGAAACATAATAATTATCTATGTAAAATATAATTTTTATCATTTACTGTATTAATGAGTAGTTTATTTCATTCTTATATATATCATATACCTCATAAATTTGGATTTGGAAATTCTAATTGCACAAAAAATCAAAAAATTCTTGTGTTAAGGAAGAAGTGCATCATTACTAGATGTTATGCCATAAATTTTAATTGAATATGATATACTATGATATATAACTATGAAAATTTAATAGGTATTTGATTATTAATATTCATGAAATTTATCATTTAAAAAAAATTATATTCCAAGAATATATATGTGATAAAATGACTAATCTAGGAGTTAAATTATAATTTATATGTTACACTATGATAATTCATGGTTTACATCTAGAATTAATTTCATTGAATATTAGAGGTGAAAATATAGAATTTTTTATATATCTATAACCAACATGATGACAATAATTCGTTTTCTGGTATTATGTATTTGGATTGTTTCTATAGTTTAATGATTTATTATATATGGAAGTGGGAATTGTAGTAGCGCATGGTATACATTAGAACATCAACTTTTCAATAAAGATAAAAGTAATATTAACTCCTTATACTGGTTATTGAGTTACATTAATATCAATAATCTAATATGAGACCTACATTTCCATAAACTAATATCTTTTAGAGCGGTGTCAAAAGGAATAGAAGGGACTAACCTATATGGAAATTTGTTAGTGGAAGAGTTGAAGAGGTTATGTACCTTGGATTAGTAGTGAGCTTATCCAAAATATAGTAATCATAAAACCATTAATAAGTTATTATTAGCCATATCAACCCATTGTACTTAAATTACCCTTGGGTATAATCTACTTCTTATGAACCATGTAAAATCTATGTTTCATGAAATTAGTTACACTCTACACATATGGATGATATATGATGTAGATGATTTTATAATGAAAAAATAAATTAAAGGTTGAATAAATTTCCTTCTAAAGTGAAAGAAATATATCAATAGAAGAGAAGTTGTGGAAAAATATAAATCTATTTTTTTCATGATTATACACCACACTTATGGTGTTTCTAGTTATAATATACCCCAAATTCATTACATCCATGAATGTGACTGAAACTACAGTAACACTAAAAAATTACATAATAATGACAATCTAATTCACCTGTACCTTTATACAAGGATTAAATAATTATCTATATATATTATGGATGAATATATAATATTAATGAGTAGGTTCTTACCTAGAGTATCTCATGTAAATGTTAACGAAGTATATTTGAGGCCTCAATGAATTAACAACAGAACCATAACAATAACATAACCTAGTCAAATGCAAAAAATCATAACTATTTTCTACTCACCCATGACATCTTGAAAGTATAATTCTATAAAAAGTCATTAAAAAATATCAAGGTACCTCGTATCAACTTCCTCCATGAACTAGTCTCCCATATGCCCCATTGATATACATCATTACAATGAAAAAATTTAAAACCATCAAGATAAAATATCACATAAATAAATCATTCCCAAATCATTACTACACTGCTACATGACACATAAAAAACCATATACTTCATGTAGTAGAAACATATAATATCTCAAGAACATATCACTTAAATACTGAGATGTATTATATAATACATGAACCTCATTATCATATCCATATGACTGAATTAGTGGCATTGCAACATCACTTTATCATCCATATCACTCAATACATATCCAAGATGTGATAACCTATTCAATGTCTAGTATACAAATAATGTAGGGGGTAGTCAACCATAAACATCAACAACATCGTAATTGTTTTGGAATATAGATAAAACTTAAAGCGTCACATGGATAAATGTTGTGTTACCCTACATGGCTGGTGGTGTATAAGAAATGAAATAAACATATAATTTTTATATAAGAGAACATATAATATATTTTATTCTACTTCTCTCAAACATGATAATTTTAAAATTTATATTATAATCAGGCATAAGAATAAAATTTTAATAATAGATAGGTTTGTGACATTGGAAAACTGAGTTAATTATAAATTAATTTATTTAAGAAAAAAACATTGATTAAAACCTTATTTATAGTCAATATAATTCCTTTTATAATCATCACTATATAACTATTCACTTGGAAACATACATCAATGAAAATGGTAAAATAAAAGCCAAGGGGGGGGGGGGGAATTGAGGACATGAGATGAGACTCAATATTATTATATGGGTGAGCAGAGTAATGATCAACATACCATATGAAAAAAATCATCAACATAATAATATGGAAGTAATTTTATAGAAACATAAAATGTGGAATATGGATAATAATTTAACATCGAAAATAAAGAGGTTGAATCCAACTTTATCATGAAAATTTATAGAATGCAATGAATGCTACTATAATGTTCGTGGATTACATATAAAAAATGATAATTATGTTATGTTAAATATTATATTCACATGTTAATAGATAATTATATTTGGAAATATATGACATTACCTAATTTAGTATATGGCTATATAATTTTTTTTCTACCTATAAAACCATATTTTGATCATAATCATGTCTGCCACATGGAATGGAAAGCATACATGAATTATAATCACTTAATCAACCCATCAAAAAAGATTGAGTTCAACATATTCTTACAAAAAATATTTCAATGATTAATCATTGGGGATTAAAAAAAATAATTGAATATAATTTTTTTATATCAATGATTAGATTACATTTCATCGGGTAGAGAAAAATACACATAAGAAAAAAATGAGGGATTCCATGAAATTATCTTTGTAAGAAACATCAAGTTGAATAAGAATATATCAATTGAAGTATTGATATCCATATACCCTGAATTAAAAAGGGGTAGAATATTATAATTTAGTTAGATATTATTTATATATAACCAAATAAAAATTATTTTGGAGGAGTGAATAAACTCAAACACAATAGTCATTTTAGAGAGTCCCTTATATTTGTTGTTTTTTTCATTACTAAGGTTTACAACACTGTGTTATTAAAACTATATTCATTAAAACATGAATACATAAGACTATAATATTATTTTATTTCAATATTGAATTATAATAATTATAATATAATTATTTATTCATTTTCTAAACATATAATGGTATATGAAAGGTTTTTTTGAATTATACATTTTAATTTGGATTTTTGTGTTTTTATTCAATTTCATTTATCCATTAGTCAAATTATCTTAATATGATTAAAAAAATTTATATTTTATTATACATTTTAAATATTGTTTTTATCTAGCCATGAACTTGGTGATTAGTAAGGAATTGAAAATTTCATCTTAGGGGTTTAACATACCATTAACAGGACATTGTCTAAGAGAGGGGAGAGGGAGACATTATGTATATATATTTGGTAAATAACATTTTATATATAATATTAATAACTTTAATATCTTGTAAAAAACAAATTTATTAATTTTAATTTTTTTTAAACAGGATTTGGAAAACTAAAAAATAGAAGAAGAAAATGAAAGGAAAATGCGAACGAATGTAACCTTGTTTTTAATGTTTCTTATTTGGTAAGACAATTAATGTATTTTTAGATTTTTTCAAAGTGAGTCTATAAAATCACTAATTTTAAAAGGAGTCAAAATAAAAATTTATATGGAAGAGAGTTATAAATTATGAGGATTTGAGAATTTATTTTTTAAGGGTTTGGGAGAGGTTGTTGAAACTTTAGGGGGTGATATTTTTGTACAAAATAATATAAAAACTATTTTCATTGAAGTAAAACTTAAAATAATGATATTTATTTAAATTAAGAATTATACCTGATTAAAATTAATATATTTGAGGAATTTAATACACTCACACCATGGATTTTATTTTCTATACAAAATAAAGGATTGGAAAAATTGAAAAATAGTTTTCTAATAGTGTTATTTTACATTGTAGAGTTTGGAAATTACTTTTTATAGTGTATTTTTTTATTTTATAAAAAAATAATTAATAATATTAATCCTATTGTTGTTTAATAATTACATTTTAAAATTCATTAGCTTATGGGAAAATAGATAATGTGAATTTAACTCTACTATGATAAGAAAAAAAATTTCAAAATAACTTGTTTCCCTTGATTTCATACCTTGGGAACTATTCCAAAATTTTCTTTAGAACCCAAATGTTGTGATTACACCACCATCAAAGTTCCTTCTCTTAATATAAATATCTTAAAATTTATCCCACACTATCCTCTAGCAATACCACAAAGAAATAGAATCATCGAGCTCTTCCCTATAGCCTCTATGTGGTGTAGTTAACTAGGGTTATTTTTTATCCATGTGACCCTCACTAAAACCCTCTTTCATAATGAGATTGAAACATTTTTCTATTCATCAACACCAAGAATATAGTATATCTAAATTTTAGCCATCTTTAGTCAATAACTACATCTGTATTAAATTTTTCAAACGTCTTTCCCAAGAGGCATCTTCTATTTTTTATGTGAATGATTTCAAAACATTCTAATTTCTCCATGATAGCCTCAAATTTATCCCAATATTTTTTATATTTTAAACATTTCATTATAAAAAGTCATATTTATTAGAATTGTGCTCATCATTCCCATTATTGGTTCCCAATGGAATTCATTGTTTTGCAAGACCTTTTTGATCTCCTTTAATCAAATGTCTTCCATCCACAAGCTTTATTCATGTAGAGACCCGAAGCTTATCGTACATGGACATTACATTACTTTTGCGGAATACATAGTACATAACAAAAACACACACACAAGGATCGTAATAGTTTAGTGTCTTTGGAAACTCGGAACGTAATCTTCTAATTGTGGTGAAAGATCTTCAATATCTCCAATAAAGACCTTCCTTTTTTTTACCTAAAACCTTTCTTTATATCCTGGGGAAAAAACATAAAAGGGTGAGCTCAAATGCTCAGTAAGGGTAAACAAAAGAAAATCAATCACATCACATTCATAAGAACATAACTCTTGGAAATCTTAACCTGCAAAAGAGAGCATAATTTCATAACATGGGATAAATCATAGTAGTGAAATGTAATCCCAATAATCATAAATTAAAACATGAAACTTTGTGGCATACACACATAATCATAGAGAATCATTTCCTGTTAGTCAAGACTCATTTCCAAGACTATCTTAGTGGACAAAGTCCCTTTCTGAATCGAGTAGCCCTCGTTTCAGTCCTGTTTCACTGAACCGGAATAACCTACCATTTCAGCCATGTCTATATCATGAGATATAAAATCTTTACCCAATGCATTGGAGGGAGATATAGGTCCCACCCATCTTATAATGAATCCTTTCTTATGTGTGCCACATAATCATAAACCATACATCATAGCGCAACCCATGTAATAAAAATGGAATTCTTAAACAACATGACATCATAAAACAATTCATATAAGATAAAGGAATTCATAAAAATATTTCCATCACAACATAATCAAACCAATGTAATAATAGGGATAAAAACATAACCCTTTTATTATCTTATATGGAAAATAATTTTGATAAAATACTTGAACTCCATTCTTGAGGAAAATATCATTTCTACTTCAAAAACATTTTTCCTTTCATAACATGTCATACGACTTTAAAATAAAAGAAGTTGATTAAAAATAAACTTGAAAACTTTTAAAGGAAGTTTCTTGGAAATAATGTTTTAAAAATCCATTCATGTCGTATAAGTTAAAAAAAACATTCTTCGTACTTTTGTCGGAAAAGTCAAAATGTACCTCGTACGAAAAACGACAAAAGATTCCTTTCATACATATTACTAAAAACTCACCGAAGGGTAAAAATGGATTTAAACAATTGTAGGTGGATGGAAATAATATTACATATTGATGAAACATGGATGTGGATGATAAAATACACCCCAGTAAATACTTACGATTAAACAATCTCGGATAAAAATGAGATTGTGATATCTCCCTTACCTTAGGTCCGACTTGCTTTGTAAGTGTCCGAACCTCCTGTATAATGATTTAAATCATGTTATTGACTTATTACAGAATCATATTCATTGTTATGATATCATATATGGTTCACTTATGACATTATATTACCCGTTCTTTTGTAAATTCCATGTTAAAGAAGCGTTTTGGGTAAAATCGTTTCATTTATCGTAGGTGTTTTGACTTGTTGTTCTTGACATCATCATTACTTATATCATGATTTACTTACTTCCAGAATATAAAATATGATTTATATATCATATATATTCAGTATATATATATATATAATAGGTAGATAAATAAAATGAAAAACACCGTTCATGGAGACGGTAGTCCGTACGTACGCATGAACGCTGTTTTCCTTTCCTTATTGTCTTGAAATGGAAGTAAGTAGATGACATACATATGTATATATATACATAAATCCAGTAGCTTTATAATGTCATATATTTCATTATTATTTCTTATATATACTTTATAATCATTCTTAAATGGTTAACATGGAGAATGAATCTCATCGCGTCGTGGAGACGGTATTCCGTACGTACGCACGAGCGATGATATCATTTCTATAAATATTGAATTGAATTGGAGTGGATTATACAATATATCAGAATCAATATGATGTTGTAATAACTTTGTATAGTTATTCTTTACACCATTATACCCATCCATGTAAGGTGGTGGTGGAAAATAGATTACACCACGGCGTGGAGACGGTATTCCGTACGTACGCACGCGCGGTGATTTCTTTTTCCGTAGGATGGATAGATGGTGAAATAGGGTTGTTTCATAATTATAATAACATATCAGTATATGAGTGATACTGATGTTATTACTTCATAATGAAACAACCTAAGAAGAAGTAGTGGAAGAAGAAATAAAGATGAAAGAATTTGTAACGGTAATTGCCTCTTCTTTGAAGTGCCTCTTTGAGACCTCCTCTTAGGGCACTAAAATTGGTCTTTGAGGAAGACCAGAACCTCTAGGATGTTTCTAGGGAAGTGTAGAAGAGATTTTGGCAGGGGTTGGCCGAGCTTGAGTGCTCAAATTGGTGTGAGGAGGAGAGGGAGGAGGTGTCCTTTTATAAGGGAGGAGAGGGGCACCTTAGGAATATCTCAAAATATTATTTTATATTAAAGTCAAAATCGGTTTATAATGGTTCCAAAGGGTCTTATTTCGACGCTAAAGTGGGGATGGATCGAAATCCTATCAACCAATAAGATTTAGAGAAGTTTAGGTTATTATTTTAACCTTATCAATTAGATTTAACTCAAAGTTAAATAATTTAACTTTTACCCTGTCTTTTTGTTTTCTTACATTATATGGTTAATAAACTTACTATAACATGCCAAACGAACCCCAAATTGTATATTATTAAAACATATATCCTTATATAAGTCATTTGGCCGAACCTTAGATTTTTAGGAATTAAATAACAATTAATAATATAATATTTGATTTAAAAACTATTTTGTGTCAATTTTGACACTATTTGATATATGATTTTTGTGAAAGTCATAACAGAATTATATGTTCGAACAAAGTTGATTAAATCAACACTAATATATCATAGTAACCTAGAAAATAAGTGTAATTCATAAAAAGTCTTAAATTACATTTATTTTGGTATTTATATTATCAATTATGTCAATATTTCATTAATAAGATAATTACTGCATCATGTTTGTGTCATAAATAAATTAAATTATTTAAAGTCTAAAAATTACAAATAAAATAACATCATGTAGGAAATCGTTTTAGCTTTCTAATGAATATTTATAGTCGAATTTATATTATGTATAACCCCATATTAAAAATTATTTACTTATTAAACTTTGATTTTAACTATTTTAACCCTTCTTTAAATAAATTAATAATAAATGTCCTAATCTAATCCAAGTGGGCCTAAATGGTCATATTATATTCATAAGGTTGTGTTTGGTCGAATTACACTTATCCAATAGAATTAGGACATGTGTTAGGGTAATAGTAATATCATATTTACCCTTAGTTACCCTATTTACTATTAACTGTGGTAAAAAAAGGTAAAAAGTTACTATTCACCAAAAATTATTTTTATCTCATTGAACCACATTTTAGTCCTTGATATTAACCGTGTCTGTCGGATTTTCGAAATTCCATTCACAGAAGCGGTAAAATTAAGTTTTATGCAAAATTCAGTTTTTAACCTACCACTTAGTGGTTTCACTATTCATCAAAAATTGAAAGTTTTCAGAAAAAAGCCAAAATTTCATCCTAAGCTATATTTCATATTCCAAATTCAAAAATGAAGTCTATTTTACCAAATTCATAACATAGATGTTGCATTAAGTAATTTTATAATTAAATCCCGCTGTTAAAACAAATAGCGTGTTTTTAAGAAACAATATCTATCAAAAGATTGACACTTGTTTATGTCTGGTTTAAATGTGAAATTACATCCAATGACCAACATTGTATTGTAAAAAATATATTCTAAATATACTTTTAAACCACTCAAATTAATGATTTATCAATACTAATTATTTCGATTAAAAAAAGTTGTTTTTAATTATAATTTAGTAATTTTCACTATTAATCAGAATATATTAAAGTTATCCGAAAAGTACCAAAATTTCACCTTAGGCTAAATTCGATACTCCAAATCCAAAAATGAAGTTCATTTTGAAATATAAGATTTACAGAATTTTAAAAAGTGGTTATTACTATTCATAACGGCTAGTTTTAATAATATTTTAATAGCATATCGTTGTTTAGTGAAACTCGGTATTGCGTATTACACACGCTATCGAGGAAGGTCGCGATTGCGTGTAATGCAAGGCAAGTCAAGGATGCGTGTTGTGCAAGCTCCTTTTGGTGTAGCGTACAACACAAGACATTAATAAAATTAAAAAGAATATTTTTTATAAAATCTTGGGCTGTTACATTCTACCCCCCTTAAAATGAATTTCGCCCTCGAAATTCGTCGGGGTTATAAATGGTTTAATATTCTAAAGTTTCTTTAATAGAAACCCACATCGTAAAAAGGAATATCAAAACTAATCTTTAAAAACAAAAGTATGAAACGTAACGGTTACCCAAATAAACAAATCATTGGGTTTCCACATAGGTGAAAATATGGATATGGAAGAGAAATCTAACCATCATGTTCTGAAGGAGAGTGGTAGAGAACATGGCTATGGAAAAGCCCATAATCACAAATCCATAGATTTGTGATGATATAAGGTACCATCTGATTCATCAGGTATAAGATCACTAGGACAACATTTTTGGTTTTCAAGATCATTTCCCTAAAGTTGACAATTTGATTTAGAATAAATACTTACTTTATTTTGGTACAATCTCACTATTGTTCGTGCCTTGAACAATTTCCACTTCATCTCTTAAATAAATGAAGTTGAATTTGTTATTCGTGAAGTGTTAGCAGATCATGTGATAGAATGACGAGTCATTCCATCTGTCTCAAACAAAAGGTTAGTAAAAATTATATACATAAGTCGATCTATAGTGAGATTAATCACATATAGTTTCTAAAATGGACTTATACTTCATATATCATACTGCTTAATATAATAAAACTAGTTTCTACTAAACAGGGACTTCCTGTAGGTCAGTGGTAGGCGATAAAGGCCAGTCGCACTTCGGTTGTTGGTTCGATTCCTACAGCCTTGTCCGAAGCGATGGGTTGTCGCCCGTCCTGCAGGTTGTCCCTTTTTCTAGAACTATGTTACTATAACATCCCATCAATAATATTGAAAATCTTCTATCCTTTAACAATACTAACTTATGTCCAACATAATCCAGTCTAATCTTTAGGCTTATACATAATACTGCAGTCCACTCTCATAATATAGTGACAACGATTACCAGAGATTTAATACTGTCATTGATCCCCACATATCATAACATATGTCTTTTTGGTCACATTCCAAACATTCAAAGTCCTTAATCGTGTATTCTCTTGAATACCTTAGTGAAAACATGAGTGCAGTTAAAAGTTACCAAAATCCTCAAAATTCTATATACTCAAACCATGATATCACTTAGTCCTTATATCAATCATGAGCTCATGAACATTTCATTTTCTCGTCTTCATTATGCGCATATCATCTTATTTCCAAAAAATATCTCAATCACATTGAATACCACATCAATAAATATTGCAATACTCAATGATACAACATTATTTTGGAATCCCATTACATAAACACTTAATCATTCCACCACATCGTTGTCATATTCAACATTGCCAATAGTGATCGCATGTGATTTCCCTTTGTCCTTTGCCTTCAGTGGTTGCTCATATTGATCATCATTAACCCTTGGATTAGGGCAATTATTAGCATAATGCCCCATTTCCTTGCACTTGAAGCATTGAAGTGTTGGCGGTGCGTTCTCTGCAGTTTTTGCTTTATTCACATCATTAGAAACCCTTTTTCCATTACTTCGACACTCAGCTGCTCGATGACCTTCTTTTCCACACTTAAAACATTTTCTAGTCCCTTTAAGACAATCTCCACCATGCTTCTTTCCACACTTTGTGCATAAGGAAACATTCATCTTCTTTTCACCATTATTCTGAGATTTCTCCTTGAACTCCATCTTTCGTTTCTTGTCAAAACCATGAGATGGATATGTAACACCAACTTCCATTTCTACCTTGATAGCACAACGCACAATTTCTTCATAGCTACTGAAGTCTCTTATAGCTAATGCCCTTCGAAGACTTGGTTTTAAGCCACTGAAAAATCGATCAACTTTACTTTCAGGTTGGATGATAATTCCAGAAGCATACCTTGCAAGTCTTGTAAAATTTGCTTCATAGGTACCAACAGATTCATCGTCCCTTTGCATCAGTTCAAGAAACTCTTTCTCCATCTTTGTTCGAAGAATACGAGGGAAGTACTTACTGAAAAACAGGTTCTTGAACTCGTCCCATTCCATGGACTCAATTTCATCTCTTGGTCTCGTATTCTTGATAAGATTCCACCATTGATCAGCTTCACCTTCCAAACGATATACTGCTAAGATGACTTTATCATGTTCAGAACATTGAAGAACTGAAAATATCTTTTCAGTAGTACTGATCCATTGTTCAGCCACAAGTGGATCAGAAGACCCACTGAAAGAAGGTGGACGTTGCCTCATGAAGCACTCAATAGAATATTGTTCCCTTCTCTGCTCATTTGGAAGTCCATAATGATTCATATCTTGTGTAAGTATAGCAATAAGATTTTGCACTCCATCTCCCATAACATTTGTTTGTTCAGGAGGGCAATCATTGCATTGTCCATTGCATTGATCAACACGGTTCCTTCGGGTTCCAGCCATCGTCTAAAACCCAAAAAGAATAGTGTGAGAGGCAAAAATCATGCTAGGGAAATCAACATTATAAAGGGGAAGTACCTTCAATATCCAACATCTTAGGTTTAATTCTATGATCGTTAGCGTAATTCTATTACTATAACCTATACATATACTAATCCCTAGGGACATCCCTAGACATACCTTAGAAATATCTCTAGGGATCTCACCAACGTTTTCGCATCCTAGTTTCCAAAGGTTGACTAAACCTTTCCTCTGATACCAACTGTAGCGGTCTGGAATTACTTCCAGTGGACTATAGTTGATACCTATCAGGGCACTCCATGGGCGGCTACACCCCCTGGGCGGGACACACCACCATCCCCAGTGGCAGCCATTTCCTCATGAAGCCCTTGGGCGGAGAGCCATGCTTCGTCCAACGCTCACATGTGAGAGTTCCCAAAAATCGGATACATTCCTACCTCCTTTGCCTCTGATACCAACTGTAGAGACCCGAAGCTTATCGTACATGGACATTACATTACTTTTGCGGAATACTTAGTTCATAACAAAAACACACACACAAGGATCGTAATAGTTTAGTGTCTTTGGAAACTCGGAACGTAATCTTCTAATCGTGGTGAAAGATCTTCAATATCTCCCATAAAGACCTTCCTTTTTTTTACCTAAAACCTTTCTTTATATCCTGGGGAAAAAAACATAAAAGGGTGAGCTCAAATGCTCAGTAAGGGTAATCAAAAGAAAATCAATCACATCACATTCATAAGAACATAACTCTTGGAAATCTTAACCTGCAAAAGAGAGCATAATTTCATAACATGGGATAAATCATAGTAGTGAAATGTAATCCCAATAATCATAACTTAAAACATGAAACTTTGTGGCATACACACATAATCATAGAGAATCATTTCCTGTTAGTCAAGACTCATTTCCAAGACTATCTTAGTGGACAAAGTCCCTTTCTGAATCGAGTAGCCCTCGTTTCAGTCCTATTTCACTGAACCGGTATAACCTACCATTTCAGCCATGTCTATCTCATGAGATATAAAATCTTTACCCAATGCATTGGAGGGAGATATAGGTCCCACCCATCTTATAATGAATCCTTTCTTATGTGTGCCACATAATCATAAACCATACATCATAGCGTAACCCATGTAATAAAAATGGAATTCTTAAACAACATGACATCATAAAACAATTCATATAAGATAAAGGAATTCATAAAAATATTTCCATCACAACATAATCAAACTAATGTAATAATAGGGATACAAACATAACCCTTTTATTATCTTATATGGAAAATAATTTTGATAAAATACTTGAACTCCATTCTTGAGGAAAATATCATTTCTACTTCAAAAACATTTTTCCTTTCATAACATGTCATACGACTTTAAAATAAAAGAAGTTGAATAAAAATAAACTTGAAAACTTTTAATGGAAGTTTCTTGGAAATAATGTTTTAAAAATCCATTCATGTCGTATAAGTTAAAAAAAACATTCTTCGTACTTTTGTCGGAAGAGTCAAAAAGTACCTCGTACGAAAAACGACAAAAGATTCCTTTCATACATATTAATAAAAAACTCACCGAAGGGTAAAAATGGATTTAAACAATTTTAGGTGGATGGAAATAATATTACATATTGATGAAACATGGATGTGGATGATAAAATACACCCTAGTAAATACTTACGAATAAACAATCTCGGATAAAAATGAGATTGTGATATTTCCCTTACTTTAGGTCCGACTTGCTTTGTAAGTGTCCGAACCTCCTGTATAATGATTTAAATCATGTTATTGACTTATTACAGAATCATATTCATTGTTATGATATCATATATGGTTCACTTATGACATTATATTACCCGTTCTTTTGTAAATTCCATGTTAAAGAAGCATTTTGGGTAAAATCGTTTCATTTATCGTAGGTGTTTTGACTTGTTGTTCTTGACATCATCATTACTTATATCATGATTTACTTACTTCCAGAATATAAAATATGATTTATATATCATATATATTCAGTATATATATATATATATAATAGGTAGATAAATAAAATGAAAAACACCGTTCATGGAGACGGTAGTCCGTACGTACGCATGAACGCTGTTTTCCTTTCCTTATTGTCTTGAAATGGAAGTAAGTAGATTACATACATATGTATATATATACATAAATCCAGAAGCTTTATAATTTCATATATTTCATTATTATTTCTTATATATACTTTATAATCATTCTTAAATGGTTAACATGGAGAATGAATCTCATCGCGTCGTGGAGACGGTATTCCGTACGTACGCACGAGCGATGATATCATTTCTATAAATATTGAATTGAATTGGAGTGGATTATACAATATATCAGAATCAATATGATGTTGTAATAACTTTGTATAGTTATTCTTTACTCCATTATACCCATCCATGTAAGGTGGTGGTGGAAAATAGATTACACCACGGCGTGGAGACGGTATTCCGTACGTACGCACGCGCGGTGATTTCTTTTTCCGTAGGATGGATAGATGGTGAAATATGGCTGTTTCATAATTATAATAACATATCAGTATATGAGTGATACTGATGTTATTACTTCATAATGAAACAACCTAAGAAGAAGTAGTGGAAGATGAAATAAAGATGAAACAATTGGTAACGGTAATTGCCTCTTCTTTGAAGTGCCTCTTTGAGACCTCCTCTTAGGGCACTAAAATTGGTCTTATAGGAAGACCAGAACCTCTAGGATGTTTCTAGGGAAGTGGAGAAGATATTTTGGCAGGGGTTGGCCGAGCTTGAGTGCTCAAATTGGTGTGAGGAGGAGAGGGAGGAGGTGTCCTTTTATAAGGGTGGAGAGGGGCACCTTAGAAATATCTCAAAATATTATTTTATATTAGAGTCAAAATCGGTTTATAATGGTTCCAAAGGGTCTTATTTCGAATCTAAAGTGGGGATGGATCTAAATCCTATCAACCAATAAGATTTATACAAGTTTAGGTTATTATTTTAACCTTATCAATTAGATTTAACTCTAAGTTAAATAATTTTACTTTTACCCTGTATTTTTGTTTTCTTACATTATATGGTTAATAAACTTACTATAACATGCCAAACGAACCCAAAATTGTATATTATTAATACATATATCATTATCTAAGTCATTTGGCCGAACCTTAGATTTTTAGGAATAAAATAACAATTAATAATATAATATTTGATTTAAAAACTATTTTGTGTCAATTTTGACACTATTTGATATATGATTTTTGTGAAAGTCATAACAGAATTATATGTTCGAAACAAGTTGATTAAATCAACACTAATATATCATAGTAACCTAGAAAATAAGTGGAATTCATAAAAAGTCTTAAATTACATTTATTTTGGTATTTATATTATCAGTTATGTCAATATTTCATTAATAAGATAATTACTGCATCATCTTTGTGTCATAAATAAATTAAATTATTTAAAGTCTAAAAATTACAAATAAAATACCATCATGTAGGAAATCGTTTTAGATTTCTAATGAATATTTATAGTCGAATTTATATTATGTATAACCCCATATTAAAAATGATTTACTTATTAAACTTTGATTTTAACTATTTTAACCCTTCTTTAAATAAATTAATAATAAATGTCCTAATCTAATCCAAGTGGGCCTAAATGGTCATATTATATTCATAAGGTTGTGTTTGGTCGAATTACACTTATCCAATAGAATTAGGACATGTGTTAGGGTAATATTAATATCATATTTACCCTTAGTTACCCTATTTACTATTAACCGTGGTAAAAAAAGGTAAAAAGTTACTATTCACCAAAAATTATTTTTATCTCATTGAACCACATTTTAGTCCTTGATATTAACCGTGTCTGTCGGATTTTCGAAATTCCATTCACAGAAGCGGTAAAATTAAGTTTTATGCAAAATTCAGTTTTTAACCTACCACTTAGTGGTTTCACTATTCATCAAAAATTGAAAGTTTTCAGAAAAAATCCAAAATTTCATCCTAAGCTATATTTCATATTCCAAATTCAAAAATGAAGTCTATTTTACCAAATTCATAATATAGATGTTGCATTAAGTAATTTTATAATTAAATCCCGCTGTTAAAACAAATAGCATGTTTTTAAGAAACAATATCTATCAAAAGAATGACACTTGTTTATGTCTGGTTTAAATGTGAAATTACATCCAATGACCAACATTGTATTGTAAAAAATATATTCTAAATATACTTTAAAACCACTCAAATTAATGATTTATCAATACTAATTATTTCGATTAAAAAAAGTTGTTTTTAATTATAATTTAGTAATTTTCACTATTCATCAGAATATGAAAGTTATCCGAAAAGTACCAAAATTTCACCTTAGGCTAAATTCGATACTCCGAATCCAAAAATGAAGTTCATTTTGAAATATAAGATTTACAGAATTTTAAAAAGTGGTTATTACTATTCATAACGGCTAGTTTTAATAATATTTTAATAGCATATCGTTGTTTAGTGAAACTCGGTATTGCGTATTACACACGCTATCGAGGAAGGTCGCGATTGCGTGTAATGCAAGGAAAGTCAAGGATGCGTGTTGTGCAAGCTCCTTTTGGTGTACCGTACAACACAAGACATTAATAAAATTAAAAAGAATATTTTTTATAAAATCTTGGGTTGTTACAATTCACACTCTCTTAATAGTTTTCAGGCAGTATTTTGAACTACATCCACTTTGTATTGAATTTAGTGACTCTAGTGTAATGTCGTTCTTGATGGGGCTCATATTTTGTGTTTCCTTTATTCCCATGGAAGATAAATTTTTTATCTTATTCTCCCCTTGTCAACCTCACCCAATCCTTCATCAAACATTGGTTTGAGTTACTTATATTTTTCAACCTTTGAAAGAAAATCTATTTAATAAAAAAATCGATATTTTTTTGTGAGACCACAATCAAAGATATAACTACAGAAATTATGGGAATAAAGTCCCCCTACTCTACATTAATAAATGTCACAAAATTTAAAGAAAAAATGAAATTTAGTTTCTTTTATAATAAACTTTATCTTTTTTTAGACTTTAGAAATTATTTTTTATTTTGGGTAATTTAGGTCATTAATTTTTTTAAAAAATCAATTATCTTATAAAACATTTATAGGTTGATAATTATATATTAAAAATAAATTTTATAATTATTAATTTAATATTATGTTATTTAATAAGTGAAATTCCAATATGTATTTTGTTACTATTGAAAAAAAACCAATGTTTTTTATAAAATTGCCAAAACATCACTATTTATATATTTGTATGATATAATAAAAAAATCATTTTGTCAAAGAAATTTTAAATTAAATTAATTTCAATATTTGAATATTAGTAATAAAATTATGGATTAAAAAAACATGATTAAATAAACATTTTTAAAAATATATAGTTATATACATATTGAGTTTCCTAATTTGCATATTTTCTAATAACATTATAATTTTTATATTTACATAATTTATTCACAATATTTTTTATTTAAAATTAATGACACAGTTATAAAAATCAACTTTTTATTATAATAGCGTGATTATTATTTTTAAAATCCATGTTAGTATTCGAATAGACATATTACTATTTCAATAGTCAGATTACCTTTATACATAATATAAATAACTATAATTTAATTGATTAATAATTTATATTGTTTTCTATCATGGTTCCTTATATCCTTTAAAAATAATTTAATCATATTTATGAATTTTTTATATTTGTTTGATGAGTTTTTTTCTTGTGTGATATTTGTAAGTGATCGTTACAAGTGGGATTTTACAATAATTCTTATGTTCTTTTATTGCTTTTATTATCCCATTATAATATTTTAAATATTGTAGGGTATATATATTTTTCATATGTAATGTTCTATATTGATTAAATAATATAGTGTTAGTTTTAATTCCATGGAGAATTTTTTTAATGAATAATTACAAATATGGTATGCGTATACATTCAAAAAAAATATTTCAAATAGAAAAATATATGTTATTACACTCTTCCCCCATTATAAATTTCACCATAAAAATTACAGTTAATATCCTCAATCGAGAAGACATTAAGGAACGTATATTTCTTTTCATCATTTGGTTCACATTTTTCTTTTCTTACATATGTTTTTTCCTACATATTTTGATAAAGAGAGTTTTCAGGTTTATAGAATAGTGTATCTACGGTTTTAGATCATAATTAGATAATCTTCGTAAGAAAGGTCATGGTCCATTTGATCCACTTCCTAGTTCAGTATATGAGAGAGATTAGGTATGTATGTCCTCTAATGTTATACATGGAAAACAATGTCACATACATGACTTATTTTAAAGTTAAATTTCATTTACTTTCCATTCATGCTTTATTTTGGGATTTTCCCATTATTTTATGGAGGAATGGATAAGTTTTCATGAATTGGGCCAAACCATGAGCCCAATTTCATATATAAAAATAAATTTTTATTCCTCTATAAATCCTTAATTTTTCAACATTTTTCATTCATTACAATTCCTACTTTTCATCCCCTAACCTAGTAACCCACCATATTGATTTGGACTATTTAGAAATCCATAATCATGATGGATATGAGTTTTTGTTTAAGGGACTGGGCCTACCCGAAAGCCCATTTCCAACATTAAAAATAGTTTTTAATTCATTAATATCTCCTTCAATGATTACGTTTTTTCGGTGATTCCAACTCTCCCCCGAGGCCACATATCCAGGGTGCGCCCCATCCACTCCTCCCACTCTATAGAGCTCGGTTGCATTAAGAATATGGATGAAAATTATATGAATTTCTCAAATCGCCTAGATTTGAAGGGTAAATTGATTATTTCATAACTCCTTCATTTCTCACTCATTATCCCCCAGAACAGTTCCTAAATGATCTCTTTACCCTTTTTCGAATCTCCCAGAAATTTTTGGTTGTTTTAAAATTCAAATACTGGTGTAGTTGGGGTGATTTCTTCAATATTTTTCAAGGTAATTGATTCCTTCTTGGTTTCATCATTTTCCATTAGGGTTTCCTCCCTCTTTCATTATGTTATATATTTTCCCAAAGATAGGTTTTTAAGCATAGGTTTGATTAGGTGTCTTTTTGGTTAAAACTTGCAGTCTAAGGCTGGATTTATCTTCCTTGTGGTGCAGTGGTGGTGCGGTTGATGTTTTTGAAACATGTTTTGGGGGATTCAACACATTCGGTAGGAGATTGCATGGTTAACCATTCCATGATGAGTCAGTTTTCTTGTTTTACGGATTTTTCATGTTCCCCATATGATGTGTGTGGTGTGAATGGCATTTTTGAGGTATTTGGTAAAGAATTTAATTTTATAATTTCATTTTTGTTGATGTTGCGAACTTTTCAAATGTAACAGATGTGGTATATTTTGTGGAAGTTTTATAAAATTTGAAATTGATATATGAGTTGTTGAATGGGGCTTAAAATTATGTTTTTTTAATTCCTTACAGTCATGTGGGCCTTTTAAGGGGGGTTTTTGGAATAGGTTTGGTGTGTAAAACATTATTATACTTTTTGAGAGCATTTTATGAAAATAGGTGTTTTTATTTGAATCATTCGTGATATTATAAATGGTGATTTTTTAACACTTGAAAGTGGTTTTATAAATGTCTATAAGGATTCCCATTATACTTTGGTAGTTTTTTGGTGTGGGTTTTTCCTTGAAAGATGGTTTTGAAAAGGGTTTATGAGCAAAGATTGGGTATACTCTATAGAATTGTTTTATAAAAGATTTGAATTATTTAGTTATCTATGTAAGTGGTAAAAAAATATTGGAAAAATGTTTTGGAGTGTCTATATTCTGAAATGGTACATTTTAAATGTGATATGGGCTGTTTTTTGTTGTGTTCTATCTCAGAAATGTTTTACAAAAATGTATGATGGATTTACTAAAGTGTGTAACAGATGTGAAATTGAAGTAGGATGTTTTTTGTGAGTGTGATGTGAAAAATTGATTTTGGTTATGAAAAAGGGTATTTTGAAACATGTGAGTGGGAAGTTATGTGAGTTGTAACATATTGGAATGGTTTTATAATTTTTATTAATGGATTTGTGGAAGTGTTAATGAAATGTGAAAAGTGTTGGGGGAATTTTGGTGTGAGTCGGATTTCAAATCAATTTGAATGAAAAGTGTAATTTTTTGACATGTGGGGTATACATGTGGGATATTTGGTAAATTTATGATGATGAAATGATAATATCATGAGAAAAGTATATTTATTGACTTGTTTAACTTGTTTTAGCACAAAGGAAAAACCGGGGTATCAAGGTGGGTGGACGTGTACTAGTATTCTAGTGAATTCGTGGGGTTTGGCCTCAGTTTCACTTAGAAACATTGACGATTACAACTCTAACTAAACTAAGATGATGATTATTGGTGAGTACTAGGTTATGGGTATGTTCCCTACTAGTGGTTCGTGTAAGAGAACATATATTTTTGATGGTTACTCTCACCGAGATTTGAGGTACGTATGACCCACAACAAGCTAGTGCCTAGGGGTTATTTACTATTGTGTGTGCTCATTAGATCCTTTATACTTACCATAAGCATATGGTATATTTGACCACAATATTTAGTATCTTTGGAATTTATTTTGAAATTGTTGATTCTTTAAATTAGACCACTTGAAAACTGATTTTTTTTAAGTTCCATGTTTTAGAAATTTTAACTAGAAATTTCATGTTTTTTAAAACTTGCATTCTTTTCTTCATTGAATTATTATTGCATAGAATCTCTTAGTGGTAGTGTCCTACTAGGATTTGGCTCACACCCTAATTACACCATTGGGAGTAAGTAGACTTGGTTAATTTTGTTTCCCCAGGTTGGGTACGTTTTTTAGTTCTAGTGGTTCGGGTTTCTAGCAGGTCATTGGTGGTGATGTCTTGTGGATATGGCTTGTGGGTGGTGCCCCTTTCCATGAGGGTTCTTGGAATATTTCCTTTCGGGTTTTTAGCTTTTTTATAGACTTTTTGAGTTGTTTTATAATATGTAATTCAGTTCAGAATTTTTTTAAATGTTTTTTTTTGTTTGAAAAATCCAGATTAGTTTTATTGGATTCTTTTGTTGTTTAAGTATTATAAACGCAGGTAAATTATTCCCAATTAACATTTTATTATACCTGGGAACTTGTGCCAGCCCGTGGGGATCTAGAACTCCCTTCATGACTTTTCATGGGCCGGGATTGGTGGTGGTTTCGATGGCAATATGATTTTTTTGTGACAATATTGTTTCAAAGGAGGTTCTAGTTAACTCTTTGGGTCACGTTATTTGGGGAATAGTTGGGATAGTATGGATTTAGAATTGTTGGGACATGGAATTTTTGTTATGGGTAGTGTGCCTGATCACCACACCTCATGACTGGATTCGAGTCGCCAGGGGATGTCGGGATTTATATGGGTCCTTTGGATTTTTTGGATTGATAATGAATAGGAGAAATGAAAAGTGAGTTGGGTTAATGGTCTCAGATAGCTCGCAGGGCCTAAAAAGCCATGTGGAGCTGGGGATATTTACTAAAATAGTCTTTGTGATAGTGAAGTTATTGGAAGATGGCCACCAACCATATGTCCAAGTCACCCACTAAAACTAGTTTCCTCTCGCATTGTCTTATGTTCTTTAGTTTTTAAATCTTGGAACATTGGTTTTAAAGGGACTTGGATTTAAGAATCATAATTTTTTTTGTGAAATTATTATCTAATAAATAGGGAATTGTTATATTTTTTAAAATGGAGATCTGAATTTTCAGAATTTTATTGGAATGGAAAATGGTGTGTTTTCACCACTTTTAAAAGCATGAACTATGTCAAGGATGGTTTTGAAAAAGTGTCTCCAATAGAGTTTTATAAACTATTGAAAGGTTTTTTAATGTGATGAGATGTTTTGAAATTGATGTGAACAACATGAAAGTTATATTTCACTAGAATTATTGTTCCTTTATGAAAAAACATTTATGCGGTAATTCGTGTTCAATTTCATGGTTAGCGGTCTTGAGAAAAAGGAAGTATTGGTTGATTGTTTTGGTTTTGAAAAGTGGAATGATTTTTTGTATTATCCTTTGGTATTTTCGTGATCACCCACATGCATGGTGTTATATGGGATGATAGATGGTTAATGACATGACATGATGAGTTTCGTGATGGATATGAGGTGGGTGCCCAGTGTGGCACAGAAACGTGCATGTGTGGGGCCCATGGGGTACCATTGGGGGTTACAGTAACCAATTAACCATCTGTTTTCAAAGAAATGTTTTTAATGTAAAACGTGAACTTTTGATTAGTTGTTTGGGATGGTGTGTATTTTGTGTTTTTGGAAATGTTGATGTTGTAGAATGTTTTGAGTCCAAGAACCCCTCTTGTTTGAACAGTGTTTTGGTTTTGTGTTTGGCCGGTAAGCTGGGTTAAAGGGCTGGTTAGTGGTCTCCTCTGGGAATATTTTGGGATGCCTTTATAGTGTTTCCCCTAATCTGTTTAGATCTGTTTGAGGTATGTCTTGACCAATGGACCAGGTTGGTTGGGTCCTTCGGTTATCTCGTTGGATTATGTACACCCCCATTAAGGGTTAGTGAACAACAGAAGGGCAACCCAGGTTGTTTCACCATTGGATGATCCTTCAGTTGATCAATGAAAGGAATCATTTTCATGAGATTTTTAGATTGAGTCTACACCCATTCCATTCTTGGGTTTTTGTAACCTCTTGTAGCGGGAGAGTGATCGTGGAAGGTTGAAAGAGACCTTAGTATCTTCAGTTAACTGATTTGCTAAAGGTGGAAGTGGTCTAGGGTATTTATTATGGATGGGTATTTGGATAGTGTCTAATATGTCATCTTAGTCCTTCGTTGTCTCTTATAATAATGAATTCACATTAGACTACCGGTGTAGGAAATATGGTCACAATAGGATATTGTGGCCACATTATAGAATTGTGTGTTGTTTAGTGATGTTATATAAGGTCCCTCTCCATGCAATGTTTATATCAGTCTCCATGGTCTTGTTCGGTGATGCCTTGTGACGTCATATGCTCAATTGACCATAAAGGTGAAAGTTATTCAATCCTCTTAGAGTCCATCTAATGTTGGTAGAATTTCACCCATAAAAAACATCAAAATCATCCTTTTTATAGGAAAGAGAGTATATAGGTTCTTTAAATCTATTGTTTCTCACCCGAATAAACATGGTGTGATTTGTGTGCATCTTATAAGAACTTGTTTCAGCGAAATATCGTGTTAGGTTAATTTGATTATGGAATGTGTTATGTCTTGGAAATCTTATTGAGGATTGCAGTGTAGTTGTTGGTGGTACCGAAATAAGAATTCTTGTTTAGGGGGTTTCCATAGCCAAAATGTGAGGCCAAAGATGATTCAATCATTTGAGCTCTAGCCATAGGTCTCGGGGAAACTATGGCTCATAGTCAGGGGAAATAAAATGTTCCTTTAAACCCTTGTACAATGTCCTATCCAAAGTATGAAAGATAATAAGAGTTTAAATCTCTGGTGTCATCATATTTTTTCAGTTGATCCCATTCTATGGAAATTGGTTGAGGGCCTTGTACCCTAGTCAGCACCTAATGTCATTCTCTTCCCCTTTGGATTCCATTGAGTCATTAGGTAATGGTTGGAAATTTAGATAGAAATGATAAGTTAAATTTTTTTCATAATTAGTAGTGACCGTGTTCTAGGAAGCCATGCAGAAATAATGATATGCACAATTAGTGCACGGTTTCCCAAACTGTGCGGACTAACCCTACACCCTTCCCAAATAAATAATTTTTTTTGGGTCTTTCTGTGTTGGCCCATGCTGGTCGGTTAAGATGGTTGGTTATTTTGTTGGGGAGACCCACTATTTTTCTCATTTATAATCCATCTTAAACATTATATGAATTTCTACCCTTTGTATTAGGGAGTCCATTATGGCCTCCCCGTGTTAGTGTTCCGATTTTGTCTCGTAAACATATATGTTGTCTCTTATCATTGGGTGCTTATTTGTGTCCCCCCATATAAATATATCAGATTTATCCATGTTCGTGGCTTGGAGTTAGGTAGTCTCGTTTAGAACTATCTAGCTACCAAAATCTTCTTTGAGCAAACATTGGGATTGTAGAGTGCCCATTGGTTTAGTTAATGTAAGGTAAGTGTAACCTAGTTCGAATTTGTTGTTCGTTTGGGTGATTATCTTGACTCTTTTTCATATAGTGTTTGATGAGTTTTATTTTGGGATAATATATTAATGTGATTGATCATTTTAGGAAAGTGTTTTATGTTTGGGTTGTGAGATTAATCCTTTCTTAATGGATCACTGGAGGTATTTTGGCCCTTGGGTGTGAAGCTTGGCACAAAAGTACATCTTGGTTTATCGGTTGGGTTTAGTTTTTGTATTTGGCCTTCCAATGGCTTTCTAGGGACATAATGTTTTCATAGGGGGGAGACCATTCACATATATGACTTATTTTAAAGTAAAATTTAATTTAAGTTCCATTCATGCATTGTTTTGGGGGTTTCCCAAGCTTCTATGAGGGAATGAGTGAGTTTTCATGAATTGGGCCAAACCGTGAGCCCAATTCTAGATTTAATAATAAAATTTAATTATTTTATAAATCCTACATTTTTCAACATTTTTTATCCATTATAATTCATAATTTTCCTCCTTTGTCCTATTAACCCACCATATTAATTTGGACCATTTAGGAATTCATAATCATGGTGGATGTTGGTTATTATTTAAGGTATTGGGCCTTCTCGAAAGCACATTTCCAGCATTAAAGATATTTTTTAATTCATTAATATCTCCTTCAAGGATTACATTTTTCTATGATTCCAACTCTCCCCCGAGCCCACATACACAATGTGTGCCCCCATGCTCTCTTCCCCCTCTTTGGAGCTTGGTTTCATCTCAAATATGGTTGAAACTTCTCTGAATTTCTCACATCACCCAGATTTTAATAGGTAAATTGATTATTTCATAACTATTTCAATTGTCACTCTATTCCCCAATTCCAGTTCCAAAATTATCTCTTCAACCTTGTTCAAATCATCCTTGAATGGTTGGTGGTTTGAAAATTCAGATACTAGTGTAGTTGGGGTGATTTCTTCAATATTTTTTACGGTAAGTTATTCCTTCTTGGTTTCCTCATTTTCCCTTAGGGTTTCCTCCCTCTTTAATTATGTTATAAAATTTTCAGAAGTTATGGTTCAAATCTAGGTTCTGATTAGTTATCTTTTTGGTCAAATATTGTTGTCTGAGGCTGGATTTATCTTCCATGCTGTGCGGCGGTGGTGCGATTGATGTTTTTCACCATGTTTTGAGGGATTCAACACTTTCTGTTGGTGATTCCAGGGTTAATCATTTCTTGATGAGTTATTTTTCTTGTTTGAATTGGTTTTCATGTTACACATATGCTGTTTGTGGTGTGAAATCTATTTTTGAGATATTTGGTTAAGAATTTAATTTTATAATTGCATTTTTGTATAAGTTGTGAACTTTTCGAATGTAACACATTTGGTGTCTTTTGTGATAGGTTTATAAAATATGAAATTGATTTATTAGTTGTTTAATGGGGATCAAAATTCTATTTTGTTAATTCTTTAGTGTCATGTGTTCCGGGTAAGGGGGTTTTGGAATATGTTTGGTGAGTAAAACATTATTATACTTTTTTAGAGAATTTGAAGAAAATGGGTGTTTTTATTTGTATATTTTGTGGTATTTTTGAATGTGATTTTAGAACACTTGAAAGTTGTTTTATAAATGTCTCTAGAGAATCCAATTATAATTTTGTTGGGTTTTGGGGTGGTTTCGTCCTCAAAATATGGTATTAAAATGGTGTTTATGAGCAAAGTTTTGGTATACTCTTTAGAATTATTTTATGAATGATTTGAATGATTGAATGATTTATTTAAGTGGTAAAATGGTATTGCAAAATGTTTTGGTGTGTGTATATTCTGAAATGGTAAATTTTAATTGTGATAGTGGTTGTTTTGTGATTTTTTCCATCTTATAAATGTTTTACAAAAATGTTTGAAGTATTTACTAATGTGTGTTAGAGATGTGAAAGTGAAGTGGGATGTTTTGTGTGAGTGTGATGTGAAAAATGAATTTTGGTTATGAAAATTGGTATTATGTAACATGTATGTGGGATGTTATGTGAGTTTAAATATATTGGAATGGTTTTATGAAATCTTTTAATCGATTTTTGGATGTTTTAAAGAAATTTGAAAAGTGTTGTCATCAATTGTGGTGTGAGTCGGATTTCAAATCAATTTGAATGAAAAGTGGAATTTTGTGACTTGTGTGCTATACATGTGGGATGTTTCGAAATTTTTTGATGAGGAAATGATATTTTCATGTGAAAAGTATATTTCATGACTTGTTGAACTTGTTTGAGAACAAAGGGAAAACCTGGGTATCTAAGTGGGTGGATGTGTACTAGTATGCTAGTGAATCCATCTGGTTTGGCCTCAGTTTCACTTTGCAAGATTGACGCTTACAAATATAACTAAACTGTGATGATGATGATTGGAGACCACTAGGTTATGGGTATGTAGCCTACTAGTGGATCGTGTATGAGAACAGATATTTTTGATGGTTACTCTCACCATGATATGAGGTACTAGGGACCCACAATGAGCTAGTGCCCAGGGGTTTTTTCCTATTGATTGTTCTCAATAAATCAGGTATACGCACCATCAAAATACAGTATATTTGGCTGGAAAATTTTGTAGCTTTATAAATTGTCTTAAAAGTGTTGATTTATTAAATTATCCCACTTGATAAGTAATTTTTTTAAGTTGCATCATTTATAAATTGTAACTAGAAATTTCATGTTTTTGAAAACTTTCATGCTTTTCGTCTTTGAATGTTTATCACATTGAATCTATTAGTGGTGGTTTCCTACTAGGCTATGGATCACACACTACTTACACCCTAGGTTGTATGTAGACGTGGTTATTTTTGTTGTCAGAGGTTGGGTACAACTTTTAGTTCTAGTGGTTCGTGTTTCTAGCAGGTCCTTGGGCGTGAAGTCTTGTGGAGATGGCTTGAGGGCGGTGCCCCATTCCTTTATGATTCTTGGGATGTATCCTTTTAGTTTGTACCATTTTTATAGTATTGTTCAGTTGTTTTAAATTATGTAATTCTGTTCTGAATTTTTGTAAAAGATTGTTTGGTTTGAAAATTTTAGATTCATTTTATTGGATTCTTTTGTTGTTTTAATATTATGAAAATGGGTAAATTGTTCCCAATTCACATTTTATGATACTTGCAAACTTATTCCAGCCTATGGGGATTGGGAACACCCTTCGGGCATGTCATGGGCTGGGTTTGGTGCCAGTTTCGGTGGTAATCAGATTTGGTTCGTGACACACATCATGCACATGAGGTATGTTTTGTTGAAGTTCCTGTTAATAATCCACATATAGTATCTAATTATTTAAATATAAGGGTATAATGTACCAGGTTATAATATTTACCTTGAATCCAAAACTCATGACTCTATTCTAGTGTGATATTTTATGCAACACATTGTATTTTACATCAAATTCAATGTATCTATATTAATTGTGATCATAGATATGATTTTGAATCTGAGAATCATGAATGTGTCATTGAATAAATTTGACCTTCTATATCATTTATTTCACATGTTTAGTTCTTACTAACTTCAATTCACCAACACTATCCCAACATGACAGATATATACATCTCTTCCATATATATCATTATACGGGGGCCTATGAATAATTGAGTGGAAATACATACAGATTGTGAATTCAACCAAACATATATATTAAAACAAAGATCCTTTGATTTCTTTAATGAAATTTCTTATTTTGAATTTCATTTTCTAAGTGTCCTTTTTTTATTAACCTTCACTGTTAGGGTGATAAGTACTACTAATGTTCAACTCAAAATTCATGGAATATTGAATCCTTTCCTAGAACATCGTGATGGACATCAAATAGTGATATGATATAATCAAATGTTGTTCCCCATACAAAATCACCATTTCCTCTATCAATATTTATAAAGTATATTGTGTAGTAAATATTCTCAATTATTGGGAGGAGTTGTGGTGAGCTTATCCAACAAAACGATATGATGATTTTTCTAATAAATTAATTTTAATGTCCCATGAAACTATAAGGAAGCATTGTTGTTTAGTATACTAAGTCCTCTTATTAAACATTCCACAATGATCAAATTAAATTCATGACCACCAATAAAATTCTAAAAGTGATAATTGTATCAAAAATATTTAGTGGTAATGGTTTCAACATATGAATATAGTTAATTAATTAATGAATTACAAAATAGAATCTAAAATGATATATCCATATGTAGGATAAACATTAACTGTGAGTAAACTATTTTAAATTAAAATCCCACACAATAATGGATAATGTAAGTGGAATCCAAAATAAACAAAAAATCAGAATTCTCTATGAAAAAATTAAATTGGGAAACAATAAATAAAATTTATAAAAGAAACCAAGATGATGGGAATTTAGATGTGTCTTTTATATGTACCAACCTAATGGGATCAAAATATCAAAAATATTATACCATCAATAATCTATGGTACCATGGATTGTACCTCATCGTCAAAATAATATAAATGTCAATGCAGTCATCATGAAACACCACATATGGATGTATCCCCTTTACCTATACCTATATCAGATAAAAATCAGCATATATACTCCTAGTGAGAGAATGTAGGGTGTAACCAGCCTCCCAGTAGAATACCAGTAAGTGTTTATGGTATTTAAATTACAATGAAATCTAAAAATTTGAGATTGAACTAATATATATAAAAAATAATTTTTCTTTTTCTAATAGAGAAAACCATAATACATACCACATCCCTTTTATAAAAGAAATTCCTTTTGTGGATAATTAGGCATGGGTAGATAAAAAATAAAACTATTTGAATCATAAGTTATATTAAAGAACTATGTAGAGGTAAATAATAATAAATGAGAAATATAAAAATACATATATAATAAATCAAACCATGGGGATTCAACTAACCTTGATTGGTTAACAAAGGACCTATCTTATGGAACAACATATAGACCTATAAAGAAAACCTACGAAACAGACCCAAACATTCCATCATGTCCTCTCCATGTAGAAACCCTAAATTAGAGAAATATCATGGATATAAACATGAGGTATATTGTATTCAATGATCATGTATCCAAAACAATTAATTAAAAACCACGTACCTGGGGTTTCCATGAATTCCAAAAAGTCTAAACCGAAAATAAAAAAATAGAACCATTAAAATTCATGTCTTGGTGGACTTATAAAAGAGAGTTTAAAAGTAAATAAATCTAAATGAACTACTATAGACATTGTTTTGTTGTATATGTGATGTAATATTGTCCAGGGGGAATAGAAATTATTATATTCAAGTGTGATAAATAATATGAAGATAAATTGAAATGGAACACACAATTTATTAATAAAGGTTAAGTATATTTGACATAGTCTACTCTTTACAACTCAATTTATTGATTATAAAACCCACTATTATTGATACAGATTCTTTCATCACAAGATAATTCTAGAACATAAATTTTATAACATGATGAAAACTAATACATTAAATTGTTTGTCGCATCCGTAAAACTAACTAAATATCCTTTTTTGAGAGAAGAGAAAACTGATGATTTCTATATGATGAATCCCCAAACAAAGTGTACTTAATTTTAATCAATTATCCATAACCAATGTAATACTTTATATATGATGTGTAACCTATGTGAGAAAATATTTGAATGCAATTCATAGCTTGACTAGAATGATAGAACATACATTACCACTAGATAGATGAAGAAATATTATAGATGGTGAAAGAGTTGATTAACTTCCTATTGAATGAAATGGATAGTGTACTAATTAAATTTCAGTAAAGGTACAAATCAAATCTATATGGTGTTATAATTTCAATGAATATTTGTTCCTTTATTGAGTGTTCATGATAAATGGTGTGAAAAATAGAGCATTGGATCACTTGATTATTGTATTACTGTAAATTATTTTTATTAATATTTATAAAAGTTTTTTATGATCATCTTCCTATATATTCATAAAATTCCATAATTCCATTGTTTCCCTTATATTGAAAACTATTTCGGCAACACACTCAAATAAACCGTTAAAAAAATCAAAATTATAAAATTAGAATCAACCAGAAATAACATGGCGATAAATTAGATTCCAAAATTCATAATGGAATTTAATCTAATTTATATATATCACTTGAAAAATATAAATGTTTTAAATAAATTAAATAAATTATTAAAATTATTCCATAAAAACTGTTAAATAATTCCATGAATATCACATAAAAATTGACAATAAAAAACATTGAAATTTATTCGGTGATAATTCATAAACTAAAAATAATAATTTATCAATAATTTAATATGATATAGAAACATTCAAAAATTAAAAAATAATAATAAATTATTTAGAAAAATTCAAAAATTCAAAAATATTAATAAATTATTTAGAAACAATTAAAAAATTGAATGTAAGAAGAAATAAATAATTTCCAAATATGAAAAAATGTTGAATATTTTTGTGTACATGGATAATAAGTTAAAATAATATCTAAACCCTGTTTCAAATAATTAAAAACATTTATTATTGACTAAAAATGATTAAACATTTATTATAAAAAAATGACATAATTAAAATAATTATTATATTCATAAAATTAATAATATATTAGAAAAAATTAAATATGTAGAATATCTAAATTCAATGTAAAATACATTAATCTTTGTACACGATATTAAAAAAAATTATATTATATTATTATTCCATACATAAGTCACACTCGAAGAATTCACAAATAATTATAAAAAAATATATTTGTGGTTTCAGATCACGGTACCATGAAATTATAGGCGCTACCATGTAGAGGGAATATATAATACAATTCAATGACCAGATGAAGATACTACAGTGAAACTGTTGTAGGTGTCTACTACCATGCGAAGGTTGCAGGGGACTACTTTCATTACCAATGAATATGATTTTATCACTACCATAGTTGTGCAACATAACCAGTTAAGGAGTGTTTCCATCGAATGGATGATCAACAACAGTTAGGAACATATGAGGTTGTGCATATGATGAATTGTGGGAGCTACTACCATCATAATAGTGCAACAATATGATGCATTTATTATTCTACCAAGAATGGAAATGATGAGGTACATACACCAGTTTGAAGAACCATAGTAATTTTTAGGGTCATACATGATGCTACCATCTAATGTAAGGGGGATAGTGTTGCATGGAAAAAAATGAAACACAAAATAGTAGAATATGGTGATTTGGAGTATTTGAGTTTGTGATACTATGATGATTATACAGGTGTGAGGGCGAGGAGTAGGAAATGAGATACTTCCCCCCAAATTATCTATGCATCGTGAGCAGTGCCTCTATGCATGAGCTTCTAAGTAAGCAAGTAGATCATTCATAATGAAAATAAATAGGTTAATATATATATATATATAATCTAAATATTATATATACATACTAATATATATGTATAATAAATTTAAACAAATAAATATATATAAAAAGATATAATTATATATGTGAAAAATATTAACACATTATGTGAGGTGTTTTAAGATATAAGAAAAAATAATAATAATACTTAATACATATGATATATGACTAAACACTAAATATAATTATGCTAAAAAATTAAAAAAAATTAAACATTGACTCGTGTAATTGTATGATCACATTAAATATAAAAAAAATAAAAAATAAGAATATATGACCATTAAATAAAAACAATACACTAAGAATATGATAAAAATAAATAAATGAAACAACATAATTATTTTTATGAATTAAGATAAATGTAATAAAAAAACATAAACCCAAATCTACACGTTCATATGCATAAAATTTAATCAATTTTCATTTGATTACAAAAACAAACACGTAAACCGAAAACTTTTTATCACATTTTGTAAATTAAAAACATAAAAACTAATTCTATTTAAAAAAAATATTATCATACATACAAATCATCTAAGCATTTCACATTAAAATGTTAAAACACTAAAAAAGTATTATGTACATATAGAAATCAAGATTAAAATATAAACTCCCATAATAACAAGTGATGATAAAAATATTAATCTCAAGGGAAAGATGAATTAAAATTTTAAAGCTCCCTTTGAAAAGTATAAAATATTATATATAATAAAATATCCCCTTCACTTATTATTTTAAAAAATTATTATCTCAACCTATGAGAGGATTTAGAGGGATACCATAATAGGGTTGTAGATGGGTTTCAGAGACACCCCCAAAGTTAGAACATGGGTTTTTAAACTGTATGATCTAACTATGAGTTTTAGAGGGTTTTAGGTAGTTCTAACCACATTGTTGGAACACGGTTTGGGAAACTATGGAGCCAAACTTTTCAACTAATTAAAATAGGATTGTCATTTTTTTACCTCTAAAAAAATAAAATGGGGAATCCTGTTTTTCTTTTTATCTCTCGTGAACATGAACTAATTGACCAAACTCCCTCCCTCCTCTTCTCCTTTCTTCAAGGGGAGTTTTTGAGGTTTATTTTGGAAATTATTCTAATTTTTTTTCCCTTTATTATTTTATATTAATTATTAATTTACATAAATTTTAATTTTCAGTTTATCCTAATGTGGTTTTCATTGTGATTCTACTAAAAGATGGTTGAATTGGTTGAGTCACAATTAGATCACATGATTCTTGTATAGAGGGTCTCCGAATATGACATCCACACTTTTACAAAAAAAAATTCAATGTAGTATTTCATTGTAGATATTATTTCAAATAAATAAATATTAAAATAACATAAATTAGTTTTTATTTTGTGATCGTGTGTATGGGATCTTTCCTGATTTAGAGTTTTGAGTATGTCATGGGTCGTTGTTGAGTGTTTGGTAACTATTTTGGTGTGACAAGGGTTACTAGTGAGATTTTAGGTACATATTACATTTGAAAATAAAAATATTAAAATGAATAATTTTTTATAAATAATTATATATTTAAATATTAAGGAATTTATAATAATAAATTAATTTTGTGGTTTGGTTTTCAGACTGAGACTAAAATATTTTGGGTGATGTCCCATAAGAGCTTCTAAACTTCTTTGGAAAGATGTTTTTATTTATAAAAGGGTTGGTGATCCTTATGAATTTACACTTTTGTACATATTAATTTATTATATTTATGTGGTGTCTGTGTCCCCGACACTTTAGCTAGTTCGACTCTTTATATTATTTTTGTTGTGTAATAAAAATTGGAGCATATGTTTGAAATTGTAAAAGGTACTAAGGTTCTTGATGAACCCACATTTGTCAAGTGCAAATATCACTCACAAATTTATGAGGATATTAATTGAATAGGAAAATGTGTATTGTCCCTAGTGGTATCATACTTCTTATAAGTAAATTGGAGTGATGAATTAGGATGTGTGGCTAATGGGTTTTCCTCCAGAGATACACTGTAGAGACTGGATGATAGGTTGGGTGTTCGGGATGATGATTGATTCCTAGTAATGGGAATGATATTAAGGAAGAATATATAGTGTGAATTTAATAGGAGACTATGGATTCTTCAATGATATCTAATGGTACTCTACTAGGTTCCCTTGGGACATATCAATCTTGGGTGAGGGTGGACTAAATAACATGAAGGGATTTTTCTGATGTAACCATAAAACCCATGTTCTGAATGTGATCTTGAGGGGTGGTGTAAAGAGTTAAGGGATTTAGGAATTTTTCCAACCCCATAACTATGTATATATAATCATTTTTCTTCCCTAAATGTATTAATAATGTTTTAGTAATGATTTCATAGACAAAACCTATGGTCTTGATGAGATGTTATTGTGGATTTTGGGATGCATAATGGTAAATCCATTGATCCGAGATTTCATCCATATGTGATAGTGTCATGGAACATCTATGATGATGATGTCATCATGGTTTCCATATATATCCCCTGATACAACTATCGCATATTATTATGAATTCATAGACGGTTGAGATTTTACATTTGGTTTATAAGTGACTCATTGGATTCCTTAAGTTACTAGAATTCTTTTTATGACTTGAATCCGTCCATTTTGTAATGGGAGTTTCAATTATGATCATTTTTACTATGATTTTATCTCAAGGGATAACCCTTTGATCTAGCTAGTGGAGCATGATGATTTTATTTTTCCTTATCGGGTTGCCCAAGAAAACATTGATCAAGTCAAATGATACAGTGACTTGGGTAATTTTTTAACTCCATTATTCCATAGGATTTATGGAAATGGGTTCATGACATTATTATACATATATCTTTGAGTGATTCTCAAGATATATGGGATCTCTCTATGGAGACATTCATGATGAGATATTGGATGCTTGATATTGCATTTGAGGGATGTCTATATTTGACTAGGATATGTTATTTATATTGTTGTTATGATATCATGAAAAGTACACAGACACCCTAACACTTGATAACGAAGGTATGGTCAATCAGGGTGATGACCATGGGGATTTAAACTGATTACCAATACTAAGTTGGACATGGTCATACTGAGTGGTTATAGTTGGAACATTCATTGTAATATGATTAGGCGCACCAACAAAATGTCTAAATTATGTCATATGGTGGTCATTTATTTTCTGATTTTTATTTCTTTCAGTTAAAAAAGTCAGATCCACATAAATATTTTATACAATTTTTTGTGTGAGACATCATTTTTAGTGCCCAATGAATATATGTACTCACACCCTTCTAGAGAATCCATGTAACTTGGGTACCTGAGTAGATGATCAACATCATATATGAACTGGTAGAGAAGAGGCTTGGTATAGTGATGGGGATTGAGGTTATAAAATCAAGAGAGATTGGATTCATGGAATTAGAAGAGACTTGATTATGTGGTTGGGCCTCTAATACTTTATTTTACTCATATTGTTTTTTATTTACCTACTGATTGATCATCCATACATGCCTACATTTCTTCCACATTACATATTATATTTTTTGGATTGTTTCACTTATCATAGACACTCTTATGAATATTTATAATATATGATTCTTCATTATGTATTCTCTCATTATGAACTATAATACTTGTGTATTATATCCCCAAATAATTACTGTAGACCCCAACTCCTCATTGTATTCCTCGGGCATAAGGGGAATCATGCCTAAGGTATTTTTTTAACTAGGACGGGCACATGTTAAATGGATTTCAAGCAATGTTGTTACACTATCAAAACCATTGTAATTACCATAAAACAATCTATAAATAAACCCCATTATAACAAACCACTACCATGGTCTATAATATATTTCTACTAGCTCAGTTGGTTTATATGGTCAAAGTTAATTCCACTATCTCCCTCAATATAATGGCCACACTCACTGGATAAAGAACACTCTATAGTAGTGTTTTCTATTATCAATATTTCCACACATTTCTTTTGATATTTTATGAAATCAACTATGAGTTTATAGATAAAGAAGAGTAATACAGTGTTCATCAATAAAATTGAATACATTTATACATATCTTCCCACCACACCTCCAACAACCCCTTATTAAAAAAACTTATAAATCCACTAGTAGGTCTCCAAAATACATGTCTCTCCACCCATTAATTACAATAAAATAAAATATAATATATGATTGACATAAGTATTAATCAAAAAAAAATTTATCACAAAGTTTTTAGTGGACCTTTTTCAAAACACACTCGGAATGCGAATCTAACAATCACTATTTCCAATCTCTTATCAATGAAATCTTACGAAACCATTATAATTAAAAAAATAACGTTAAATATTTTTCTTAATTTCACAATTCCCTTAACATCAACTCTAATGACATTGAAAATCTATTAACAAGTTTAATAAGGTGACCATAATGGGCCAAAAATCCTATATAGAAACACACCATTGAAAAAACATTAACACTTCAAAAAACATTAAACATTCAGTTTTAAAATTATTATATGTAATATTACAAAATAGAAACCTAATTCCACTACTCACCTAGTTTTTTAAATCCAATTTCATAATTTCAAAACAATATAATCTTTTACACAACGACATTTCATGGACCATGTCCAATTGAAATAGTTTAAATATTTTTCAAATCATGTTCCAACCATTATGAGACACATAAAAAAGAATAGAATAGTAAATATACATTTTAGAAAACCCCAAGAATATAATGGAACAGAATATAAAATTATTCAATAGAAACACATAACTCGGTTCAATAGGGATAAGGCTAGGTGTTTCCTCCTTTATTGAAGAACACCAAATGAAGCTATTAAATAACCTTTAAAACACTTAGATGTTTTATTTGAATCATTAGGTCTAACCACTCCATAAAATTGCCCTACATGAAATTTAGGAATAATGATTGGGAGATAAATCAAATGAAAGGGAAAAATAAAATAAAATAACGGTTTTGGAGGGACAAATGTGGATAAACCAACTTGAATATATGGAGAATGAAAATAAATGGATGGGAAGAAGTGAGAAATCTTCTTTGGGGTGCACTGAGTATTTTTTTAAAAACATTGAGGTGAAATATATGACATTAGAGTATAATTTGAGTATGTAAAGAATTGTAAAATAAATATTTTAATAAACATAGGTAGGATTTATGTTCTAGATTTATAGATTAAGAATATTGTACTAACCATTTTTGATCCACTACCATGGATAACACATCTCATTCATATACTCAGGGTCTTCAAATAGTTGAAAAAATCACATGATAAATGTGAAAAATGGGACTGAAAGATTATAGAATCACATAAACCACTTATTATACAGTTTACTCCATCCATGAACACATCAGGTTATAGTAACCATACTGATATGGGGTAAAGAAAACATTCCCCTTAGCTCTGAATATTTTATACTGGGGCATCTATAACATGTGTAGAATTACTATACATGGAATAAAAAAAGCATAAAATATCTCTATGAAAGGGCATGCTTATGGTTTCTTCTAGACCCTGCATGAAAATCATGCACCTGAGGTGAATTTATTTATTGTTAAATTTTGAGTGCAAATATTCTCTAGGACATGAATTACCTAATGTAAAAATAAATTAGTAAAAAACAAACTCTAATGTGAAATGACATGTGTTTCAAATTTTAACTATATAGTGTTACCATTTTGAGTTCATGAATTTTCGAGGGGTCTTCCTCTTAATGAGGCGTAGATGGAAAAATAGGGTATAATTTAGTTGGTTTTCAATAAATTATGGTATAAAGTTTTACTTAAAAGATCATTGGTTATCTCATTATGCTCATGGTTGTAATTACATGTTTTCTTTTACTATGATTTTTTGTATAATTCAAAATAATTTTTTACCTTTGAAATTTATTTTATTATATGGAAAACATCAATGCAAGTTTCAACATAAAGAACATCTAATGTAACACCTATATGACATAGGTTTAACTATAATAAGGTTACTTTTGATATCAATGTAATAGTTGTTTTGGAAGAAAGATAAAATTATGTTGGTATTATTTTCAAAATGGGGACATTAAATATATTAAATATATTTTATTCCAAACCATCATTAAGTTGTTGTCTCGGAAATGGTTTTCATTCATTATGATAATGCCTAATAAGGATCAGGATCATAGTCTATACACACACCTTACTATTTATTTAACTTATATTATACATATTTTATTTTCAGTTGATATCAATGGAACATATCTTAAGCAGGGATCATTTGCAAAATTACAGGGAGATAGAGATTATTAAATATAAAGGTTAGTATATTTTATAAATATAATGAGATATTGATTTATTTTTATTCAGAAATAATATCTTTCATGTCTATTTTATCAATGGTTTTTTGAGGAGTTTAATACTTCTTAGGACATCATGGATGGATTAAGAAATGTAATTTATGTTTAATATACAAAAACTCCTTTAATTATATTTGGTGATGATTTCAGAGAAAGTATATTTCAAAACAGAATGAGCCCATCTATATTGATGTAGAATTCAAGAATATTGACTACCTAGAGTGAAATCATAATATTTAGAATTACAAAAATCATACAATTGCACCTCCTTGATTTTCCCTTCGATAGATAGTAATATAACCATTTTGGAAAGTAATGATTTCCTCCCCACCATTATTATTTCATGTTCTATCCTTATAATATACTAGATGATATAGTATTATTTAATCATCAATAAGTGATAAATTAGTGGGTTTATTTCCATTATAATCACATGCTAAATTATTCTATTTTATATGATACTATTATATTAAGAAATCATAGACCTTAATTTACTCATACAATCATAATTTATTAATTATAAATTTCTCATATTTGAATATATACCTTAAGAATTTTGTAACATTATATTTTTTATACTTATTTCTATAGTTGTAATGAATCTAAATCATTTATAAAAATATCTTATCTTCTTACTCTACAATAGTATCTAGGTAGATCTGGTCATGGATCTTAAATTTTCATAAGCAATAAGCTGTCACTTTATCATTTTCCATGAGTATGAAACCAATGACATTATTTGTAGAATTACAGTACATCAAAAACCATTATTGGCATAAGGGGAGTTTCAGTACAGGTATAACAATTAAAAAAATCATGTATAACAATATCTTATAATTCATCCATATACATATATTTTAACCCATATTATGTTAACATAGTTAGTGTGCTATAAAATCGTGATAAATATTCCACATATCATTTTTGGTACACAACTAATCCACATAAACTACAAATCACTATAGCCAACAAGCATGTACCCTAGTTGTTCAGGCTCCTTCTTGGTATCCAAAAGACCCAGGATCAAATCCAAGCAGGGGAGAATTCCCGAGTTACTATAGAAGGGTACTTTAGTAGCAGTGTAATAGGCCACTATCGCAGTACTGTAGCAGCGCCAGACTGTAGCAACGACATCACTGTTGCGGTGGAGGGACTATAGCAGGGTACTGTAGCGGCAACAGTACTGTAGCATCTAATGTAGATGTGCAGGTACTGTAGCAGTACTATTCCCTGAGGGGTCCTTTGGGCCAAAAAATGGGATTTCTAGCTCTGTATGCAGGCTACTTGGCTTTGGGCCTTTGGGCTATGTAATGAGTCACCCTCTATCCAGTGTAAAGAGGTCTTCACTTTAATAATAAATTGAGGATTCGACCCCAACCTTTAAAAAAACTACAAATCACTATAACTCTTATGGGTATGGTCAATAAATCAATCAAAATAACATTTGAAGGTTTTATATATATTTATTTTTTAGGTTAACATGACAAAATATTATGAATTTCTTTATCCAAATGTAAAACATTTATTATAATCAAAAAACATCCCCTTCCTTTAAGTCCATTTCATAATACTTTGATGGTACCATATTTCCTCAATTCACTATGTATAGTAATTGGAATATAACCAATAATTATAACCATAAATTTTGGATCATCAATGTAGCTTTGATAGATATACTTACAATAGTTAGTGGTGAATGGTAGTTAAATGTTTAGACCAAACAAAATACAAAACCTGTTGCAGTAAATTTATTAGACTCAGAGTTAACTTCATGATTAGAGTAACAGAATCATGATCACAGTAGATCTGATTAAATCAAAGTATGTGTTTATAATATTCACAAATAAACATATAAAAACCCATATATAAATATTAGAATAATGAATAACTTTCTATTACACGCACAAAAAAAATAGACTTGTGAAAAAAAGAAATAAAATATCTAGTAAAGGTTAGAATGAATTACAAGCTATATCAAAATATTTAAATAACATAAAATTACTAGAATATTTAGTCATTAAACTTGACTAAATATATCAATAATTCTATAATTACTGTATGGTATGTATTTCCTCACCAAGAAATACCTTGATATGATGATCAGTATATGATATGTCTTCCTTTACATAGAAGCCCTCGAAACAATGATCACTGTCTACCCTCCAATACCTTGAAGCCCTCGGTCCATTAGATTTGATTCACCATATTACTATCACTAGATGACCCCAATAATAATAATTATTATATTCATGGTTACAAAGGAAATTTCATTCGAATGGAAACAACCCAAAGATGGATTCCCTAGAACTGAAACTCACTAATGTATTACAAATATTTTAGAAGGATAAATTTGAAGAGAGGAAAATTTAGAATACTTGAGTTTCGAATGTGACATGCTTAAATCTCATTGAATGATAATATATTGATTGGTGAAGCTCAAAATTTTATTTTTTAAAGTTTTTTATATAACATCAGACAATTGGATCTTGAAAACAATGAATTTTCTGCAATAATTTAATGTCTAATGTTTTTTATTATAATTACAATGATAAATTTATTCCTTATAATAGAAAAAATATTACCTTCTGCTGATTATAAAAATTTGTCATTACAATGTACTTCATTGTTTATTATCAAAATAATTATCTAAATAAATATTAATATGATCTGTTGGAACAAAGGTTAGTCTTAAGGTCATTAATTTTATAAGTCACGTAGACAAAACATAAGCATAACCACTATTCAAAATAATAATAATTCCAATAATCGGGAATACCTTTAATCTGATGTATCTTATTGAGTAGTGTGAATTTTATATTTATATTACATTATAACATTTATATATATGGTATTAAATTATATTTTCTAAAAAAACCTACTAAAATACATGGAACATAAAATTTTTGTAAAAAATATTTTAATAGAGCGATTGTGATTTCCAAAACTAATGTAATGGAAATGTAAGATGCAAAACTTCTCACTGAACAATCTACCACATTTTTGTAAACAAAAACCATATAAAATTTAATAAATCTATATAAATTGAAACACATAAAACCCATAAATATTTTAAGAACATTTATGATATTATTTAAAACTATCTCTGAGTTTAAAATGCCACTGAATATGATGGAACGATATTAGAAAAACTCATATTTAATGAAAATTTATTCCTTTTAGAATAATTCTCCCCTAAATGAAGAGTATTTCTCCTTTTAAAATAAATACTACCCCTTAATAAACCATTACCCACCTTAATAATACATTCCCTCCCATTTTGATTTCAAAAGAAAGAATGGAAAATAATATAATGATTCTGTAAATGATATAAAATAAAACATATAAAACAACAAAATTAATTAACTTATCACCCATGAATAATATCAAAGAACATATAACAATTGAAAATTTTATAATAAAAAATAACAAATAATTTATATAAAAAGTAATTCATAATATGTATCCATTTAATTTTTTTACCAAGATATATAAAAATTTTCAATTCAAAAGATTAATATTTCTTCATAATGTATTTAACAAAGTCATTTATATTTTTTAACTCCCAACGATCCTTCTCCATAATGGTGACCAATTCTTCTAAATTGGGTTGCATCTGAACTTCATTGATGATACTTTTAACTTTCTAAGATAAATCTTGGTTTTTACCCTCATTGTAATCAATTCTTCTTCAAATGATATCATCATGGTCATCTATAATTCCATATCAGAAATATCTTCTTTTAAAACATTCATATCCTCCATCTGATCATTTATAGGGTCTATAAATTAATGAAAAAACATTAATCTATTTTCCATATCTGAGGATAACTTGTTAAAGGATATAACTATTTCTAATTAATGTAGGTTTTTTCCAATAAGGAATAATTTTTCCCACAGATATCATTATCTATTTGTTTGGACCATTTCACTATAAGATTATGTGAATATTTTTATGCTCTAAACATTTCCTAAAAAACATTTAAATCATTCTTTTTTCTGACCACTATTTCAATCAAGAATTTTTGTGGCACTAATATCTCATTCAACGATTCCTGAAGTAACTTATATATTGATTCAATATTTGGTTAATATAGAGTCTGAACACTCACAATTTTCATTGTAATAGCCCGAGATTTTATGAAAAATCTTCTTTTTTATTTTACTAATGTCTTGTGTTATACGCTACACCAAAAGGAGCTTGCACAACACGCATCCTTGACTTGCCTTGCATTACACGCAATCGAAACCTTCCTCGATAGCGTGTGTGGTACGTAATCCTGAGTTTCACGAAACAATGATATGCTATTAAAATATTATTAAAACTAGCCGTTATGAATAGTAATAACCACTTTTTAAATTTTAGAAATTTTAACTCTCAAAATGGACTTCATTTTTGGATTCGGAGTATCGAATTTAGCCTAAGGAGAAATTTTGGTACTTTTCGGATAACTTTCATATTCTGATGAACAGTGAAAATTACAAAATTATAATTAAAAACAACTTTTTTTAATCGAAATAATTAATAGTGATAAATCATTAATTTGAGTGGTTTTAAAGTATATTTAGAATATATTTTTACAATTTAATACAATGTTGTTCATTGGATGTAATTTCACATTTAAACTAGACATAAACAAGTGTCAATCTTTTGATAGATATTGTTTCTTAAAAACACGCTATTTGTTTTAACAGCGGGATTTAATTATAAAAATGCAACTTTTATGTTATGAAAATAGACTTCATTTTTGAATTCGGAATATGAAATATAGCTTGGGATGAAATTTTGGCATTGTTCTGAAAAACATCAATTTTTGATGAATAGTGAAACTACTAAGTGGTAGGTTAAAAACTGAATTTTGCATAAAACATAATTTTACCGCTTCTGTGAATGGAATTTCGAAAATCCGAGAGACACGGTTAATATCAAGGACTGAAATGTGGTTCAATGAGATGAAAATAATTTTTTGGTGAATAGTAACTTTTTACTTTTTTTACCACGGTTAATAGTAAATAGGGTAACTAAGGGTAAATATGATATTAATATTACCCTAACACATGTCCTAATTCTATTGGACAAGTGTAATTCGACCAAAAACAAACTTAGGAATAAAATATGACCATTTAGGCCCACTTGGATTAGATTAGGACATTTATTATTAGTTTATTTAAAGAAGGGTTAAAATAGTTAAAATCAATGTTTAATAAGTAAATCATTTTTAATATGGGGTTATACATAAGATAAATTAGACTATAAATATTCATTAGAAAGCTAAAAAGATTTCCTACATGATGGTATTTTATTTGTAATTTTTAGACATCAAATAATATAATTTATTTATGACACAAAGATGATGCAGTAATTATCTTATTAATCAAATATTGACATAATTGATAATATAAATACCAAAATAAATGTAATTTAAGACTTTTTATGAATTCCACTAATTTTATAGGTTACTATGATATATTAGTGTTGATTTAATCAACTTGGTTCTAACATATAATTCTGTTATGACTTTCACAAAAATCATATATCAAATAGTGCCAAAATTGACACAAAATAGTTTTTAAATAAAATATTATATTATTAATTGTTCTTTTATTCCTAAAAATCTAAGGATCGGCCACATGACTTAGATAAGGATATATATATTAATAATAAACGATTTGGGGTTCGTTTGGCATGTTATAGTATGTTTATTAACCATATAGTGAAAGAAAACAAAAAGACATGGTAAAAGTTAAATTATTTAACTTAGAGTTAAATCTAATTGATAAGGTTAAAATAATACCCTAAACTTGTCTAAATCTTATTGGTTGATATTATTTCGACCCATCCCCACCTTATCTTCGAAATAAGACCCTTTGGAGCCATTATAAACCGATTTTGACTTTAATATAAAATAATATTTTGAGATATTCCTAAGTTGCCCCTCTCCTCCCCTATAAAAGGACACCTCCTCCCCCTCCTCATCACACCAATTTGAGCACTCAAGCTCGGCCAAACCCTGACAAAATCTCTTCTCCACTTCCCTAGAAACATCCTAGAGGTTCTGGTCATCCTAAAAGACCAATTTTAGTGCCCTAAGAGGAGGTCTCAAAGAGGCACTTCAAAGAAGAGGTAATTACCGTTACCAATTCTTTCATCTTTATTTCTTCTTCCTCTTCTTCTTCTTAGGTTGTTTCATTATGAAGTAATAACATCAGTATCACTCATATACTGATATGTTATTATAAGTATGAAACAACCCTATTTCACCATCTATCCATCCTACGGAAAAAGAAATCACCGCGCCTGCGTACGTACGGAATACCGTCTCCACGCCGTGGTGTAATCTATTTTCCACCACCACCTTACATGGATGGGTATAATGGTGTAAAGAATAACTATACATAGTTATTACAACATCATATTGATTCTGATATATTGTATAATCCACTCCAATTCAATTCAATATTTATAGAAATGATATCATCGCTCGTGCGTACGTACGGAATACCGTCTCCACGACGCGATGAGATTCATTCTCCATGTTAACCATTAAGAATGATTATAATGTATATATAAGAAATAATAATGAAATATATGACATTATAAAGCTACTGGATTTATGTATATATATACATATGTATGTCATCTACTTACTTCCATTTCAAGACAATAAGGAAAGGAAAACAGCGTTCATGCGTACGTACGGACTACCGTCTCCATGAACGGTGTTTTTCATTTTATTTATCTACCTATTATATATATATATATACTGAATATATATGATATATAAATCATATTTTATATTCTGGAAGTAAGTAAATCATGATATAAGTAATAATGATGTCAAGAACAACAAGTCAAAACACCTACGATAAATGAAACGATGTTACCCAAAACGCTTCTTTAACATGGAATTTACAAAAGAACGGGTAATATAATGTCATAAGTGAACCATATATGATATCATAACAATGAATATGATTCTGTAATAAGTCAATAACATGATTTAAATCATTATACAGGAGGTTCGGACACTTACAAAGCAAGTCGGACCTAAGGTAAGGGAAATATCACAATCTCATTTTTATCCGAGATTGTTTATACTTTGGTATTTACTGGGGTGTATTTTATCATCCAAATCCATGTTTCATCAATATGTAATATTATTTCCATCCACCTACAATTGTTTAAATCCATTTTTACCCTTCGGTGAGTTTTTAGTAAAGAATATGAAAGGAATCTTTTGTCGTTTTTCGTACGAGGTACTTTTTGACTTTTCCGACAAAAGTACGAAGAATGTTTTTTTTAACTTTTACGGCACGAACGGATTTTTACTGTTTTATAAAGCCTTATTTTCATGAAGCTTCCTCTAAAAGATTTCATGACTATTTTCAATAAAATCTCTTTCTTTTAAAATTGCATGATGTTTTATGAAAAGAAATTGATTTTGAAGAAGAAAGGATATTTTCCTCAAGAATTCAGTTCAAGTGTTTTATCAAAATTATTTTCCATCTAAGATAATAAAGGGTTATGTTTTTATCCCTTTAATTACATTGATTTGATTATGTTATGAGGGAATTATTTTTATGAAGTCATTTACCTTATATGATTTGTTTTATGATGTCATGATGTTACAAGAATCCCATTTTTGTTACATGTGTTATGCGATGATGTATGATTTATGATTATGTGGCACACATAAGAAAGGATTCATTATAAGATGGGTGGGACCTATATCTCCCTCCAATGCATTGGGTAAAGATTTTATATCTCATGAGATAAACATGGCTGGAACGGAAGGTTATTTCGGTTCAGTGATACAGGACTGAAACGAGGAGTGAACTCGGTTCATAAAGGGACTTTGTCCACTAAGATAGTCTTGGAAATGAGTCATGACTAACAAGAAATGATTTTCCATGATTATTTGTTCATGCCACAAAGTTTCAAGTTTCATGTTATGATTATGGTGATCTCATTTTCACTTCTATGATTTCTTCCATGTTAAGATATTATGATCTCTTTTGCAGGTTATGATTTTCAAAAAGATATGATATGATTTTTATTTCTTTTGTATACCCTTACTGAGCATTTGAGCTCACCCTTTTATGTTTTCTTTTCCCCACGATATAAATAAAGGTTTTAGGTAAAAAAGGGAAGATCTTTATGGGAGATATTGAAGATCGTTCACCAAGATTAGAAGATTACGTTCTGAGTTTCCAAAGACACTAAACTATTACGATCCTTTAGTGTGTGCTTTTGTTATGTACTAAGTATTCCGCAAAAGTAATGTAATGTCCATGTACGATAAGCTTCGGGTCTCTACAGTTGGTATCAGAGGAAAGGTTTAGTCAACCTTTGGAAACTAGGATGCGAAAACGTTAGTGAGATCCCTAGAGATATTTCTAAGGTATGTCTAGGGATGTCCCTAGGGATAAGTATACGTATAGGTTATAGTAATAGAATTACGCTAACGATCATAGAATTAAACCTAAGATGTTGGATATTGAAGGTACCCCCCCCCCTTTATTATGTTGTTTTCCCTAGCATGATTTTTGCCTCTCACACTATTCTTTTTTGGTTTTAGACGATGGCTGGAACCCGAAGGAACCGTGTTGATCAATGCAATGGACAATGCAATGATTGCCCTCCTGAACAAACAAATGTTATGGGAGATGGAGTGCAAAATCTTATTGCTATACTTACACAAGCTATGAATCATTCTGGACTTCCAAATGAGCAGATAAGGGAACAATATTCTATTGAGTCTTTCATGAGGCAACGTCCACCTTCTTTCAGTGGGACTTCTGATCCACTTGTTGCTGAACAATGGATCAGTACCACTGAAAAGATATTTTCAGTTCTTCAATGTTCTGAATATGATAAATTCATCTTAGCAGTATATCGTTTGGAAGGTGAAGCTGATCAATGGTGGAATCTTATCAAGAATACGAGGCCAAGGGATGAAATTGAGTCCATGGAATGGGACGAGTTCAAGAACATGTTTTTCAGTAAGTACTTCCCTCGTATTCTTCGAACAAAGATGGAAAAGGAGTTTATTGAGATGAAGTAGAAGGATGATGAATCTATTGGTATATACGAAGCGAATTTTACAAGACTTGCAAGGTATGGATCTGGCATTATCATCCAACCTGAAAGTAAAGTTGATCGATTTTTCAGTGGCTTAAAACCAAGTCTTCGAAGGGCATTAGCTATAAGAGACTTCAGTAGCTATGAAGAAATTATGCGTTGTGCTATCAAGGTAGAAATGGAAGTTGGTGTTACATATCCATCTCATGGTTTTGACAAGAAACGAAAGATGGAGTTCAAGGAGAAATCTCATAATAATGGTGAAAAGAAGATGAATGTTTCCTTATGCACAAAGTGTGGAAAGAAGCATGGTGGAGATTGTCTTAAAGGAACTAGAAAATGTTTTAAGTGTGGAAAAGAAGGTCATCGAGCAGCTGAGTGTCGAAGTAATGGAAAAAGGGTTTCTAATGATGTGAATAAAGCAAACACTACAGAGAACGCACCACCAACACTTCAATGCTTCAAGTGCAAGGAAATGGGGCATTATGCTAATAATTGCCCTAATCCAAGGGTTAATGATGATCAACATGAGCAACCACTGAAGGCAAAGGACAAAGGGAAGTCACATGCGATCACTATTGGCGATGTTGAATATGATAACGATGTGGTGGAATGATTAAGCGTTTATGTAATGGGATTCCAAAATAATGTTGTATCATTGAGTATTGCAATATTTATTGATGTGGTATTCAAAGTGATTGAGATATTTTTTTGGAAATAAGATGATATGCGCATAATGAAGACAAGAAAATGAAATGTTTAATAGTATTCATGAGTTCATGATTGATATAAGGACTAAGTGATATCATGGATTGAGTATATAGAATTTTGAGGATTTTGGTATGTGGAATGTGTTAACTTTTAACTGCATTCATGTTTTCACTAAGGTATTCAAGAGAATACATGATTAAGGACTTTGAATGTTTAGAATGTGATCAACAAAACATATCTTATGATATATGGGGATCAACGATGGTATTAAATCTCTGGTAATCGTTTTCACTATGTTATGAGAGTGGACTGCAGTATTATGGATAAGCCTAAAGATTGAAATGGATTATGTTGGACATAAGTGATTATTGTTTAAGGATAGATGTTTTTTTTCGATATTATTGATGTGATGTTATAGTAATGTAGTTTTAGAAAAAGGATATCCTGCAGGACGGGCGACAGCCCATCGCTTCGGACAAGGCTGTAGGAATTGAACCCACAACCGAAGTGCGACTGGCCTTTATCGCCTACCACTGACCTACAGGAAGTCCCTGTTTAGTAGAAACTAGTTTTATTATATTAAGCAGTATGATATATGAAGTATAAGTCTATTTTAGGAACCATATATGATTAATCTCACTATAGATCGATTTATGCATATAATTTTTGCTAACCTTTTGTTTGAGATAGATGGAATGACCCGTCATTCTATCACATGATCTGCTAACACTTCACGAATAACAAATTCAACTTCATTTATTTAAGAGATGAAGTGGAAATTGTTCAAGGCACGAACAACAGTGAGATTGTACCAAAATAAAGTAAGTATTTATTCTAATTCAAATTTTCAACTTTAGGGGAAATGATCTTGAAAACCAAAAATGTTGTCCTAGTGATCTTATACCTGATGAATCAGATGGTACCTTATATCATCACAAATCTATGGATTTGTGATTACTGGCTTTTCCATATCCATGTTCTCTACCACTCTCCATCAGAACATGATGGTTAGATTTCTCTTCCATATCCATATTTTCACCTATGTGGAAACCCAGTGATTAGTTTATTTGGGTAATCGTTACATTTCATACTTTAGTTTTTAAAGCCAAGTTTTGGTATTCCCTTTTACGATGTGGGTTTCTATTAAAGAAACTTTCGAATAGTAAACCATTTATAACCCCGACGAATTTCGAGGGCGAAATTCATTTTAAGGGGGGTAGAATGTAACAGCCCGAGATTTTATGAAAAATCTTCTTTTTTATTTTACTAATGTCTTGTGTTATATGCTACACCAAAAGGAGCTTGCACAACACACATCCTTGACTTGCCTTGCATTACACGCAATCGAAACCTTTCTCGATAGCGTGTGTGGTACGTAATCCTGAGTTTCACGAAACAATGATATGCTATTAAAATATTATTAAAACTAGCCGTTATGAATAGTAATAACCACTTTTTAAATTTTAGAAATTTTAACTCTCAAAATGGACTTCATTTTTGGATTCGGAGTATCGAATTTAGCCTAAGGAGAAATTTTGGTACTTTTCGGATAACTTTCATATTCTGATGAATAGTGAAAATTACTAAATTATAATTAAAAACAACTTTTTTTAATCGAAATAATTAATAGTGATAAATCATTAATTTGAGTGGTTTTAAAGTATATTTAGAATATATTTTTACAATTTAATACAATGTTGGTCATTGGATGTAATTTCACATTTAAACTAGACATAAACAAGTGTCAATCTTTTGATAGATATTGTTTCTTAAAAACACGCTATTTGTTTTAACAGTGGGATTTAATTATAAAAATGCAACTTTTATGTTATGAAAATAGACTTCATTTTTGAATTCGGAATATGAAATATAGCTTGGGATGAAATTTTGGCATTGTTCTGAAAAACATCAATTTTTGATGAATAGTGAAACTACTAAGTGGTAGGTTAAAAACTGAATTTTGCATAAAACTTAATTTTACCGCTTCTGTGAATGAAATTTCGAAAATCCGAGAGACACTGTTAATATCAAGGACTAAAATGTGGTTCAATGAGATGAAAATAATTTTTTGGTGAATAGTAAGTTTTTACTTTTTTTACCACGGTTAATAGTAAATAGGGTAACTAAGGGTAAATATGATATTAATATTACCCTAACACATGTCCTAATTCTATTGGACAAGTTTAATTCGACCAAAAACAATCTTAGGAATAAAATATGACCATTTAGGCCCACTTGGATTAGATTAGGACATTTATTATTAATTTATTTAAAGAAGGGTTAAAATAGTTAAAATCAAAGTTTAATAAGTAAATCATTTTTAATATGGGGTTATATATAAGATAAATTCGACTATAAATATTCATTAGAAAGATAAAAAGATTTACTACATGATGGTATTTTATTTGTAATTTTTAGACATCAAATAATATAATTTATTTATGACACAAAGATGATGCAGTAATTCTCTTATTAATGAAATATTGACATAATTGATAATATAAATACCAAAATAAATGTAATTTAAGACTTTTTATGAATTCCACTAATTTTATAGGTTACTATGATATATTAGTGTTGATTTAATCAACTTTGTTAGAACATATAATTCTGTTATGACTTTCACAAAAATCATATATCAAATAGTGTCAAAATTGACACAAAATAGTTTTTAAATCAAATATTATATTATTAATTGTTATTTTATTCCTAAAAATCTAAGGTTCGGCCAAATGACTTAGATAAGGATATATATATTAATATTTAACAATTTGGGGTTCGTTTGGCATGTTATAGTAAGTTTATTAACCATATAGTGAAAGAAAACAAAAAGACATGGTAAAAGTTAAATTATTTAACTTAGAGTTAAATCTAATTGATAAGGTTAAAATAATACCCTAAACTTGTCTAAATCTTATTGGTTGATAGGATTTCGACCCATCCCCACCTTATCTTCGAAATAAGACCCTTTGGAGCCATTATAAACCGATTTTGACTTTAATATAAAATAATATTTTGAGATATTCCTAAGTTTCCCCTCTCCTCCCCTATAAAAGGACACCTCCTCCCCCTCCTCCTCACACCAATTTGAGCCCTCAAGCTCGGCCAACCCCTGCCAAAATCTCTTCTCCACTTCCCTAGAAACATCCTAGAGGTTCTGGTCATCCTCAAAGACCAATTTTAGTGCCCTAAGAGGAGGTCTCAAAGAGGCACTTCAAAGAAGAGGTAATTACCGTTACCAATTCTTTCATCTTTATTTCTTCTTCCACTTCTTCTTCTTAGGTTGTTTCATTATGAAGTAATAACATCAGTATCACTCATATACTGATATGTTATTATAAGTATGAAACAACCCTATTTCACCATCTATCCATCCTACGGAAAAAGAAATCACCGCGCGTGCGTACGTACGGAATACCGTCTCCACGCCGTGGTGTAATCTATTTTCCACCACCACCTTACATGGATGGGTATAATGGTGTAAAGAATAACTATACATAGTTATTACAACATCATATTGATTCTGATATATTGTATAATCCACTCCAATTCAATTCAATATTTATAGAAATGATATCATCGCTCGTGCGTACGTACGGAATACCGTCTCCACGACGCGATGAGATTCATTCTCCATGTTAACCATTTAAGAATGATTATAATGTATATATAAGAAATAATAATGAAATATATGACATTATAAAGCTACTGGATTTATGTATATATATAGATATTTATGTCATCTACTTACTTCCATTTCAAGACAATAAGGAAAGGAAAACAGCGTTCATGCGTACGTACGGACTACCGTCTCCATGAACGGTGTTTTTCATTTTATTTATCTACCTATTATATATATATATATACTGAATATATATGATATATAAATTATATTTTATATTCTGGAAGTAAGTAAATCATGATATAAGTAATAATGATGTCAAGAACAACAAGTCAAAACACCTACGATAAATGAAACGATGTTACCCAAAACGCTTCTTTAACATGGAATTTACAAAAGAACGGGTAATATAATGTCATAAGTGAACCATATATGATATCATAACAATGAATATGATTCTGTAATAAGTTAATAACATGATTTAAATCATTATACAGGAGGTTCGGACACTTACAAAGCAAGTCGGACCTAAGGTAAGGGAAATATCACAATCTCATTTTTATCCGAGATTGTTTATACTTTGGTATTTACTGGGGTGTATTTTATCATCCACATACATGTTTCATCAATATGTAATATTATTTACATCCAACTACAATTGTTTAAATCCATTTTTACCCTTCGGTGAGTTTTTAGTAAAGAATATGAAAGGAATCTTTTGTCGTTTTTCGTACGAGGTACTTTTTGACTTTTTCGACAAAAGTACGAAGAATGTTTTTTTTAACTTATACGGCACGAACGGATTTTTACTGTTTTATAAAGCCTTATTTTCATGAAGCTTCCTCTAAAATATTTCATGACTATTTTCAAAAAAATCTCTTTCTTTTAAAATTGCATGATGTTTTATGAAAAGAAATTGATTTTGAAGAAGAAAGGATATTTTCCTCAAGAATTCAGTTCAAGTGTTTTATCAAAATTATTTTCCATCTAAGATAATAAAGGGTTATGTTTTTATCCCTTTAATTACATTGATTTGATTATGTTATGAGGGAATTATTTTTATGAATTCATTTACCTTATATGATTTGTTTTATGATGTCATGATGTTACAAGAATCCCATTTTTGTTACAAGTGTTATGCGATGATGTATGATTTATGATTATGTGGCACACATAAGAAAGGATTCATTATAAGATGGGTGGGACCTATATCTCCCTCCAATGCATTGGGTTAAGATTTTATATCTCATGAGATAAACATGGCTGGAACAGAAGGTTATTTCGGTTCAGTGATACAGGACTGAAACGAGGAGTGAACTCGGTTCAGAAAGGGACTTTGTCCACTAAGATAGTCTTGGAAATGAGTCATGACTAACAAGAAATGATTTTCCATGATTATGTGTGCATGCCACAAAGTTTCAAGTTTCATGTTATGATTATGGTGATCTCATTTTCACTTCTATGATTTGTTCCATGTTAAGATATTATGATCTCTTTTGCAGGTAATGATTTTCAAAAAGATATGATATGATTTTTATTTCTTTTGTATACCCTTACTGAGCATTTGAGCTCACCCTTTTATGTTTTCTTTTCCCCAGGATATAAATAAAGGTTTTAGGTAAAAAAGGGAAGATCTTTATGGGAGATATTGAAGATCTTTCACCAAGATTAGAAGATTATGTTCTGAGTTTCCAAAGACACTAAACTATTACGATCCTTTAGTGTGTGCTTTTGTTATGTACTAAGTATTCCGCAAAAGTAATGTAATGTCCATGTACGATAAGCTTCAGGTCTCTACATTCATGGTTTGGGAAATAATATCAACACCCTTTTAATAAATAGTTTATCCTGATTCAAATTTATCATGCTCAACCAAGGATGGGTTTGTTCAACTGATTTTGAAATCCACCTCTTTTCCTTTTTCTCAACTTTCTTAGAGACTTTCTTATCAACTGATACATCAAGAATTTCAACATCCTTAAAAGAATCATCATTTTTATAAACTATAATCTAATTTTTTTTATTTTGATATTATTCCTTTTATAACTTTTCATCCTTTTATTATAATGATTTTTATTCTTGGAAACTCTTTTATTTTTCATCATTGTAAGACATAGAAGAAAAATACGATGAAAATGATTCTGATGATTCCTTATCCAACTAGGTTTTTTATAATCACCGTCATTCCTTTATTCTTATTCCTCATATTATTCTTCTAATTAACCTTATTTTTATTCTTCATCTCCTACATCAAATTCTTTTTTATCTCGTTCTTCATTTTCCTTAATAACTTCGTTATTATGTTCTTTATCGAACTGTCTTTCCATTCTCAAACATACCAATCCAAATGACTCAGTTTCTGATTGTTTCTCTGATAAATTTGGAACTTATTTTTAAATAAGTGGTTTTCCCTTACCCTTATCACCCACATAAGGTACTATTGATGTTTTATAAAAAATTAACCCATCTAAAGAAATAATTTGATCGGTGTGGGATATGGAAGTAATATATTCTTGAATGATTTTTAAAATTCTTCCAATAGGTTTTCTACTATCTTAACTTCATCCATGATCTTTTTTTGTTTAATTATTTTCTAATCTTCTTCAACATGATCTATAATTTGAATATTTAAATCCTTCTTTTCTATTGGATCAATAATGAACTGCAAACCCCCTAGATTTTTTGAGACTTATGATCCATAAGATTCAACAAAATCTCATTGACATTTTGTTTTCCTTATTATACATGGTAGGAGGAGATGTTTTAGAATTATTTTTTTATTATTTTCAACTTCATAAACATTCTTTAATGGTTGGACATCCGATGTAACCCAATAAATTTTTTCTGAAAACTTATTTTCAATAATCAAAGAACAAATTCATTCTTGATATTGTATCTTCACTCATGGATGAAATCTTTTCCCTATGTTTATATGATTTTTTATCCACTATAAAAAACATTATAAATTTTACAACTTTCATTATGATAATATATGGGATTATAATATCTTCGACTTGATTAAGGGAGTTTTGATACTATTCATCGCAATGAAGATGAACATGACCAAGTGAATCATCCTCATGAGACCAGGATGATAAAATATTTCTTTAAACATTCAAATTACCCATGTCCCATTTCCCAGGTACAATACACCCTTTAATCCATAGGGCTATAACATTATTGTTACATGTCAGATGTGATATTTCTCTTAATTTTTCTTAGATAGTAAAAAATTAATATTCATCCCCATTATTCTAAAATTTTATAATCTTTTTTGGTAACTTATGTATCGATATGTATGATTATCCATTGTATGGTACACCAACCGAGATTGATAATATTTTATAAGTTCATCTGTATCTTTTTGCAAACATTATGAATTAGACATTTCACTTACCATATTATCTAGAAAATTGAACAAATGAATAAAGCATATAAAATACATTAGGAAAAAAAATATTTATCATAATTTTCATCACAAAAAGAATACCATCCTTGAAATGAAATAATCATTTTGAGTGATGATTCAATCTTATAAAACTGTTATTTTCTAAGAGTATTTCCCTAAACACAAACCACTTTTCCTAATTTTCGCCTGTTTATAGTAGAACTAAAACTAATACCAATGATTAGACATAATGAAAAAGTAACATAATGATTCCTTTGAAGGTTGAATGATTCATTGGTATCGTTAACTGGTAATTCATATTTTTTTTTTGTAAAATGAACATATTACAATATTTTTAAAACGAATCTAATTATGACAGTTTTTATTTGATGAAAAATTATTACAATAGTTATATTATAAATAATTATTACTCTATTTTTGTTTCTTGAAAAATTATTATTATAGTTTAGAAAAGATAACAAAATATGGCAGTTTTTTTTAAAATAAGTAATTTTCATTATGAAATTTTGAATATGAAAATTTTATAAATATTCATGAGTCTATATATTTTTTGATAATGTTGACTATGTAATGTTATATAAAATTTTATGTCTTAAAAACTCATTAACCTATAATCATTTTAGTAAAAAAATTATGAAAACTAAATTATTAAATAAAAACTATATTTTTTGAATAATATAAAAAATTTGTAATCACCCTATGAAAATGATTATATTAATATAAGTATATGGGAAAACTAGAAATAGATTTCAATGATAACTATACATTTTTCATTCTTTCCTTCTTTTTACCATATTGAAATCAATCATAACTAAGTGGTTTATTAAAAATATCATCAAGTTATTATTTTGATTTGATGAATTATAAAATTATATATGCTTTTAATGTGAAATCAAGAATAAATGGTGTTTTATAACAATCTTCTCATCATGTAAGTTATGTGATGGGTTTTTAATTAAATTAATGGAACTTATATTACAAAAAAAATATTTTAGTTTTATTTAAACTCATTCTATAGTCAGTTAGTGTGTGTTGTATCAATAACACATGAGAAAACAACTTCCAACAGTAACATATTCTGCCACACTATTTGAATGTTATACAGAGTGTTGTTTCTTACATGACCAAGAAACTAAAGAATATCATATTAAATGAAATTTTGGGATGTAAATTTCCTATCCATTATACATCAACAAAAGTCAATATCTGAAAAAATTTAGTTCAAAAACATTTCCAAAAAAATTGAATAAGCCTAAATCAATAGTTCCCATAAGAAAAAAAATATTTTACAGCTTTATGATGGGATTTTTTGGATTGGATTGATATCTTTCTCAAAAGAATATAGGAAATATTAAATTTTGATGACTATATATTATGTAAATTAAGATTCTTATCATACCTAAAAAAATATTTTGATCAGATAGTTTCCTAGCCTAAACAAGATCTAATGTATTTGAGGTACTAAGGGGAGTACTAAATCATTCGCTACTATCTTATATTAATTCATTAAAAAGATATTCTATATAAATATATCAAGATATAAAATTTTCTTTTTGTTTTTTATGAAATTTTAACACCAATAAAATGTGTTAACTCAACAATTAAAAATTTTTCAAACTTTGATTTCATAAGATCAACATAGGAATCAGTTAATGATATTTTAGTTTAACCAAATATAATGTCATAAAATATGTATACAATCATAGTTCATTTATTTATATCTTTTATAAAAGGATTTGGATTCAAAACTACCTTAAAAGATATTTTGTCACAAAAATCATTTTCACATATCATAACAAGCTCTATGGTATTTTTTTAAATACATATATTGTTTTAGTAAGATTAAAAAAATATTGAAGATATTTTGTTTTTTCAAAACTAGGTGGGTGTTATATACAAACATCCTTCTAAAAATATATCAATTAAGAAAATCACAGTTTACATCGATTTTTTATATTTTGAAGTTAAATAATGATACAAATTTTAGAAGTATTGAAATAACATCAAGTATTACTAACAGATAATATGTTTCATTGTAATATACTCCCTCTTGTTGATTATAACCCTTATCAATAAGTATGTCTTTATTTATATCCATTATCACATTTTTTCCCATTTAATTCAAAAAAGTCATTTTAATCAAATTATAGAAGTTTCTTTTAGACGTTTAGCTAAAGTATATAATTTTTTTCCTTAAAATTCATTGAGATCACCTTGCATAGCCATAGTCCAATCCTCATCACCTAAAACCACAAAAGATTCTTATGTTAAAATTGGAAATATGACGTTAAACGATCAATTTTATTTCCTAATTAACTTATAGGCCTAACTAGTCGATCTACATCCTTAATGATACTTTCACATGGATGATTCCTAAGAAACAACTCACTTTATGGGTTTTGAAAATTCTATTATTCAATAATTGGTATAAAATATTCATGAGTATTACCTTCCTAAACAAATTTTAGAGTTATTTTATTAGGAGAAGATCTTCATAAAATTGTTAAAAATGTATTTTAGAAATAAAATCTAATGATATCTGTTGAGGTTTTTTGAAAACGAAAGGATCAGTTTTATCAAACATAACATGCACTATTTCTTCAACAATATAAGAATTTTCACTAAAAAATTCATAATCCTTACTAGTGGTGGAATAACCTTAAAATATTCCATCATTAGATTTTGGTGAAAACATTTTTAGAATATATTTATTATTCATAATGATTACATTTCAACCAAATCATTTTATGTAGGAAACATTTTATTTTCATCCTATCTATAACTCATAAGTGGCTTTTTTAAGAAAATGAATCATTCAAACTGATTTGAATGTATAGAAGGTAGTGCTAACAATTTAAACCCAATTTGTTTTAGCAATTCAGTATCCACATAGTATGGTTCTAGTTATTTCATGAATAATTGTATTTATTCTTTCAAATACAATATTTTTTCAGATATTCTAGGTTGTGAATAGTTATTCTCAATACCACTCTTAGTAAAAAATATTAAAATTATAATTTTCATATTATCCACCACGATCACTATGAATTTTTATCAAGGACAAGTTTTTATCATTTTTAGCATTGGATATAAAAAAATTTAAAACAACTAAAGGATTTATATTTGGTTTTAGGAAAATATACCCAAGAATATTTAGTGTAATCATTAAATAAGGCATATATATATAGTTTCTTCCACTAATACTTCACATTTGTGTAGAGAAAATAAGTCCATATACACTAACTGTAATGCATGAGATGTTGATACATTACTAAGATATTTAAAAGAAGAATTAGGATGATTATCTTGTTGAAAAGGGTCATAATCATTTGATGTATAAAAAATATATTGCGGTATACCCTTAAAAGTCAATTACTAGTCAAATTAACTACGTTTATAAAGTTACAGTTTCCTAAAAATCTATGCCATAACGAATATTTATATTCCATTTCACTGCGTTAAGCTATGTCTTGTCTACTTAGGTCTTCTATGATTAGTGTATAAATATTATCATGCCGATCGGTAGAGTAAAATCCACTATCCATGTACAAATTTTTGTTATTGTTGGTACTTTATTTTTATTCTCTGTAAACAAAGATTAGTTTCTCAGAATCCCACCCTTCATTGGTCTATTGTTGTTAGAAAACATAATTTTAGGTAACTGAATTTTTCCAACCATACATTATTGATACAATGTCATTTTTTTGAAAAATAATTCTTATGAATGCCTAAATATTAAAATATTTTCAATGAAAAAAATTTCATCTTGTTCCCCCCACCTTTGCAATTAGTTTAAAAAAGTTCTCCTTTAGGACCCAAATACTTGTTACTATGATTATGTGTTTTATTATTAAAAACCTATAATATATTATAACTATATGTATGAATCTTCTCATGAATTTTATCAATGTAATACATACCATTAGTAAAAGATAAAAGCATTTCTTCAAATAATAAATTACAGATATTTGTTTTACTACAAAATTCTTATCCACATTAGTAATAGTTTTAGAATTATGTATTTCAAAATTATTTTTTAAATAATTATTATAAAAAACATAATTTTCAAAAATCCTATGAAATATAATCTTTATAAACATTTCTTTTATCAGGATCTTTATACAGATATGATATTTCATTATTCAAAAGATTTGTTCACGAATCCATCATAGAAATTTTATATTTTTGCATTATCATGCTTTTTAAAAATCTTACAATTTTCATTTTCAAATAGTTATGAAAATATATAAACTTCGCCATAACTTGGTAATTATTATATTCCAATGAGGTTGATTATTAATGTGAATATGTTAAATATTATACTTAATATAAATTAAATTTAATGATATGTTAGTTAAATTCATAGTTTTTAATACCTTTTCCAATATACATTGATTTTCAATGGGTACATTGGAAAAAATTGCAATGATCCTCTGTTAGGAACATTCATTACCAGAAGAATTTTCTTAAGAGTATCCAATATCTGAAATACATGTGTCAAAAGGTTTCAAATCATTCTTGATTTTTAAATTAATTTTTTGGTATTTATATATAAATTAATTTTTTTCCATATATGCTTTGGAAAATTAGGTAAAATATTTTATGCTTTTTTATATTCAAAACTTGTGATATAAGATTCATTCGTGTCACCTTATTCCTTATGACCATTGTCATATTGATATTGAAAATATTTATTTCCCACAATATTCTTCATCATTTTGGAAAGATTATCCAACTAATTTGTAAATTGTTCTGATGTAATAGAATCTAACTGAACAATATCAATATTCTTTCTTGAATATTTCAATACAATATTTGAATATTGTTCTTTATTAGATTCAATAGAAGTTGTAGAAAAAGAAACAACACCATTTTTCTTTTTTGATTTCTCATCATCTCTTTTAATTATTCTCTCATACCACATGAGAGTAATAATAAAATCATTAAGAGTACGATTTTTATATTTTCTGATATCATCCACAATTTTTCTTTCTGATTCCCACCCATTAGTAATTATGTCGATTATCTCATTTAAAAAAATTAAACATCAAGAAATTTTTCCCAAAGAGATTATAAACTATTTATAAAACTCATTAATCATTACAGCATCTTGGAAATCAACTCATCCAGTTGAAAATAAAAAGATTGGTAATATGATCTAAGAATTCCTATTCTAGAATCCATAACATTGTATGTTCCAAAACGTGTTCCAATTTCATCCAAATACTTTTGGAACATTCAAAATATGAAAATAGAATATATATATTCCTCATCATAGAAAAAAAAATACTATTTATGACTTTATTGTTAAACTGATATTTTAATTTCTCAACATTTGTAAAATCATAAACATCCTTATTAAAGTATATAGTATTTTCTTGTAAGAATTAAGAAGTTATTAACAACAATGTTGATCATAAATTATTTCATTGTGTATCTCTAGTATTCATCGTCATTCCCCTCAATTGTAGGTATTTGAATAGGATTCAGATTATCAATAGATCTAATATTCATACCTACCATGTTAAAAAAATAGAAAATATTTTCTATAAATAAATAGTCGTGTAACCATGTTTTCTTAAAAAAAATATAATATATCCTAAAAAAATTTCATTATGTAAAGAATGTAAATACCTGGTAAGTATATAACTAGTGGAAACCTAATTTAATATCAATTGTTGGGATAGAAGAGTAGCTTATATGGAAATAATTACAAAAGTTAGGGGGTGAAATTTAGTTTAAAATTTTAAACTAGATAATACACATAACCACTTAAAGTAATTTTATTGGACATAGCCTTTATTTGATCATCAAGGTATGAGAATCCAAATCATATTTTATGAAATTAAATCATGGTATGTATTTATAATATTCACAGAAACAATAATAAAAAACTATATAGAAATTTGAGTATGAATAACATCTTTATATTACAAGAAAAGTGGAATACACTTGTAAAAACAAGCTATACAATAGCTAGTATAAGTAATAATGAGATAAAATCTATATTAAAATATTTAAATCTTCTAACTATATGACAAAAGGTAGTAAATAACCTTGAATAAAGGTATCCAAACTTTTATAATTGTTTTAATGTCTATCTTTCCTCACTAGGAAAGTCCTTGATACGATAATTTGTATAAGCTCTGTCTTCTTATCCTCGGAATCCCTTGATTTGCTTGATCAAATTCACCATATTACAATCTATGAAAGCATGTGATCATAAAATTGAATAGTCATATGATTACAAAATATTTTTTTTCTAAAGGAAACAACACTAACAATGATTCCTTATAACTATAAGTCCTTAAATTATTATAAATACATTGTAACGTGATGTTCCCACTGAGTAAATATTGGAAGACATGAGTTGTGAATGAGATCAGCTTCAAATTCATCAAATATCTGGTTATTTATAGGTGAATATTTAATGATCAAATTTTTATTTTTGTTGCAACGGCCTCACAAATATGTCTATTGATATCTCACAATTTCCTAATATAACTGATTGTCCAATGAAATCTATTTTCTGCACCATTAACATTATAAAAGTATTCCTTATGAAATAAAGAATCATTTTTTCATTGGATTTTAAACACAATTCATTTCAATGGAGTTCCTTATTGATTATCTTATAATGAAATTAATGAAAATTACTCTGATAAATTAGTACGAATTGTTTTCCATTGGTAATTTATTTTGACAATATGATAAAAATACATTAGTCTAACACCAAGTTTGAAAAAATGTCATTCCAATAATTGAGTGCACCTTCAGTGAGTTTTATCACATTGAGTAATGATATTATTATATTCATAATAAATTATATGTTTTTTATTTATGATATAATGTAATGTTTCCAAAAAAACATACTGAAATACATGTAACTTATAAATTAGTAGACAATGTTTTAAGAGAGCGTTTTTTGTTTCCATGACTAATGGAATGAAATAATAATAATTAAAATTGCTAACTCAACATAAATTTATCATGATAATATATGAAGATGATATTAATAATGTCCATGAATATTTTTTGGGAGTCTTTATATCTAAAAGGAATCAGGTAGAACATCTTTTATCCATATACCATTTTATATTCCTCTATAAAATAACCAATTAAATATTTTATATACTATAGATATTCTCAAATATAGGTTTGGATGTTCCTTTAATTTTTTTTATAAATATACCCCCTGATACGAGGGAGATCTACACAATTATTTGAGAAATACAATTTCATATTGACTTAGAGTATATATGTCCACATTATTGATGGTTTTTATTGCATCTACCATTTGAAAAAGGTATGATTCTTCATGGGGTATCAATTCCCAAATTATTGAAGGATTCTTAACCTAAACTCTTAATATTCATCATACTTCCATTGGATATTATGACAATTCACGATATGGGAAGATATTAATTTTTCATTATTGTTATTTGGAGCCCTATTTAATGAGATCCAAGAGATTCATAGTATAGAATAAAATTACACCCAAGGTATAATTATGATCTTTTTGGAATAAATCATCCTAAAAATTCTAATTATGGTTATATAAGAAACTCAATTTATAATTATTTCACTACATTGTGTTTTTATTGAAATATCTAAAATAAGGTATATGGGTGATGATTCAATAGTTCATGTAATCATAATGATTATAAAGGAATACATAGAATATTAATAAAATAAAGCTTTCACTATTTGTGTTTGAATAATAATCATACCATTCAAGACATTATTTATTTATCATTGTGCCGAATATTTTCTATAATTGAGAATTTTATAAAAAATAAGCCATAAATTGATGGGTAAATATCTTATTAGTATGGGTAAATAAATTCAAAATACCTGTATTTTGATATCCTTAAGTTTATCCAGTGCTGTCTTTTAAAAACCTAATTCCCTAATCTACTAAAATTTACACTAATAAAATATATAGCACAAATAAATATGTTTATTTTCTCGTTACAATTAGGTTTATAAAACATGAATAAACACAATTTTTTTTATATTTTTTTGAATATTTTTGTAAAATCCTTCTTTATTATTTCATATTACTAATAGTACATGTAATCATGTGGGGAAATACCTTAATTAAATAAGAATGGAATACATAATTTTAAACATTCAAATATAATATCTTATTTCATTGATAAGTGAAGAATATATATGATTTTAATCAATGAGAGATTTTATAAAATATGAATCTACATACAATATTGAAGATAAGTAAGAATGAGTTTAACAAATTAAAATATATTCATATACCTATACAAAATTATAATATTTAAATTCATTTAGAATTTATTTAGGATGAATCATTGGAAAAAGATAAAATGGGTAGACGATAAACCCAATAGACATAGTTGAGTTCAACAATCCCTTTATATTAGGTCATGCTTGTTTAGTAAGGATTTTAACTCCTATATATTCAAATCATCTTTATTAAATAAAGAACCTATAATTTCATAAAAATATTTTTGTTATTCTTGACTAATTTTAACCATTATATGTTAGTTATTATTTTCACTATTAAATATGAAATCATAGATAACATATTTCAATTAATTGTTATTTTTTTCTTTTGATTTAATTTTTTGAATGAATTATTATTTATATATTTTTAAAATTATTTAGTAAATATTTATTCTATATATACACATTAAGAATATTTTAACCAAACCATACACAAATGATGCGATAATAAATAATTCAAAACATCCTCATAGGGGGTTAATTGGTCCTATATGAGATTTTTTTAAATAGAGGGTGGGAAGCTTATTATATGATCCTATATTATAAATAAAAATTTTAAAGTAAAAAAATGTAATTAAATTATACCATCATAAAAATTAATTATTTTAAAAATGTTTTTATTTAGGAGGTAAATATGTGTAGAAATTTTGAATAAGAAAATGAATGTAAAAAATGATGGAACATTACATTCTTTTGGAAGACGATATATTTTTATTACCATTAATAAATTGAAGGAATTTGTTTGGGTGTCAATAATAGATAAAGTTATCTAAAGAGGATTAAGATATATTAATTTTGTAGAACAAGTGAAATGAGATAAATTGAGAAACTGATTTCCATAGGTGGTGATAGGGGGTATTCATACTTCAGGAGGGGTATTATGGGTTATAATGATGAATAAAATAATATTCAATGTGCAAATCATTAAATATTGGTCATATTTTACCTTATATAACATATTTTATTAAATATAAATTATTTTACACTTTTTTGAACCACAATCCATTGAATCTATTAGTTTTTTTCAAAAGAGTGAATAGAAAAACCAAAAATATTTTTTTAATGGAATAAATTAACCTTTTTGACTATTGAATTTACTTTTTTAGTATGAATATTGTGTTTATTATTTATAAATGAATAATTAATCATATTAAGCATATTTTTAGTAAATTATGATATTTTAATTTTTATTATATCTATCATTACATCTATATTATATCACCCATCAAGAGGAATTATAAAAAAAATTATATCTACTTTTCAATGAAAAATTAATTATCATAAAAATTTACCAGGATTCCTTTGAAAAAAATTAACCTTTTGAATCCAAAAATGTTTTTTTTTGATAAAAATTATTTTCTAATTTATTCTATTTTAATATATATATATGTATATATATATATATATTTTAATAACAATGTTTTTGTTGTTTAATGTATGTTAAAATAGAATGTTAAAAACAAAAAATTAAAATTTATTTGCATATCATAATTTAGTAATTTATTTTATAGCATTATTTATTTTAAATTTATATAATTTATTTATATTCAATTTTATTTACATATAATTTTACTATTATAATTGATTTTTAATCGTATAATTGACATATTACTATGTTAATGACTATATTACAAATCTAAAAGTCTTTTTATTTTCTAAATGGTCATGTTACCATAATAAATCCTATAAATTCCTCTATTTTAAAAAATTCATCATCCACAAAGTTTTCTCTATTTTTTACAGTAACACTTATGAATTTTGGTGTGTATTGTTTTTTAAATAAATAATTTGTTTAATTTCATCCTCTACTCACAAAATCAAACTAAAATAACCCATAACATATTTATAGTTATGTGATTTTAAGAATAATAAAATATTTAGAAAACATATATATTAACCAAATAGAAAATTTTGAATTTAGAGGAAATCTTATTAAAATCATTTAATATATAAATTTATAACCCATTTTCAATGAACTAATTAGTTTCTTAATAAATTAAAATAAATCAATTATAAAATAAGTTTTTTATAATATATAATATTTAAATATTTTCACAAACATATCAATTTAATTAATGAAATTATTGGTATGATATAGTACTTGGAGCACTTAAGGTTTTAAATTAAATAGTATATTGAATTTATAAAACATATGATTTACATTTTCTAACATTTTTTATATTTTACATAACAATATTTATTTGGTCTTTTATTTTAGTTTATTAATACTTTGGAAAAACTATTTTTGAATTACTTTTAGAGCCACATAAAACTCATATTATTTAAAATAAATCAATTTATATCATTAATATCAATGGCAATACAAATTGTACCTTACACATATATTTTAATTATAAAAATAATCATTTTATAAAAACAATTTTTTGGCAGTACATTTTATAATTTAAATCAATTTTTAATTAAAAAATAAATTATAAATGAAATAATAGATTAATTATTTGGGACAATTTTTTCCTTATTATTTAATGTGATTAATTAATTTTTTTAGCTATTGAAAGTGAATTACATAGGTAAAAAAAGGTTACCATAGTAAAATAAAATATATGAACAGTAATAAATCAAGGGATAAAGGGAATGAAACATGTTTAGAACCTATTTATAATGCAGTGTTTGGGATATTCTAGACCTTATATCTTCATAATGTCCATTATTTACAATTTTTCCACCACATTTTGACAGAATTATATTTTATTAAATATATATTTTAAAAAAATTAAATTCTTCAATAGCTTTTGTTACATGTAAAAATGAGTTTAGAGGATCCGTGATATAGAATTAAAAATATTATTTTCACATAGACATTGTATTGAGAGATATGAGAAAAAAATACTTAATAATTAAAATCTATGGTTAACACATGTATAAAATATTTTTTATTTAGTTTTCAATTAAGTGAAAATTCAAATAAATAGAATTTGATAATAATTAAGATGTTTTTTGTGAAAAAAATTATTTTTATGTGTGCAATGTATTTTTATCATGACAAATTAAATTGATTGATATTGTTGATTGATTTTAATTAAATTTATATACTATATATTTAATTATTTTTTTCAACATTTTTCTAAAATTTATATGATAAATAGGATGATAATAAATCCAGTTTAATGTTTAAGGTTTTTTTATTAAAAAAGAAGTTTTCCCAACATTTCGTGAACGTACATCAATTTTTTTCATCTTCTAGTTAATTAATATGATAATTTTAATTTCATATTTATAATTAGT